>CM031859.1:3377188-3723711 GCA_018697195.1 Certhia americana | reverse complement strand
CTCCTGACAGTCAGTCAACAACAAAAAAAAAAAAAAAAAAGAAAAAAGAGAAAAAAGAAAAAAGAAAAAATTAAAAAAGAAAAAAATAAAAAAAAAAAGAAAAAAAAAGAGAAAAATTATAAAAAGAAAGGCAAACTGAAAGATTTAAAGCCGTTCTACTCCAAAGCACATTCCACTCGCCTCAGACTTATCCCTCCACCCTCTCCGCCTTTGAAAGAAAAGAGGGAGAACTTCCTAAAAATTGTTATGGTTTTAAGTCGAGGAATCTCAAAAATCTCAATCACTTATCTGCGTTTTATAAGCCGGGTCGGCCAAACAGTTAATGTGGGGGCTGAGCAGAACCCCTGGCTGGCTCTCGCTGCCTTCCGCAGCGTGCACAGACAAAAAGGCGATGTGATGTTTGCTCATACCTTTCATCACGTGTGCACCTTGCAAGCTGCGGCAGCAGAGAAACGCTCGGGAGCTGAATGAACCAGAGCAGTTTTCTGCCCTGAAACGCTTCAGCTCAAAGCTCAGAGCTGCTTTTCTATTCACACTGATAAAGAAAGTTGGGCTCGGTGACTGTGGAGCCTACATTTAATTAGAGACAAACTAAAGTCTTTGGGAGTCAAGCAAAATATAAAAATATAGACTTCTCCTCCTTCCTCCCTCATGATTCTCCCATGACTGGGTTTGTCCCAAAAGTGGCCAGAAAGGAGGATGTGCCTCCTATTCGAAAGACACCACTATGAAAGGGCAAATCATTATTTCTGTAGTTGTAGTGAGGTAAGGCAAAGGCATTAAAGGGGGGCTTAGGTAAAGATTTGAGTGGTTTCTTTGCTCTTTTATTTTTTTTCTCCTTTGACTTCCTTTACTGTAATCTCTAACTATCTGTCGGTCAGTTATGACCTCATGAAAACTTATCCAGAAAACTTCTTTCAGCCCTCCCAGCTGGAAGGCAGCTCTTCTGGCTAAGATGTGTAGATGGCAGAGGTTTCATCCTGGATATGAGGAGAGAAAAATATCTGCAGGATTTCCTAATGATTCCTAAAGATCTTATACAAGCCTGTCTCTAGACTGAATCACTCAGAGTGCAAAGCACTGTCTCAATCCAGCACAGAAACTCTGCAACACAGTAGATGTCCCTGGACAGTAATCTAGACTGGAAGAGGTTAGGTAAAATTAAATAAATCCTTTCTGAGAAAAAAACCATCAGAAGACCTTTCCTCGTATAGAAACAGGCAAGTTTTCCTAACAGAGCAACCTGACATCACTGTCTCTATTAAAATATTTTCAAATAATAACAGAGAGGCAAGGCAGCAAGCTTCTACAAGCAGATGTTTAATACGACTAAATGACACTTACATTTAAGAACCCGACTTTCTGAAGTGCTGAGCATCCAAAACACCAACTGGAGTCCCTGCATGCCACGACTGTTCAGCACTCCTGAAGTTGGGTTCTAAATGTCTGTGATGTCTGTCATGGCTTTGCTGCTGCTCCTGCTGCTGCTGGGAACCTCGCAGCTTTCATTAGCTCGAGTCAACTTGCCAACAGAAGGTCAGAGTGCCTTGCCTATAAACAAGCCTTACAAATTCACGATCTAAAGCATGATGTCATGTCTTAAAATGATAAGCTGGCAACAAAGTAAATGACATTTTGTAAAGATGTGCATAATTTTATGTTTACACTCCTTAGAATGAAGGTTCTAATAACTCATTGGTTGTGTTCCTTTAAAGGGAAGTTTTATAACTGAGATGAATCACAACTGCAAAAGATCAAAGTTAAAAAACATCAATGATGCCATGGGGTACTTTTTAATCTTGTAATGAATGATGATCATGTGCTCTTATGAAGTTGCTCCAACTGCCAACGCCAGATGTGTATATTAAGAAAAAAGTTGTTTGTGATGTGACAGCTCTGGTTGAGCTGCCAGAGAGAGGAAAACTAGGATAACATGCTTGAAATGTTGAGGTGAAATCCAGATCCTGGCAGAGAGGGGCACTATTTGTTGATACATAATTTTTTAAGATGAACACATTCGCTATCAGAACTGCTCCTTGAATTCCTTATTGCCCCCAACCACCTAATTTTCCTTATACAACATAAATGTCAGATACGTTCACTGAACAATTACTACCAAACTAATGTATCTACACAAGAGCAGGGTCTCTTGTGTAGATAGGAAGGAAGCAAAACTTCAGTGAAACTCACAGAGCTCACTGGAGCTACTCTTTCCCTACAAATTCAAGTTTAACAATAAGTCATTCCAGAGATGCATTAAATGACCTGAAAGTATAAGATTGCAGTATTCCACAACAGCATTCAAATACAAATGGACAATCAAGTTGAAATTTTACTTTCTTTTTAAAAAAAAAAAAAAATGGAAAAAAAAAAAAAAAAAAAAAAAGAAAGAAAAGAAAAAGACGAAGAAGGACACAGTAACTCCATGTAGGCCGCAAGAACTCAGTTATTGAGTATTTCTAGGCTCAGCTATTCGAAGGTACCAGCAGATGGGTATCACATACAGAGGCCTTTTAGGTATAAAGTAAAAAATTCCAGCAAAACTAGGAGATCTGGTTAAATTCTATGAACACAGACTCACTTTTAATCTGGGCATCACCAAAGCATCCCCATGCCAGCAGGGCCCCTTTCTGTGCTGCACAGGGTAATCCACACTACTCTCCACACATTACTTTCAAACCTCTCTGCTCTTTCACCACTGTTGTGTCCTCTGCCAGATTTCCTCTTTTGCAGACCCATCAATACATGAAACCAGCCTCCAGATGGGAATGGCTAAATGACATATAACTTATTCCCTGATTTTTACTGCATGAATGCAGCTTCTCCACTGTTCTCCAAGTAAGTTACATGGAACACGAGCTGCAGGTAAAAATTAAAACTGGGAACTGGCTCACAGAGAGAAGACAGACCAAAAAAACCCCTGCTGTGACATCAGGACGCCTCAGCTGTGAGCAGGTAGCACCACAAGAATGTACCTAATGAAATGTATCCAGAGCTATTTGCTTTTTGTTAGCTTTCTTCAAGGTGAAACTCTACAGCATGGACAGTTCTTACAGGGAGCATTTCAGTTCCCACCTTGGTGTAAGAGGAGGTGACTACAGCGTGTATTGGCACGAGAAACACTTAACTGCATGAATTCTGTCCACATCTTTCTACTTCTGTCTTTGTGGTATTATAAACAAAACACCATGAAAGCTCCTTGAAGGTCGCGTTTGTATGTGGAGATCAAAGGCAAAATAATTATTTGAGATGCTTCCATTATAGGGATTCTTTTAATGTGGTTATTCATCAAATAATTCTTAATCTCTAAGTGTAATTTAAATAACGCTATACCTGGCTAATCCAATCAGTTTAGAGTCATTTCTAGTTAGATTAAGAAAAAACTCAAGAGCTGGCTCATCAGTGATACCCATATGATGTGAGACTGGTTACCAGCTAAATGTGCTAGACAGAGAGACAGCCAGATAAATCCTGATGGATTAACCAGACTTGACTGTATCTAAAAATAAGCACTACCCATAAAACTGCTAGAACATGACAAAACACAATTGTCATAAAAGTACAGCCACTGCAAAATAGATAAATCATGGCAAATAGATTCTCAGTGAGCTTGCATGGCTATGAGATAAACATGCTGGGTGAAAATCTGCTGGACTATGTTTTAAAAAAATGTATTTTTTGTGCACAAATAAGAAACAAAGACTATGCTGTTGATACACTGCTTTTTTTATCTTTCTTTGGCCCCTGGTGGTCTACAATGAGTCCATAGCTGAAAACCAACTTCAGGTATGATGAGATTAACCAGGTGCATTAATTATCTGATGGCAAAAGAATTTAAGGGCAAACAAAAGGCACTATATTATATGTTTCTTCTCTACGCTAGGACTAATCCTGAAAGATCAGGCTCCTGTTTAGTTCTAAATGTCTTCAGTTGGAAGCTTACAGGAGTTCAGGGAATGCAGCACGCTGCAGGATTGTATCTACTGTGTCTAAATCAGATTATATATAAATACACTGGGTTTAGTTCTCATTTACCCTGGCAGATAATGTATCAAGACCTTGATGTGAATGAGAATCAGGTTTGGGATTGCCCAAATTCAGCCAAGCACTTAAGTGAGTGTTTAATGCAAGTATGTGTGTGGTCCAATAGACTCCAAATTAAGCATGCACTCACATATTTTGCTAAGCAAAAAAACAGTGTTTGACAAAGATATACATATTTCATTTACAGGTTTCTGTTTAACCAAGTTAAGCAGGCATAAGAGCAAAAAAGAAGAATATAATACTCACTTCTTGGCTCTCTTGGCCCATCCACTGTAACCTTTATAGCTCTGTGGTATGTAGCGACTTGGGGGGGATTTGTCAGGACAGTTATTGTCAAAGTAAAGCTCTTCCCTACAAAGGGAAAAAAACAACAAGGAATGAGTGATTACAACATGAAAACAGTCACATGCATGTTCAGTAAAGAATCAGTTTAAAATTATTCCCTGTCGTTACCACAATCGTGAAAATTAAAAACATAACTGACCATAGGAGTTTTCCTCCCCTTCAGTTTTACTCTATGTCAAGAATACGTCCATGTGTTGACAATCTAAATGTTTCTTATTTAATAATGGGTCATCATACAATGACAGAACAAAAGTGATTCACTGCTGAGGACAAGCCAAATTCTTTGCTGCATTGAAAGTGGTGTAAATCCAAAGCAAGTCAGATAATTTAAAAATTTACTCCAGTTTCGCAGCTGTGTGACAGAGAGCAGAATGTGACCACATGTTATTTACTTCACACAGTTTTATCATTTCATTTGTTTGACTTGACTACAATAAGATGAGGAAAGAATATATTTTACTCCTGGGAGAAATTTTAACAGGGAGTCAGTGTCTCTGTCCTTCATATGCCAGGGCTAATATGATGATATCATTATTATGGAACACGCCTTTATTCCCTACACATATTCCATCCATGAAGTACCAAGAAAGCCCCCAACTTTCCCGTGAGGGTGAGAAATGTCTGTGTGCACGTACTTTGCTATCGTCAGTCTGTATTGTTATTTTTTTGTGTTTTTATTTTTACTTTTCAAAGCTTGAATTCAGGCAGAGATTGCACAAGACCATCCACAGCCTTCAGCTGAATGAAAATGTTAAAAAGAAATAAATAAAGGGAGCTGCCTGCATCTGAGCACACATTCTCACAGGCGCTGGCCCCCGTTTGGGAGACTCACTGACAGTTGTAATCTGTTAGATATGCAACGGTTACTCATGTCAGATAGTCAAAACTGAAAACTGTTTCAAGACAGGAAAAGGTGGGCGTACAACAGTGACTCAATAAAACAGTCAGCAATCTTTGGCCTTCATGCTCATTTAAGCTGCTACTTTACCAGACACTTAAAGCTCTTTTTTTTTTTTTTTTTTTTTTCCTCTCCTCCCTGGGTGTATTTGTGCATTTTTGCTGCTAGGGTTTTTCCTCTCGCTGAACTCTGAAGGCATTCAATCAAGGCACAAATCTTAAATGATATGTAACAGCACAAACTTAATGCATTTTTTTCAGGCCTAATATAGAACAGCTTATATATAAGGCATAATACAGAACAGAGCTTTGGCTGTCAAATCTAGTAATTGGTCTTTCCTTCTGGTCCAAGTTGTACATCCCCCAAACCTGCCAGAGACATGCATCATTTATTATCAGGAGTGCAACTTCAAACTGTCTTGGCTATAATTTTCATGAACTAGAATGTGACATGGATTTTTTTTAAAAGGAAATATAACTGTCATTTAGAGCAAAATGATTTTCCAGGCGAAGCTGTGCTCCAGCTGTGCCCAGCTCTCTGGGAGATGCAGGTTAGAGGGAAGGTCAGGACTCTGGCAAATAGAATTATAGAATGGTTTGGGTTGGAAGGGACCTTAAAAATCATCTTGTTCCAGTACCCCTGCCATGGGCAGAGACACCTTCCACTAGACCAGGTTTCTCCAAGCTCCATCCGAGCTGGCCTTAAACACTTTCAGAGATGGATCATCCACAGCTTCTCTAGGCAACCCATTCCAGTGAGTCACCACCCTCATTATTTCTTCCTAATATCCAATCTAAACCTGCCCTCTGTCAGTTTAAGCATGCAAAAATCTCAGGATGCTGAATTCTGTCCCAGTGGCATGGCTGAAGGTGACTTTTCCCATTTTCACTGAGAAACTGATTATTTCCTAAATCACCAAAGTAGCAGAGTTAGGAGTATTTAGGACGTCCAGTCTTTGTCCAGTCCTGCCTGCCTGCTGTCCCAAAGGTGAACTGTGTGTCCTGCCAACACAGGGCATGGACAGCCTTCACACACACACCAGCAACCATACAGTGCCTCCACACTGCTTGTTTAGGGCAAAAAGCATCTGTGCCTTTTATCCCTCTCCAAAGAGGAATTCATCCCACTTCACAAATATATATAGTTCTCCAGGCTCCAGGTTCTCCAGGTTTAAGGCTTCCTTTGGCACTAGTTTACCATGTTAAAAAGTTCTGACTATTAAATTGTATGCTGATAACATTCAGATCACAGAAATGCCTAGATGATCAGTAGAATATTACTGGTAACAAAGATACTAAAGAGGGGTTTCCATACATCTCTGAATGAAGAATTTATCCTTTCATGCTATTGTTCTCTTTATACACCAAACCCTTATAAATGTCTAGTATGGCAAAAAAATTAACTCAACAAAATATACTATTTGTAAGATCCTGCAAAAGTGTTCTGTAGAAAAGCACTGCAATATTTTCTACACTAAATATATCTCAACAGGATACAGTGTCCAGAAAAAAATGCATTCCTTAATAAAAAGAGCTACATTTGGGCTTCGACAGTGAGAATTTCTGAACTGCCACCTCTCAGCCAGCCTGAGCTGAAGAAGTAAGCAGCTAATCTGAGAGGGAAACTGGTTTTGTTCCCTAACTGGTATTTTACAAACTGAAGTGTGGATGAAGTAACACTGACGAAGCCCTCCCACCCTCCATAAACCACAGAGCCCTTCACTGAGGGGAGCTGCACAGCCCTGCCAAGGCTTTCCACAGCTTTCAAGAGATGATTTACATATTACAGGATTAAGAATGAAATAAATTTTTAAGGTCCCCTGTTTCAGTGTTGCTGATGCCTTCCACAGCTATTTCACAGCTATCCCTCCACAGCTACAAAATCCTTTAATGCACTTTTTATCACCTTTCTTTATTGCCCTTAGTCACTTCAACTATCCACTTTCAGAGGCTACAGACTAATTGTAGCTTTCTTTTATTAAATTCCCCAGCCTAGCAGTCATCTGGCACTATTACTTCAGTGTGTCTAAACTGTGCATTCTTTGTTATTCACACATGTGAGCCAAGCTGACACAGAGGAGGACTAGATGGACACATGCTGAAGCACAAGGCAAACCCCAGAAAGGAGCTTGAAAGGAGACTCGGCAGCTTGTGTGTGCGTGTTGCATATTTTTTCAGTTAGATGCTAATGTGATTAAAGTATCGGGACACAACAAAATTAAGGTTATGATCCTTTGCTTATTGAAGACAGGAATTCTTTCTTCTCTGTGCTGTGGATCAGGCTTGTAAAAGTGAGCTACCGCCTGAAAACCACATACAAGCAACTGCTGCATTCGCATCAAACACTCAGTTGCTTACTCTTATGAATCCAAAAAGGTGTTTAAGAGAAATTATGCAAACAGAAACGTGAAGCTTCTCTGTCAGGCAAACAAAATGAATATGTATAAAAATCGGGTTTCTCCATTGAGCCATGGGAAGCAAGTAAAAACGTGGGAGAGGAGGTGAAGTGGTAAGTTGATGATTCAGACTTCACAATCAAATTTAGAGATACAGAGATCAAAGCACGAGCTGCTTAGAAAGATGTAAATCTCAAGTCAGGAACAGGTGTGGATTAGTTTCTTGCCACCGAAAAATGATTTCTTTATTAGTTTATTTTTTCCTGTTCTACTTCAGGACCTGTATTTACTGATATTTGTCTATGTAAGGAGCTTTCTCACTTCTCTTTGCAACTACTGATGTCTTTTCCTGCTATTTTAACCAGAGTTCTAAAAATCTATCATTAATGATAACTCTTTCTCCTTCTCTCATTCTCTCTCTCTCCCTCCGTCTCTCTCTCCCCCTCCCTGTTCTAAGTCTGGAAGACAAGTCTGGACCAATTTCTCCATCCTGCCTCTGGCAGGAGAATGCAGCATTTCAGATCCTCCACCGAGTCCCGGCTGCTTCAAAGGAAAAGCCCTACTTTCTTCCGTTAAGATCATAAGAAATATAGGGGGAGGGGGTCAGCTCTGTTTGGACATAATTACACTTCATCAAAAGAAGCTTTCTTCATCTTCCATGCGTGAAAAGTCTGCAAGCAGTTAAGTCTGTCTTTTTTCTTCCTTTTTTTTTTAACTTTTTTTTTTTTTTTTTTTTTTTTTTTAAATATAAAAATTGCTATTTGGGAAACTAGCCAAAACTCAGAAAGCCAATATAGTAAAACAGTGCACACCCTTTGTTTTGCTTTGAAGTCTCTTAAATAAATATGTTGAGGGTTTGAAAAGTATACTATCACTTTTCCATAGATTCTACCCAGATTGATCAGAGAAAAAGTATTCCAAGTCTGCTAGATAAAAATATAAATTAAACTACTGGAACCAAATTTTAGGAGCTCTGTGTTTGTGTCTGTATCTGTATCTACTGAGGCTTTAGGCCGTCTATTTCATTTCCTATGCTTTAATAAAAAGTATATATCATAGGTTTGAAATTAAATCCTCAGATCAGAGGTAGTGCATCACATTTCAGCCCTTTTTCAGCACTACTAAAGGGCTGATACACTACTGAACTTCTACTGTAAGGCAGCAGTAGTGATGGAGCCAGAGAACTTTCAAACCTAATCCATCAGCAGACTAACAAAGCAAACTGATTATTTAAAGAAAAGAAGAGAAATGGAAGAGATAGGCAACACCTTATTCCCAGGGGGAATAAACTCCATATTTATGTTGTATTACTGTTGGTAAAATTATTCTTTCTTTCAAGAGTTTCTCTATTATTAATACTTTTTAAGTTCTAAAATGATAAAGAGAATTTTTGGCTAGGTAATTAAAATAAAGAATAGTCACTGTAAGTCATGCTTATGGACTCAATTTCACAAAGCACTTGTAAAAATGTGCTGATTAATTTGGACTATATGGGCCTCTGTCATATGTTTAATTCTTTTTTGGACAAAAACTCTCCTTCTGTTAGATGTACCACATTCTTTCTAAAGAGTATTATTCTGCTCCTTTTCCTCTGTTTTGCCCTATGCAGGGATAATTTAGAAAAAAATGAATAATTCAAACACGTAAAGGAAAAAAATGTGTAGGTTGAATCAATGACTGATACAACATCACTCTGAAGACTCCTGCAACAAGAACTGCAGTACCAGCTTTCTTTGAGCTATCCTTTCAGTCATTACCTGAAATTTGAAAGCTGCCATGCCATGCAACCCTTAAAGAGGAATTCTTGCAAATTTGCAATGATTACAAAAGCTTTCTATAAGTGCATTGCAGTTTTCAGATTATAGGAAAATCCTAAAGAGCTGGAAGACAATGACAGCACTCTAAATCTTATTAAAAAACCAAAAAACAAAACAAAACAAAACAAAAAAAACAAAAAAAAAAAGAGTTACCCTGTCATTTAAAGTAAAGGTTAAGTCTAGTTCATGTCCAAGCTTACCAGCAATTCACAATAAGTCAACCAGCCTACTAAAAAGAAAAGTGGGGGTGATTTTCACAGGTTATCAACAGTTTGGTTTAAAGGGTAGAGAAGCCACTAGCAAGCTTTCCACCAACAGCTGTTAAGCCTTGAAAGATTTAAGTCCCTAAAGAATACCATCTATAGAACATGTGATATGCAAAATCCCCCTAATTACAGGTCTTCTACAACAACTTCAGAAGCGGCTCTACGCTAAAGGGAATTCTCCACCTCTCACTAGCATGGCATGAAATACACTCCCCTGACTCTGCATAACCTGGAACACAGATATTCCCTTTTCCTTCCACCCTTCCTGTGTGATTCAAACAGGGAAGCAGGTACTCCCTGAATCAGTTTTCAACACATCTGTCTGATAAAAAGCTACAGAGACTTCTAACTTGCTTTGTGCAAATGCTGAATTTTGACAATAGAATATGTGTATGTTACTCCAAAAAAAAAAAAAAGACTGACAACCTGAACAATGTGGTCTAGTGGAAGGTGTCCCTGCTTATGGCAAGGGGTTGGAA
The DNA here is from genome assembly GCA_018697195.1 of Certhia americana. Taxonomy (NCBI): domain Eukaryota; kingdom Metazoa; phylum Chordata; class Aves; order Passeriformes; family Certhiidae; genus Certhia; species Certhia americana. Next base: position 3,713,467 of record CM031859.1, on the reverse strand, counting down.
TAAGATGAGATTTAAGGTCCCTTACAAACCAAACTTTTCTGTGATTCTATGAACAATGGATTTATGGTTTAATGAATATTTAATTGTGAAGTAAGTTTGACATGTAGGCATCGTTTTTCGCATCATTATGAACACGTAAAAGGCAGCAGCCTACCTCTTCCACTTCTGCCCACAAATCGTAAGTCATTAAATCTGGCCACCTGGTTCTTCATCACCGCAGAAGCATTTCGCAGCTCTGCAGAGTAGTTCTCATCATTTCCAGCCATGACGGTCACCACTGTCCCATCGGGCACTTCTCCCAAGGCCACCACCTGTAAAAATGAGGAGACAATCATGACTGGTGAAGCCACACTTTGGAGGTGTGTGCTCCCCTCCCAGCTCTGCAGGCTGCCACGCTCGTGAAGAAGCTCTGTGGTGAGGAGTCTGGTACTTGCTGTGCACAGAACAAAGTGCCACATCACACATAGAAACATCTGTGTGTTGTCTCTGTTTCTCAGAGCTTCTTCATTGCAGCATTTCTTCAGAAATGCTCAATATCCTTATGTTGAGTGCATGCTTTAATGCTTTCTGAAGGACAACTTTGTTCTTAGCAAGCAGGGAGCAGCGAGAGAACACGAGGCAAGGCTTGTATCTGTAAATTATGCATGGGAAAGCATTTAAAATGGAAAGGTAGAAATTAGTATTAGCAGCCTTATCACCCAGGTTCAGTTTTGTTCTGGTTGTATCCGTCATCCTGACCCCTGAGCTCTCCAGACTTCAAGCCAGAGGGATCCGTGCATCCCCCCATCCCAGGAGTGGCACTCCGGGCACCAGCAGGCAAAGTTCTATGCCCTACACACTCTACAGTGGAGTACTTTATGGCTGGAATTCAAACTCCTCATGTGCAATATAAAACAAAGTTGTATTTCCTTTCAGGCATGTAAATTTTCATAATGCTTGCAAGAGTCGCATGTGGTTAGTACTGATACCTCCCTCAAATTCCAGGATGGGTGAACAGAAGATATCAAAGTATTTCATTTCTCCTTACGTTCCAGCTATCTGATAGTCTCCCTTTCATGCTTCAGTGGTTATGCAGTGCTCCAACATCTGATTAAATAAATGTCATGGAGCAGACAGCTTCTGATTTGAAAACACCAGGAATACCTACAGTGTTAGTGCTCTGTGGCTTCTTAAAGCAAAAATAAAGTCAAACAGGAACGCTAAGTTACTAGGAATAAAATATACACACAGGGCAAAAATTCCCACAAAAGCATTAATAAAATAACCTCCTTTTCCCCAGTTGGCTAATTCTGATGCTGAAAATAAATTTATAACAAGAAGAGATTCAGAAATACTGCATGGCTGAGCCAGAACTTGAAAAAACATCTTAAGCTTAAAGTCTCTCCCCTTGCAGCTACTCCTAATTTACATGGCCAGATATGAGTTTTTATATTATTCAGATTAATTTATTCTGTCTCCTAAAATATATATTACATTTTGTCATACGACCTTCCTGAAATGTCTTTTCCATAAATGATCCTGGCTGAAACTAACAATTGCAGGTTGCAGGTAATATTACTTCACTGGAAAGAATGAGTTCTGGATATATAGGGAGAAATTATGTGGTCCAGTGAACTGTACAATGTTTCTCTAAAACAATAAAGGGGAATAACAATCATATAGAAATAGGCCTTATTAGTGAAAACTATAGCTTATTATATTTGAAAGAAATATTGAAGAGAAAGAAGCAAGTGAAACTTTAATGCTGTTTGAAAAGAATTTACCTGCTTTTCTTTTTTTGCATAAAACATCAGCTAATATCACCCAAAACTAAAAACTAAGTTTTGCCACAAACTACTGTGAGGTCTTAATGTATCAAACAAAGACTTACTTTAAAGTGATATGAAAGTCCCTTGAACATAAAAACAGAGCAACCACCATTGTGGCTAAGATCTGAGATCCCAATAACTCTCTGCCTTGGGTCTGGCAGCAACCAGGTCTGACGGCTTCAAAGCCAGGTGTAAGGAACGATAAATAATAATCAAATAACAAATAATAATCTGGTGAACAGATTACAGAGCTGACTCCAACCATTAACAAATGGATACTGGATTAAACTGTGAAGCATAGGGCTTGAGACTGCCTATAAACCACTCCCTTCCCAGTCTGCAACAGACCACGTTATCTCTGGACAGTCTTGTCGTGCCCATCAGCATCCCAGGGAGTTGCACCCTACACCTTTTATACCTCACAAAACAACAACAAAAAATCACATTAACTCCAGAAATGCAAAGCACCTGAGAGTGCAGCAGGAAGCACAAGGCTTCCAGGGGCCTGGGAAGAGGGAGCAAGGTGCCTGAAGCCTCAGCTCACTTCTCCCCAGCTACCCACAGAGCATGGACAGGCAGAGATATCAGAGTCCCATTTCTGTCCCAAAACTAGGTACAGCTTACAACACCTGGCAGGAGAGAGCAAAATCCCTTAAAAGGCCCTCCTCTGTTCTCTGTTGCTTTTCAAAGCTTTCCTTCCTGCCCTTTCCACTTGATGTCAGTTCAATTTGTCAGCTTAGCCATCAGCCCAGAGCTGCACGTGCCGCTGCCGTCGCCGAGAGATCGCAGCTAATCAAGAGCTGCATCGTTACTGAGAAGCCTTGGATGCACTATCACTATTCATCCCCTTCAGAGAGGAACGAAGATAAACTGAAATCACTGATGAAAATAAAAATTTTGGCTCAGAATATAAAGCCCTATAACGTGGGAAGCTTCCCTGCCATGCAACAAGAGTAAAAGGGTTATTCTTTTCTTACTTTGATACTCTTGCCACAAAAACGCCTAGAGACTATTGCACAGATATATAGAAGTGCTGGGTAGAAAAAAGCTCTGCAAAACAAGATTGAAACCTGGGGGAGTACCCATCATTTTGAGAATTTTCAAAAGTAATTGTACATACTGAAAGACTGTTGGCATAAATCCTGATTTGGCAATTTTATGCTGTGTATCAATGCAAAATTAATTATTATATATTCTTAGAAAGAGGATTGTAAATGCACTGTGAAATGAGTAAGGACTGTGTTAAAAATTAAAGATTAGAAGTAGCCACAGTGCACATTCCTTACCTATCCTTTAAGACCCAATATCTCTACTATTTCAAAATCTTTATTTTCCATATTAAGCTCCCTGCACATTTTGATGATTAAAAGTAGATTTTGCTCTTTTTTTTTTTTTTTTTTTTTTTTTTTTCAACTAGAGCTCAAAAAGGTACATGAATCCCCAAAATAAAACCAAACCAATTCTTATGAGTTGAAAATAACTGTGTGTTTTTTGCATAACACAATTCTGGTTAGACAACCTGTTTGCCCAGTTTCGGTCCAGTAGGATTTGAACTGGCCAGAGTATGTAGCCTGAAGACGGAAGTTTTAAGCACAAAGCAAAACTCCTATACAACAACAGGCACTCAGACTTTCTGCAGAGTAAAAGGCTTGTCTGGAAAAAAAAAATGGCTAACACTAGTATTCATGCTAACTAGTTCCTCTCAAACATTGATATCTGCCACTTCAAAAGCTTTCTTGCGAAACACTGAATTCAAGCAGCCTCTGAATGTAAAATCTTCTGTATTGAGAATGCTTTTCCCAGACATTGCCAAAAGAGCATCTGATACTATTAAAAACATTTCAGTGTCCTGTAACTTAAAACAGAATAACTGATTCATGCTACTTTTTGTTTCAAATCTACATCTGGGCTGACAATTTATACAGCAGGTTTCAGCTTGAAGCTATTTAAAACAGCTGAGTTCTAAACTCCGAAAATTGGGGTTTGGAGGGAAATGCTGACAGACCCTGAACTACTGTGGTGCTACTGGGGAGATGTTTTAGACTCCACATCCCCTTTTTCCCCCTGCCTTTAGTCCACTAAGACTCTCTGCTGCTATTAGCATCATACAGAAGTCACTTCTCACCTCTAATATAGCAATCTGGGTCTTTATGACTTGCAGTAAAAACTCCCACAGAGGGGCCAAAATCTGATGACTCGACTCAAAAAAAGTATTGCTGGCTACTGAGATTAAGAAGTGAATATGATTAGGACCTGGGTGTACAATATCCATTTATTTAATTCTTTAACATTAAAAGCTAGAGCTGTATTAACAAGTACTCATCTAATACTCTTCTCCACAAAACCAGTCTGCATTAACAATCTTCTTAGTGAGCACACAAACAGGGACTCCCTCCCCAGTGTGTGCAAATATTAATACTTAAAATTCAAACCTAATGCTAAGCCAACACTATTTCAAAAAATTATAATCAAACCCAGCACTGTTTGTAACATACTTCCTCTCCTGCATATGATTTATATCTGTTTTTTTAAATTAAAACAGTGCTATATCCAGTGTACGTTTTTGCTCGAGATCGCTGTGAGAGAATTATGACACACTTAACACACCACTCAAAACTTTATCATCAACATATTATTTATTGCCAATAAAACTTCACAAAGTGTGTTGTCTGTGAGCTATTTCATTTTCAAGTTATTGTTTAGCTGAGATTTCTATAGCTCAAATCTGTCTCCTTCTTTCCCTTTCAGAGCTGATTCCCATTCTGCTGTAACACAGTCAAGTGTTTCACTGCATGATACGTGCAGTTCCTTTGGTCTAAAACTACTGGGCAGCTGCATGAAAGTTCGCATTTGAACAATGAAATAGATTTTTTTTTCAAATGGTCTAAAGTATTTCAAGTGAGTTTCAAATTAATTTACACGTAAAGAAGGGCATGTATAATTTTGGCATATTTTCAAAAGTGCATATTGCCTATGAAAACACAGCTGCACCCACAGCAGTAGGGTGCAAGGGGCAACTTGTGCCTCTGATGCATCTGAAAATCGGTCAGCTCTGCACCTCCACGTTAGCAATCAAATATAGGACCCACAAATAAGATACATATAAATACATATATATGAACACAACAAGATTGGGGAACAGTCTAATCCTTTGTCTACCTTTTTATCACATGTAAGCATTCTTATTGTAATAATATTTTAAATACTTTAATATTTAGTTTAGATCTTTCCCTTATTCTAATGCGATGCAACCGCATCCTTTGAATTGCTGTGAGGTAGGAGAAGGCTCAGACACCTCAAATGAGAACAGCAATGTGAGCACAATAATGCAACAGCTCCCGCATCCCTGCTTTAAAGAGTAACTATAACACCAACTTAATCTAGCACTCAGATTATAATCACAATTCTCTGAAAGCTCCTCCTCCTTACCCCACAGCCCCTCTGAATCAGAATCACCTGGAGAGCCTCTGAGTGCTACACCAAGCCATGAAATCAAAAGACACCCCATTTTCCTGCCTTTTCTGCTCAGTCCAACCATTGTGTCCCGCACATGCAGGCCCCGTGCAAAGGGTTCCTCCTGCAATTCCAACCTCTCCAAGATGTTCCCACACACAGGAGCATTTTAGCCAAGCCTCACCCGTACAACCATAACTTCTTCAAAGCAAACCTCCATCGTTATCACCACTCACTTTACCAGAGGCTCATTTACCCACTTTTACTATTTCTTCCTGGACAAACGGCCTTGATAACATGGCTGGCAGTCAGGAAACACAAGAAAAAAGCGATGTTCTCGAACGCACTGGGTGACACTGTTCCCAAACTTTTCTGTCTTTTCAGGGATTTCTAAGTGTGTTATTTTTCACAGTAAAATGTGAGTACGTTGAGAACCTCGCAGTGCCACCCAACCTCATTCTGACACATGCCCTGCTCAGGAAGGTACCTGGGGACATCCTAGCCTTTGCCCCCTCACAACCAAAAACCACGGGAAGGAAGACTCCAGGGGGAAAACTTAGAAATATTGCTAGAGAAGGAAAAGGACTTGTTTTAAAGCACGCAATTATTGTTGTTATTATTACAGGGTTTTTTTCTAAAATCGTTTCCTCTCATTAGCGCGCCGTGGGGATGGAGACAGAAAATTAAAAGCAGCATCCCCAGTGCAGAGCGGAGTGGGATTTATTATGGAAATGTGCGACCCTGCCAAGGAGAGCGTCTCTGGGCAGCCACTTCCTCGATTGTCCACCAGGAGAAGTGAAGGGGCCCCGTGTCCTCCCCTCCAGGTGCTCTGTGTCCCCCTTTCCCAGTCCCATCTCTGCCCGGGCTGTTGAAGGGCAAAGCCCCGATTCCACTCTGCCACTCCAGCCTGACCCTCGGACTCCAGCCGCCCCCCCGCACGCTTCAGAGTCACCCCAAACCCTCCAGTCCCACTGCCGGGAGCGGAGAAGAGGAAGGGGCACCCCCAGGGGTCAGGGTTTTGCTCGAGGTGGAGGAGTGCCACACTGAGCTCCGGCCGCGGGCTGAATCCCTCCTTCCCCAAGGAACGAAAGTTTCTTCAAAAAAGGCCCATGGAGAGATACTGGGGGAGCAGGGGGTGTCTCCCGGGGGGATGCTAAGCGGGGCACAGGGTGCCCCTGGGCTGCGGAGGGGACACGCCGGCAGTGCCCCGCAGGGATGGAGATAACGGGATGGCTCCGGGGCTGCGGGGCGTGCAGGACACGGGGGGACCGGGAGCGCAGCAAGGGTGAGGGGGGCAGAGCTGGAGCACGGGGGGCACAGGAAGAGCAGCAGGACGGGGGGCACGGCAGCCACTGCAGGACCGGGAGAGGGGGATGAGAGGCACTGCGGGGGCTGCGCTCCGAGACATCGCGGGACGGGGGCACAGGAGGCACAGCAGGACGGTGACAGGACACAGAATCACTGCAAAACTTGGAGGGGGCGGCAGTCATTGCAGGACCGGGGGGGTCAGAGAAGCCCCCGGGCCGCGGGGGCACAGGAAGAGTTGCAGGATGGGGGTGCACAGGAAGGCTGGGGGCGTGAGGGGGGCACAGGAGGCACTGCAGCCCGGGGACCACCGGAGACATTGCGGGGGCGGGGGGCCGGGGGGACACAGAAACCCCTGCGGGCCGGTGGGGCTCTGAGATGCTGCAAGAGGCGGGGGCGGGAGGGCACAAAAGTCCCTGCGGGCCGGGGGGCACAGAAGGCACTGAAGTACGGGGCTAGGGGAGTGGAACTGCGGGACACACACAGAGAAATCCCTCCGGGCCGCGGGGCACAGAAGCTTCTGCAGGACGGGGATCACCGGAGACACTGCGGGCAAGGGGCGGGGGGGGGGGGGAAGAAAAGCCCCTGCGGGAGGGGGCAGGGGCAGGGGGCGAGGGGGGAGCATCCCGGGCCGCGGCGGCTGCGGGAGGGGGGGTGTCTCACCTTGAACGCCACCGGGAGGGTCTTGTTGCAGCGCCAGTGCGAGGGCAGGACGGAGCAGAGGAAGTTGGGGCTGTCGGTGCGGACCAGCTCGGCGGGGTGGTCAGCGATGATCTCCACCATGGTGCGGTTATCGTGGGGGCGCAGCCGGGGCACGGCGGCCGCCGCGTCCTGTTGCTGCTGCTGCTGCTGCTGCTGCTGGGCTACCACCACCGGGCTGACCTCGCTCATCTTGCCGGGCTGCAGGCTGCTGGAGGGGGGGCTGAACCTCCGGCTGGTGCTGGGATCTACGGGAATACGCATCACAACAGCCACAAGTTAGCGAATTGGGGGGCGGGGGGGGGGGGGGGGAGGGGGGGGGGGCGCTGGGGGGGGGGGGGTGGAGGGGGGGGTGGGGGTTGTAAAAAAAAAATATGTATGTAGCGAAAAAAGGGGTGAATGAAAAAGTGGAGGGGTGAGGATAAGGGGCAAAAAAGCAAATCAGACAAAAATAATAAAAATTAAAAAGGAGCGGATTAAACGCACGAGAAAAGAAAAAAAAAAAAGCAACAAAAAACTCAGTCTGTTTTTGGTTTGTTTTGTTTGTTTTTTTTTTTAAAGAAAGATGGACGAGGCGAGGGGTGATGCCGGTCTGGGGGCGCCTGCAGCCTGGAGCAGCGAGGAGGCAGAGGCTGGCGGTGTGTCCGGGGCTGCCCCTCTCAGCACAGCCCGGCTGGAAACTGCATGGTCCCGGCTTCTGCCCAGCTGCAAAGCGCTGCTGCTTCTCCTCCTCCTTCCTTCCTTCCTTCTCGCACAGTCTCTCTGCTCTTTTCCCTCCTTCTAGCCACCGCTTCTTCCCTCAAGTGCTCGAGTTTCTTCCCTTTTTTCTTCCCCTCCCTCTCCGTCTTCTTTTCCTTTTCGGATTTTCCAAAGATTGTCTTGGGAGAAGTAGAGCTCGCTGCTGGTTCAGCTTCCTGGGCTGCTGCTGCTGGTGGCCGCCAGAATCGTAGCGTAACTCAGCCTCGGAGAGGAGCGGAGAGAAGAGGGGGGGTTCAGGGGAACGTCCCGGTTTCCTCCGAAGAAATCTTCCTCCTCCGGACACACACACAGCAAGAAAAAAAAAAAAAAAAAAAAAAAAAAAAAAAAAAAGGAGCAAACAAAAAAGTCTCGCTGGGACAGAGGCGAGGAGCCGCTGGGTTCCCCCGCTTATTGCCTTTGGCTTCAGGAAGCGGGAGCTCGGGAAGGGGCTTGGGAAAAGTGGCTCCCCCCCTCCAAAAAAACAGGCGCTCCAGAAGCGATTTCGGCGGGGAAACAAAGTTACTGGGGTTGTTGGGGTGAAGAGGAAAGTCACGGGGCTGATAATTAAGAGACTTTTTAGCTAGTTCCTTTCGGAGGATCAGGATTCAAGAAAAGTTGAACTTTCGGATTCCCAGGGAAAAAGAAGCGGGGATCATAGCTGAGGAAAAAAACCCAACACAACAATAAAACACCCCTCCTTAGGCGGCTTTCTAAAATATGACCAAGCAAATTCTAGGAAAAGGCAGCTTCTATGCAGCCCGGTCCTTCACATGAAGTCGCTGCTGGATCCGAGTCCGTTGAGTTGAATAGGCGAACAAAAAATCTTGCTTTTTTTAATTTTCCGCCCTTGATGAACAACAGCAGCAAAAAAATTTAAATCATTAACATGTCGCTTTGTTTAATTATTTTTCTTTCTGGAAAATCGGGTTAAAAAATAATAATTATGAAAAAAAAGCAACCAAGTTAAAAACTTCTTTTGGGTCCCAAGAAGTTGAGGTCGGGAAAGATGAAGGAGCCGGAAAAAAATAACAAACCCACGCCACAGTTTTTTTGTCCTGAATGTGGTTTTTGGAGGCTGGGATTTCTAATGATTAGGTTTTTGTGGTTTATATATACAGGACTCTCTGGCTAAGGCGATCATTATGCTGATGAGAGTCAGCAGCACGTGGTGCTTCAGTCCTCAGACTTTGCAGCCTTCAAAATAAATAAACCAATGTGCATCCCCCCCAGGAGGAGAAACTCTCACCCACGGGGAGGGACGGGGAAGGGGGGGAGCAGGAGACGGTCTCCGATCTCTACTTCTCTCCGGGTTTTTTCCATTAACACTTTTGGGCTTGTTTGTTTTAAAAAAAAAAAAAAAAAAAAAAAAAAAAAGGGCAGATCTTATTAGAAACCATTTACATACCCAATGGTATGAAAGTGTCACCGCCTCCCCGCGCAGATAACAGCCTATCACAACCCGCCCTCTAATTTCTAAGGCTTTACTCCGACTTGCTACTTCCACCTTCTTGTAAAAAGTCGGCGCTGCGTGTGTGCTCCTTGCTCGCCGCCTGTGTGTGACTCGGGGCGCTGTGTGTGTGTGTCTGTCTGCGCTGGGGGTGCGGGGGATGTGACCCTTCCAAGAGCCGGTCCGAGCCCCGAGCCCGGCACCCCGACCCGGCCGGGTTCGTGCCGCCGGACCCTGCGCCAAAAGCCGGGCGGAGCTGCCCCGCATACCCGGGCTCGGGGTGTCCGTGTGTGGCTGCTGGAGCTGGGGACACCTCCGGGGCTGTTTCTGCACCCGCGGAGCCTCCGCGCCCTCCTCCTGCCGAGCGGCACCGCTGCGGCCGTGCCTTCCTGCCCCCCACCCCCGGTTTGTATCGCCCCGGGGCAAAGCCCGGCTGTGCCCGGGGAAAGTGCGTGCAGAGGCGGCGGCGGCTCCTGCCCCGCTCGGCTCCGGAGCAGAGAACAAGCAAGCTCCGCCGATCGGTCACAGGGGAGAGCTCTCGCTCCGCGCACCGCGGCTGTGGCTGCGGCTGCCGCCCCCGCTCCGCGCCCGCCGGGCACCCACGCAGCCCCGGCTCCGCAGCCACCCCTCCATCCATCCCTCCATCCCTCCAGCCCTCCCTCTCTCCGCTCCGCCGCTTTCCCACGCTTCCCGCGGGGAGCGGCACCCCCGACCCACTGCCTCGCAGGGATCTATGCCCTACGCTTTTATTTCCTCAACGTTTTTCTTTTTTTTTCTTTTTTTTCTTTTTTTCTTTTTTTCTTTTTTTTCTTTTTTTTTTCCCTTTTATTTTCCCGGCCCAAGGTTGGAAGGGCTCTGGAAGTTTTCTATTCCGTTGAGAAAATGCGATCTATGCGGATAACGCTGCAAACCCCTCCTGAGCTCGCCCTGCTTCTCCCGACAACCACAGGGATCTGCTTTTCCCCAAAAGTGGCCACAGGCGTTTCCAAGGCACAATTACTCATCACCTATACGGATCAGTACATATGCAGAAGCTCTGGTTTGCTGTGGTTGTGATACAGAAAATGTATTTTTTCATACTTATTTTGGCAAAATATTTATGTCCATAGATTCTTTTGGCTTCCTTCCCCCCTTCTTTAGCTGGCTTTAGTACATTCCCAAAGAGCCATTCCAAAGGCGCTAGAAAGAAGGCAAAAAGTTGTTTTATATCCAAATGCTATATAAGCCTGACAATCATGATTTATTTCATTTCAAACAAGAAGATAGGTTTCCACTTTTAATTAGTCACACTAAAAATTTTACAGTCACCTCTCTTCCTACTAAAATAAAATAAAAAGTTAATTAGGATAAACTAAAATAAGTCATTGGAAGCTACCAGTTTAAGGTCACTTAAAATAGTCCAGGGTTATTTATAATGTCGAAATAAAATTTTCCACTGAGTGCCCTAACAAAGTTTCAGGTATCTGGCACAGCTGATTTTCAGTCTCCGTGCAAAAATATCTTTCTGCTGAACATTTACACATTTAACAGGAACTTACTGCAGTCTGGAACAGATCACGGCTCAGAGCTCTAGAATTTTATTTAAATGGTTATGGACAAATTAATAAAAGTACCAGTAATGTTTATGGACATACATAAAAAGCTGGATAGGATTTTTCAGAAGAAGTCATTCATGTTATGATATATATAATCTGGAACATTGGCTTGGATTTGGCTGGAATGGAGAGCAACCCTGCTGCTCGTCTTTCCTCGGGTTTTATTTCAGAACTTCTCGGAATTTTAGCACTGGTTGCAAAATGGGTCATATTTTAAGATCTTAGAGAATTGTAGGAGGTTGGTGAAAAAATGTGCTTGCGCTGCAAGTTATATCTTAACAAACACCTTCAGATCCACTTTACAATATCGAATTTTCATTAGTATGGCTGTGCTTGCTGCAATTTAAATTGTCTTCTAGCCTTTTCGCTTTTAACTGTGTTATGAATACAGCCATAATTAGACAGCTTTTAGACAAAAAGGTAATGTTTTAAAGAGCACTGAGTTTGTTTACCATCACATTTCTAAAACATAGGCCCAGTACACTCCTGTTATAAGTACTGGGTGCTCAAGATGAAAAATAATTATCAGATATGAAAGATTTTAACCTGGATGATGTTCCCTAAATAAATAGTTTCGATGCCAGTTTGCTGGGCTGGAATGTGCTGCAAATACGACGAATACAGAACTTATTTTGAGTCTCTCTGTGTATGTAAATAACCTTTGTGAAACAAGAATAAATGAATGGGTTCACTGGGTTTGTTATTGTATTTGATATTTTTAGCCAGAGCGACTACAGCAATGTCAGCAATTATTACTATAGTGAAAGAATTGCCAATATTCTTGTTTCCAACATTTACCTTCCCAAAGTTTTTTATTCACTCGTGAAAGTGAGCGTCGAGCCAAAATATGTGAACTTAAGTAAACTTAATGCTAGAGCAGGTTTTGCCCAAACTTCCATTCATTTCAGTAGGGGCGAGATAAGCTCCAGTGTCTCTTGGCAGCGCTTTACTTTCGCTTTGGTTGGAAGTTGACTGTTTGCCCAGCTATTCTTTGCTTTTTCTTAAGTATGACAAATAGTAACTCTAGATTAGCACGTTATTCGGTCTGCTAAGTAGGCGTGTGGTAATGAGTTCTGTAACTGCAGCATTCTTAGACTATGGACTACTATGGTTTGTTTAACTACTGTGTCCCTGCCCCACTGATTTACAGCCCAGATAAAAGAAGATTCTTTGTGTCCTTAAATTAGTCGAGAGCATTTAGTATTCTAGCATCATGCACTGCTCTTTAGCATTTATAGTCCCTAATACAAAAAAAAGCTTAAAGATTTGACAGACAGGCTAGAAAATGATTGCATAATAAAAAATGAACTAAAGAATTTTACTTTCCCCCCCCCAGCATTTTCAGTGGGAAGTGAGGACTGTGAGCTGGGACTCTTGTGTTCTGTCTCGGGATGTGATGCTGAATGCTCTGGGAATTCAGACAAGACTTTTAGCAAATTTTCCTTCAGTACAGAACATGGTCCTAACTACTACCCGTATACAGGTCGAGATAGAAAAATATGTGTTAAATTCTCACAGGTCTAGAGATGAGCAGGGCTCAGCATCCAGTAATACCAGGAAAAAAATTTGGAAATCTGGTAGGAAACCTGCCCTGTCCCTGCTGAAAAACTGTTGGCTTTTCCATGGCACGCAGCGAAACACAGGCTGTACAAACAACAAAGTAAACAATTACTTCTGTATTTTTCCTAAATGATGTATTTTCTGTTTCCTTCATAAGCAGGGACTGCAAGCCTAGGTGTGGATCCTACTGTGGAGTTTTCCTATTTCTCTCCCTGTCTGCAGCTTCTTATTCCCCATTGGGATCACACATATTTCAGAGAGGCTTAAAGCAGCAAATGACAATGTCATCCTCATGACATGGAAGAAATGTTGGCCTACTTGTCATCTTGTAATGGTGTTGTAAAGAGAAAGTATGACCTGTGCTTTCTAGCACTAAAACCTGAATATGTAATAGGATTAGAAAAATGTATGGCCTGTCTTTCTCAAATTATTTTTTTTTTAATTGCAAAATGCAAACTAAAAATTAGCTGTAGGAAGTTGCTAGGATCCTCATAATTAGGGAAAAATTGTCATTTTTCATGGCAAGACCAGCTTTGTCCCTTTCCATTAATTCTCCTTCCAGCTTCAGTTTAACTAATTTCAGAGTGAGGAAAAGGTCTGGGTTTTTTTTCCCTTGGATGAATTCAGATGAAATCAGTATGTTGTGTTAGAGATATAAAGGCTAAAATTTGATGATTTAAATTTTTTTTTTTTCTTATTTCAGCATATGTAAAAGCAGCATGAGCCAGAAACTTCATGGTTATTTTTTCTGTTGACCTTAGTGAAAACTCTTGAGGAACTGTGGGGAAAGTGGGTGGTATAGCTGTAATTAAAAAGGATTTATACATCTGGCACCTTGCAATGTCCCTAAATTTTGCATGCTGTTTTTTAAGAGTCTAATGAAGTGCTCTCTGGCCAGATACAAACTCCATGAAGCTCATGCAGGAGATACTATAAGATATAAGTTAGTCTTGAGTGGGAGAGGGGTTTTTAGTGTTTCTAACCACAAGCAGAGCACCAAATCTTTCCATTTACTCTCTCAGCATTAGAATGGTAATGATTCCCATTGTAGATCTATTTTCAATAGCATGGATGGCAGGAAAAAATTCTTTGTTTATAACACAGACTTGAAGGTGAAACATTTGAAAAACACTGACAGGCTCGTTCTAAAAGAGATGAAGACAAACAACTATGAAAGAAATGGTGCAGTCTACAGGAGTGAAATAGGAAGAAGCATATGGTAATGGGAAGTACTGAACAAGCGTAATGGGCAAAGCAAAGCAATGCTTTAAGGACCATAAAACCTTCTTTTGCCTTTTCTTTCCTGAAAATTTACTCAGGCCAGACCAGGGCATCAAGGATAATCATATTTATGGTGTGACATAAAGTAATCCTGAAAATGCTGAGCATAAATATTAGCAGAAATATGTGTGTGCCCCACATCAGGTGTGGCCCCTTGAGTGTGGGGCAGAACAGGAGCAATCCCTTTAGACAAATGTTGTGGAATTGGCAGCCAAGTCACAGGAGACAGTGACACAGGAGAGTGCCATTCCCAAAACAAGCCATAAGCACAGGTGACAAAACATTAGACATCATAGGAATGATTCTCTGTAGTCATAGGAGATAAAGATCTGGGAGAAAAAAATGTTATAGGTGAAGCTGCCAGCAGTATCTGCAGCTAAGCTTACCTACCACTTTCCAGTATAATACCTTGTTTTCACTCACATAATGTTGCCAGTTTTTAGCTGTTCAGGATGATATTTTCAACCCTGAGTCTGCCTCAAGCTGAATTTTTTGGAAACTTGCAGCCGAAATACCCTTGCTGCTTCTAAGATCGGCATCAAGAGAAAACACATTGTTTCACAATATTTTACGATTTCAGCCCAATATCTATTTCAGAGCTGGGATGGGAAGTTTTACTGAGTAGGAGAGGAATAAGGAGGAAAAGCAGATAAGTTCCTTTTGTTGTCCCTGACCAAAAGGATCCACCCGAACTTGGCTGAATTAGAAGCTGCTGAAAATTGTTGAGGTTTTTCTCGCGTGTGCTCAGTACAGCTGGAGGAGTTGGCAGCTGAGTTTTGCAAAGCCTCCATGGCAGCACTGGGCTTGCTAGACTGGATTGGATCTGTAGTCAGTCAAGTTTGACCAATATTGTCTCTGACAGTAGGCTGCACTGTTTTAGAGGAAAGGATAAGAAACTCTTGAGTCAGCAGTTACATATGGGATCTACTCCTCTTTTAAGGTCTCATCCTAGTTAATAGTAGCTTATAAAAAATATAATCAGAATGACTGTCAGCAGTTCAGTTTTAAATTGTGTCTTTTAGAGGTCTATAATTCAACCATAAAAATTCCTTATAGGCTGAAATCTGGCTCATACTCTTTGTTCAGAAGTCAAAGTTCTCTATAGACTTTTTTTTCAGTAGTCCATTTTGAAGTGATAGAAAAAATAGCCATGTACAAATTCTGTACATTGCTTTCACAACATACTTCATAATTCAGTTATGATAAGCATATAAGTTCTAAACTATTTCAAATTCTGGTCAGGCCCTAGAAAGATCAAGAAAAATTAAAATCTTTACCATTAATAGTAGACACTGCAATGTGAACAAGGTTCTTTGACCTTGGGTTTTAGGAGCATTATGATATTAGGAGCTTATGTGATGTAATACCAAAACCTGTTATTCAAGTTTGCCATATAAATATTTATATAGTTTATTAAATATACATATTGAAAAGCAAGGGAGAATCCTCTGTCTTCTCACAAAAGTCATCCCGAAGACAGTCACTCGGATGTTCTCTTATTTGAAATATAAGAACAAAATAACCTGGAAGTATCCAGGAAGAACAAGCAAGAGGTCCTCAGAGGGGGCAAAGCAGATGCAATGCCTTTCTTGGAAGACCACAGCAGCTCTCATTTCTACCAAGCTTCCCTTTGTAGTGGAGAAGATAGAGGAGCTCTTCCCATCCTGGAATGCTTTCAAAGATACTGTGCTTGGCACCCTGAGGTTAGCGTGATTTTTGAGCAGATAAAAGCCGGTTACATGAAAAGGCAGATCCCACCCTACCTTTTCTTTTCTTTTTTTTTTTTTTTTTAACTTGTTAAGAAAAGAAAGAAAATGCTTATTCTGTCTGCAGCTCCACTGATTTCAATGGCAGCCTTCATGGAATAAGGTGCTGCTTCATATAAGAGAAGTAGAGGCAGAGGCAAGACTTCAGTTAATGTGCTGCTTCCAGTTACTCACCAGTTACTTATCCTTTCATATTTCTATGTCCAAATGCCCATCTTGCTGAAGAAAATGTTAAGTCTTTCAGCTCATTATTTCCATTACGTTTTAGAGAGCTGGAATAATTTATATTTTTAGGCACGAAAAAGCTGTCTTCCACTGTTTTTGACAATTGAAGAACATGGACTGAGGGAAGCAGAGGAAAGCTCTATTTACTAAACACCACATGTAGATTACCACTGATAGTTTTTCTAAGGAAATTTATGACCTGTGTGGAGTAAATAAACTCCCTTTTTGGTAAAGAATCTGCAGCCAATCATTCATGCTTGCTTAGAGACGTTACTGTTCGTTTTGCTTTTATGTGGAAGCCTACAGTAAAGGGTGATGTTATGTCTAAAATAGACAGTTGGCAGCTAAAATAGAAAAAAAAAAAAGCTATTTCTAACATTATTTATCATGAGATTCTTGCTAGATTATGGCACATTTACTCTGGTTCAGGAAAGAAAGAAAAGATAATAACAGGACAATTATAATTCTTGTAACTAATATGTTATCTTCATGCACGCACTTGCATGCCTAGCTCCATTTACTGGCAAGTTATGGCATTTTACACATCAGAAATAAACACAGAGCTCTCAGTGTGTTCAGAATGTTTAGTAAGTCTGAAAGCTGTTTGCCCTGTATTTCAGGGTAAATGAGAAAGGGACAGACACTTTACTTCCCCTGGTTACCCACCCTTATTCTCATCATCATGCTCCTTCCATGCTCCCCTACCTCTCCCCATTTTTAATGTTCTGCATCCAACAGAGACATAATTATTTAAGGCAATCATGAAAACTAAGTGAGAAGAAGTAAGAAGAAGGTATACCATGTTTACAGAAATATGTGTTTCTCATGTACAAGTATCTCAGTGGCTTTCAGCTCTATCCCTCTTGATTTACATTGGTGTGGAAGGGGAACTGGGCTGTTGTTAAGTCTATCTGATTTAATAGATGCACACAATGTATTTGCTTATTTTCTTATTATCATATGTGAAATTATCAATACTAACTTCATTAATTCCACAATCCACAACAAAAGTATTCTGAATTTAAAATGAATATGTGCCTTTATGAGTGATGATCTCTTGTCCTTAACTCACCCCACTGCACTTCAGCATGCAGGGCCTGTAATGTTGCTGTGGCTTTGCCTTCTCTAGAAGAATGATCTGGTTTTGATGAAGGGTGTCAAAAATACTTTTCCACCCTCAGAACTAGCAGAAGTAGCTGCCTCACTGGTGTGGACAAGGTCAGGTAAGTTCATTGCTTACCATAGTCCTTTGAGTGCTCATGGGACAACTTTCCTGCATGGGATTTGCCTCAAAGTGTACAGAAGAATTTGTTACAATAGGTGTTGAACTCACTGACTTTGTCCACAGTGGAAGAGCAGTTGTTTTCAGGCCTGATCCAAGATGTTTGGAGAGTAGGCAGGCATTTTGACAGCAGTTGTCAAAAACATGTTGTTTCTCTGAGGCAGATACCAGCCTACCAAAATATCCATGCTCTAAAAGGCTTGAATCAGTAAACCTGGGATAGGGCAAAGTCTCATCTGACAGCATGGCTTGTGAATTTCTGTGCTGGTGTACACTTGCAGGGTGTCAGGTGATGAGCAGGGCTTTTAGTCCCTTGTCATCTACATCAATACAGAACTGAAGGCCACAAGCCAATTGCCAAAGATTATGCTAATTTAAAGATCAGTTAGTGGAAGAAAATACTCATGCTATAAGTGATCAGAGCTCTCACTATGTAAGGCTGCTGACATAATAAATTATGTTGAATCTTGCAAGGCCCTTCACACACTATTCACTCTTCTGAGCCCATACGAAAAGACATAAGAAACTCTTTTGCCAAACTAGACTGGGTTGGGTATCTCTATTTTTCAGATGTTCGTTAATAATGGACCAGCTCTGTGGAAGCATCAAAACAGAAGTGGATTGTACGAGAAGTTCTCTTTTTCTAGGGCATTTTTTTTGCAATTACACAAAGAATAAGTTGGCATATGAGGAAGGAAACTGAAGCAGAAGTTATTTTTCAAGTGGATAAAAGAAGATGCTATTTTGTACGGAACAACTTCTAGTTGACCTTTGCAATAAATGCCATAAAATACTATTTTGGCCACAAATGGAGCAACATTTTAAGAAGGATTAATATTTAATCTATCTGTCTGTCTGTCTATCTGTGCAGGATTTTAAAAAGATTGGAGGAAGCTAGCAGTCCACTTTCACTTATTGCATCTGTAAAACTTTAAAACTGTGCAAGAACTTTCTTTGCTGTGCTGGATGCCATTAGTATTAGCATATTACCAAAGAAATGGAATCAAAGGTAGACAGTGAACTTCGTAAGAAATCTTCCAAAAGCCTTCCATCCCTCAAAAACTTTAATTCCCAACAAGATCCCAACTGTCACAAAGCACACTAAAATATATGAACTGTTCAGTAGACTCACAGAGTTGATAACAGTTTGAATATTTTTTTATAATGATAAAATACAGAGCTATATTAGATTGGAGAGGGCAATTTTTGAAGAATTTTGAAACCTGGAGAAATTTCAGAGGGGTCAATCACTACACTTAATGCTTGCAGGAGTTTTTTTCTTTTGAGTTGACATTTTTTTGGTCATTGTCATTTTTTTTTTGGAATTGTCTCCTTTATTTTGGCATTGGTACAGACTTCTATCACACTGCATGTCCTGTCACACAATGTTACATGAGTACCATGCAGTCATTCCATGTCTTTCATGGCCCTGGATGTTAGATGAATGTAAGCCTTAAAAAACCAAAACAAACCAAAAAAAACCCCAAAACATTAAAAAAATCTAAATACTTTACAAATACTTTTGAAAGGAAAGATAAAAGAGGTAGCAAGCATAGGGAAAGAATCTATCCATCTATCCTGATTCAAGAGCTCTGTCTGGCAGTCTGTAGACATTTCCCAGTAAAAATGCTTTAGCTGATCCCAGCTGTAATATTGGCTTATTGGAAAGGTTGACTGGGTATGTCCTTTGGCTGATCTGAACACACTGCCTATAGTTTAAAATCAACATCCTGATTTTTTCATAATTTAAAAACCGTATCTAAATCATTAGTGTAACTGTATTTTAAAATGGCTCTGTAATTTCCATCATGATACTAAAGTTGAAACTGGCAGAATGGAAATTGGAGAGAAGTTGTAAAGAAATAAAAAAGTATCCTGCTCTGCTTCTCAGCTACAGGAATGACCAAAGCTGCCAGAGAAGCACCTTATACAAAAGGAAGACTGTCTGGGGAAGAGGTAAGAATATTCTCAGCACCTCTGTTGAAAGCAGTACTTCTTATCCAAAAGAAAGATGGAAATATGTAATTGTACCCTTCCTATAAAACCAGGTCTTGCTGCTTTCCTGTGTGTTACAGATCACATGTTATTTTACATTGGAAGCTTGGTGCTAAAATCTAAAACCTAAGGGCCAAGTTCTGCCCTTAGATACACATGCATCAGCCCAATGAGCTCAAAGAGAGCTGTGTTCATACGTTTAGCAATGGAATTTGGCCCTAAATATTTAAATATTTATTCAGAGGAAAAAAAAAAAAAAAGCTTCTCTGATATATTTGTATCTCATATCTAATGTACACAGATTACCACCACTGGGCACCCACCCTGAGAAATAAGAAGTGTTAGAGAACCATAAACTCAGTATTCTACCTGCTTTGCATGGTCAAATAACAAGAATTTGTTTCAGAACATTAAGGAAATTAAATCTTTAGCAACCTGTGGCTCATGTTATTTATTCTGCAGTCCAGTAGTAATTTGATGCAAATTGCTGGCGCTGTTCCTACATCTCAAGAAATTACTGTTTTGAATGGACTGATTCTGGAAACTTTCATTATATGAATATGCAATCCAAAAAGAACTAATGTTCTCTGCTTATATTTTTTTCTGCAGAAGAAAACTCAATGTTCTAGCTAATTCTCACTTCCCTTCCAAAGGCTTATGTTTAGAGTCCATAATAATCTAACCATGTCATTTGGAAATAGTTCACCTGAGGATCCCACCTGTTCTCTCTGGCAAATGACCCAGATGTGTGTTTGCTAAGGATACAAAGGATTTAGAAACCTGCAAATTTTCCTCAAGCAACATAATACTCCAATTTGTATATCTAATGTAAGTGAAAAGTAACTATATATAACTGCTATTTTCCTTGGACAAATGACAGCTAGAGGGGAGCTGAGTTCCAGGTTCAGACACCTAAATTTGGTTGACTAAAAGTAACTGTTTATGCTAGCTATTTAAGCTACCGTGATACTCAATAGTGACCTAAGGCTCAATTCATTTGCCTAAAATTAAGCTTCCAATGCCATTACATCTTCCTTGGGCCAGCTAAAAAATCACCATGCAGCTGGCATATCTGAGTCAGGATCTGTGTGAGGTGCTTTGGAAAGGCAGGTGGAGAGAGACAACATAGCTCAGAGGACTTGATATGGAGCTCAGCTTTCACAAATGCACTTAGTGGCTTCTTAGAGCAAGTCTAATGGCTAAACATAGAGATCTATGTTTGGAGGAACTGGTTTCTTGCCTACATTGACCATGGGGACTGACATGGGGATTTCCATTGAAACCTACTCCTGATATTCTAGCGAGAATATTATTATTGTAGCCAGAATACATCCTGGTTTTAGGGTAATCAGTATGCTTCCTGTTCAGTCAGGCTTAAGCTACCTTGGTTGTGCATTTTGTGCAGTACAGTGGTTTCAGTGAAATGCTGGCAGGTGTGATGGGCAGGTGTGATTACATGCGGTGATGAGTCTCTCTTGATGTTGTGCATCAGGAGCTCCTTGAGATCCATTTGGACATTTAGCCAAGACTGCTACCTGCCCCTTAGCTAGAGTAGTCTCTGGCTACTAAGTGTTGGCTCTACATTGCTTGGGCGAATTGGCACTTGATCTGCTCTTTAATGCTCTCATTTTTAGGTGACAAGGATATCCAGTATACTGCCAGAATGTTTTTTTTTTTTTCAAAGCTGCATATTTTTGGGGGCACAGTCAGTTTTATAAGAAATACTCTGCACCAAAGCTAACTTTCTGCTTTTAGAGTCTTTTTTCCAGACCTCTCTAACCATAGAGGTCATGCTTGAATATCTCTTGCTACAGAGGTGAAATGCATGATGTTGCCAAAATGCTGTGACCTTTTTGGGAAGAACAAATGCATGTAAAACCCATTAATAATCATGGTCAGTTGGGCCTTCTAAACAGGTCTTGCCTCAGTACTAGCAAGGTGAGTTAAAAGTGATGCAGGAGCTAGAAATTCTTTGCTGCTACAAATCGTGTTTTTGGTTTGCTCTGGTGTTATCTTGGTTGAAATCAAACCTCAAGCATTACTTCAGATAACATATACAACTATTAGCATATGCTTCCTTGACTGTATGTTGCAACTCCCACCCTCATTTGTGGAAGCCATGGTTTTGAAAAGGGCACAGCAAACAAACACTATTTAAGGCATAGTCTTAGTTAGGGCAGCTGACTTGACAGGCTGGAGGAGTCAGTGGGTGGGAAAAGGGCACCTCTAAAGTAGTTTTTCTTCAAGTGCGTTGATTCAAATCAGTCAGGAATAAAACTCTACTTTTATCTTGTTTTATGTTGAATTCATATGCTGCTTAATTAAGGGTGTGCCTATGGAGTTGGCTTCTGAGAGAAGTGTTAATACATATGCAAAATGGCTACTACAGATTGAAGGTCTTGGTCACAACTGGATTACACAAAACAAAGCTCTGTAGTCAAGATCACGGTGCTACCTAATTCTGTCTCTCCAGGTCTTTAATTTCCAGCCATTGGAATTGCGTCAAATCCATTTTGGCACGGAATACATAATTATTTTCATATTGTGCTAGTCTACTCTCCTGCTTTCATCCCTACGAGCCAGGAGTGAATAAAAGTTGGCAACTTTATACTCAACTATTATATTGCAGAGCACACTTTAATCAGCACCCTAATAAATAGCACGCCCAATTAATTGGGATATTTGCCAGCAAACCAATTCCTTTCCCTGCACTTCAGTGGCTGTAAATGATGGATAAATAGCATTCTTGATGTTGTCTGTGAGCATATTTGCTAGAATTAACAGGTATGAGTTGGTGTTTTCTGGCATGTGTTTCCTCAGTAGCTTGTTTCCTTTTCAGTAGGCTCCCTGTTCCTATGCAGTTACTAAAAATAAATAAAGAACAGATTTCCTTTTCAGTATTTGCTTAAATCAAGGTAGTCCTTTTGTATTTAAAAAAAAAATAAATATATATATCCAATACATTGCTATATGGTTTTGACTATTAAAGGTAGTAATTTAATTAGCATGTTTATGTTTTAATTAGTATGATCAAGGGGCCTTTGCCACATCATGGAATAATTTACAATAAAAAAGGGATTTCTGCTGCAGCTCTCTAATGCTACTTTTTTTGACCAGAGGTTGCATGGTGGTTGGCTTTAAAGTGGTATTTCCTTGAGGGAGATCCACAGAAGTGCAACCTATTTTCATAAACTGGTATATGCTATGATTTATTGTAGACATGTGACAGTTTCTCTTATTTGGACATCCTTTGCCAAAAGAGTAAATAAAATTGAACACGGTAAATTTTTCTAATCCCGGCATTCCTCACAGATTGCTTTAGTGGCAATTGAAAAAAATACTGGAAGTAAATGAATATGAAAAGGGAAATGGTGCTGGAGAAATCTCAACAAGGGATCTTAAAAAACAGGATGGCTATGGATCAGCAAAGGGTAGAAACATTTGTGTAATTGAAGGAGAACATAATTTGTGGGTTATCTGAAAAAAATTGTCCGGGTTGGCATTTACTTTGACTTGTTGGCAGGAGGAAGAGAAACCGCCCTGTAACACTGCATAAGGTTCCTTATTAGTTGTGGCTTCTGCAGAGGCTCCGTCTTCTCTTTGGAGCATGGAGGATTTCTTTCATTACATAATCTGGAATTATTATTTTTTTTTAAACAGATTGATTTTTTTTTTCTCTTATGTGTGCAAATTCTCTTTGCCCCAATGCTTCTATACTGAGGTTATTATGCTGAAGGAATGCAAGCGTCTAGAGTAACAATGGTTCATTTTCCTTTAATGACTTTGTCGACAGGATGGAGACATTTTTGTGGTGTGATGAATTCACTCAGTCTCCTGTTGTGTTTTCTCCACATGCTTTGGAAACTCTCTCTCTCTCCGAGAATTGTGGCCATCCACTCCAGAAAGAGCTTCATTACTTTATATTCATTGTATTTAAATGACACCCCAGTGGTACTGACCTCCTGGGATGATTGATGTAAATTATATGCTATGTAGGGGGAAAATAAAATCTTTTTCTGACTTTTTATGTTCTGCAGAGAAATAAAAAGTGAAAACAAATGACAGAGAAAATCAGGCCTATTCAAAGTGAAACTTTGTAAGCATTATGGTTTGAGCAGATTCCAGTTTGTGAAAGTGCTGAGACAGTTCATAATGACCTCATGATCTGAAAGGTGACCTGAGAAGGGGGAAACAATTTTGTATGTGCCCTTTTTCGGTTCTGTATAATACATAACAAAAATTTGATCATGGTTTTTTTCCCTCTTTGCAAGTATTGTAAGAATTCAGACTAGAGCAGGGAGCAGCCTCTGCACTTTTACCAGCTAGACAAAGGCACAGTACTAGAATGGACACCTCAGTGCTCTTTCCTCTTGTCTTCTAGCAGATTTTTTCATATTGACTTCAGATTTCGTAGCCAGTAGGTATCTGACTTGTTCAATTATTCTGCCAGGAGTTATCACCTACAGAATTGGCAACTAGGAAATATTCTCTCATCAACCCTGCTCATCGTTGGGCAGGAACTTCAATTCCTCATGAACCTCTCACTGCAGGCAAAAGAGTTTGCACAGCAACACAATTTGTCAGGAAATGTTTCTGTCAGTGCTTTTTCAGGCACCTCACCAAGTCACACTGCCTCTGTCCAAGCTCCTGGAAGTTATGTAGTTCACACTGGACATGCTCAACTATATAATCCCAGTAATTCCCATATTAAAATTACCATATGGAACTGGCATAGTAATTTCTCTATTTTTTCTATGCTCTTATATTATTCTGTCCTACCAATTCTGAAATATATAAAGATATGCATAGGAATGTCAGTAATATGCTGCCTTGCCTCCCTCAGTTTAATGTAAGGTTCTGACAAATCACAGAATTTGGCTAAAAAGTTGAGCCGCCTCGAGTTTTTCTGCAGTACTTTTCATAACCTGACAGAATGTTTTGATTCTCCTTTTTGCCAGGAAAATGCTTATTGATAATCCTGCTTTGGCTGGGGTTGCCCATATATTTTAAAATGTGTAACAGGAAGGAACTGTTCAGGCCATCCTCCTCACAGCAATGATTTAAGACTTTGCTGTGCAGGCAAGAATCAGCAGAGTGAGGCCTCTCATTCTCCAGGATAATAACTTGGTGTTTTGCCCTGTTGCTGTCAGTGCTCAGGCTGGTATCGGCTTTACTTCCATAATGGTAAGCAGCAGCAGCAGAAGGGAGAGGGGCTGGCAGCACTCAGCAGAGTTGCAGAATCATCTCGTCTTTCTAAGGCTGATGTGGGAGGTGGGAACAGGGAGGAAGCACTGCAGAGGGGCCTGACAGAGTATTTATACGAAGTAGCAAGGAGGACATGGAGTGAGTGGTAGCCAAAAAAAGAAGTAAGGGCAGCAGAAGTCAGCTAAGTGAAAAAAGAAAATAGATTACTTTCTATTAAACTGGAATTCAGATAGTCCCTAGAGTGTTAAGATCACTGCAGTGGTTGCCAGAGCTTTCTTCTTCTTCCTTTTCAGACCCCCAAAGAAGTAAAATGCTGAGATTTACACAAAATTACAAAGTCTCTAAGCTGTCAGTTTCTTAGAATGAATCCTAATAAAATTTTATGAATCCTGCTTGGTGTGTAGGCAGGAATTTGAATTAAAAAGGGACTAAGGAGAGCAAAGTAAAAGAGCATAACTTTTGACATTATACACCCCACAAACTTTTGAGAAAAATAAGATTTTTTTTTTCAAAGCACTAATGGTTACTCCATTTACCTCTGTTGGTTCCATTTATTAGTTCCACTTTATACCATGGTGCATATCAGCCTGTGTCCCAACAAACCTGCATGTGATGAGCAGAACAACTGAACTAAACTCACAGAAACCTACTATTAGGAGGTGTCCAAGGAAGAAAAGGTTGAAAGAAGGAGGGAAATGTTAAAAGAAAGGAAAGGTGGGTTAATGCTCCAGCTTGCGTTATCATGATGCCCTTTCCCATCAACCTGTTGAGCTGGCAGGATATAGGAAGAGGAAAGCCACCATTGCCAGGAATCAAGATGAAAACATGAGTATGTAACTACACCAATGCACTGAATCAGCACAGCAAAGAACAGAATATTTCCTTACAGCTGGAAAGGACCTACAACAATAATTTTGTCCAACTGCCTGACCAAGTCAGGACTGACCCAAAGTTAAAGCATAATATTGTCCCAATGCTTCTTATACACTGTGAGAAGTAGAGCATCAACCATAAGCCTGTTCCAGTGTCTGACCACCCTCTCAGTAAAGGGATGCTTCCTAATGTCCAGCCTAAATCTCCCTGGCTCAGCTTTATATTAATGTCATGGCTGAAATAGTACAACAGTGTGTTGCTGAAGTAGGATCCATTGGTGTTTCCAAGTGTAAAGACGAACACAGGTTGCTGTTGCTTGCACTGCTATTTTTGAACACCTGTACAAGGCTGTGGCTGCAGAGATGCGGTTGCGCTGGCACCTGTGCTGAGGCCAGACACCTGTGTACACCCACACCTTCCTGCTGCAGGGAGATCCAGCCGTCTCTTCCCAAAACTCCTTGGCTTTTTGGACTCACAGCAGCCCTAAAGCCCCTTCCTGCTGACCTCCATCAATGCCGGACACTGAAGGGGAAGGAAAATGTGGCCATGGCCCATCAGGCAGCACCTTCAACACCATCCCTGGAGGTGTTTAAGGAAAAACTGGATGTGACACTGAGGGACATGGTGGGGCTCACAAGGTGGAGATTGGTCATAAATTGGACCTGATAATCTCAGAGGTCTTTTCCAGCCTGTGTTTTTCACAGAACCATAGACTTGTTAGGGTTGGAAGAGACCTTTGGAGACCATCCAGTCCAACCCCCCTGCCAAGGCAGGATCACCTGGAGCAAGTGACACAGGAACGGGTCCAAGTGGGTTTGGAATGTCCCCAGAGAGGGGAAATCCACAAAATCCCTGTGCAGCCTGCTTCAGCACTCTGTCACCCTCAACGTAAAGAAGTTTTTCCTCATGTCTAGTTGGAATACATTCTGTTTCATTTTATGGCCACTTCTCCTCCTCCTGTCGCTGGGCAGCACTGTAAAGAGCCCGGCACCATCCTCCTGCCACCCACCTTTGAGATATACACACACATTAACCCCCGGTGATCCCGCCAGCGACGGGCCGAGGGGCACGGCGGTGGCGGTGCCGGGAGGAAGCGGCGGCAGCCCCGCCTCACCCCGGCTCCTCCCCGCGCCCCGGGAGGCGCCGCTGCTCCCGCCTCCATCTGCGGGGCGGCCGCTGTGGCGGAACCGGCTCCTCCCCGGCGCGGGCGGCGCCATTTTACCCCCCCCTCCCTCAGCGGCCGTAGCGGCGGTGGCGGGCGGGGGGAACAGCGCGAAGCCGCCGCCGCCGCTTTTCCGTCCCCCGCGTTTCTCGCCTCGGTCCAGGCAGCGCGTGGAGGGGAAGGACCGAGGTTCAGTGCCTGCCCCTCGCTTTCCCCTCTCGGCTGTCCGCACACGGGGTGGGGGGAACCGGGCACCACAAGCTGCTCCCACCTTCCTTCCATCCTTCCTCCCCTGCACATCTCAGCCTCCTCATCCATCCATCCATCCATCCATCCATCCATCCCCGGGGGTGAGCCTTTGAGTGAGTCACCAGAGAGGGCACGCAATTAGAGTGTGTTGCTGTTAATTAACTTAGTGAGGCTGCTCATTGTTGGGGCCTTCAGGAGCATTACCGGGGCGGTTCCTGCCCGCGGTACCTGCGGGGCGGGGGCGCGGGGCGGCCCTGGGGCGCGGGGTGTTCTGGTGGCCCTCAGTGTTACATTGGACCCTGCCCTGTCCTGTTCGTTTTGTCGTCTTGCAACTATCTAGGAGCTGTTCTTAGGGCTTCTTTTTTTATAGTATGATTTTCTTAAGATACTCTTTAAAATTATGTGACAGCAGCCGAGCTTTGGCCTGCAGTATACTGTGTAGTGCTGGATGTTGGTAATTTCTTCGTGTCACTCTGATGTTGTGAAATGTGACTAGTTTTGTAAATTTCATCTGGAGGGAATGGATTTTATTTGTTTTGCCCGAACAGGTGTGATGATTCCCTAAGTGGAATCCTGTGATAGTCTTTATTTGGAATCCTATGCATTTGGCTGCTCATTCTTGATGAGAAATTTTGGATACATACATTGGTGCCCTAACTTAATGGTGTTCCTGATATGCCAGAATGTTCTCGTTCTCATAAGGTCTATAGTGTTCCTCATAGAAAGTATTAGTCCTTATGGAAATTACTGGTAAATGTTAAAAGCCTAGGACTGACAGTCCAGAAAATGTTTCCCTGTGTTAACTGTAAGTGATTTTTCCACTTTAGATTATTTATATACTTCCTGTGTACAGATCAACTGTTTCTGAGTTCCTAAGAAATTACACAAATGGATGATTTGCAGTCGATGACTGCAATGCACATATGCATGCAAAATATATATTACTGTGTTTGTGAAATGGGAGCAGGGACCTGATGTTGCAGACAATGCAAGTTTGCTGTATGACATTAGTGTGATTTATTGTGAGGCATTTGATTTCCTACAAGTGAAACTGTTTCAAGGTTTGCAGCCGTGTTGGTATTTTGCTAAAATTTTCTTTTGAAGTCTTTTATGTAACTCCCACATCATTCTTTCTTGGTATAGGCTTTGCTTTCCTTCTGGCTTAAGGCAGCAGTGCCTACTTGGCAGGATGCAGAGCACCCACCCTCTCTCCCTTTTTGCATACCTTTCTTTACTGTTGGCCGGATCCAAGTGGTGTGGAAGGCAGTGTCAGTACTTTTGTTAACTTCGGTGGACTTTACACAGGCTCCTATTTGCATGTTACTAATATACAAATCACACTTTGTTTCATTTTGGTTCCTTTTTAACCTGTGTATTGTTGCTGTGTAGGTGGGAAAGTTGATGGCATTAAAAATGTAGCATTTCCAGCTGTAACAGGATAAAGTTATATTATGTATTTTTAAAAGCCTCATCTCTGCTTGTGAAAGTTTGAAAAAGTTAGTTTTCAGTTAGATAAAGAGCTTCTTAGCTGTGATGATTCTGAAGAAAACTTGAGGTCTAACCAGAATATACTAAAACTGCAGCAGGAAAAGCTGGAAGTTGTGTTTCTGAGAAGTAAAACAGAAATCCTTTCGTGGCATTTAACTTGTGATTTTCACATCTATGGATTTGAAGACATTGCTTAAAGTTTCACAGGAATCTGTGGCCTTTAGAGCCTCTGACTGTCATAACCAGCTGAATTACTCTCCTGGGCTCAGTTCTGTGTAGCACTGAACGGAGCTGTTTGAGAGTTGATTAGTCAATTAGTAACTTGTCAGTGTAAGCAAGCTGTAATTTAGTGAGCTACAAGTGTTTTAAGAATTGCCTACATATAACAGCGTAGAGCAACAGTGAGCATTGTTCATGTTGTTACTGCTGTTCTGTGCTGCCCTCGAGCAGTGAGACCAGCTAGGCAGTGTCTTTCTAGGTCATCACTGCAAGGGTTTTCTAAGGCACGAGGCCAAACCCAGGCAGCGTAATTATACCGTAGAAAATAACTGAGTTAATGCTCTTGTTGCAATTGCGAAATACCCGGGTGTGTAAATACACAAGCGTGTAAAGAAAAGGAAATTAGTTAGGCCTATGTTCTCATGGAACCAGGCAGTGGTGACTCAGTCACAAGCTTATCTGGAGCTGATCAAAAAAATCAGCCTGTCAAAGGTACTGAAAATGGTAATGATTTGATCTGCAATCTGTGTTTCAGGTACTTGGCATTTGTAGTACTACGTGCAGTCGTTATTAATTTTAAGAAATCTTAGTAAGTGTTCTTTTGCAAGCTATCACAGGTGAAATTTCTATTTATAAATAATCTTTGGCATTTCTTCACCCCTGTGTTTTGCATATATTTGAAGTATCGTGTTTGATTACAATCAGACTTTCACGGAGTCAGCTGCAAAGTTTGTAGTTCACACAGCTCCTTAAGCTATCACAGAAGTAGCAGTAATGGAAAAAAGGGGCCAAGAGCTGGTTTGGAAGATGTAATTTCCAATAGGCTTTTGCTGTAATATTGGCTTTTTTACGTGAAATGCCACTCAAGTATATGATTTTTAAAAGCACTTAACAATGAAGTGCTCTATTGATAATTCTTTTGATTAAGCCCAGTACTGAGGTATACCTGGGAGAAATGTATATTTTTTTTGAATAAACATGAATGCAGGAGCTTACTGGATATCATCTGTTTCTATGAGATCTCTGAAAAGGGTTGGGTGGCCTGAATGTTACTAACGTATTGTTGGACCAACTTCTAAAGAGCTAATTTTCATACTTTGACCTTATATTAAAGCCATGGCTGGTTTTCCTGTAGTTTTACTTGAATTAGTTGTTGCATAGATGAACAACAATAGAAGTAGACATTTTGTCCTCCAGAGAATTTATACTTATGGTGGCAAGCACTGATTTCTGAAACAGGAGCAGCCTCAACAAGAATTGGAATTTTTTTTCAATAATCCTAAATATAGATTTGGCTGCTCATTCTAGATGAGGAATTTTAGATACGTATGTTAATGCCATAACTTGATGGTATTCCTGATATGCCAGAATATTCATTTAAGGTCAAGGTGGAACTATATTATGAAATGATTTTAATTGAATTTCACATAGTGAATCAAGCAGAGCTCAGGGTGATATGAGAGGAGAATCGTTGATGTAATCAGCGTGATAGATTGGGAAGATGCCATTTTGAAGGAGATGAAGGCAGGTGAAAGTTGAGACAGAAAAGTTATACCAAGAAAAATATAGTTTAAAGCTAATGATAACTTGGTTATGCTCACAGAAAGTCCTCGTCTCTTAGTAAACCCTTAAGTTTTAATTTACTTTAAATGCAAAGTAAAACTACTAAATGCAGGTGGGGACCCAAGCTCACTAAAGGAGTTACTTGCTGGCCAATGAGCAGTTAAACATATTGACAGGACTAACCTGACCTCTGCATATAAATGCACGAATGCTTTACTCATCAGAAAAAGCAAAATACAGAGTATATCACAACTGGGGCCTGTTCATCCTTGCATGCTGGAATTAAGTATGCAAGTCCTTGATGATTTGGAAGCTTTTTTTATCACCAGACCCGTGAGCACACCTTGTGTTTGCTTCACTGAAAAGTGCCATGGGTAGGTCACGATGACTGAATTGCATCTTTATATAATTGTTAAATAATTTGTATAGAAGGTTTGTATTAAGTGTAGTATGAAAAAACAATTGCTAGTTGAAATAAATTTAGGGTTATGGGAAGCAGATTCTGGAAGCTGTGAGAGCTTGGCTGTTAGTTTCAGGTTGTTTCATCTTTATGCTGTTTTCTTAAAGTATTTTTAGGAAGGAAAGAAAAAGTCATTTGTGCTTAATTTGCAATGCTATTAACTGCCAGTGTGGCACAAAGCTCTGAAAAAAAGTGTGCACATTCAGTGCAGAGGAAGGTGGGTGTGTATGTATTAGATTAATCTTGCCTGCTTCCTTGCTAAAAACAAATGGCATCACTTCTGGGGAAGGACATAGCTCTGATTAGACTGGAGTTGGAAACTCTGAGAAGTGTTTGTAAACACCTCCAGATGTGAAGACAGAGCTCTCGTGTAAAATTATTCTCTGTATTTCCTAGTCTCAAATACAACAGACACATCTCTTTATTAATGTTCTTACAGTAGTCCAGAGCATTCTGTGGTCTGGTTCAGAAAAAACCTTAAAGAAACTGTCATGTCTGACTTGGGGATGGACAAATAGCAGCTTAAGATATGAGGACATGCAGAGTCATTTGGGGTAAAACACAGCAGTGTTTTAATGCATACAGTGGAGACAGAAGGATTTATTTTAGTCTGAATTTGCTTTAGTGACTTTTCTTTCCTTTCTAAGTCAGTGAGAAAGAGTTGTGCTTGTTTACTGCTTTTGTGTAAGGTCTTCAGTAAAAGTAATGCACAAAGACACTCTGAGATAGGTAAATGAACAGGAGGGAGTATTTTATCTTCAGGGATGTTTACAGGACAGTTCTAAAGACAAAATCATTAGGGTGGTGTTATTCTTTGGATGAAATCTATGCCTACATGTATTTGAAAATTTGTTTTACTTGTTGTTATCAGCCATGCATGTTTCTTCTCTAACTTCCACATGGGAATGAATGCCTGAATTGCCTTTTGAATGGACAGGGGGAAATTATGTTCAGTTGTATTCCTTGTATTCATGTGCGCGTTCCAAGCATGTTCTCTTCCAAGAGAGTGTCATGGTTAAAGATGAGATGCTTATTTGTCTGGGTGGTGAAAGCTGGGCTGTGCATTGACAGCTATAAGATGAATTTTTCTTTCTGGTATTCCGTTTAAAATAAAACTACTCTAAGACTCTGGTGTATCAAGTAATAAATGGAAGCAGCAGCAGCAGATGTAATGTGTTATCCTTAGAATGAATAGTGCATGCATTCTGCTTTGTGGTGCTTTGTTAATTAATTAAAAATGAAAGAAAACTGAAGACTGCAGCCCGAGCTTTGAACGATATTCTTGTGTGCAGACCTGGTGCAGATGTGTCCCTGCCTGCCCACAGATTACTTCTGATCCTGTGTTTGGTCTGACTGTTCCCTGAAAGTTTGTGCCTTTACTTTATCTGCTTGGCTTTTTAAGATGCTGCACTTAGGGAATATGGAAGTTATTCATCCTATTTCCTGTAAGCAAAAATATTTCTTAATTGTCACCCAAAAAGCTGGTAGTTTTTGACTTGAACAGGTTAAGAGGATGATAAAGTAATTTCATTGTATACTATCAGTCATTACTTCATAGTAAATCTTAGATCACACATCCACTGTGCTTATCTGAGACCCTTTAGTTCTAATTCCAGCCTGTTTGAACAGCTCAGGAGTACTTAAAGACTTCACACCTAGTGTTTTAATTTTCAGTTAACTTGTGCTACTGGAGGAGTGGGTGACAAAACAGTGTAAGAGCTCTTGCATTTGGTTATGGGACACTGTTTTGGTTTTTTTTTTTAAACTTGGTTTTCATAGTTTTGAGCATACACTTAGCCAGTCTTGCATGTGTTCAGCAGGGTTATGGTGTGCTTTTGTTTTTTAAAGGAAGTGCAGTTACAAAAATCTGTATTTCCTGTAGTTAATTAAGTTCTTACATCTCCAGTCCTAGAAGACTGTTATCCTATACCCTCTTGTCAGCTGGTCAGGCCATGAAATACTCAGTGGTAACAGACTAGTGAATCTAATTACTCTGAAGTAGAGGTTGTGGAAACTAAAGCATTAATTTTAATTTTATGTTAGTTCATAGTTATATTGGCTTTTCTTTCCTTCCTGTTTTGTTTGACTATATATAGATGAAAATTTGTCAGTCTTTAAATTTTTGCATAGTTTCAGGTTATATGCAAAATGTATTTATGAAAAGAAAAGACTGATGTGATAATCATGTTATATGTATGCTTGATGAATTGAATCGTTGTAATGGTAACTTCTACTCTGTGTTAGTAAGTGTAAAAATTTTTGCAGGGACACCGCTAAGTTTTTGTAATCCTGCACCTTCTTTAGCCTATAATAGAGACATCAGAGAGAATCTCTACAAATCCACATTTGTTTTAAACTGGCCCAGTGCAGACTTAGGGTTTTTTTTTGGGTTTGGTTTTTTATTTTCCCTTGTGGTGGAGTGAAAACTGTATTATTATGAACTTTTGCTCTTCCTGAGTGAGTTTGGATGAGCTGTCAGACCGTCTGTTAGAGGACTCTTCTGGAGTGACTGTTTGGATGCATCTTTCTCCTTGATCTTTGTGTGACATTTCAGCAATGAGGATTGTTGAAGGTGTCTGAGTAGTATCTCAAAAGCCTTCACTGAGTCTCTGTCGTTCAGCCTGGGGAAGGGGAGACCTCACAGCACCTTCCAGTACCTAGAGGGGCTCCAAGAGAATTGGAGAGGGTGTACAGAGATGAGACAAGGGGAAATGGCTTGAAGCTGAAAGCAGGGAGTTTAAGATGAGAAAAAGAGAAGTTCTTTGCTGTGAGGGTGGTGAGGCACTGGAACAGAGGAGCAGTGTCTGCCCTATCCCTGAGAGTGTTCAAGGCCAGCTTGGATGGGGCCCTCAGCAACCTGGTCTGATGGAAGGTGTCCCTGCACATGCCAGGGGGTTGGAATGAGATGAGTTTTAAGATACCACAGAATGGTTTGGGTTAAAAAGTGTTAATTTTTCATGTATATATCAATGTAAATATAGTATAGGATATTTCCTAAACGTATAATCCTTATATGTTTTAGGAGCAGTGGAATTCCAGTTTTTATGCCTCTCAGCTGTATCCTGAATAAATATGTGGGTTATACAGCTCGTTTATTGATTGTAGAAAAGTCAGTGTAAGTTAATATTGCTTGGTAATTTCAGAATGGATGTGGCTATGAAAGGAGGGTTATGAAACAGAAATGTCCCCAGGTATCTTACTGTGGTGAGAGGGATGGGTCTAAACCTGATGAGAAATGACTTAAATTTGTTTCCCTCAACTGATAACTTTTGTTCTGCTGATTCATATTCATATTCAAACACAAAACAAGTGTTTTCTGTTACGACTCTTCAATGTAGAAGACAGAGAGATTACAGTAGATGCTTTTAAACATTTATATTAGTGATTTTATATCCCTTTCTTTGTGTTTTTACTATACATTTGATTGCTATGTTTTGCTTATAAGAAAAGAATTTATAAAAGCTGGACCTACTTGGATAGGAACTCAAAATTACCAGTCCAAATAGTATTAATCAGAATTTATATTCTTGCTAGAGTTTATGATTAAAATGCAGCACATTGAAATAATCTGTGACTTAATTTGAACATCTGAATTCATTTCATAGAATGTGGCAAACAGCTGCATTTCAGTTTGGAGTTAAAAAAAATACAGTATATCTACCCATTGAAGATCACTGTAGGCTTTTCAGTTCCATGATAGCTGTACTTATTGAAGAAAATTGATTTGAGAGTGTTTCTGCTTTTGAATTTTTTTTTTTTTTAAATGTCCGGAAGAAAGGAAATAAAACATACGGAGGATGGGACTTTGATGTGTAAAGAAGTTAATTATCTAAACCATCAAACAAAATGTGGGCTGTGGAAGTAATTATTGTCAAGGGTCTGATGAAGCTTGACAAGCTGTTGCTTTTTTATGTCAAGAAAATGTTGTACACCTGCTTGATTTGAAAGTTAAATTATTTGGTTGCAATAGGAGGATGCAAGTTTGTAGTGAAGCAGTAGCTGATAAGCTTTCAACTCTCAAACCACTAAGATGTACAGCCCTTCAAATTGTTTTAATTGGATTGTTCTTGTCCACTTGGAGGGCAGAAACCTAAGAGAGGATTTGCTCTAGAATAGGGTGTGCACGAATCAAAGGTCTTATGCTGTGAGGAGGCAACTGTGGAATTTAGCCTCATGGTTTTTGGGAATTTTGGGAGAATATTTCATAAATTAGCAGAACAGAACATCATGGATAAAGAACAGTATCTGTCATGGTTGTTCATGGAAAATAATTACATGCTTCAAGTGATGTAATTAGTTATAAAAACCTCTAAATTAAAAAAAAAGAAAGCCTTCTTAAATCTGAATGATACTTTTTAATGAATACACTGTTAATTCTCTATTTAGGAATATTTGGTACTGTGGTATTGGATATAAAAATACAGCTACTAAAATTAATCCTAATTAGTTGCAATCAAATGATGAACAATAAAATACATACAAATTTCTAAGTCTTTAGGCTGTTTCTGCTAAGGTGACTGCAAAGGCAGCTTCCTCTTAACTCCTTTCTATGGATATATAGATAGAGCTTACCCATAAAACTGGCACCTTTCTTTGTTAAAGAGGGTTTTTACTTGTTTTTTCTTTTTTAAATTCACTGATTTGACTGTTTAGGTTAGATGACTCTGGTATCTGCTTAATATGGCAGGATCCTGACAACACTTTAGCCTTGTGTGTAACTACTTGTGATTAAAATCAGATTTGAGTGGGAGCAAACTTGTGATTCAAGTTACACATGTGCATAAGTGCTTGCAGGATGGGGACCTAAATTAGAATCTGCCTGAAGATGAACTGAGGTCTGATAATCTACATGAAAGCATTAATAAAAAAAATTAAACTTACGACACCAAGTTGGGTGGTGCAGGGCAGCTGTACAAAGGGATCTGGAAGGGCTGGATCTGTTGGCCAGGGCCAGTTTTATGAAGTTCAACAAGTTCAAGTGCTGAATGCTGAACTTAAGTCACAATAACCTCGTGCAATGCTGCAGACTGGGGGAGAGTTGCTGAAAAGC
The DNA here is from genome assembly GCA_018697195.1 of Certhia americana. NCBI lineage: Eukaryota > Metazoa > Chordata > Aves > Passeriformes > Certhiidae > Certhia > Certhia americana. The sequence continues at coordinate 3,678,044 of CM031859.1, read as the reverse complement.
TGCTCAGTGGGAAAGTACCTGGGGGTACAGCAGGTGAACATGAGCCCGGTGTGCTCAGGTGGGCAAGAAGGACAATGGCACCTGGGCTGTGCCAGCCATGGTGTGGCAGCAGGAGCAGGGCAGTGACCGTCCCCTGTGCTGGGCACTGCTGAGGTCACCTCGAGGGCTGTGCCCAGTTCTGGGCCCCTCAGTTCAGCAGGGACATTGAGGGGCTGGAGTGTGTCCAGGGAAGGGAAGGGAGCTGGGGAAGGGTCTGGAGCACAGGTCTGATGAGGAGCAGCTGAGGGAGCTGGGAAAGGGGCTCAGATTGGAAAAAAAGGAGTCTTAGGGGTGACCTTGTGGCTCTCTACAACTCCCTGGCAGGAGGGGACAGCCAGGTGGGGTCAGGCTCTTCTCTTGTGTACAAAGCTATAGGAGAAGGGGAAGCAGCCTCAAGTTGTGCCAAGGAAGGTTCAGATATTGGGAGAAGCTTCTTCACAGTAAGGGTGGTCAAACATTGGAACAGGCTGCTCTGGGAAGTGGTAGAGTGGATTTCTATTCTAGAAAATAATCTTCCCCTGTGAATTTTATGGAGAGAGGTAGGATCTCTTACAGCACAGCAAGCTATATCAACATATAGCTTTTATTGTCACAACTACTAATAGTGCAAGAAATGAGCAGTACAGCTCAACTGTTACTGGTGTGCAACAAACTAGAAGACTAAGAAATATAGTGAGAATATATTTTGTTTATCAGGGGACATACACAGTATGTAATTTGTAATTAATTTTTTTAAGGGATAAATGAAGCTCCCTTGTACTTATTTATGGAGTTTTCCATAATTCAGTTTTGCTTAGTCAGTACTTTGGTAAATTAATTTTTTTTAAAAAAAGTAAGTAGCTCAGAGCCAACTGACTGGCATATTACTAAAGAGGAAAATGTAGATTTGTTAATTATTTCATAGAATAAGAGTAAATTGTCCTGGATTTGCTTTGGAGTTCTTGAATGAGATATCTATATAGAAAAGCTGTAAAATACTTTGTATAAAGATTGTACCTTCAGTACTATGAGTGTTATGATGGTGGTTGGGTCTCACTCTTTCTAATGCATTTCTGTTTTAAGAACTTAAGTTGTGTGTGTGAAAGGGGTGTTTTATAAAGTAAGTTTCTGATCTCTCTGATCATAAAGTTTTAGGTGGCTTTTTGTAAGAATCTCTTTTATTCCTCTTAACCCCATTGGAGATGGTGTGGATGTGATTTACTGGTGGTTAGGATGTGCAGGAATATAAGAGGATGATCGGGCAGCAGAGATTCTGGTGTCTGTGAATACCATCTATTCCAGAACAGGGATGTTTTTATCTTAATGCATATCCTTTGGTACTTTTTAGGATAATTCTAGATCATATTTTATAATTAGTGCATGTTTCCAATATTTTGGTTACAGTAAACATCAACTCAAGCTTTCTAGTGCCTCACATAGGCTTCTTTTTTGCATGCAGAACCTTTACCTTCCATGTTACTCCAAATATCTATTATTCCTTTTAAATATCTAGTGTGAAGCATCCATGTGCTCTCTTGGAAATGAAATACAAGTATTGTAAGTGCTGTTATTTCTTTGTTTACTCAGATGAGCAGCACTGTGGCCAGCCCGATGTCAGCAGTTGCCTCTTCAAGCAGTGGAAGAAAATCAACAAGCTTTACACCTGAATTGCAGAGTATGATGTGAGTAATCAGACAACATAGCTGGTAGTATCTGTGTTGTGTATTCATCTTTTAGATGATTTCTTAGAATGTGTGAGTAAGGGTGTGGGGGGATAGAAGAGCAGGTGTTAGTGATGGAGCTGTTAGTGTTTTACTTCTGATTTGTAAAACATTCAGCAATGACTTGGATAAATAAAACCCACATCCTCTATTGAAAGGAGAGTAAATGCTGCTGAGTAAAGAAATGTGTTTTTAATATATACTTTAGAATTTTTCAGAATCCTATATTTCTCAGCCCTTAATCAAAGAAAGCTAATCTTTCAGTTGTCATAGGTACATTTTAAAATAAATACCTTCTATTAATATTCTTCAATGCTAATACAGAGAAATAAACTGCTGAGATCATAATATTGCTGATGAATTTATGATATGGATGCTTGTAAATAACTAGGGTTTGCCAGAGAGGAAGTCAAGTTGTTAAAAAAATAAGTTACTTATTCTTTTAAATGAACACTGGACTCCCAGAAATCCAGTTCCAAGCTGTGATATTATATGAGTTTGTAATTTGGTGGTGAGAGTAAGGCTGTGTTGCTTTTAGTCATGTGTTGTAGGTTTGCCTTCACTATTGTACAACAGTTTCTCACCTGAATTATTACATGGGCAGTAGATGCATAAGGAATTATTTGTCTTCATTAAATTCTACAAAGAGTTCCCTTTGCAAAAGTGAAAGATGCAATTTGTTTTCAGTTAAGTGTCCTTATGAGATCACTAGATGGTTGTCAGGTGGATAATGAGGTACTTTCTGCTGGAGTATTTTTCAATATAATGTAAATAAGAGTTTTTTCTTGTGCATTGAATCTTCTAATGTAGATGAGTTCATTTTTACAGACTCAGTGTTCTACTGTATTGAGTTTTCTTTGGATAGAAAAATATTACTGCTGTCTCTCCTTCAAGAGAATTCTGTTTGCTAATTGTTCACATCTATTAAGGTTATCTATGCTGAAAAATACAGCTGTTGTTCTTGGTTGAGAAAAGTAACTGTAACTGTGTTTTAAAAACAAAACTTCAGAGTCAAATCCTGTGCATCAGTTTGGATCAGTATCTGGGGAGCCTGCATTTTATTGGATTGTGGACTTCCTGATAAAGTGTTTTGAAACTCTCCTTCCCCGCCAGTGTACACACGATTCTGTCAGAATGTAGAAGTTATTGTTGGCCATATAAATGGAAGGAATAGACATTTTCCTTTTGCTTCAGAACTGGTGCAGTTATCCTTTGAAAGCTGTGCAAACAGATCATCTGTGCTCCAGAGTAACATATTTCACAGCTTCATTAAACTAGTAGGAACTGAGGAAATTCCTTGACTGCAGTGAGCACATTGAAACTTAAATTTTTATTGTTTGCTGTGAAGAAAAAAGGAGACTTTTGAAAATGATAGAGTACTAGGGATGAACCATGCAGAAAAAAAGGACAACTGTTTCCTTTGGCTAGCGCCATAAAATGAAGTTATGCCTTTAAAAGAACTTTCTGTGCTCTGACAGAAGCTGACATTTTTTTATAAACGATGTGATTTAGGAAGTTATGGATTCTCCTGTTTAGGCGATTTATAACAAATTCCTGCTGACATCTTAAGATCCTGGGAAATAGCAAAGACTGGAGCAGTGCGGTGCAAAAAAGGTAACATCTTCTTAAAGAAAAGAAAATAGAGACTATCTCTGCCTCGTTCCTTGTTGCCAAGAAAAAGGGTCACCTATTTGCTATAGTTTTCATGGAGTAACATGAAGAGTAACTTCAACTTGCCCTGCCTTTCTCAACAAAACTTACCCAGCAAGAGGATGAACTTCTGATAAATAAGTCATAGAGAGACATTAAGTGTTAATCCAGAATGTCATGTAGTAGCTTGTGTTGATTTTAAAAATGGGCTGTTGGATTTTAGGGATTTTAAAGGCAGAAGGAAAGGGGAAAAACTCAGTTTTTGGAGCAGAATATCAAATCCTATTGTAACCCACTGGCAAGAGCTGGAAATCTCTGGATAAGAATACCTCATGGTCTTAAGGTGCTACCTATGATAAGTGTATAATTTGCAGCACAGAAGTTGAGCCAGTGTTTGATTCCATGAAACGCTTAAATTTACATGTTATGTTGAGCTTGTGAGTGATGATGTTTAAGGTGAGGAGAGGAGGAGCATTATTCATATGCTACATCTGTTACATACACTACACCTATTTTTGAACCATGGCATTGTAATGGAATGACCTGAATCCTGTTGTAGAATTGTGTTTTTATGATAAGTTCAGGAAGGATTTTTCTGATTTGAGAGGTCAAGAAATGTATAGGACTCTTGAAATCATGAACTACTGCAAAAAAAGCTGTCTTAAAATGTGTACAAGTTTTTCATTGTGTACACAGATACTTTACTAATGAAACGATTCTCGTTTTCCATTAAGAATATTTAAGTTACATCCTTGGATTTGAAGTTTTTGTGTTTGTTGAGAAAAGAATCTGGTTTGTATGATGCCTAAATAGTATTATGCAATTGGTGATAGTGCATGTGCTGATTACCTTAAGAAGAATGCTTCTTAATGTATTTGGGTGATATATGACAATTTGCAGTGCACTACCTTTTGCGTAGTTATATTTGGCTTTTAATTGTTAAGACCTGGGAATTAAATTATATTTATCTTATACTAATTTAAAAGAGCAAAGTGCTATGTAGAGCTTGCTTCAACTTCTACATTCTTTATTTGTACTTGGATTTTTTACTATGGTACAATGGAGTGTACAGCAGTAGGTGTTAATAATTTAAAAAGAGTTTTCAGCACATCTGGTGCGTTTTGCTGAGGTTTGTTTTACTTAATTTTGGCTGATTGATAGCCTGTTTCCGAAATAACTGCTCATGTTAGGTGCGTTGCACTTAGAGTTCTGCCCAGTAGATTCACAACCATATTGGTTTCACTGTAGCCATTAAAATTCATAATTTGGTAGAGATCATCTGTTTTCTAATATAAGCACTACTTACAGAGTGAATTTCTGGAAACTCTGACAGTCTCAAGACTTATGTTGAGCAATTTGCAGCTATAGAGGGAGATTTTTATCTCCCTTCAGTAGAATGCCTTGACTTCTCAAAGCTATTGTAGCTATTTACAAAAATTCTAATTACTGTGATCTAAAGTTTCTTAATTAGCTCTTGTGGTATGCTTCATACCAAAAATCAAAATTTGATGGTATATGGTTATAAGGATGAATTTTAATGGTGAAAACAGTGAATAAAACATTGTTTTAATTTAAGTCTTTCTAGTTATCTACTGTATTTACAGTAGTTAATATTAAAACAGTAATATGAATTGCTACAATATGAAATTTATTAGTGCTCCTAATTGATTGTGTCTTTCGAGACAGTGAAAATGTGTCAAGTATTTCAAATGCAGTTCCTATTCAACTTTCTCCAGCCTGTAGCTTACACTCACCTCTGTTACACTTACGTGTTGTTGACATGTAATAGAGATATGAATAAATTCTTCATATTCCCTTTTTCTTTATGAATATATTGTTTATAATATATTTTCCCCTTTTTTAACATTCAGCTGATTATGGGAGAGACTTGGCAAGAATTGGGGCCAGTTCTTAAATCATTACTTTATATGAGAGACTCCTTGAACCTCTCTCCCTGACTCTTGGGATATTTACGTGGTCCCTGTTACTAAAGCATTTGAATGGTTTTGTAATATTATCAATAATATTTCCCATTTTAGACTACATAGTAAAGAGTGGTTCTAGACCTTTGGTCACTCAAGGAGTACCTAGAATGAACATATTTTTATTTTGGACTTGCAAACACTGCATGGTATTTTATTTTTTCCTATATACAGTATGAGCTATAAAATCTACTATTGCAACTACCTGTTGCAAGCTTGTCAATCTAGTAAATTGTCTTTAGGGTTTTACTTATTTAGGATTTGTCATCCATTCTGAGATGACAACATCTTAAGGAATATCATTCTTAATTTTTGAAGTGCAGTGAAATAACAAGAAGCATGTTTTTTGAACTGATCTGTTCTCCTGTCTATGTGTTTGGATAACCTCTGCTGACTTGAGTTGGGTTACAATTTGTTTGCCACTGAATCCTTGGAAGATCTCATTGATTCTTTCTAGTATCTGATGCTAAATTTGTTTTCATATGCAGAAGTGGAAATTCTGTTTGATAACAACAGTGGTTATGTATGGTAAAACAGTGTTTTCTTATCATTAGAAAGTTCAGGGAACTTGTTGCTCAGTGCTGAAGAAATGCCCACTGCATGTAGCAGAGTAAAGAAATGCTGTTACTCAGGAGCTGTGCTTTGCTGGACTGGTTTGTGTTTGTGTGTTAATCCAGTTGTGAATACCATAATCACCCAAATACTTCCAGTTACTCACATTACGTACTAACTAAAAAAAAAATAAAAAATATACGCAATATGCATTTCGTGCTGTTTACAGGACTGTTGAACATTTTACCTAAAGGGTTTCACTGTGTGACTTAATAAGATAACTTTTGAAATCTATTCTCTGTCTGTTTTCTAGATACTGTACAAAATCTTTGCCATTCTTGCAAGCTGTTATGATCAGCTGGTTGCTTGTTTTTTGATAAACATCTAATTTTGTTATCCTGATCTTCAAAACACAAATGGCTTTTTTACATCTCTTTGTGACAATGGGTTTTGTTGTTAAAAGTCCAGTTTACATTTGTTAAACTATGTCCTTGATTATTTATGGTTTTATTATTTTATTTTTCTATTACATCTAAATGTGTCAGCTTGACTCACCCTGTGAGGCAGATACAAATATGGGAACTGCTGTTTCCCTCATGCCAGGTTCCTCCTGAGGTTTCACCTCATGCCAAGCTCAGTTCTTCTCCAGAAAAAAAGAGCATTTTAGATTGTTGACTTTCGTATGTCTTAGGTTTCATGGAATGCTGAGCTCATGCAGACCTTGATTCTACTTGAAACAAGTAAATGATTATAGAGACTAGGAAGTTATGCTGAATAGACATTCTAGATGATTGTTTTTAATAAAATGGTCCAGAATTTATCTAGCATGGAATGACCGTGTGCTTGAGCTGAATGTTAGTAATTATTTATTGTATTGCACTGTATGATGAGATATAGTAGTACTCACACAACCCTGCTGTGACTGATACCTTATGGCTTCTTTTGGTTGTATGTTTATCCATCTTTGCTTTGAAGTTGATCAGTAAAATCATCTGACTTCGGATAGTTCGTTTGGCATGATGGTGGAAGAAAACATCAGTAATGACCTGGCTGAGGGAGCGCTTTGGTTAACCAAACTGTAATTTGGGACTGTAAAGTATTTCTCTATTCTGTTCCATACTTGTTTACCATATTTGAACCCAGAATTGTGCTAAGATTGCACTTTTTAAAAATAACTAGTTTAGCCTACTGAGCTGAAACCCTTCCCTGCAAACATGCAGGGAGCACTTTCCCCCTTGGGTAGAGACAATTGGAAAGGCAGTGGCAGCAGATGTGGTACGTGGTTATCAGATCATGTGTGGCTGTTCCTGTCTACCTCATTAAATACATGAGGCAAGAGTGGTATGAGATAGAAAACTAGGGGCAGAACTAAGTTTTCCTTTTATAGGTAGGATGGAATACAGGAAGGAAATTCATGAGAGAGAAATTACTACAGCTTTTTCTGATGCGGATGTGGTATTTTTAAGCTTTTAAAGGCAGAGTGTCTTCTTTGCACAGCACTTAGCTCAACAGGATTTTGCTGAGGCAGCCTGGTAGAGTTTGCTGAACTGTTAATAAAAGATGCAAGAGCTGAAATGGAGCGTGTTTCAAAAAACCTATTTGGAAATTCATTTTTCAGGCTTCCACGTTTCTGTACTGCATTTAAAGTGTAGTTATTTTAGACCTCCCTTTTGTAATACTGCAGTTTCATTTTACCTTTTAGTAGCAGAGTTCATTTGAAATACAACCTGAACTTGACCTTATTAGTGTCAAACAGTCTGAAAAACACTCATTTTATCTCTTGCTTCTTTCTCTTTGCTGTTGCTGATTATCCTGTCCCTATTTATGAAAGAGCAAGAGGTGATGGAGGATCTTAATTAACATATGGAGAAGTACACACACATAGAGCAAAGAAATTGTTGAGTGTCTGTACAGACTTATGAAGGAACATTTCTGTGACTAATTTCAAAATTACATTTGTACTCAGTCTGAAAAAGAAACACAAGAAGGATGTTTTTATGAGAGAAGACTGGAGATATCAATCTGGGTAACAGCTTTTTCTATAAACAAAATTAGCTGAAGTTTAGCATTAGTCTGGGTTATGTGTGTCTTGTGTTTCTGCTCTACTAGTACTTTATTTTTCTCTTGTCAGTTCAAAGTTAATGTAAGTTTTGCAGTTCATTTGTGAAATTAGTTTTGCTAAGTATGAGAACAATTTCTCATATGTTTACTGTGTCCTCAATTCTATTCAGTTTGTTCTGAGTTGCATACAGCTTCTCAAGCTTCCTGTGTTTGAAATTTTGTTTTGAATTGAAATATTTTAAGATATATGGTTCCAGGATTTTGAGCTTAGATTCCTGAAACTTTCTGGTTTCAGGTTTTGACAGGTTGCTTTAAGGTATCATCTAGTACCTAAGTAAAAGATTACAAAATTTGGAAACGATTTACCCTACTTGAGTGAAGACATATATGTTGTAACCAAATACTGATTAAGCCATAAATTAATATGATAATTAAATTCAGCATTTTTAAACTTTATTTCCCCAATGTAATAAATTATAATACATTAGTTCTAGCAGACTGAACCTGAAAATCCAGTTTAGCTTTAACTGTGACCATAACTGGCAGATGCTGCTGAAGTCTTTAAACTGCAGCTTCTTGCATCATTTGCAATCTGTTTGTTTTAGTCACATTTCATTTGACACTACAGATTGTATGTGTTGGTGTGCAATATTGCTACAGGACATTATTCATCTGTAGAGAACAGCAGCAAGGTGGATGTTACAGCTGTGCTTGGCTTTTTCATTCTTCTGAAGCTATTCTGCCCCATGGAATTATTTCCAGTGGGATTAGGTGATTAATTGAAAATGTACAGTTTGGATGTCTGTAGATGACCAGAGTTAGAAGAAGGAAAGTGCTGGCTGCTCTGTGTCCTAGGTAGCTAACTCTGAGCAGCTTTCTCCTCTAGGAGCTTTTTCTGGCTCATTCAGCTCTCAGCTCTCTGACATTGGAGGCCACTGCTTGTCTTTTTAATTACATATTTTTTTACTTTTTGCCTAAAGCACAAAAGCTGTATTATCCTCCTCAGGTTTTGCTGGAGTGATGCTGAAGTCTGTCCCCTGGTACGTGCCTGTCTCTTTGGAGGTGCCTGCCAGCCCTGAGCAGTTACAGAAATGTGCTTGTTTTTCTCTATCACTGTGAGTTCAACATAGTAATTTAGACGATGACGTTCTCCCTAAATCGGTCTGGAAGGTGATTCGTTTATCCTTGAATCCCACACTGGCTCTGGGACTTACAATGAACCAGCTAAATAATGATAGATGGACTTTTTATCCTCCTGCATAGATTCTAGTACTTTAAGTACACAGCACCATCAATTTTTTAAAATGTAGACATATAAATAGATTTATTGTACTCTAAATTTTCATCAGGTTAAACTTACTCTATTATTTGACTTTGTTACATGTATAAGAGATATGTAAACAAATCTATATATGTCGCTGTCTCTTTATATTATGAAGTTTAATTTTAAATCCCATAGACCAGTATTTGATCTTTTCATGTGTTGCTGTAGGACCATTTTTTTTAATGATATGTGAAGGCATTGCAGTGATTAGAAAGGAACCCACCTTCCCTTCCACAGCTCCCAGGTCTGTGAAGTAACTGAATAGTGTTTCTTTTAGCTTGACTCTAGAGATGGTCAATAATAATTTCACAGTTGTGAGAAAAGCGGATGGCAGAAGTGGCAGTAAGGACAGTGGTGAGGTGGGTGCAGAAAGGACAAGAAGGAGAATGGTCTAATGATATGTGCTGGTTTATTATACAAAATAATACTGGCAATTTCTTTAAGATGTTAACAATGATGACCTGGTTTTAGTTTTAAAAGGCACTACCAAGGACATGTAGTTTGTGATTAAATTTATTTTTGCTTTTGTAGAAAATGCTGAGCAAACAACTCATTTGCTCTCTTGTCTTGGTGACTTCTTTTGCTTCTTCAGTTTTTGGACAGAAAGCTCTGAGGACTTTCTGGTGTTAAAAAGCACCAGCTTCTGACCTAATGTACCCTTCTCTGAACGATAATGTTTCTTTGTTACTTATTTTTAGCTCAGATTGTTTTTCTCCCCTTTCCCCCCAACATGATTTGTACAACCTTTAGAAAACTGAGTAGTTGTGGTTTTGAATCATCCTCCGTTTCTAGACTGAATGAGTATTCCTGAAGAAGCACAGGATTGCTTGTGAGTGGGCCTTTTTCTTACTTAAAAAGGCAACACCCATGACAGTATTACTCCTTGAAAAAAAGCAGAAAATCTGTAGACCCTTAATAGACTGCATTGTGACCCTGGAAAGGACAGCGTGTTAAGTACTTATTTAATTTTGTACCAATGGTATATTGCTAGCAGATGTCCTTTGTTTTGTTTTTACTATGATTCAGAGCCATTTGGATAAAACATTTTGAGGGAGTATATTTTGTTCCTGAAATAAAGCATGACTATCCATTTAGAAACTACAGTAATACTTCATTGTGTATCAATCTATATTTGACTCCTTGTTTGGGTATAAAGCCTTGACCATATCAAGTACAAGTCTAAGTGCTGTTATCTTGCTGTGCTTTTGGTGAAGCACAGCAAGATAGCGTGAACAGCTGATGTGTAAATACTGATTAAAAAAAGTCTTACAGAAATAAATTTGAATTCCACAAAGTATAAATAAATGCATTTGGCTGTTTTAAGTATGGGACAAAATAAATGAATTTGATGGCAAATTATTTTTTGTTATTAGTCACTACTTTTGTATTATAGAAGATCCCTGTTAGTTCTGCAAATAAGGTAGCTCCCTTCTAAACCAATCTTTTAGCTTTTATATTCTGAGTTACTCACAGAAAATCAAGAACCTGAGCCTGTGCTCCTTTGTGTGCTTATATTGTATGGATTTTTATTTAAATGTGTACGTACACACTCATTTCCAGTGCCTTGCCAGTATTCCTGCACCTGTTAAATAATAATCCCATCAAATGGAATAATAAAAAAAAATAAGGTTGGAAGGGATATCTGCAGGTCATTTGGTCCGACTTACCAGATTCAAACGTTAGGTCTCATTGCTCCACAATTATGTAAGAAAAATGCGCTTTTATTTTATAGTCTACCTGGTTTAACTACTGTAGCTAAAGTAGTAGTTTGCTTTTTCCAATATAGCCAAGCTACTGTAATTATTCTGGAAATACTTTTAAATGTAGACTAGACTTTAATATTAAGCAGCGTCTAAAATTACTAAATAAAATTAGATTTTGATTTTCTGGAAAGTCCCTTTCACTAGCCAAGTTAAGAGACGAAAATACATAGTCTTTATGGAAGGCATGTATCACTGTGGTTTAATATGTGACTCCATACCTATGACTGCTTTTTCTGTTAGACTGCAAAGCTCCTGCTATTATGTATTTAAAAATGTAGACATTGGAATAATTCTGTATATTTTCCTGAAAAATTTTGATGTAATATTAAATACCTTCCCACCCCCTTCCCCTCCCCCACAAACTCTCTTATCTGTTTCTAATTTTTTGGAGAACCTGAACAAAAGAAGGGATAACTATTTTTGTACAGACATGCTTCTCAGTTATGATAAAATGTTTTGTCATATCATAAAATGTGTTACTGTTGAAACTAGAGTATGTTTTATATGGCCACTATAGTACTAAAGGCTACTATGAAAGAATTTTTTTAAAGTAAGGAATTTGAGCAAACCTGGAGATTTGAGAAAGTATTGGAAAGAATGAAAAATTATCCTTCTATTCCTTTCTTTTTTTTAGGAAAACAAGGTATTCATGTTTTCTCTTAAATAAATGTTATCTATTTTTTTCTCTGAATGTGTATATATAGGCTTATATGCAAGCATAACACTTAGCTGACTTACAGTTCAGATGAATCTACTTGACTGTCTGGGAGGAAACATGGAATAAATATGTTAGGAGGCAGGAAGAGGGTGATCTGTGGAAATACATTTTCTTAACATCCTCCTACTCCTCTACTGCTTAGTAACTTCCAGTTGAATGTGTATGTGTATAATTGGCAGATTCACTACAATCAGATCTTTCTCCTACGTTTTATCTAATAATTTGGTAAGGCAGTTCAGTCAATAGCAGGGAAGACAGACAAATAACTTTGTCCCTTTATTTAGTCTCATTAATTCCAGTTTTGCTTTTAATAGATCATTTGTGGAAACTAACATCTGTGTAGATCTGAAACACTTAATAAAAATAATGCAGTTAAATTTAGTTGTATGTAAGTTCACTTTAAAAGCTGTAGAGTTATAAATGCAGATTGTCATTGAATGGGATGTGTTAGAGAGTTGCAGAAAGTGTTGGTCCTGGATAGGCCCTTCTAGGTCTGTTTGTGCCGACTGTGATGAAATTACAAGGAAATAGCCCTATGCAGTGAAAACTGAAAATCTACTCAACTGAACCAGCTTTAATACAAGTTAAACAGGGCTCGATACATATCTGGTGACTTCAAGAGAAAGGCTCTGTAGAGGTTGGCAAAGTTCTCTATTCTCTGTTTCCCTGTTAAATGCCAGTTTTATTCCTTCAAGAATGAAACTCTCTTTTGGAAAGCAATACATTAAAACAAGCTCTGCCTGTGAGTTTGCACTGGCAGGATCTCCCAGTCTGCCTGCCCAGGTACGTTCACATACTGCTGCAGTTGTGTGCCCAGTGCTGACTTTAAAGTGACAACTCGGTATCTGTTGTGTCCTGTTATGGTTCAGATGACTGAAAAGATAAGTGATCAAGTTATAGAAGGAGAGATGAAACTCTAGGGGTTCTTTCTAATGAATTATAGAATTATTTTTGAAAAAGCAGTACAGTGTTTGAATAATCAAGTCAAGTATTTTTCTGGAGCCAGGATTGCGATGGTAATATTTATCTTTGAATTCTTAAGGCAGATAAAAATCAAAAGCCCAAACCACGAGCTATTTTTCTTTAATGTTTAGATTAATCCAGAAAAATAGACCAAAATTTTGAAAATGGCTTATTTAAACATAGATTGATAGGACTATTTAAGGGACATTTAATTTCTTTTGCAAAAAGACTTCTCTGTACAGTGACATACGGTTTCAGAGAAAGTTATTAATTGATTTATCATTATGATCCTTCTGAAACAGGGAAGTTGTAACATTATTTTGTCAATTGCAAATTAAGGCACTGGGCAGAAACTTCTGGACATCATTTAGTTTTAAATGGAGCACTTTGTCTTCTCGTCTGTTTCAATAAAGCTTTTCTAGTCCGATTGAAGTAGGTGATAGTGAAATGTGTTTGCTATCTGTAAGGACGTCTGATTTTTCTGTTGGCAGTGCTGTTTCCTCCGTTCACACACAAGTGAAGATAGTTGTCTTAATAAAAATAAAGTAGGAATTAGACTTTTTTTTTCTGTCATCCTTTGCTACATGTAAGCTTGCCATGTGGCTTTCCATGTGTGCCACATGTTTCTTGTATAAGCATCTACTATTAAAGACAAGTGTTGGTAGCTCTATCACTAACAGTTCACATGCCCTACACTGAAAAGCCAACATCCTCTCCAGCTGATGAGAGCTGTTGCTGCTATTTTGGTAGTCTTTTGTTGCTTTAAATGTGGGGTGATGAAAGCATGAAGAACAGCTGCTGCTACTTTTATGCTATAATAGAGGTAATATTCATGTGTTTTTATTTGTGGTCGGTGAAAGACTCATTTCTTTCTTGTTGGAGCTGAAAACAAAGATGTTTGGGAAATTTCAGTGCTGATTGTAAGAATATAGCTGCCACTCCTGGAGTTGAGAAATTCAAAAAGTAGTCCACCTATTATAGTCAAGGTTGTAGAAAGAATTGCGGTGAGTTTTAAACTTCACAAAGCTTTCAGTGTGTTTGGACTGAAGGAATAAGTGTCAGCACACTTTTAAACCTCTGTAGTTCAGCTTTTGCCTAGTACAGTAGTTACAGTTTAAATTACTGAAGTTGTTCTGATATGCTTGCTCATGTAACACCAAATGGATGTAGTCTTTATTTTTTGCCAAATGGAAAGATCAAACATTTTTTTTTCATAAGGGTAATCATGATGTTCACCAGTATGTCTTAGATCTTGTCTCTTGAGACTATTGGTAGAAGGAACTGTGTGATTGTCTTTATATCTTCTTAACTTTAGGACTTGGCATGATCCATCTTGGATTAAGAATTTGAGTCACTTCTTCTGTGGCTTGGTCAGGACCTCTACCCTTAAGTCACTCGCTTGTTTTATCATCTGAAGTAAGGTGGCCTAAATTCAAATCTACCTAGAGTTGAAACACTAGAAAGCAGTTTACCTGTAAAGGGATCAGTTTTCAGAAATCTGAGCTACTTTGTGAAAATTTATGAGGAATACTCCCTTACCAAAGATGAAGCACACATTTTTAGGAGTTTTCAAATTTATTTGAACCAGAACACACCACTTTGCAGCAATGACCATTAGTTAAGTCTTGTAGCCATTTTTGACATTTGACTATAAAAAATCCTAGCTGTAAACGTGACTTAACTAGTTAGTTAAACTGACAGTTCAGTTGTTACGTTAGTGAAGCAGGACTGAGCCTACCCAGTAATTCAATTGAGGTTTTGAATATTTTTTTAGTCATATGTTTTGTTAACAAAACAAAACAGTGTATTCCTACAACTAGGATGTGCATTTATAATTTTTTTTAAATTTATCTTTCCCTGTCCTTTTTGTTTGTGGAATCAACATTTATGAGCTCTAAAACTTGACTGAGATTATCTTGCAGACATTTAAATATTGCTCTCAACAATTAAAAAAAAATATATATAGTGGAACTGATTTCTATTCTTGTTTGTCTTGTTTAAAAACTAATGGTTCAACTCAAACTTGGGTTATTTCCAACCTAAATGATTCTATGACTTTTTTGTTGCAATTGCAAATTAAAAATGAGTTGTTACCAAATTCATTAATTGAAACTGGAAGCATTTTATATGTACTTTGCATGGCGAGAACACCATGTGAACAGGTTATTTGGATTATTTCAGATTTTGAAAAGGATATTAGCACTGACTTTGCTGGGAGTGAGATACAAATAACTGTACATTTACTTAAGCATTTTGCTGCATTAAGGCCTCTTTCTTTATAAATAAAACCTGTCACTGAAGCCTAGAGATAACAAGACTCATACTTGTTATTGCCAGATTTCAAGCATACAGACAGATTCCCTGTAGATAAACTGGGATGTGAGCTTGTACTGCCTCGTTCAGTCTGTCATACTTGGATTTGTACCTGTTTTTTCCCATACTAAATGGAAAGTTGTTCATTCCTTTTTCATTCAAGGATGTTATAAGCAATTGAAGAATAAATGTGTGCACCTGAGCACATCACTCACAGCAGCTTGAGTCACTGCAAGGTTTCCATCCTACATTTTCATGAGGGAAGTTGGTTGTGTACCAAAGCCCTTACCTTTATCAGTGAGTGTTACTTGTTAGTCAATGAATACAAGAGGTGTAGGACTTGGTGGGAACTAAAAGAATCCACTTATTCCTGTCAGAGTCACTGAAGCAGGATTCTGTATTACTGAAATCTTCCTGACAGCCAGCTGTCTCACCTACTCCAAAATCTCTACTGAAGGAGATTTTTGGGCAATTTCCACCGAATTTACTTGGGTTTTGGATAGTTACCCCCTTTGTATCTCTAGAGATATAATGGCTGTGAAAAAAATGACTTTGTGTTGTACAAGACTGTAAACAGAGTAGGGCCAATGAGTGACTCTGGATATAATGCAAAAATAGATTGGATGTGGAGGATGTATTTAATCACTTCCTAATAGTTTAAAAAGAAAAAAGTAAATATTGGAAGGCACAAACAGGCTTTAGAAGATACATAGGTAGAGTTCAGACCTAACAGGCACCTAAATAATCCAAGCTGGGAGCATCTATTGTGGCATACATGCCATAGCTGAAATCTGCTGTGGAATAGTGAACGCCTTTGCTTCTGATTTGGTTTTGTCTTTTGCTACAATACTGAGGAAGGAAGAGTTGGTCCCTGTTCTCTTCACAGTGACTTATTCAGTTCCTTCAACCTTTCCTCATTGATCATGGTTTCTAAAACTGTTTCTAACATCTCTGCCAGAAGTTCTGTGTTTTGGAATTTTCCACCCCCTCCCCCCTACCTTCTGCCTTGAAAGGTGATGTCCAACAGGAAAAAAAAAAAGTTAGAAAGTACTTTTTGAGTTCTCATCATTGAGATAGGCAGAAGCTGTCCACTTGTTTCTGAATATGGCAGGCTTGATAGTATCTGTGAGAATGAACTGAACACCTACCACCAGTTTGATATGAAATTAATTAATTTTGGTTGTCTTTTCACCTTGCCACACTGCATCTTTATGGGTTGACTATTTCAGCCTCTTTGGAGTCTCAGGTCTGGCAGTGGTTTCAGTGAAGAGTGTTGATGTATGAAGGCTGGATGCAGGACAATACCATGCATACTATGTAAGCTCTGCTTTTTAGAGTCTGGCTGAGAAAGAACACAGTAATCAACTCTTTTTGTTCAGATTCATGTATGGTAGTGTTGCTATAACCAAGGCAGCTGGTGAGTTTTTTACATGTTTTGAATTTTTAAAAATTTTTAGTTGCAGCCAAAATCAGTTTTCTAGTTGAAATACCTTTGGGTTCCAACCCAAAATAGGTAACAGCTATATTTGGTGATGGCACAATTGTTAGCATTGCTTTTTTCAGATTTAAAATATGCTTACACAAAGAAAATGGAAGCGTTTTGCTGACTATTTGCTAAGCATTTTCCCAGCAAGAACCAAAATTACCAAGTTCTGATGTTGTGAGTCATAAGTATGACTTTTTAATATTTATTTTTTTAGAATAGTCTTCTCAATTATACATCAAAATAAGTTAACCTTGGAGACAACTTTACTTTGGTCTAGAACAAACAGATACTCAACAAGACTGAACTGTTGATGCTGTTTATAAACATTCTGCTATTGTGACTGATCTGTATTGTCTTATAAAGGTCACACCTATGGATCAGTATTTTGTGGTAGGCGCTGAACGAGTGTATGACAAAACCATAATCTTCAGAATTCCTGTTAAAGAAGTGAGGGATTCAGACTTGAGAAGTCTAGAGTTTTCAGGTAGCTCTGGCTTCCATGTGGGAATAGGACCTTTAAAAGGCATACCAAATAGCCTATTGCCATGTGAAAATCAGACAGTTGCAAATTTTTTAGTAAGGTGCTCATATTTTTTTTTATGATTTTGCAAAGTAGAAGAATCAGGTTTATGACCATCGTAATATCTTCAAGTGAGTTTGGAATCAGCTTCTTGTGGGAGCTATGCCCTGCTGTCAGAAAATAGATGAGATAGTGGGACAGTAGACAAGTGTGATGATTCTGAGAAGCACTCTTGAAAGAGAAGACCAATGGCCAAGAGCTGACATTTGAAAATGGGATCAGACCTATGCACCTTGTTTTCAAGACCTGAGACTGAGAAGATCAGAAGTATGAGAGATGAATGGCAGAGTGCTAAAAGATAAGTTTGCAGAGTCAAATATTTGGCTGTGAAACAGCATTCTCCTACTACTTTTACTATTACAAAATATGTGAGAATCTTTTAACCAAAAAATTACAGGGAAATATGAAAGAATCACTAGAATTGCCATGAAAAAGAGCTTTGTTACATGAATTACACATTGCCAAAACATGTGCATTGCCTGAGCCTTAGTGCTCCTGCCACCCTGAGCCTCTGTGTATGTTATCAAGGACAACTATTTTCTGGTGCTCCTCTCTTTGATGTATAATCCTAGTCTAAACTAGCTGTTCCTATGTGTACAGTTTTCCTGCAGGAGTCCCTTATAAAACAGTCTTGCAAAATATGTTCCCAGAGGCTGCTGTTTCCTGACTTTGTTTTCCTTTATTCCAAACACTGAAATCAAGTTAGAGGCTCCTGAAGTATCACAGTTGCTTCTCTAATAGCATGCAGACTGGAGTAGTCAAGTTTGCTGCTTTTTACAGACATGTATGGATATATGCTTGTGTATATATAAATCTGTAATGAAGTGAAAATCTGGATGCAATTTTTCTGTGGCAGACCTGTGTAGACAGAGTTACTCGGAGAGCTGCCACGGAGGGCAGCACTCCTGAGGTGAACGTGCACAAGTTCTGGTGCATCGGAACAGAGCGAAAGGTTCCCTGCGTGAGTTCTTGGAAAAGCTGTTGATCTCCCCTGCTAGGACATTTGTTGGTAGTCAGGAAAGGAAAGAGTTTACAGGTTAAGAGCATGAAGTAAGTTTTCCACCATCTGACCTTTCTCACATGCTAGCACAGAGCACCTTTTCTGTGGCATTAAAAGATGTTATTGCTTGCCAGAATAACTCTGCTAATAAACTCTCTTGTACAGATGTATCTATTATGTTGTAAAAAGAAGTGTGCTGCTATAAGCAGTTGTATTGGTGTAACAGCATTTAGCTAGGCCTTCTTCCATGATCACTGTCTGTAAGAATTTGCATTTCTAACATACTATGCTGCTTTTCAGCATTACCTGTGTCCTTCCTTAAGGTGCACCATAAAAGCAAGTGACAGCAGTTTTGTAAGGTGCCAGTGGAAGAGCTGCACTGGATACAGCTCTGGGCACCAGACTGTTAGTTACAAAGATGCTGGGATGTGTATCAACCAATGCTTTTTTTGTTATTATTCTAGAATCTCTAAGTTTTTTGTGTTTTCCTCTTGCTCCATGAACTGTTATTCTATGTGCAATAGAACTCAGATCAAGTAAGTACGATCTGACATGCATCAATGGACTTTCTGGGATCTGGTCTGAAGTTATTATTTATTTATGGATATTGTCCCTGTTCTGTGTGTGGTAACTGCTTGAATGCTCTCAGCTGTGGCAGTACAAAGCAAACTGGGTTTGCAGGAATGCAGGCACTTATCTGGTCACATTCATCATGTGCACCATGAATGAAGGTAGAACTACTCTGCCTTCGGAGAAATCACTGCTGCACCTCACATTAAAGGCTTGATTTCATCCGGTTAAGGTCGTGTAAGGCTCATGCCAGGGGATATTTTATACGTGGTTGTTGTGTGTTTTGGTTAAGGGTTCATCTTTAGAATGTTAGAAAAAGTGGATGAAGAAACAAACAGTGGTGTAAAACTTTCAATCAAATTAGTGACGTAATGATCAAAAGTCAAACTCTTATTGAAAAAAGACAAAACCAGTCTGTGAGAATTGGCAGATACATGTTTTTTCCATATGCCATAGATTAATTACAGTTCACAGCTTTGATGTACTAACTTGTCCACCTTATGTGTGTAGATAAGCACTTATCTTGTGAAGGAATTGGTTTCTTCTGTCTTTGTAGGATTGTTTCATATTTCTTTGTAGAGGAGAGAGAACATCAGTGATGTCTAGACATTGCTGTTTCCAGAAAAAATGTAGAACTAAATCTTCCTAAACTTTTTTTTGTGATTTCTGTTACAGCATATTGCCTGCTGAAACTGTGCCTGGCTGGGGTTCTTGCTGTTGTGAAGAATAACATACTAGAATTTCATGCTAGAAGCTATTTGTTTGTTTCTGTATGAGTTTTTTTGTTTTGTTTTGTTTTTATTTTTTAACCAAACACCACTCACATAATTTTCTTTTTAAAAATTGTAATAAATGTGTTTTGTAACATAAATGCATTTGCTGTTGTTTGACTGACTCTTCAGTCACTGTATTCACTCCTGCTTTACACTAAAGTTTACCATAATGAGCAGCTCAGAACAGTTTACTTTCTGAACAACAAGTGACTCCTGGTAATACTCAAGTGTGGTTTGTAACATTCCAAAACCAGCAAATTCTAAAATACACTATTTTTTCCAACCTTAGCTTCAAAATAATAGACTATGGATCTCGCATCAAGAAATACTGGTTTAAAATGTGTATGAAATAGATTTCTGATGAAGAGAGAATTTGAGAAATACTTCTTTAAGAATTCTGGTGAGATACACAAACCACCTTCTGTAAGCTCTCTGAACATAACTAACATGCTGCTCAGTTTATTCAAAAAGGACTGTAAATTCTGGAAGTTTTAACTTGATATGTTTGCAGGTAACATGATTGATGTGTAACTCTAGAATGAAAGGAGTATTTAGAGTCTTGGCTATCAGTTCACCAGTTCTTATTCATTAAACAAAGACTGGTCAGATATTAGTCTTGTCCTCTGTAAGTGTTAGTTTCTGGCTTCATCCTGTGAATACAGACATATGTAAACTCAGAAAATATTCTAACACTTGAATGTCTATTGATTACTAAATTGGGAAAAACAGAATAGTGGAGGGGGGCTAGCCTATGTCACAAGACTTTTTTTTTCATAGCTTCTCAGAGGTATATCATATTATAAATGCATTAGAAATGTTTTGCTCTGAGGATATGTAGCATTCCTATAAAGGTTAAATCAATAAAAATGATTTGGCCACATTCCTAAGCATGGCTAGAACAGGTAGCCCGTTGTTTAAGGTACCCTTGAATTTCTGGATCAGATTATTATGGTGCAGCAAAAAGGCTTACTAAAGGCTTCTTACTGTCTGCAGACGTTCTGTGTTTCTATGTGAAGGTATCGTCAGCCTAAAAAAACCTTCAGATTTTCTTTGCTACTGAAAAAAAGAGCATTTTTATGTGTAGAGGTCTCAAATGTTGTGCTGTGTGTGCTGTAACTTTTAAAGGAAGTTTTGCAACAAGAAGGGGTGAAGACACATCAGTAATTGGTAACAACCAGGTATGTAAAGAAGAGAGACATCTTTTAAATGTGTTAAGACTAGTAAAATTGCTGCCCATTTAAGTATCTTTATTCGTTTGTTCAGCTTATTCTTCTTTTATGCATATCTGCTGAAGGGGAATAGCCATTATATAATGTATATTTACTGTATCTAGCCAGTTCAGTAAGCAAGATTATGAAATGTAATGGTAGAAGACTTCAAACAACCGTTACTTCAAATTTGTCTAACTTTATACAAAGCTGATAAAAATTTAGTAGCTATTAAATGTGTTTATTCCATACATCTGGTTGATTTAGTAGACAGAGCTGTAGTCTGACAGTAGACTGTTTTTATAGATTTAGTGCATTTTAAAATCTTTTAGGCACGTTGAAGAGCTACTGTATATTATTGTTACAGGGCAGATTTGTGTCTTATGGTGAGTGCATGTGCTATGCATCTATGCTCCTGACATTTTTATATAGGTTTTATGGAGCACAAGCTTACTGTAAGAACATGTCACTAAGATTAGAGTTCAGATTCTATGGGTATTTAAAATTTATTTCTTTCAGTCTCACTGTGTCCTTTAAGAATGCTGGAACTAAAGCCCGGTGCCTTTTAATCTTTGTTTCTTCCTTTTTAGTATTTATTTTAAATGTGAGAGAGATTATATTATTTTTTAATTTTAGCATAAAATGTGAAATGGTGAAGAGTAATTCTGATGATAAAGCACAGAGCCCACAGTACTGGTAACTGGGATTTTATGTCTCAAGATGTTTTTCAGTTGTGAAAATTTGATCAGTGAATTAACCGCACATCCGGCTACACGCATCTTTGATCAGAATTGGAACATTCCAGCTCGTGTGTGTGTGTCTATGTGAACTGGCTCCCTCGAGTAGGTTTTACACATGTGCACTACACATGTGCCTTGAAATTAATTAGTAAATTAATATTATAATTCAAAGGAATAAAATTACACTTCTTCAAGCTTTTGTTTTGTGCCTACTGAGTATTATTATACATTATTTTTTTATCTAGGCAAGCTCAAGTCTTCCTTTATTTTAAGGCAGATTAATATACAGTTAGGTATGATAGCTGTAACTAAAATTTTGCTTTTGCTTTTAAAGGTGATACTAACACTTTAATGAGCATAGAACTCCAAATCATTACAAGGTCATGACTGAGTTAATTGCCATTCAGAATAACAGAGCCCGATTTTAGGTCCTATTCCTGAAACGCTCTAAAATTAAAAGTTGTTCTAGCATTTGCATATGCAATACACAGGGTGCACTAGAATGGAACTGTTCTAGCTCCAGTATGAAAACGATTGCACTGTGGAAGATAACTTTCCTCCTATTTGATGCTAACTTTTTTTTTGTTACTCAGATGTGTTTATTTTTGCCATCCAGAAATGACTGTACTTTTCCTGAATGTTGATTTCTTTAATAAAATACCAGTATAAAGTGTGTAACTTCTGAATTTGTTTTAGTGTTTCTGTTTATGCTGTTTAATCAGAAAGAGGGGAAATAAAAATATACTGAATAGCAAGAAAAATATAGCACTTAGTTTTGAATGTACAGAGTTGGATGTAAGAGGGGTGGGAAGGAAGCAAAGTGAATGCCCTTTTTGCAGAAAATCCTTTTGGGAAAAGAGAACATTTTTACTGGTGTACACTAAGGTACGGCGCCTAAGTAAATAGTTGCTGCTTTCTGGTCCTGTCAGTTTTAAATAAACCATTCATTGTTATGGCTTGGTTATTCCACAAATACTCAAACACAGCGGATTTAAATTTTGATACCACTGATTGGAAAAATGCAGATGATGAACTCTCTTAGTGTAAATTTATATGGATGTTGTTACTTAGAGGAAATAAGCTTTGCAGATTGTATTAGGAAGTAAATATACTGCAGGCTGGAAGTACTCTGTCACAAAGCTGCTCCTGTGCTCGGGTATTGTACAATAGCTGGTAGAATTAATTCATCAAACTCTAGTTAATACTGAGTCACTAAGCTAGACCAGATGTGTCCCTTCAGTGTTACAGAGCAAATGTGACACTTCTTTTTTTCCTAAAAGCTTTCTATTTAAAGGTGAATAGATGATGCATTTCAGTGAAAGTTTCTTCTGGAATTTATACAGAAAATGCTGCAAGGGCGTAAATATCACAGCAGTTCAGTGTTATTGTTCACCTGAAAGGCTTTTGGAGACATGTTAAATTATAATAGAAAATTCTGACACCATGGTCCTCAGGATTTTAAATTTTTTTCTTTTTAAGTCATATCTTAAACTGCCTTTTAATTTCCACTGAATTCTGTTTAATTCATGTAAAATTATCCTTGCTGATTCTAGGTGAAGGTTTGTGCTCACAGTGAATTATTAATGTATGTTATTAATACAAAAATGCAGTTGATTATCAGCTCTAGGCAGAACAGCTCTGTGTTTGTATTGAGGATCTTTCCATGTCAGTGTGGCTGTGCTTTTTTTTTCATGAGCCCCTTCAGTGGAAATATATTGCACTGTGTCAAAAACACCAGCTGACCTACAAATAAGACTACTTTGGCTAAAATGTTTTTTTCACTTTGAAAGTTGATGTGAATTAAGAGTGGCCAGTCTGCTGCCCCCAAATGCAGTTTCTCTCTTCATGGTAGAATAGGAAGGAGCAAGAAGGTACGAAGGGACTAACTCCAGACATAAATTTTACCAAGTATTCTAAACCCAGTACTTCTGGCATCTGTTATTTCCCTACAAGCACTCTTACAATTTGTGTAGAACACTGTGATAACATTAATCAACATAGTTTTAAACAAATATTAAGACAGGACTCTGGCAAGTTCCTCCACTGCATGTTAGCAAGATATGTAGAGTGGCAACTGGTCTTGGGGTACTGCTGGCAAATCTGAATGCAATAGCACATTTTCCTTTACAGCTTCAGTGCTAGGGTGGTAAATGTTGTACCGATAGAGAAGACCTCTAAATTTATACTATTGCTAGTATGTATAATTTATATTACTGCTAGTTGACTTCTTTAACCTGAATTTCACAATTTTAGAAGTATAAGTTAGTAGGAATTAGAGGCTCAAACTGTATACGTGTGTGTGTTTGCACATACACAGCTCATTAACATTTCTTAGAAGAAAGAATACCCTGTTCTAATACCACACATGGATACATTAAAATATTGTGTGTTTTTAACTGTGTCTTTTCTGATTTGTATGTACATGAATTACATGTCTTTTGAGGGATTAATACTATCTATTGGTTAATGTACTTATGTGTAGTTATTTATCTATATTGTTTTTCCGTAATGAAAAAATAAACAACCCTTTCTTTTGCTTTTGTGTATAGAGTCATATATATTAAATGTGTCTGACAGAGAAATTCAGTTCAGTAATTACTAATGACTTGTAACATCCCCCTGCTCCGATTTGTTCCAGCAGAGCTGTTGCACCCAGCATATGGTGCTTGATGTATATATGTGTCTGTGCATATAGATGCAAATGCATCTTGTTAGTGTTAATTTTCATTGTGATCAAGGCCTGATCCCGTTCCTCTGAACAGTATTATATTATGTAACTAACAGCGGCTCTGTCTTTCTGTTTCAGTAAACCACAGAGTAGATTTAGATCTAAGATATCTGACCATGAGGGATAAATAAACAATGGTTTGGCACACTTACGGTTCAAATAAATTCTGGGGAAAATAAATGTATGTAAGGTCATCAGCTTTTAACTTTCCTTAATCAAGAAAATGAATGATAATAAATTTTAAGTCATTATGAAATGCTAGCAATTCTGAGGAAATATAATATGTAAAATAAGCTATCAGAAATATAGTAATCATATTTGAATGAATTTCTGCCAAAAAATTTTGCCATGGGGTTTTTAGCTATAGCATACTAAAACTTAAAGCTATTGTTAATTCCAGAATTGCCTGACCTTAATGAATATGGCATTTTTAAGAGACAGACAGCAGAAGAAACTGTTTCTACCCTTCGTTGTAAAAATAAAGGCAATTTTATTAGAAATGAAAAAATATTAAGGAAAACTGTTGTGAATGCAGTGGTTATTATGCAAAAATACTTTTTAAATCACCCTGTATACTTAAAGGAGACTAGCCTTTTTTCCTTTAATCTTTTGCTATTCTAAAATTAATTTTTAGAAATAAAAACATTTAATAAGGAGTCGGTTGTGCAAAATAATTTATTTGCTCTGATTAAAATTACTTCAGCAGTTCAAGAGAGCGGGAGAAAACCTATGGAGTTTTCCCTCCTGGGGCAAGTTCCTACATGAAATAGGAAACTTAAAGCTACACGAAGAAGGCTAGAACGGTACACAATACGGTAACAAGCAAAATTAAAAAATATATGCAGGAAACAGATGCATGAATAATGTGGGGTTTTTTTTGTTTTTTTTTTAATTGGAAGTGCTTAACTGTTTTATGATACACTAACCTGAGTTTTTGTCTTTGTGCTCATCTCTAAAATATTCTCCTTAGGATGTGCTTTTTCAGTATGTTAAGTGGCAGGTCTTATATTTATTTGTAGAAGAGAGCTTGTTTATGTTAGGAAACGTGCTCTTAGATTTAGGCTTTATTAACTTAAAAACAAAAACACCTAAGAGCAGAAGATAGACCTCCTTAGCCTGTTTCACATAAGACTTTAAAGGCAGTTTGGAATGAAGATATCTAATAGAAATGAAAGCTGTTGTATGTAGTGTGAGCACAAATTAATTTTGTCGATAAGAGTGAATATCTGTGGGGGTTCTATGGTGGAGGAGGTAGATGTTTTTTGTGTTTTATGGGTGAGTTTTGTCTCCAGATCAAAATCTGTGGTTAATTCCTAAGTCTGGCAGAATTTCCAAGGAAGAGCTCACTGATACAGCAAACAATTTATTTCTGATACTCTTACCAGAATATATATTGCATTTATTCCATTTAGACAAATTAATTTTTTACCTTGAAAATGACAGTTATATGTTTTCTTGTTGCAATTTCTTAACTGCTTGTATGAAACTTGGATTTTTCTGGTGCTGAAGTTAAAACCCTAAAATGCTTCAGGTTCTGCCGTCTTAAACTCACTATTTATCTTGGGGCTGCCTTAATTAAAATATTATACACTCTAGGGCATATTAAACATGGCAATTTATTGTAATTCTTATTAATGGAGTGTATTTCATGAGTTTTCAGAACTAACTTCTTCACCTACAACACACAGTGTTGATTTTTATTGGGTATTTAGAGGGAAACATGCAGATGGTCTGATTTTCAGGAGGTGCCCAGCACTGACAGCTGCCCTTGGCTCTTGTTGTATTCAAGCAGGAGAAACGCTGGTGCTCAGCACCTTTGCAGCTTGGCAAGCACGGGATAATTCCTCCCTTCCTTCTCTGCTTCAATTTCTACAGAAGTGTGCTGTACTCACGCATAAAATAATGCCAGATTCTGCTTTTTGCATTAAGTTAAGAGTTTTAGAAAGTATTTCTTAGTTGTTATTCATGTTGTTCATTGATGGTGTCTGCCACAAGGTGTGACAGTCTGTAAACACATTTATTATCTATCTCTCTTGAACTGTCTGCACTGCCTAGTTAGCATCTCTTGCCTGAATTGTTAGCTTCTTTATTTTTCCCTTTTTACTTAAATGGATGCAGAATGAGATGTTTGTTATTTCTTTATGGCTGCTCTGAGCTTGTTGTTACTCATTTAAAAAGTACGACTCTCTTCTGAAATCAATTGGGAAAATAGAGGTATAAGGTGCAATTTTAAGATTAATATTAGTCTGACTATGACCAAGAAATCACACAGTTTGAGAGGAATTTCAATATTATTGTTATACTCTTAATGTGGGGTGGCAGAACCTTTAAATATTTCTGGTAGAGTAGTTAATACAGCATGGAAGTTTGATATTTGTACAGTTTGTAAAGGAATTTGAGGTGTTACCCTATTTTGACTTCAGTTTTCAAGTATGCACTGGTGCATCATTAATCATAGGAAATGCAAAAATAAATAATATAGTCCCTTTGGATTTTTCATGTGAATACTTACCTTTTCCTTTTTTTGTATATACAGTTGAGGTATTTAGGTAACCCCTAACCTTTTGCTTCAACAAGGAGGTACAGTATAAAAATATTACCACAGTCTTCATATGAGCAGTTCTCTCTAAGAAAACCTCTAGATGAATATTTATTGAAAAAAAGCAAAGTTGCAATACAGAATGACTTAGCTTGGCCTGAATATTATATTTTAGACCACCAGTGAATCAAATTAAAAGCACATGGATTTTGAATAACTAGAAAAGGTTGTAATTGATTAGCACTGCATGAAAGTATTGGAGTGAGTTTTGATTTGTGAATGGTCCTATTCAATAGAGATTAATCCTGTATGTTTGATAAAATCTTAGTGCCCTAATGAGACAGGATTTTTTTTTCTTCCCCAGCTTATTTAACCATCAGATACTCTGATATTCTCCAAACTGGAACATTATGATCTTACTGAATTTTACATCGATGTAGTTGATTTAAACAATGTTGACTATTAATAGTTCATTTGAGACAGCTAATTAAACAGATCAGTGCAGTTTGCTGCCTACAGACCTTATAAGTGGTGAAGTGCAATCGTTCAGGGTTTGGGGCTTTCAGATTCCAGCAGCCTCCGTGTGAAGCTGCAGCTTTCTTAATGCACATGAGAATACTCATTCCTGCATAGTTTTCAGTATTTTTTTTTTTTTTTGTTTTTTTTTAAATCCTGGTATTTTAAATTGTACTCTATGCAAAGAGCAGTGATTCCTGAGATTTTGCTTAGCATTCACAATAGTATGAATATATTAAACAGAGCTGGAATATACAAAAAACTTCTGCTTTCTGTACATAGATAATCAAAAAGGATTTGTTTCTTTCCTATCAGTTTCCTAATTAAAATAAAAAAACCCACATAAGATTCCCTACCAGATAGTAAAGCAGTTGAGAATTGAAATTTACAAAAGATTTGGGATTTTTTGATGGAGATACTGAGGAGTATTTTAATATAAGTGGAGTATTTTTTTTTTTTTTTTTGTTGTTGTTGTTAACTTGGAGACTTTAGATTTACTGTATCTCTATTGGGCTCAACTTCCAGAAATTACATGTGAAATAATTGATTGAATTACTAGCTAAACTGGGATCCTATTCCTTTCTTTCATTGAAATCCTCCTCTGAAGATGCACAGAATGTAGTTGAAGATGCCTTTTCCAGTTGTAATTGTTGTAGGAGGTATTTAAGAAGTTTTTCAGTTTCTGAAGTACTTTGAATAAATTGTTTTCCAAATTTTATATAAAATACTCTGCTTGATTTTTTTTTTTTTTTTTTAACATATTGTTTATTTTGAGCCTTTTTTTCTCTTCAAATGCTATAGATGTAAATATAATAGCTTTTGCTGGTTGAAATTAGTCCATTAGATTTAAAATCCTGAGAAGTTTTACACAGGCTTGATGCAGTCAAAACCTGTGTATAACTGGCGCAAGGTACAGATAACCTGGATGTGAAACTCAGAATGTAGTTAATTAAAATGTACTAAATTGGAGAGGAATATATATGTTTGCATGAACTAGAAGAGGATCCTTCCAGTTTGCTACTCTTGTTTTTCCCTTTCTTATGAAGTAAAAAAACACATAGACAAAAGTGAGTGGAATAAAAGCTTTCAGTAATATGGTTAATAGCACAGATTACCAACCATGAGGGTTAATCATAGCTCCGTTTTCCTGCCCTGTTATGACTTGTCATTATGTTTCATCAGTTCAGTCTTGAAGAGAAACAATTAAACTCAACAGTCCTTTAACAAATAGGGTAGAGATGGGGAGAGAATGACGGTACAGAAAGGAAGAACAGATCGTGCATTCTGAGGTGCTGCTGCATCACTGAACAGCAAATTCATGAGCAGCTTGAGTATTCTGGCTTTTTTCAACAATAAATTTGCCTCCTTTTTATAGAAGTGGCTTTTCCAAAATTTGGTTTTATTCAGGACACGCTGCTTACACATTGACAGAGCTAATGAGATTTCGTAGTCCCTTGCATCTATTGTTTGTGTCCAAAGTGAAATTCAGGTGTCCAGCCCTATTTAGTGAAGTTCAGGAAAAGCATTAAGCACAGTATCACAGTACTTCCCAGTGGCTTTAGGAATTATCAGAAGTAGGTGAATTAAGCAGTCAGACGTGGTGTTTTGATAATTTTAGCCAACTAAATTTCTTCTAATCTCTTTTGGAAGTAAAAGCAAAAGAAAGTCCCTATACATGTAAACTGTATTTCCTGTTGTAAACACTGGGATAATGTGGTCTGGCTACACTTCTGCTGTGCTTCGCTCAGACACCAGTTTGGGAAGGAAAGCTGCTTTGCCGGGTCTGTGTTTGCATTTCAGCTCAATGTTCAGGGTATTACAGCTGCCTGACCAGCCACAGGTCATGTTATCTCATCTGTATCTATCGGGCATAGATTAAATTGGTCACCCTCCTGAAAGAAGCAATTTCTTCATTTCTGTTCCTATACCTGGTCTCAGCTTCTTGATGTGCTTAACTGGAAACCAGTCAAAGTGAAGTAGGAGGGGTAAAAGGCACCCCAGTCATCAGGTCACTACAATAATGGGGGATGTATGTACTGGAAATAGTTCTAGCATTGTTGTTTTTCATAGAGGGGGGGTAAGGGAGGGAAAGAAATAGGTGTAGCTACGATCCCAACATAATTTCAGCATGATGGACACCGTTAAGAAAATCTTGTAAGTTTTAATAATTTTCTTTTTTCCTAAAGCTTTCAAAATTTTCATTATGTCTGTCTGAACTGCCTCACTAAAAGATGCTTTGAAGAAATTTTTTGACTCTACTGCTTGCAGTTCATCAGGTGTGATGAGAATAAAGCATTTTACAGTACACTTTAAAATATAACTTCATTTTGCTTGCAGATAAATCACTTAGTCTTATTTGATTCTGTTTAGTATGTGAGTGAGATGCTCTGTACTGATTTTAAGTCTCTGAGAGGATTAAGCTTTTCAAAGTAAGCAAAGATAGAGCTGCAATTTTATAGTGTATTTATGAGTTTTATGAGCATTTATATGTGCAGTGCATATAAATAATTACTTCAGTATATACATATATGATTTCTTAAAGGAATCTGTGTTTACAGTTCAGAATATTGAAGTAAATATTTGGCAGTGCTCTTCGACAGTTTTTTACATCCCTTTTTCAATTCAACTTAAAATTCAGCAGCATGTTAGATCATGTATTTTTTATTTCATACCTTAATATTTTCATGCATAAATGTTTTGCCTTGTTCATAATAAGTGTAATGAGAAGAATTTGCTTTTACAATTGAATATATTATCAAACAAGCTTTGTTGGAAATGAGGGCAACTGAGGACTAGAAAACTTCAGATTTACACTGATAACTTCATCTGAGATACATGCATAAAAATAAAATACCTGGAACAATGATAGGGTAGTTTTGGGTAGGATAGGCTGCAGGATTCTACACTCTCCTCATTTTCATCAGGTTTAGAGAGCAAGCAGTCTGAACTCTGGGATTTAAGTCTTTTGCAGTATCTTTCATTAACCAGTCATGGTGGATATATCTAAAAGTGTTACTGGAGTTCTTAATGAGATTTTCTGAGCTGCTGTTGATTAACTCGCTACTTACTTATCTTTTGCCCTAAGATAATATTAAGTATTTTGCTAGATCCCATCAGGCTCTTTCAAATTCGTGCAGCTACACCTTGACCCTGGTGACAGCTGAGCACACCTGCTGTCAAACACTAAGGACTAAGCCACCAACTTCCCTTTGCTCAGGAAAGGGAACAGCTAACAAATTCGTTCTTTAGTTTGCAGAAGTTATTTACTGTTACTTCCCCCACCCAAAAGAAACCCCAAACAACCAGGTATACTATTTTTACATTCTAACTCCCCATTCATCATTTTTGGCTTAGATACCTTACAACCAGTATTGTTCAAAGTAAGAAAACTCTTGACAGTGAAAAACAGAAGCTCAAATATTGCAGCACTTACCCCAGAAGAAGTTTTGCTGACATGGTGTCACTGAACTGAACAGGCTGTTTGATGCCATAGTCCCTCTTGGTTCACGCAGAGCTTGCACCTTCTGGTGTAAATACTTCTTGGATCCTCAAACTGAAAACACAAACCATAGCCAAACCTTGTTTTAGTTTTACTGTGTCCCTGGATTGAATAGACTCGCTAGTTGTTTTTTTCTCTGTCAAAAAATTGTGTAGTGCTGGTAACATGTGAAAAGGAAGGCAACAAAGCAAAAAAAAAGAGAATGAGCAAATATTTGAAGGACCTACTATTACTGCATAGACTGTGGTTAGAGAGCACTTACTGACTCTGTTGGTCTCAGTGGCTGGTAGTGACCTGCGGAGATTAACCATTTAAAAACCAGAGACTCCTTTCTGTCCTCCTGGAGAAAGTTTGCACCGCACTTGTGGTTCTGTGGTTGTTTGTGAGGCGAATGAAGCATTCACACAATCCAAAAAAGCAAAAGCTTTAAAACTCCTTTTTTTTGCAAGCACTGTTACTGGAGCGAGCGAGTCATGTGGCTGTGACATCAGAGGACTCCAAGTAGGACTGCCTACACTGTGGCTTTTTCTTTCTCTCTCTCCTTTTTTTTTTTTTTTTTTTTTCTTCTTTTTTTTTTTTTTTCCTTTTGAAATTTTTGAATTTTTTTTTTTTATATTTTGACAAAAGGCCGATGTAAGGCCCTTCCTGGCATTCAGAAGGACATAGCTTTTTGATTTTTGTGACTCATGAGGCTTTGGAGAGAGTACAAAATGCTGTAAGAGCCCAAACTTCTGTACAGTTAAAGCATATGGACAGCAGAACTTTATTTGTACTCTCAGTTCAGGTTCCCCCCACTCTTCTTCCCCCTCCTTTTTTTTTTTTTTTTTTTTTTTTTTTCTTTTTTTCTCCTCCCATTCCCTCTCCCTCCTTTATTATTGTGTCTGTGGAAAAGTGAGCAAAATTGGCACAAGTGGCTGTGTGAAATTCTGAACAACAGTGATGATTTACAATAATTTACATCTTTGGATTGTATCACGATCTTGGGTCTGCTTCATATTTGCTGGGTGGCTGGATTCCTTCTGTTTTACTTTTTCTCCTTGTCGTCTTATACTTGTGAATCTGTAACTCATTGTAAGAAACTTTACCTTTCCTAAGGTCTAGTAGCAGCCTGCTTGTTGGGGTTGTGTTTTTCACTGTAATTGGCTGTCACAGAAGTGTTAGTCTGGGGATTCCTTTGCAAATCTTAAATCATGTCTCCCTTGCTTTACATGCCTTCAAAACTACTTGGCAGTTTTATGTGATGCAAATTAAGGGCAATTACAGTTCTTTTATATTTGGGGCAAAATATGTCATTTGGATATGATAACTGGTTGCGTGCTGCAGTCTGGGAGCGATGCTCTGGAACACCGGCATTGGGAGAATTTAGCGTGGACGTTGTGCAGCAGAGTGAGCTGGGAGGGTTGGGAGATTTTGATTGTGCTTACATTAATTTCTTATTATAGTTCTGGTGTTTAAGGGAAATAGAACAGTCTTAAACTTTTGGGGAGACTATAAATAACTTCATTTGCCATTAATGTTAACACTTAGTTTTAAAATGAAACATAAATTTGATTCATATGTAAGATTCAAATACTTAATATCATCTGTGTGCACGTGTGTGTGATTTTTTTTTTTTTTTTATATACTTAACATATTGTGACTTTGACTTTGATTGTGTAACATAAGCCCTGACTGTCCCAGTACGGAGTGGGTTAACAGTACAGTATTTTTTTGTTTATAATAGAGGCTTTGAAATAAATTGCAAAATGCTGTGTGTAGTAAGGAATAATGTGCGCAGACAGTGTGTATTAGCAGTCTTGATTTGCTCACTCAGATTCAGAACAAAATTGGAAACATCTTTGAGAAAGTATCTCATTTTTTGCCTCTTTGGACATTATATCTAGAACTTTTCATATTATCTTGATTGTACCACAGATGCACTGTAGTTTTAAGCTTTAGCTGAATGAATTTTTTTTTTTTCCTTTTTTGTTTTTATCATTTTTTTAGGGGAGCAGAATAGCCATGTAAAACATTTTCTAGATATTGTTTGGCTTTTATTTGTAAAATAAAATGCATCTCTTTGATGCTGCCATCCCTCCTTTTTTGTTTTCCTCTTTGTCCTGAGGTTTTTCGGTTAGAAATTGGCGAGGATAGCTGGAGGTGTGGGTGGAGAGCAGGTTCTCTGTTTTGTGGGGATGGTACAAATGAAAAAGGATTTTTCAGTAAAAATAGATTGTTTAGATTTTTGTTATATAATTATAAACAAACAAAACAAAACATAAACCCCTCTTCATTAAAATCCTCTTTCATAATAATTATTGTAAGGTAAATTGCATTGTTCTTCATTCACTACTTAGAGAGTTATTGCATGTTGCTAAACTTAGAGAATTCTACCATAAAATAAAAAAGAAGTATTCTACAAAAAACCCATTCCACTTAAAAGTAAGGATGGTATTTAATTCTGCTATTCATGGATTTCTTTTATTATTTTCTCTGTGTGTTTAAGAGCATCAATGAAAAAAGGGTATAAAAATAATGGAAAGGATACTAATCTTTTCATATACAGATTGTATTTGTATGCATTAAAGTTTTAATCAACTTGTGATGGAGTAAAAGCTTTTGGAGGTTGCTGCTTCTTATTTGGGGAACTCTTAAATTGTGAGCTCAGAGTTTTCAGCTACAGTTACACATTGAAGGTATTTATCAACTTCTCTTTGATGGCAGGTAGGTGCATTATTTTTGAATAATTGATAATTGTTGTCTTGACCTTAAATACTTATTTCCATTCATATGAAAAGAGTTGTTTGATTTTCAAAACACTGCACTTCATTTTTAGTCATATCTTTGGTATTAGAATATTGAGCTTCCTACAGAAGTCTGAATAAAAAAAAATTGTTGCATTGAAATGCTGTTCTTAGTCTTTCTCCAGAATGTCTTTTTCACGCTTTCACTTGTGTGTGCAGAGTTAGATAACTTTGTTGCTGTGCTTTGATCTGATACCTTCAAGATTTCTTTTTTTTTTAACTTTTTCACCTGTTAAAATCAAGAGCGCTACAAAGCAGTCTTCATCTAGTAAAGCAAAAGCTATTAAAAACAGAAAGCCAAATACTGTAACTGAGGAATTGAGATGTAGTTTGTAAAGACTGTCACTGATGGAAATGCAGGTTTTTTTAATATACAAACATTATAAAGCCAAACTTTGAGACCAAATACCTGTGAAACTGGTGGCTTCTTTTGGTATAGTTTGCACTTCTGATGGCACAGATGCAAGAATCCTGAAAATCCACTGTGTAAGCTAGTGTCTTGATTGTAGACTAATGCTTGACCGACTCTTGTTTAAAAGGTAGATCTGCAATAATGGAAGTTCACTTCTGAGTTCCACAGGGGATGCTTTGAGTCCAAATTACACTTACAAAGGAAGTATTATGCTAAGGAATTTCTCTGGTAAACTATGAGCTTGATCTTTGATGACAAATGAAATCTAAAAGTCAATTGTAATGCAATGCTAAAAGATAATTACATATTTCACTGTTCTTGAAACGTGTTTTGGAACTTTTAAGCTATGCTTTATTTCCAAACATTTTGCCATATGTCACTCAAAAGTTCACGCAGTGTATAAACAGTGTGATACCCTGCTGAAAGTTTATTTGTACTTAAATGTTTGCTTCTGTGCTACAACTGGAATGATATAAATACTCTGCTTAGAGCAGTGTGATGACGAACTTGTTAGATTGCATTTACTTATAAGTTTTACGGTATATTCAATAACAAGATTTCTATAATTCAAAAAGCCCTGGTGCAGTTTCCTCAGATGCAGATATTCACTGTAGGTGTTGCTAACATATCTGTTTCTACTAGAGCAGATTTTTTTAAGTGAAACCTCTTCTCTTGGCTCTGTTTTTCAAACTGAGGAGTAATTATAATTTTTAGAGGAAGAAAACTCTATTTTCTGTAGGTTCACAGCCATTTAAAATAGTTTGTTTTCAAATACTTGCACATTTTGGGAAACTTCTGTTGTTAGACTTGGGTACTCATCTCTGCAACAGTAGAGTATGTTGGTACCACTTTATACTAACCTTTTAAAGCAAAGCCTAAAACTGCCTGTTGATCAAAAAAATTGCAGCAGCAAGGTTATTTCAACATTCCTTCATTTTAAAATTATACTTATTGCAAGAATAGCAGTGAATATCTGAGTGTTACTGCTGCCTTTCTCTGCCTCAGAATCTTTTTCTAGGTAAGATACTGTTTGAAGTGGATGATGCTTGGGACCACTAATGTAGAGGGGGAAAAAGTCCTGTTACCTTTCTAGGGTAAACAAGTGTTGTCTGTTTTTCCTACAGTGCAGTCAGGCTATGGAAAATCACATTAAACCTTAAACTGAACTGTTGTTTAAATTCAAAAGATCATCATCTCTTAACCAGTGAGTACATCACGAAATAGCAAGTAGTCAAAAATTGTTTTCATTCACTTTGAGTTGAGTTTCACTTCTCTCACTTCTTCATAGCATAGCAAAGTTATTCTTCAGTGAAATAATCTTACCCCTGATCAGGCTTTAAATAAGGGTCTGCATCTCAATGGTCAGATGTGTCTCATCTTGATTCTTCCTACTCAGACTTCCTTTTTTGTCAAGCATTACTTTCCTTGTGTTCCTATATCTTGTAGACTGTACAGCAACTGAGAAAAAAGTCCTTTTGATTAGGTGCACCCATTGTAAACAGTCAATATATGGTGTTTAAGATCATCCTAACCTCCTAGTTATTTTCTCCTGTCTGTATTTTTTCTTTTTTTTTAAAAAAAAAGTCAACTTGCAGAAAATATGGGAAACTTGTCTCATATAACAGCTGAGGATGTGGCTAGGTTAAGGCAGGAAACTGCTACCCACAATGCAATGTTACATACACTACCACTTAATAAAATTTATTTCAAACATGCTACTGACAAAACCAAAGAAAAATAATATCCTAACTATGCTAGTTAGTACACTAAATATATCTAGGGAAAAGTGAAAGTAATCTCTCTAGAGCCTTTCCTGCTTCTAGGATACAATGATACTAGTAGTTAAACCAGAGCAGATCTCAGCAGTTAAAAGCAGTGGTCTATTTTTAGAAAATATTCATATTTCTCTGGAAATTAGTGATTATGTGCCTTTTAGTAACAGTCAAAGTTATTTTATACAGACAGAATTCAGATAAGTTCTCTCTTAGGTTTTTCTGGTTGGTAAAATATCCTCTTAGGTCGTTTTAAAACTGGCAACATTTTGTGTTTCATCCCATTTTCACTGAACTTACCTCTACTGTAGCCAAGCAGCCTTTTACCTCTCCTTCCCACTTGCAATCTCTTTGTAGGCTGGTGTGAAAATATTTTCCATGTCATACTTGGGAAAGGAACTGAAAAGAGGAAAGTTCACCTTCTTCAACCCTGAAGATTTAGGAGTTCCAGTTTTTTTATTTGATTGCCTGCAATTTGAACAGTATAATAATTTGTGAGAGGTAAATAATTAGGTTGAATTCTAACATCAGTCAAATAGACTCAAATCTTCTGCAAATTTTTCCAGATATCAGACAGTGATATATATGAGGTCACTGATACTGTACCACAAACGTCTTGAAAATCTTGTTCTGGATATATTCTTGTTTCTGTTTGTTTTTAAATGCATGTATATTAAGGGCGATCCTCTTACAGAGTGTTTTTGAAGCGCTTGCCTCTCTAGTTAGAGAACGCTTATCAAGAACAGCTGCTGTGGTGCTGTGGATCCTATCCATGGACTCATGGTGGTCTGCTGAACAACGTTCTTCAAGTTTGACAGGTGAGACAGAGACTCTCCAGTGCCACTGCTTTTGGATGAATCTAGCTGTGGTTGGAGAAAGTGCATCTTGCCAAAATATATGGGTAAGACCACACACAGTCTTTAAAATAGTTATTGTAAGCTTATTTTTAGGCAGTATATGTCTTGACAGTTCTTTTATTTGCATGCCAGTTTCACTGCTGCTTATAGATTTTTCATTTATTTTAGTAATAGCAATTGCAGATTTACATCTATGTTTGTAAAGCTTTTGCTCAACATTTACACTGGAAAAATACAGACTTGCTACTTTCAAACCTCAGTCAAGATTAGAGAACAGATTTTAAAAGATATTAAGGCAGAGTATTTACACTCTTCAGATTTGGTGTCATTGTTTTTATATTCAACCCCATTTTCAGGGACATAGTTCAGCAATAAAAATTTGCTTTTGGTTTTAAAGTATACCAATTTTAGTAGCTTCTGTGCTTATATAAGTCTGCAGCAATGTAGATTTAGGACATGAAGTTAGTTCAGTAAGTAATAAAAAAGGGTTTTTTTTAAATCGCGTACTTATTAAATACTGAATTTAGAATCCGTATTTTATGTATGTTATAACTTCTGAACCGTATTTTTCATGTATATTTTAATATGTAGAATATTCTTTGCATTCTAAGTGCCTGTTTCAACAGTTGGCTTCATAATGTGTATTTAAAATATTGTGTGCTTAACTGACAGCGTAGAAGGGGGTTGCACCCTGTAGAATTTCTGAGTAAATAATACCCGTTTGCTAACTTTCAGAGCAGATGTTTTTTAAATACCCCAAGAGAAATTAAATATAATACTGAAAAGGAATATCATAAACCATTCATTGGGTAGTGATGCTTAAAAGTTATGGATTCAGAACACAGTTTTTTCCTTACTTCTGTATTTTCCAGATTATCTTGCATAATTAATGCATGACTATTTCTCAACAAAACATTACTCATTTTTTATTGCTTAACATTGCATAGGACCGTTGTTTATAGCACTGGACTTTACAGACAATTAAGGAAATAGTCCTTGCCCTGAGGAATATACAATTAAATATATGCAGCCAGCCATTTAAGAAAAGTATGAAAAAGAGGGAGGGGAAAAACACCATTATAATGAACAGCAGTAAAAAATTAAGTGAAGAACTTCATGGGGAAGGGTGAGCAGTTGGCTGTAATTTTATTATTGACTTTCTCCACATATTCTACTATAAAGAATATTAGTTATTTGTATGCAATTGGCTGGTCTTGTTTTCTGCTTGAACCTGAGCATGATGGCTGATCATTATGGTTCCTTATCTATCTATTGAAAGAAAACCAACCCCAAAACATTTCCTTATGCTGTGATTGCAGAAGAAAATATTTCTCTGCTGTTTATGATGCTTACTTAAGTTCGAGATCCTCAGTCCTGTATTTTTAGAAAAAAAAGAAAAAGCAAAATCAGGTAGTTCCTTTCTCTCTCCTGTTTCTCTTCATGTGCCTTTTCTTTCTTTATTTTTTTAGAAGTATTTAATACCTGGATTTGCTACTTTTTTCACAGCTTGTCAACAGTCTAAGCTTTCCCTTGTAATTAAAAATGTATTGTGGTTTTCTGCTGGAGGAGAAATCTGAAGATCATTCATGAGAAAAGAGGTTTAGAAGGGATTGGAAGGAATAAAATTGGCAGGAAGAGAGTTAAAAAGAAAACCTTGTTGTTTAATCAGCTTTAACAGTATGGCTCCCCTTCTGTAGTGAAAGAATACTGAAGGTGAGGAGAAATGAAGCATTGGAACAGGATGATGAACCTGAAGATGCAGCCCTTTTCCTGTGGACAGCAAACATAGGAGAAAATTGCCCTCTGGTCTCCAAGGCCACGTGAGCCCCAGTGAGTTGTGGAATAGACAGTTCAGAAGTGCCTGGGTGTGCTTGGTGTGATGTTGAGCTCCTTTCGAGGGAATTGCACTGTCTCTGTGTGGCACTTAAAATGGCCTGTGAGGTGTGCCTGAAGAATACTAGAACCTGAGGGATGTTGGGAAGAGTATGGGAGTTGTTTATTTGAGATTTCCAGTGCCTGATGTGTTGTGTCCTGGAGATTTGATTGATTTTTCACTCCAGGAGGAAGAAGCAGGCAGCATTTATAGACAGTCTGTTCGATGTTGGCCAGATAAGCAGGTGTCAGTTCTTTTTAATACACATTTTTTGTCATGCTCTGAGAAACAGACTGCTTAGTAACTGAAGGGTGGTAAGGGAGAAGAAAAATAAAAATGAATTGCAATCATTCCTTCCACTCATACCTCTTCCTCCTCTGACCTTCCAACCCCAAAAGTGAGGAAGCTGGGCTGTTTTTAGAGAGACCCTGTGGTTTGATTGCCAGAATCCAGACCTAGCTTGTAAGATAAATAATGCAAGCTTGGAGGAAATATTCCGTGTGGATAGGACAGTATATGTGCTTCTTATTAACACTTAGCTATTTTATCACTTTAACCATTTATTTCTCTTCTCTTTAGACGGGTAAATAAGCATTTGTTTTAAGAAGATAAATCACTGTCAATATTTGTTGTCTCCATGGGGGAAGTGTCTAGTAAGCAATCAAAGGAATCGGTTCTGTGGAGTATTGACAGTTGGGTAAACAGGTTTGTTTTAACTTGGAGACCCAGCCCATAATGAAAGTAAATTGTTACATTTCCATTCCAGAACACAAGTTCTAAGTCTGCTGTTTGGCTGTGTTTAGTCTGAGGGGTAGAGACGCTAAGTAAGGTGAAAATCTGTGTTTTGACACAAAATGACGCAGATGGACTGTTGGGTATTGCCTATTTGAGGACAAGCTGTAGCTATGAATGGACACTTAGTACCTCAATTGTTTTTGGAGCTGAATGGCCAAACTCCATTAGTGAGTGGAACAGGAGTGTGTTGGAACAGGAACACTAAAACCCAGTGTTGTTAGAAAATTCTGCAGTGTAGTCACAAGTTGATCCAGCCTGAAAAATACGTAATGTTTGCTCGTATTTTCTAAATTCTCTCCTGCAATCACTCTGCATCTGGAGTGGTGTTTCAGTTATTCCAAGCCTGAAAAGACTTCGGAATCAAAGTTATTACTGTCTTAAGATAAGTTCAAGAAACAAATGAATCTCCATTTCATATATGTACATATCAGACATCATGTTAATTGTTTAATATTTGTGTGGAATAATTTGGGCATGGCATTTTAAAGAAATCTTTATTTTAGGCATGTAGGATCTGCATTCTAGATTATTTCTTATAATACATATTTTGTACTAAAATCCATTAGATGAGGTTTGCTGTAAGAGTTCTGTCCTCTGTGACACTCGTCTCCTCTGGATTCCAGTCTGTAATTGTGATGCCAGAGCAGCTCCTTGTTGCCAGACTCTTTGTGTATTTTGGGAACCCATGGGGATTTAAGGCTTGATGCTACCAGACTGTTTTTTAAGCCCGAGCTGTGCTCTGGGCATTTGCTGCTTTGCCAAAACCGATGCTGAAGGAAATGTGGCTTTTTGTGAGCCAGAGTTCATTCCCAAGACATGGGCTTTGGGGTTGGAGCCCTCAGAAATAACTGTAATCTCTGAAAAGTGTAAAATGTAAAACATTTATCTTTCACAGTTTGTGCCTCTATGTAGTAGAGTATGTTTGATTTTAAAAACAAACTTCCATAACTGGAATTTGGGAATTTCACAGAATATTCAACTTATTTTGTCATCATTATCCTGCTCATCTGGTAAAATTACTAATTTTCCTTTCTTCAAAGTCTTTTAAATTACTTTTTTTTTTTTTTTTTTTTAAATGAACATCTAAATGTTTTCTTGCTTCTTAAGTCCAGTTTTACCCAGTGTGAGTTTGAAGCAGCTTTGCAGCGGAATGTTTATATTTCAATTTTGGGAAAAATTATACCAGTCTGTTCAGAAATGGAGTATTTGCAGTAGTAAGTGGCATCTTTACAAGCTAAACATAATGATCAAAGAGTTGAAGAAATAACAAATTTAGTTGTCTTTTGGACAAAATTACAATGGAATAGCCTTTGGTTTGTCATTTCGCTTCAGCATGATTTATTTTTCTTCTCTTTTAATTGAAGAACAGATCCAATTCATAACTGAATGCAATTCAATCTTCTCATTTTCTGATGTGGGTAGAAAATATCTGTTTTATCTGTGTATTGGAGCTACAGTAATTCAAGCTTTATTTTTCCTTTTGAATAACTGAAATAAACTTAAATAGCCAGACATTAATATGCTTAGTTTTTAAAATTCATGATTTATACAGAAGAGTTACTTTTTGAGTGCTTTTCTGTTCTGCTCTCATTGGTAGCTATTCCTAGATTGGACATGTGACAAATACACAGTGAAAATAATACAGATTTTCTGCAAGATGGCCTAATTGTTTAGAGGTAAATTCTGAAGAAGGTGCAAATAGAACTGTTCCCAGCTGATGGGGTGGGCTTGGGTCTTTTCCTTGTTTGTTTTGTTTACCTGTTTTTCCTGGTATCTGTCATCCTCTGCTAAGACAGTAAGCTTAGCTAAACTCTAGATAAAGAACAAGTTGAGGAAGTTAGAGCAGAAAATATAAAATGAGGGTTTCCAGTGACCCTCCTTACAGCCCAACTGTATTTGGTACATTATAATGGTGTTAATTGATTGCATTTTTTTTTTTTTTTTTTTTTTTTTTTTTGTCATCTCTAGAACTCCCAACTCTTTGCATGGAAGGAATGCTGCTCACTTCAGAGTTGGTTACTCAAAGATTTTCTCGTTACTGGTTGCT
The DNA here is from genome assembly GCA_018697195.1 of Certhia americana. Taxonomy (NCBI): domain Eukaryota; kingdom Metazoa; phylum Chordata; class Aves; order Passeriformes; family Certhiidae; genus Certhia; species Certhia americana. Next base: position 3,636,801 of record CM031859.1, on the reverse strand, counting down.
CATTCCATGGCTCTTTGCCATCTTTCCTGCACAGTATTCAAACTCTACTATGAAGAATTACTAACTTTCATGTGCTCTGCTGGCACATATCACACTATGGGAATACTTAACAAATGGTAATTATGTTCTTCTCTTCACAGTCCTCTTGGGAGAAATATGTTGCTTTCTGTGTCAGATATATAGCTTCGTTGGGACTATGTGAGAATAAAATTAAAGAAGTAAAAGACAAACATAACCCCAAACATCTCAGTTATTCTACAGCACACAGACAGGCAGTACTTGTTGCGAAAATGCTTAGCTTTATCTCTACATCTTTGTACGTTTAACCAGTTCATTTTGTCAGTAATGGATGTGTGAACTGCTAAAATCCAATACCATTGCTGAAACAATGAGTGGATAGTTATTGGTCATCTCAGAAAGGGTGCACAGCTGCATGGGGTGTTCTGGTCTATTTGATGTTTCTGTTTTCTTGTATATAGATGAGCTTCATTGCTTGTGTTTCCAAACATAAAATCATCAGTTTGGAACTCAGCATGTCCATGATTATGATCAAGAGCCTGTGCAACCTTCTATAGATTCCAGTGGAGACTAGATTTCATCACATACTGGAAATCTGGAAATGATTGATTGAGGCTACAGGTCTGCTGCACCTGAATATCAGAGTCTTTCTGTGGCCTTAACACCTGACACATTGACTATGTAGTTGTTGGGTAAGTTCCTGTTGAAAACACATGGTTTTGTTCAGCTCTTCACATGCCCACAATCTTATTTAAGTCATTGTTACACTCTATCTCCATTTTAAGTGAAGATAAAAAAGACAAAACCAAAAAACCTGTGTTGATAGAAGCAGGCCTTATGTAGCATTAATAAATAAAGGCCTTTATTATTCTCTAAACTTAGAGAAGTTTCAATCTGACTAGTGGTTTGGTGCTTTTTGTTGGCTTTGGGTAGTCATTTGAACTTGGCATGCACCTGTCCTGGCCTTCATTTACCATAAATCAGGAATGATTATGCTAATGTTATTGCAATTTTATGAAAGTAAGAGCCATAAAAAACCCCAGAAACTGCTTTAGTGATAAAGGGCTGTAATCTGGTGCTTGAGAGATGTGATTGGACTCCTGTTTGAACCTTCAGGCTTTGAGGTAAATTGTTCTGTGTTTCAGCAGGTCATCTGTAAAAAGGATTTTTTTTTTTTCTTAAAGGTCAACAAATTTATTTTTGAGGGCTGTCCAGATGCCAGTGATGAGGGTCACAGGAGTACCAAGACTAACTGAATTTGCCTCTGCTCTGTTTGATAGAATTTTCGTCCCCTGTATCTCGGACGAATAGACAAGGCTGCCCTGATACTTTGCCATGAAAGTGAAGATTTACAATTCTCAAATACTTGAAAAGCAAAGTAATACTATGATGTTATTAAAATTTTGTACACAAACAGCATTGAGGAACATCTGTTTTGTAGAGCATTAGCATCTTTCAGTTGATTTCAACCTCTTAATGGAATCTCCTACAAGTTTTCTGATGCCAGGTTTTCTGCAGCATTTCTTTCCACTATCAGTCTTAATATCCTAGAAAATGCTTGAGTTAACTGAAGAAATTGCTAGTGGCTGTGGTACTGTTGTATTTGTGGATTTTTGTTGCCACTGAGCCTGTGTCTCTAGGGTTTTTTTCAAATTTAAGAAGGGTGCAGAACATAAGCAAGTGTTCTACTTAATCTTGTCGATTAAACATCACCATGGAGTCATCAGGGTACAGTCACTGTCTGTCCCTCGTGCCTCTCTCAGTATAACTCATTTCTTTGTTAAGAAAAAAAAATTGGGGCACTTACAAATCTTGTGTAAAACTAGGCATTTCAACCGAGATCAACATTTTGTTGTTCAAAACAGGATAACAGCTGTGACTTTGTAAGCTACTGTTAGTGGTTTTTAGAAGCTAATTTGTCAGCTTGCTGGCACGCTGAGCTCATTTGCCGAAAGAAGTTGATGTCATCTCCCATATCGTTCTTTGTCAGAGCTCAGTGTCTCCTCTGCTCTTACCAGTGAATCCCAAATAGAACATTACAGACCAGGGCTGTTTGCCAGTGGGCATTAGTTTTCTGTTTATGTAACTTCAATTTAGAGCTTTCATGGCTAAACACAAAATTCAGTTGTCATGTGAGAGTTGATCACCCCTTTTTTTGGTATCCTCCAGCTGATATGTGGCTCCTGTCTGTGTTCTTTGAATTAAAAACAAATTCAAAGAGCAGAAATGTTTATTATTTTCAAGTATTGCCACTTAATTTATTCAAACAGCATTCAGTGTGGTTTATTACTGCTCGTTCCTCATCTAGCACAAAGTAGAGACTTATTAATGACCACAGATATTGACTAAAAATAAGATTTCTTGGAAGAATGAGTGAATGTCTAAATCAGTGATTATCAATTAAATGTCAATACAGGACATTGTTTCAACACAAAATTGTTTATAGTTACTGTTGAAGTTGTCAACTGTTACCTTGTCAAACTGCCAACTGACATGTTTTCCTGTTCTGTCTTACTGCTAAGAAGTAATTGAAACTCTGTCAGGGAATTTGACAGTTTTAATATTCTGATAAATTCTCGGTGGCTTTTCAGTAGCCTCAGTAGCTTTACAATATGTAGTGGGATATAAAGCGATCCTATTTTGTAAGACACCAGCCAAATAAAAGATGAGAAACGTAAAGGCAGAAATATTTAATTTTTGCACTAGAGCAAAGTCACTTGCAAGATCTACCAAGGATCTTTGTAAAATCATAAGATCTCCTGTGTTGAATGGGACCCACGAGGATCATCAAGTCCAGCTACTGGCCCTGCCCAGGACAGCCCTAAGAAATCCTCACCTCTCCATCCTGGAGAAGCCAGAAAGTTAATAGCAAAGTTATTTAGGAAGTGAAATGGTGATTGTGTGGAGTCACCCAAAGATTGCACAGAATTGAGTGGGTAACAAAAACACCCAGGTGAAATTTGTTGCTGGTAAACCCACATGAACTCTGTGCTGTTCATTGTTGTAGAAAAATATTCATACTGGAGAGCTCTAAAAGAGAGGCTTAGTAGTTGCCAAAAATTGATTGGATTTTAGAGAAGTTGAGAGTATCTGAGCATAACAGTGTTACTAATAGTTCTGCTGTTGTGTTCATCCAGTTATTAAAAACAATATTCTAAAACTGAATGAATTCTGTACAAGGAGGAGAAACTAAACTGGCAGGGTGCTAAAAGTCTGGGAAGACACCACTGGGAGGGGAATGTGATAGAAATCTGGAACTATGAGCAATGTGGCAAAAGTGAATGGAAACAATTATTTCCCTTTTTCATAATAAAAACTGGGGGCACCTAATTAAATTATCAGATGGCAGGCTTAAAATGAATACAAGGAAGTAGTTTTTTTAACAGGGCGTAATTAAAGTATTGCATTCGTTAGCAAGGCACTGAAGAAGCAAAAAATTACTGTAGCTTAAAAAGGATTAAGAGAAGATCATGGAGGTGAAGTTTATCTGTAGCCTTAAAACACAGTTGTCTAGTCATAACCTCAGGCAACACTTTAGGTCTGTTGGAGAGAAAACCAAGGAGGGGTTTTCCCTGAGCATTCCCTGAGCATTCAGTACTGGCCTTTATGGAGAGAATCTGATCTCTGTGCAGATCCCTGTTCTGAAGGGTTTGTGTACAGATGAGCTGATAACAGCACTGAGATTATAGTACTACATACTGTGTAGCAGGGTATTACCGTGGGGAAAGTCACCAAATCTTCAAAGATTTGATCTAAGTGCGTAAATGAGGAAGTGCTGTAAAATCAGGATACAGGAACTTAAACACTTCAATTGCTTATGCCTGTAAAGGTAAGTGGTGTATGCTGTGGAAGTATTTTCAAAAGTATTTAACCTCAGTAGTAGTCACAGGTTTTGTAATTTATCAATCATCCACACTTTAACATTTTACTGTGAATTTTAAGAACATTAGGGTATTTCCCATTTTCATTTTATCAGGTTGGTCACTGATTTTTTTCAGCTTTTTCCATTTAAACTCATCTTTATTTTGTTAACATTTTTAAGTCTGTTTCTTTGGTGATATTTTGTGCTCCAGGTGATCTTTTAAGGGTTTTGCCTGTTCTTTCTGGAAGAATTGGCCTACTGAAACCTATATGACTGTCCTCAGTGTGACTATGCTCTGTGTGTTCTAAAACTGGGGATTAATATGTGACAAATTACTACTTCAAAAAGTCTGGAAAATGCTGGTTTTAAATAATCTGAATCTTAATCTTGCAGAATCATGGAATGGTTTGGGTTATAAAGGACCTTAGAGAGCATCTTGTTCCAACCACTGCCATGGTCAGGGACACCCTCCACTAGACCAGGTTGCTCCAATTTGGCCTTGAGCACTTCCAAGGATGGTGCAGACACAGCTTCTCTGGGCAACCTCTGCCAGTCTTTCTGAAGGATATAGTCCCACTGAAAGATGTGTCAATACCTATGGTATTAAAGGTACTAAAGTTCTAATAATTCATCTAAAATGATTGACTTTTGGGAAAGATTAATTTGTATATTTCGTATACCCTACTTTTTTTTTTTAAATTTACTTTGATTAATCTATTTGGGCATAAATTTGGTTCCATGTCATCCTTTGGTATGAAAAAAATTAAGCCTTAAGGTGTGTTTAGTAATGAAAAAACTCTAGTAGCATTTCACAATATAACATCATACATGACAGTTTGTAATGTCTTAACATGCTGGACAGACAAAATGTACTGAAATCATAATGTGTGTATCTGTTATTAAATACCTAATCTGAGATTTTTCTTTCCTTCTGGTTTTGCATCCAGCATTTATCATCTTAGATTTCAGCCACACACTTTTATATATGCCTGAGGGTGAACTTTAGACATCTGTTTATGGTGTAAGAACACAAAAAATTATCACCTTGCCACCTGGACTGATTTATCCTCGTATTGTCTCAGATTTCTGATGATACTATTTAAACACTAAGTATTTGCTTTGTCAGACATTTCAACACAGTAAACTAATAAATCTAGTAGAACTTCTTTTGAAAGATTGATCAGTGCAAGTGTATGTAATCTCATCTGAAGCATATTCAGAACTCACTTCAAAAACGTTGGTACCATGTTTGGGGATTGCAGAAGGACCACACATATTGTCAGTTATTCTTTAATGGTTGTGTAAAACTCAGACCTGTTTTCCCTGAATCTTGATTATTTCCAGAGTTAGTAGGTAAAAGTTTGTAACTTCCTTTTTCTCTTTCTCATCCATTAAAGAGTAGCAGTTTTGTGGTCTGACTGATTTCTGCATCTCCAGGTGATTATGTAAAAGCCTCATCTTTGTCAGTTGTGTATGAGGTACTTGAGCTGCTTTTCCTTTCTATTGTTCTTAGACTAAAAATGGAATATCTGTAGTAAACCAGGCTTACCTGTATGCTCTTCCTCCTCCTCCTGCTAACCCCATCCCCAAAAAAGTTTTGAATATGGTCCATTGATTTTATTTTTAGGTTGAAGTGTCATGGAAAATTCAAATCAGCACAAATGTATTTTATATTTTGATAAGGGCTTCAGGACTGGATGATAGGTTGAAATTTTTGTTGTATGACCACGTGCCTACTCAGTGTACATGCATGCTTATCTGTGAAGGTGGTGGAGGAAGCCATTTGAAAAGAAATTATTTTTTTCTTGTTGAAAAGGAATCAAAATTTGTTTTGATTCCTAGACTTTTTGGGCTTTCTCAGTGTCAGATGTTACTGTAGTAGTATGAACTAATAGCAAATATAACCCTCTCTTAAACAGCAATTTAATTTTGATTTTGCCAGAAGTTGTTACATTTTTCATTTGCTTAATTGTTGTAGCAGCATGAATATTTTAAAAGGATGTAAAACTGAAACCACTTTATCCAGATGTGCCTGCTGATTGCTGGAAAAGCCTGGAGTATGGGTTGAGCCAGACAATTAGCATAATACTGGCATATGTGGAGCATCATTAGTAGTTCCAAATAAGCATCGTGCAAATATGTGTTTGAGGTTTTTCTCACTAGAAGTAGCAAGTAAATAACTTTGTTAAAATGTAAGCAAAGTGTTTAATTGGGAGGAATTTGTCTTAACAGACCCATATTGAGTCTCTTCTTCATGTAATTCACTATTTTGCCTATAGCAGGACCAGATCTGGCTACTTAGGGAGAACTGGTAAGAATTGTGCAAGGGGCCATCTCATGTGGGGAAAAAACCCACCTGACCATCAGTCAGTGATATAAGTTTGACATACAAACATACTTCATAAGTTATATATAACAGGAATTTAGGAATTCTTTAGTTCAACTCTATGAAGTCTTTCTTCTTTCCATCAGGGCCAGGACACACAGCTGATGTGCAACAATACTGTATCTCGTGGTTTTGATGCACCAAAAGGTTCTGTAGTGACAGAGGGAGTAGTTCTGTAACACTTTGGCTTACAGCCCTTCCATCTCATGTTGACCGAATGATATGGTATTTTTTCCACCACACAGTTGTTTCACATTGATATGGACAAGGAGAGACTTGCTTTTAATACCTGTGCTGTTTTCAGGGTTTGAGAATTCCCATGGATCAATGGTTTTTGCTGTGGATTCTAACAGAAATGTCTCCTGTGGAAGCGCAAAACTGAGTGCAGTCTTTCCACTGGATGAAGAAGAGCATTTAGTGTGTTTTGCCTCTGAACCCTTCTGTTACTCAGAATATTTTAGCTTCATAAAGTCGGATAGAGTTTAAAAATTGGGGGCAGTTCTAGTTCCCAAATCTTTTGAGTCTCTTGCTGAGGGCTGCTCACTGCCTTCAATTCCAGGACAGTGGATATCTGAACCTCGCTGGTTCTCATTACAGTATTCCCTGGACCAGAGGATGGGTCTTGTTAAAGCCCATGTCCCTTCTGGGTGGTAAATCTCTCAGTGATGGCAGAAACTTCTGTTGTAACCCTTAAGTACATTTTATTTCTGGTGTTAACCAGGCATGAATTTCCTCTTCCTGTTCACTTATGGCTGAATAGTTGTAAGAGGGATTCATTTCATTAACTTCACATTTCTGCTTGTCAGCGTATGCACCTGAGCGAGTAAGTATAACCTTCTTTCTATAGCCAGCAGTGAGAAACAAGCAATTTTAGGTAGTGATTCCCTTGAAAAGAAGGGTCTAACATGAGTGAGATGAATCATAACACTTTTCTCTCCATTGCCTTGGAAGGAAGCAGAGGCTGACTCAGACACAGGTATTTCTCCCTCCACCTAGAAACATCACCCACAGTTCAGTGTTTCACACTGAAACTGAGAAGAGCAGGGCCAGGAAGTGCAATTTGGTTCTTGGATGTTACCATCAGATTTTTTGCCATAAATGTGTATTGCTGTACTTATCACGTGGTATTTGTCTCTGGAGCAGGTCTTCAAAGTAGCTTTCCCACTCTTTTGTGAGTGGTGCAAAAGAGTGTTACTAACTTCAAAGCTTCTTTTCTAAGCTGTGTAGCTGGATCTTGATCTCAGATATACTTGGTTTTTTTCTTCTTTTTAAATGTGCTGACTTATTTTTTTTTTCTTAGGATACGACCACTTTTCTTATAGTTTAGTTAAAATCGAATTTATTCTTCTGTCACATTGCCATAACATGTTTGTACCATTAAAGCTTCTTAAATAAATACAGCTAAGAATTTTAAATTTTGTTAGCGTCATCTTTCTTTTTCCTTCCATAATTAAAAAACCTCCAAAGAAATGAAAATAACCCATCAGTCAATCCTAAGGCTTTAAGACATCCATCATGTTTCATCTCTAAAGCAGATCCTGCAGTCACTTTTGTAAATGAGCATTGTTGCTTGTGGAAACAATTCAGTGAGGCTTTGCTGGGGAAGGAACATCTCCTGAGGTATTACAAATGTAAAAGCAGCCCATTGAAGAGACTCTTGCCCCAAGAGAGAAACTATACCTGACTTACAGCACTTTTTTAGCTTATTTGGCCTTCTAATTTTGTGATCAGACCCTTAATTTTTCGAAATCTTGGGAGAATCTAACATTACTGACGATATTAGTGACTGTAGCTTCAGTTTAGCTGAGTCCTGAGCTAAGGGAATAGCTTACCTTTCCCCATAAGCCTCTCCTCTCTTTCTGCCTGTGGATGCTAGGTTCTCCCTTTACCAAGCTTGTGATTTAGATGTCATCTTCAATTTCTCAAAGATTTACCTCAGAGCAATTATGGCATATCTTGCTGCTAAACAATTTGCAAGATAACAGTATTTTCTCCTAACTTTTAAGTCAAAGTTTAATGTCTTGTGATTTATTTTAATTAGCTCTGAAAGAAGTTGATTATTTTAGATTATTTTTTTCTTTGGCATGTGAACTCCTTTGGAAATGTATCTACACAGTTTCTTTGTACTCTGTGATTGGGGCATGAAAGTAATCTTCTGATAATAAAAATTAAAGGCCATTTTAAAAAGAAAAGAATAGTTTGTAAATAAAATGTACAATCTAAATTAATTTTTGTGGGCAGATTATAATTAAGATGAGAAATTATTTTGGTGCAAATACATATTTTTTCTGAGTTACTATTTCTAGTTGATTTTCATTGAAATTGCATTATTGTTTTCAGTAGCAATTGAAACAGTGAATGTGTTCTCATGTTGCTTTTAGAAAGTATTTCTTCTGAGATGAAGAATGTAGGTAATGCTAAACGTTTTGTCATTTCTGGCTGAAGTAAAATAAAAATAAAAGCAGATTTGAGCTCTTAAACTTTAAATAATGTTGTTTAAAAATAGAAAATTCATATTGAGACAGCTCTATGATCAGCAGAACTCCTTTCCATTTAATGGAAGACCTCCGTGAGTCCTGCTCAACCAAAGCTGAGAGCAATCACTACAGTCTATGCTGCTTAAAAGGATGGTTTTCTTTCCTTTTTTTTTCCTCCTCTAAAGAGGAGGTTCATGTGGACTGAATTCCCTTTTACAAAATGGGCATGTTTCCCAGGAAAAACATGATACTTCGCTAATCAGGATGGAGCCTTATCCTGCAATGGGACCTACATTTTGGTCTTTTCACCACATCATTGCTGTTTTCTACATGGACAAAAATAGATATAGAGTAAACCAACCCAAAAAGTCAATTATAGGGTTTTATAGTGATGTACTGTGAAAAATTTGGTCATGTTTTTCATTATACAGAATGTTCTTTCCGAAGACATAAACAGAAAAATAGCACATATGTTTGATTTTAAAAATAACTGTGCTTAGCTGTTTAAAAATGCTGGAGACATTTTGGATAGTTCTAAATGATCAGCATCGTAATTATATGATAAAACTTCTGTGTAAAGAACTATCTGGTTTATAATTATTTAACTGTTGGAATTTTGGGGTTCAAGAGGTATACTTTGAAAAAAATTCTCATACATATCTGAAAAGTTTGACTTATTCATCTTCCTCTCCTCTCTAATCAGGAAGTAACTGTTAAATCTGTGATGTCAGTTTAGGGGGAATGATTTAATTTAAAAAGTATTAACATGTGAAAGGAATATTGGAATGAATGAAAACAATTTGGTCCACTGACATTTAAACCAGTCATTATCCTAGGAAAGCATAGTGCAAGAGAGATGCTGAGGTAATAACTGCAATTACAGTATGAAAGCAATAAAAAATTAATATGTAATAATAGAATTATAAATGAAACCCACATTTTTTTCAGTTGTGGGTGCCTGAAGTTCAAGAGATAAATCCATATTTGAATATCCACAGAAATGTGGTAAGACTTCCATAGGTGTGGAGCTCTGGCAATGTCACGTGGCTCATGGCAAATTGCAAATGCTCAGCACTTCTGCAAATGAGACCAAGTCCATTTAGGCTTCTAAATATGGGCACTAATACTTGAAAAATCAGAATTACAGGAATTGAGAGATATGAATGAAAATAACTACTTTCTGAAGTATAGAAGCTGTTGGGTTTTTTGAATAGCTTAATTTGTTACGTATAATTCTTGCTAAATTTATAATCCTTGAATGATAGAATGGTTTGGGTTGGAAGGAACTTTAAAGACCGTGAAGTTCCAACCCCTTGCTATGGGCAGGAGCACCTTCCAGTAGACCAGGTAGCTCCAAGCCCTGTCCAACCTGGCCTTGAGCACAAGGATGGGGCAAACAAAACCCACTACACAGACTTATTCTATTCCATTGTCTCACCACCCTCACGGTTAAGGAATTTCTTCCTAGTATATAATCTAAATATTTTCTCCTCCAGCTTCACTCCATGCTCTTGTAAAAAGTCGCTCCCCAGTGTTCTTAGAGGCGCCCTCTAGGTACTGGAAGATACTTTAAGGTCTCTCTGAATCCTTTTAGATTGAGTCTGATACAGTTTCTAATAAATGTACTGGGAACTTCAAAAACTTTTGCTTACATGTATATTGCTAACACGTTTTCTTACTAAATTTGCCTGTTGCTTTGCTTCACACTAAAACTATGTATGTTGTTGCTTGCTTAGATATATATGAAAACACCCTTCAATTTTAGGCTTTAAAGGAAAATAGTTTAAAAAAATTGCTGTTTCATGAGATTTTTCCATATGTCAAAATCATCAAATGTATAATTTAATAATAGAGACACTCCTAAGTTGTCTACTAATTTTTTTAGTTGATTTCTAAGCAGTATATTTCCTGTTTGCGAGTATTTGCTTCCAGTAGAGTGACTATAGTCATATACTCTGCTGCTTGTAGAGTGTCCTACTCCTCACCATGGCCAGTCTGTATCATTTATTTCTCCACAGACAGCAGAACTTGCCACATGTTTTCATTGAGGTGTCATTATTTATGAAAAATACTTTCATTAGGATATTGAGTCATCTCTTGATGTTTTTTGCCAAGCTGGAAAAGTTTGATTCTCTCTCTTTTGCTTTATTTTCTAGTCACTAACTTATTTGTCCTATCTGTTCAAGGTGGATCCTGGGACTGGGATAATGATTTTAATATCCACTGCACAAATGGGGTGCAGAGAAGTGAAATAACTTTCCAATCTACAGCTAGTGCCTGCAAACAGTTTTGACTTACTATAGCAGAGAGCACTCCTAATAAAGTGAATTATTTGCACTAAATCTTAACTTCTGTTTAGTGTTGCCCATTTTGCAGGTAAGGTGTGTATTTTTCTCTGAAATATGTGGCTCCACTTTGAGATCTATATTGAACTGATTTTGCTTTAATATCCTCCTCTTTTCCAGGTAATCCACACTGTTTTTAATGCCTTTCTTGTAATGGTTGGTGCAGGAACAGAAGCATCCCTTTGTGGGTGCAGTGTGGGCATGGGGGAAGTGAGGAGCTTTGTGAATGTTTAGCTGCCAGTTGGGATCAACCTACCACATCTTCAGGTGTTCCAGTCTCCAACTTTTAACCCTTGGCAAAGGTTGGAACAGATGCATAGATGTGTGTAGTTGGAGCAGTGTGAGTGAGTTTATAGCACAGAAGAGGCTGATGGAAAAATGGAAAGGAAGGCTGGATGGAAAGGAAGAGGTGGATTAAATGTCAAGGGAAAAGAAGGTGAAAAAGGAGAGGTCGAGAAGGAAGTTCTAAGACCTGCCACTACTCATTTTCCCTCATTTCTCAGCAAAACCAGACCAGAATGTGATGAGGTCTCAGTTTCAGCATTCCTCAAAACTCTGATGTGAACAGAGATATTGGGAAAAACTCCTTTCCTTCTTTTAGCTAGACTAAGTTGTCTCTGAAGTAGAACTGCATTAGAGGTCCTCGGGGTCAAGGTGGTGCAGGAATTCCAAAGACAAAGTAAATTATTCAGATGTATGCCCATATGTATTGCTTCTGGGCTTAATAGAATCAAATTGTGGTTACTATAAAGGGAACTTTGTTTACATTCTCTGGATCCATTTTATGTAGTTAAATCTATGTAATGTTTCTTCTTAAGGATCATCACATACTTTAAACCAGGGCCCAGCAATGGAATGTAACAGAAAAAGAGAGTGTGATTAAAGCATCTGTGAAATTCACTGTTAAGTCTGTAGTCAACGCCTTTAAATTTCCATAAAAATCACAGCTGCATTCACTGATACCATAAGTTATCCTGGCCACCTGCCTTAATATCAAACTTTCTGTCAGGAAAAGATTTAATTTTCAGATTTCTCGTTGGAGAAGATCAACAAATCTGTATTTTTTTTTTTTTTTGTTCATGGAAATAAATATGTTTCTTTGTGATCAGAAAGTAGGCTTCAGGCAGTGTACAGACTAAAATTAAATTATTCCATTTTTATTTTGTACAAGTGAGAGGATGCTTTCTGATGCAGTTTGAACAGGATGAGTCATTATTGTCTAGAGATGATTACCTTTGTTTCTGGCTTTTTAAAATACTTTGTTCTTAATATGATAATAGGTTGTGTCTATAGGTTAGCATGGAAATTAATTTCAGACTGACACTTCCAGTTACATGTACTCACATTTCTGTGTAAAGGCATGTGAGGACTATTAATGGAATGTTGGAGCAAAAGCAAGGGGCAAACCAAGCTCTTCGAGAAGACATTCGGGATGGCCTCTTGCTGTGAGACAATGTGGTAGAAATAAATCTCTTGAAGTGTTAAAAAGGACACTAAGCATGACTTTCTTTTCTTTGCTGTAGGGAATTGCTCTCTTTTGATGCTTCCTGAGGAATATAATCTTCAGGCATAATCTCCTCCAGTATTTTCTTAACATCAGGGTTTTTTTTGCCTTATTTTGAAATTCCTTTATAAAGCCCAAAATAGTTTTTGTAACTTGTTTTCTAGTTTGGCTAGTTCTTGGCTTTATAAGTAGATGTTGTGTATTAGCACTAGTGGCCATGTTTTATTCTGACACCATGGACTCAGAGGAGTTTCAGGTAATCATCTGATCTTGGGACCAGCAGCATGTTCCCTGAAATATACCCCTTTCTGGGGATAGCTGCTTTGGCCGAGAACATCAGACTGTAAACAGAACTGTTTGTGAAGTGAAATCCATTTGGAGTAACCCATGAAGTAGAGTTTAATTTTTCACTGATGACAATCTCTATATAAATTTGTTGAGATCAATTTGGCCACAAAGTTGCTATATACCTTCTTTCAGAGCAATGTGGGTTATGGTAGCAAAAAGCAGTTTCATCCCCGATACTGCACTGGAAATACAGTCCTTCAGTTAATATTATGAGTTTCTCCCTTTGTTTGAGCTTTTATTCCGAGATGCTTCTTGATGCATTGAATTAACATTGTTAATTTGCCTTTACCTGGAAGATTTTGATTCTGTTTGCAGCATTCTGAGGTTTAGAAGACACCAAGACTGTTTTGTGGTAGGGATTCTTTACTGCAGTGATAATCTTTCAGTCTGTAAGGATTAATTGTGAAGGGATTAGAAGGGAATTGAATTGGATGCATGGACAGAAATTTGCTTTTTCTTTCATTGTGATTTGAAGTTCCATAGTTGCCCATCTGTCCCTTATGTTTGCCAGTGAATATCTTACACTTGATAAGAAACTGGCCCATGAATGGTACTATGGGTCAATTGATGTTGACACCTTCTTGTGCTAGCATCAGATGATCAAAATGTCTGTTATGACTTGATTTGAATAAAACTCAGATAACATCTCAGATGAATAAATAGAATAACTTCTTATGTATTGCAAAGAAATGAGCTACTGAATGACAGTTACATACAGGAATGGAAGACAAGAAGAAAAGTGCCTCTAAGACTTTTTGGAATGATGACCTATGATATTTTAGAGGTAAAGGACAGAGCAAGAAGAAGTGAAGCTCATCCTTCTTTTTTCACACTGTGCATAATTTTATTTCTTCAAATCTGTACATTGTAGTCCTCTGTGCCTGAGGAATGTTTTCAGGAGTTTATTCATATGGGGAATGATCTGGTTCCCTTGAATGTTATCTGGGCAACGGCTTTTGCTCCATGGTTTTCCAAGGACTACCCAATCTTTGTTTTCCATGGAGGTCTGAAATAGTCTGTACACAGTATTGTCATGTTTGTTGTATTTGAAAGTGGGAGCAAGCTTGCTGGACTTTTTTTTTTTTTTTTTTGGAATGTTTTTGATTTTCTGATGATTCTAAGTCATTTAGCTCTGAATGAAACAGTGGAAAGGCACATGATTATGTTTATACTTAATGTATATTTTTCTGCGCTATGTGTGAAGAGTAGGTTAATTGAAGCCAAACTCTTGGAGGCCAGTTGGTCACCACTGGCTTTGTAACACACTGATTAAGGAAAAACGAGCTTGAGGAAAGAAGGAATTCTTCGGTCTCAGCAGAATAAAGCAGGGAGCGTCCAATTCCATCTTTAGATTTCCTTTAGACTTTTTTTTTCCATAAACCAAACAATCACAGCCACAAATTATTTCTTTGCCAAAATGTTAACTATACAAAATCCATACTAAAAAATGGCAAAGTTTGTATGTATGATATCTGTACTTTTGGACCAACAGCAGCATGGATTGATGATTTTAGCGCATGTAGATCTATGGACTTATGCACTAGATTTCAAATGCAGAATTTAGAGAGAAAAAAAATCACTTATATAAAGATCAGTATAAACTGCTGAGATTTATCTGACATACCAAGAAATACGTTTTAATCTTCGATATTTTGGGATTACCAAGCTAAGGAAAAGGAGTGAGCTTTTCCCTGTAAAGCAAATGTATCTTTGTGTTTTGTCCCAAAATTGTACTGCCAGTTGATGTTAATGTTTTTCCATTTTGGTTTTCTGCATTCATAGGTGAAACTTTTTGGGTTAACTGTTGCCCTAACACTTTCAGAAAGTTTATGGTGGTAGTTGCTGCTAATTTCAGGAAGGCAGTATTAAATATTTATATTTATCCTGAAGAGCTTTTGATCACAGCTCCATCCCACTCTGTCTCTGAAGCCAGCATTTTTCTCCCGTCTGTATCAACAGTCCCAGCTTCTCAGAAGTTGGAGATCATAAATAAGTATTTAAAGATACCTGAAATCTATTTAGTTCCACAGATTCCTCTCTATTACCCGCCTCCGTGCCACACACGTACATGCAGAGGCAGAGCCTGGTGGCCCCATAAAAACTCAATATTGACCCTAAGGCCCTCTGAAAATCTGCTTTGAAATCTTGGTTTTATTTTCTTCAAGTTTTTAATGGGTAAAGTTCATATTCACAAGTATTTAAAAGGTGTGGATCAGCACCTTATTTGCAGTGTTATTTAAAGTCCTTGGTGTTCTCAAATCTGCTCTGAGGTTTTTTTTTTTTCCATTGGGATAATTATAGTGGGATTTTTTTTTTTTTTTAATCGAAAAGCATTTCTTTGTCCGTATGCCTAAATCTTGAAAATTCCCATGGGAGAAATTTTCACATTCTGGAGTTTAGGACAGAGTTTTGCAAGACGCCTACCGTGTTTGGCTATTTCCATCTTAATAAGAAGGGCTTTATGTCTACTAAACCACTATTTCTACATTTTTATGGAATTGGGCAGTGCCCAGTTCCATAAAAAGCCATTGTACCATAGCTGCTGCAGCAGCATTTCTGCTGATCTGCTATGTGATGGAGTTTGTAGTAATAGTGAAAGAAGTTAAAAATTGAATACATAAACTTTAGGAAAAATAACTTTTCTTGGACATGAAGAAAACCTGTAATTGATTTTGTTTGTTTATGTGATTTAACTGCAGTATTTTCACAGTCACTTTCACATTTCATTCTGAGAAGATAAGGGAGAGAGGAAAAATTTGCCTACTTGTAACTGTAATTGCATCAGTATTTTCCAAATCAGTATTGAAATAGTTGTGTGTATTTGTGTTCATGTAAATTGTTGCTTTATGTTCAGCATAGCATCCTGAAGTTAAATCTGTGGGTCTAAGGGTCTCTCTTCCCCCCATCATTTAACAGTTTCATGTGTTTATACTGCTTTTATCCCGAATATTTTAGTTATGACTTAAGTGATTAAAAATGTGATTCTGTTTCAGTGCTGGGAAGTGGTACTCAGGTAGAGCTTGGTATCTTAGAAGTCCCTTTCACGTCTGTCAAATCAAAACTCTAAAGTGTTTAAAAACCTAAAATCACTAATGTAGATGACTACCAATATTGCTGATATGTGTGCTCAACTTTCAGCAATACAGAAGATACTTAAGACTCATATAATCAAATAAATTTCTCTATGAATAATAGAAAGATTTCTGAAGTAGTTGGAAATTCTCAATAAAAATTAGAGGAACTAATATGAAAAAAGATCATAACAATTGATTGTTCTTCAGCAGTTTCGTGTTCACATTATAGTGCCCAGAAGAGCACCAGTCTATGGACAAAACTACGCATGTATCAGTGTAGTGGTTTTAAAAATATAACAAAAATGAATTTGTTAAGACCAGTTTGTTCTTTTGCAGGATTTTTGTACATTACACGTGTAATTTTGCAAGAAAGAAATTCTTGTAAAATCTGTTTTATGGAACTTGGTTTCCTTTAAAAAATGTTTTTGATCTGGTTTTATAAATAGTGTTAGGTATAAATGCAACGTGTAGGACTGAAACATTATGGTTTCAGGAAGATTTTGGGCTTGAATCACTACTTTAATAGTGTTTTAAATTCTCCATGTGAATTTATCTGCAAGTCTGTAGCAAAGTACAGACTCAGATAAACTTAGAGTGGCTGTAGGAAGTGGCTGTGTTTGGTTTGTATCCATGTCCTGGAAGTGGTGTGTTACACCTCTGATGGATCCATGTGTCCCCTGGTGCGACCTGAGCAGGAGCTGGGCTTTCCAAGAGCTCTGAACAGGGAATGGTGTCCGTGTGGCCACGCACAGCTTAGACACCCTCAGTGTTCACTGATTTGCCATCTCTTTTAATGCACACTGAGTACCTGAGCTCCAGGCAGGAATTGCAAACTTGGGCAGAGCATGTTTGCATCAGGAACCAAGTGCATATTGCTAAAGATAGTTTAGTTTCTTAACTTTATTGTATTTTCCATTGAATTTTATGACTTTGGGTTTTTTAAGGATCATCCTTTCAGGATCTTTTAAATACTGTTTGCTGGAAGAAATAACAGAAATGAACTCATTTTCCATGCCTTAACTTTGTGTGGCCTTTTTTATTAACAAAGGCTGATACCAAATGCCAATTTCTTGTTTTAAAAAACCCCACCAAATTCAGACATGGACTTGGTGAAAGAAAGATGATCACACATTATTTTTTTTTATTTCAGTTTCATGCGATGATATCAGAAAGACCTGCTGTAGCAGTTAGCCTGGAGAAAGTAATGGATATTTACTGAAATGCTCCATGGGCTTAAGTTGTTATTTTTGTTGGGATTTTTTTCTTGCTGTGCTTGTCTTTTTTTTTTTTTTTTGGGTTTGGTTTTTGTTTTTGTTTTTTTTTTTTTTTAACTCACAATCCTCTGAGCATTGTTTTGGTTTTTTTTTTCCCCCAACTTTAGTTAAGCTGGAATGCATTTTTTTTGGATCATGCATTTTTTTTCTGGGATATTAAAGTATTTTCCTGCATGTAACAACATGTAGTGATGCCAACATTCTTAAAGGGTCCAGCTGAGCTTAAAGAATTGGAGTGCATGTAGTGAACTTCGGTCATTCTGGTCAATTTACTAACTGTGCTTTTCTATCAACTTAAATATTAATTTTTGCATATCTGGGAGGAGAAACTTACGAAGATAAAAGGACAGCTTTTATATATTTATGTCATTAGAGTGAGAGCAATACATTTCTAGATTTTTTATGTTTATCTGCACTTTGTAACTTTTGAGGATGCTGCTGTTAAACAGAGTGAGGCTGTGTAAAGTTATTTTAAATTTTTCCAGATCTAAGGTGAGTTAACACGAAATGTGCTGTATTTTTGTTCCCTCTCTTTTCTTTATGTCATAGATAGTTGATAAATACTGGTGTTAATCAATGGAATTGCAGCATTAAGAAAAGTCAGAACAGCTTTTAAATATGTGAAAGGTATAACTCTTACTCCATTACTTTTATTGCAGATGTATACAGGTATTTGGGTTAATAAGCTTTTCTTGGGGACTGGTGGGTTATTGCAGTACTTGCTGATGAAAGTAATGATTTTTGTATGTATTTGAATTGGCTCGGCCATCTTTCACTCAACTATTAGGACAGAATATTTTTTTGGTCTGGTCTTCTTTCTTAAATTTTCAGAAATGTTACTTTCTGTGCCTAGTAGGAGATTGAATAGCTGTATTCTGTTTTTCTCCCTACAAAGATTTCTGTGCTTTAGAGATCTTAGTAAGTAAAGGGGTAATTTTAAATTTTTTGACCTTGTTGATACAAATTAGGGTAATTAATAACCTTAGCTACTACTTATTAAATTTGTGAGAACTTTTCAAGGTAATCAATATTGCCCAGTATATAGGATATAGAGTGTGATAAATAATTATTTTTTGGGGAAAAAAAGACCAACAAACCAAACCCCCACCATTTTTACAGCATGTGCAAGTGGGATCACAATGAAGTTGAAGTTGGGAAGAATCTCCAGAGGTCATCTGGCTCAATCAGCCTGTTCAGAGCAGGATTGGCTGCATGAGTTTCTCAGGACAGTTTCCAGTTGTAATTATTAGTATCTCCAAGGATGGATGTTTCATCCTTAGCAACCTTTAAAGAAGTTGACTAACCTCTAAGTAAAAATGATCTATTTTCCTTTTGTTTAGATGAAATTTCCTGTATTTCAGCCCATCCCCACTGTGTGACCAGAAGGCTCCAGCTGGGCTTTGGCTTGTTGATTGAGCACTATCTCTCTGTTCCTCCTGGGCTGCCTCTCCCTACTTCCTCCTGTTCCTCTCCTATCCTTTGAACAATCTGGTCTCCTGGAAGGTCCCTGTGGCAGGAGGGTTGGAATGACATGATCTTAAGGTTCCCAAGCCATTCTATGATTCATATGCTTCCTTCCTTGCTTGGCATTAAGTTAGGAGCTCTTTGCTCATCCAAACAGGTCTTCTGCTTCTTTTGCTTGATTAGCTGCTGGTTGGGATGAGCCACTCTTGAACTTGGAGGAAGGAGGTCAGCCAGCTCTCCTGGACACCTCATCTCTTCAGGTCTGTAGCCTTTGGGTGCCTCTGTAACCTTGCATTTTTGAAAACAGTTTGTCATCATTGTCCTCACATTCTGTTCTTCGTCCACGATATATTTTTAGTGTTTCAGTTATAATTGGCAGGGTCTAAGCTTTCCTTGAATTTTTTTTTTTCAATCACGAATAGGTTTTGTCTTGTTAAATTCGTATTGTAAAACTAATGCTGTTTCCCAAGCCTTGGGGATATCCTGTCTGTGTAATTACAGATTTATACTGCAGCTATGCAGACGTGATTATTACCAATAGTCCGAATAATTGCACTGTTTGGCGGGTTTGTGGTCAGGCACTGTCTCGTACCTCAGTGTGGAACAGTTAAAACAAAAAACAAAGCAGAAAATTGCCCAAATGCTCATAAGCAAAGCTTCTGATTGACAGTTTTGTTTCTATAGTTGTGCAGGTGTGACAAGATTTAGTTGACAATAAATCCTTCAAGGTGAAAACTACTGGGTTTTGTCTTCATTACTTGAGAGATGATGAAGTGAAGGGAGCATTATGAAGCTACATTAATAATTTTGAAGTAGTTCTTTGCCACCCCTTCTAGAAATACTGATTCAGGTAAACAGAGGCCAATACAGAGCAGCATGTGCTATGTTTGAAGTTAATTCTGATTAAGAAACTACTTGGGAATAGAACCAATGATTAGATGGACATTAACATGTTTTTATTGCCTTCTGTTGTTTAAGGCTTTTTCTTATTTTTAAGAGGTGACCCAATTTTTTCACCCATTCTTCTGACAGAACTTGGCTTCATGGGCTTAGAACTGGATGTTGTTGTGTTCTTCTCCTCCCCAGCTGTGACTGTGTGATGATCTATTACCAACACATGCCTGGAAAGCTTTAGCTTTTGAGGTTTCCTTCAGAAACTTGGTGAATATAGGGAATTAGCTGGAACTAGTTAGGAAAGCTGTTGACTGTTAGTATGTAATATCAATTTTTTTTTATTGATAATTTTAATTTATAAATAATGTTTGAATGCTGTTTAAACCTGGGTAAATGATGTTTTGGAACATCATCTCTTTCCAGGTAAATCATATGTTTAAATCCCAGTTAGTGATTATTGGCTAAGCAGGTAGTCACATCTCTCTTTAGCCAGGGAGAAGTGGCATTCCCAGTGCGGGAGAGTTAGTGATAAAAGTAAAGTTAAAATGCCTTTCTAATGGAAGTAGGGGTTATTAAATAATTGGATAGAGAGGAGGTGTTCAAAGAGAGGAGCAAAGAAAATGAATCTACAAATGCAAGCCCAAAATCTTGGGATCTTTATAAACTGTTGCTTGACCACATAAATGGAGAGAAAACTTTGTAGCAAAAATAGGAAGAATTCATATGGTTGTCCTTCCTTTCTTTTTGGTTCCCCTGTTTATTTAAATTTCAGGTTTCCTTCTTGTAATTAGTTTCTTCAGGGTAAATGGTAAAGACCCATGGATCCTGTTGCTGTAGGTCTCATGATGAGATGGACACCAGTGTAAATGAGCAATGCCTGTTCTGCTTATGTTACTCTCAGGATATTGGGATATCCATTACAAGAATGTTGAGTGTTTTCCCACTTCTCTGCACAGTTTAGTGCTGAAATGAGCAGTTCAGAAAACTGTATGAGAAAAGTTTCTGATGGCTAAGGTTAGCCATTCAAACTTCCTTGGAGGTTCAGGGTGGTGGGGAGAATACTTGAATCCAAAACATTGCCAGAAAATGTGGCACTATATGGAAAAACAGACACGAAAATCGTTATGTGATAAGGAAGAGAAATGGGGCTAAGGATGAGAAGAGCAAAGATAAGTTAGTCACTGTACAGCTTCAATAACTTGGAGTCAGCTTAATTCTGGAATAGTTTCAGTCCCATGGAAAACAGTCCTTTATTCTTTTTCAAGCATTTGCTTTTTGTAGTGAATCCTGCCGATGTAGCTCAACCAAGAGCAACAGAAGGACCTTTATTTATTTCTGTACAATATTTCATGTTTATATCTCATATTGTTACCAAGTTTACCCTTGGTAAGGGAATTCACTGTTTCTAAAGGGGATTTGAGAATGGGAAACTGAGATGGAAAATGATTTCATAGATAATCAGGAAAGGAAGAACACAGCTAGTAAACTAAATGTGATGGTCTTGTGAAAATAAATGTAGTAACAAGTAGCCATCTTTTAATCTTCATTTTTGTGGTGTTATACTAGCCAGTGTTTTAAAAGTAATGTGAAAATCTCAGTTACACATGAATATTTAACTGATATGTGAGCTCTAAAGCTTTGGTTTGTGATTTGTCTCCAAAAATGGTACTTTGAAAGAAAGTATTCTGAAGTGGCAGCTCCCAAGTATGAGTTGAAGCTTAAAATGTTTTTCTTTGCCCTTAGTGGTGTTTTCTCATCAGCTTTATATATATCATTAGTTGTTTTTGCTAGGGTTAATTCAATTTAACTTTGGGAGAGAACAGTTCTCTCAGAAATAACAGCCACTTTCTCAGGGCTCAATTTTTTTTTTCTTATTTTAAAAGCAATTTTAAGATTCTATGACATGTTAATGCCACGTGAGAGCAGAGACTTCTGTTTTGCAGGTTCATGTGAGCACAAGGGAGAGGCAAAATGAGGTCAATCACATCAACATGCTCCTGCTGTAGTTGGCATAACCTGCTCCACAAGTATTCCACAAGAGAATAAGGAGAAATAACTTCGGTTAGACTAAATGTGAATCAGGTTTTATTTTTCAATCTCTCACTTTTTAAACCCTGTATTGATACAATGGAGTGCTAAACTATCCTTTATTAACAATTTTCCTAATATATGGAAGGATTTTTTTATTTAGTATAAAGAATTCAGTTTAAACTATTTTTTCAGAACTAGAGTGTAAATACTGTGAGCTGCTGGCAATGGAATTAATTTCTTGTTTCACTCTGTAGCAGCTTTCAGACCTGCAGAGTGTCATGACCTCAATGAGATGCTCTTTCAACCCACCTTTATTTCGCTCTTCTGTGCCAGGTGGGGATCAACATCTGGGGCATGTGCAGGGTGCAGCAGTGCTGTCACTTCTCCTTTGCCCACAGGCTGATGCACAGGATCGTGCAGTGAAGGAAAGGTGTCACTTTGGCACCTTCTCCAGCCATTGGTATCACAGCACAGTCCTTTCCTGGCAGTCAGGTACACATAAATGCAGTGAGTGGGTGTCCTGACCCTGGTGTTGTCATGTGCTGGCATGTGTTTTTTTGGCTTCACAGCGTGGCTGGGGTTGGAAAGGAACTCTTGAGAATCTTCCCCAGGAGCAGATTCTACAGGATCGTGTCCAGACAAGTTTTGAATGTCTCCAGAGGAGACGCCACAGCCTCTCTGGGCAATCTGTTCCAGTGCTCTGTCACCTGCAAAGACATCTTCCCTCATATTCCCATTGAACTTCCTGTATTGCACTTCATGCCCATTGTCCCATTTCCTGTTGGTGGGCACCACTGAGAAGATTCTGGCCTCTTGATACTTGCCCTTCAAGGAGTACTTTTTCCCTTTCTCCCTGTCTTTATGGGAAAGAAGCTCATATCCTTAAGGATCCTAGATTTGGAACTTAGAGTGGGCAGATGACCTGTAATCTTCAAAGGTGACTTTCTGGGATCTGCTGGCTTTTGTTTTTTAACACTACAGCATGCTTTAAAATGCAGCAATGCCTTTGACTCAAATTCATAAGATGCTCATCTGAGTTGAGTTTATTTAAGAAATAGAAGATTCAGTAATGTATTGCAAATAGAGATTATGGAAGCATTTTAACAAATTTGATTGCAGTGCAAAAAGGTGTTTGATGCTGCTTTATGAGGTTTGATTACTTTTGCATCAGCTTCCAAAACAACTTTAACAATTTTTCTTTGTGCAGTGTACTAGATTCTTCAAATGCTCAGTCAAGTATTTGCCTAAAGTAATAAATGTAAAGTTAAAATTTAGTTTGAGAATGGAAGGCTCTGGTTTTGTGCTCCCAGTTAAACAATTTTTTGGGTCATGCAGTAGTTGAAAACTCAGTGTTTTTAGAACATTTGAGATTCTAAGCCAGTTTCCTTGCATTATTTGGATATCAGACCAGTGTAAACTGGGAAACCTAAAGTTATTTTGGAACAGTCTTGGAGTTCAAGTCTGAACTCTAAAATTTATCTATATTAATGAAAGTACTATTCTACAAAATTGGAAAATGTCTGCAAATCAGGTTTAAGACTTGGCTTTGGTGCTTTCATAATTTGTTTTAAAAAGATGGTAAGTGCAAGGGAGAAACTAAAATTCCAGTCAAAATGTAATGATAAATGAGCTTAAGTACACTAAACCAAATCAAACACTGACTTATTCCTGTATTGAAATACCACTAAATACCATAAAACAGTAGTGACCAATTACACAATTTTGGGAAAGCCTATCAGCTAGCTTACACCTGTGAGAAAAAAATTAAACCTTAATGATCAGTTTTAATCCTATCTTAAAAAGTGGGATTAGGAATTTAAAGCTTTATTCCTGAGGCATCTACACTAAGGTTGTTAAACTTTTTACTAGAATCAGGCCAAAGCTTCATTTAAACTATTATCATCTCTGGTACTGGCTAGAAGTGGACCTCAAGGAAGGAATGTAAGAAAAGGGGAAAAATATAGGGATACTTCCACAGGATGCTTTCCTGACCTCTGGCTATGTGTAGTTCAGACTTCCTGAGCTGGAGCTGTCTTTGTTTTTAGTAGCTGTCAGTGAATGTTTCTTCAGTTAATTTACTCAGCTGCTGTTTTAACATATCTAAAATTTGAGGAGCAGCTTGCAGCAAGCCTGTTAATTCTGTAAGTCTTCTCTTCCTGCTTATAGAGCATGGCTTGTAATGGTTTTAAAAATTCCATAATCTTTGGATCGGGGGAATGGTTGGAAGAGCTGATGGGTTTTATCTTATTTCTGTAGGACAGTCTGGGAACAGTAGTTGGTCTGTTTGGTGTGTGCTAAATAAAGCAACCAGAATTTGAGTGGGACCAAAAAAAAAAAAAAAAATTCTCTTTTGCCTTGTCCTGCATCAGTGGCTGATGAGTTGTAGTATCCCAGTCAAATTTCATCACTTTTCCATGGGTGTTGTATCCTGGTAGTAGTGACTCTTAGTGTGTTAATGATGGAGAGTGTTTTCTGAACCAGGACTGACTCAAACCCACCTGTTTTGAGTAGAGTAAGCATAACTTCCTAATCTTGTTAATGTAGATATGAAGATATGACTTTGTTTTTTGGTTTTTTTGGGTTTTTTTGCAGTTTTGTTTGTTTGTTTGTTTGGGGTTTTTTTGGGGTTTTTTTTTTGCAATGAAAAGATCATCAAGCTTGCACTGAATAGTCTAAATCCAGAGGAATATACTCTGATGACTATGGATGAAATTGTTCTGAGAGCTACTCAGTGTTTTTGGACCATGTGAAGAAACTACAGTATGACTCTCACAGTGGGCCTGTAGGTCACTGTATCGATACTTTAAATTATGCAAATTACATCAGCTCTTAAAAATTGGAGGATGCTGGCAGTAAGCCAAGAAAAAGAGCTTAATACTTTACACTTAGGATATGCTCTTACCTTCTTTTTTTTATAAAATCCCTTAAAATCCCTGTAATGCTCTAAAGCTCAGTGCTTATTTTCAAAATGAAATTAGCGTCAGAAAATGTATCTTTTTAACCTGTTCCTTGAACCCCATGTGCACACAAGAAAGTACCACTGTAAGCACAAAGTAAAATCTTTTACCAATGCCTTATAAAGTTGTTCAGTGCCCATCTACTTCCCTGACTGAGATTTAAGATGCTGTCTTATCAGTGGTTGGCTTTGTGGAATTTGGCTAAATTTTGAACAAGTTACATTAATGCTAATTGCTCGTGTGGCACAGAATTCCATTTACTTTAGCTTTGAAGACAGTGAAATGAAGCAATTTTCTAATTGACTGGGTTAAATGTTTAGTATATACAAAGAGCAGAAGCTTTTGGGTACAAGTTGGATTTTTTCTTCAGCAGAACTTCCCTATATTTATTTTTAAGGAAGTGAAATATGGCTTCTTAAAAACTATATCCAGTCACCTGATCTAGTGGGAGGTGTTCCTGCCCTTGGCAGGAGGTTGGAACTTGATGATCTGTAAGGTTGCTTCCAACCCAGACCATTCTGTGCTTCTATGTAAACTTTAATTTTAACTTTTAAAATGCAAAAAAATAATTTAATTCATTTATCACCTGCTTTATTAGATGACACTTGTTTTTAATTGAAATGATAGAGTTTTCTTTTTCATCAGAGTATTTAGTGTGGAGGCCATAAAACCTACAAGAAAACAGAATTTGTAGTTCTTTGTCATTTAGTAGGAATGGCTATATAAAATGTACACTGGAAGAGCAAGAAACTACCAAATACATGGGACAGGACTGCTATGAGCCATGGGTTTCTAAGTTTTGTTCCTTTATAAATTTTATAAGCTTTTTTTCCTCCCCTCTTTCTTAGATAGCAGAAATGAAAACAGAAAGGAATACATTGATTACTGGGGAATCTCCCTTAATGATTTTGGAAATAAGATTAGTTCTGAGTCTCA
The DNA here is from genome assembly GCA_018697195.1 of Certhia americana. Classification (NCBI taxonomy): domain Eukaryota; kingdom Metazoa; phylum Chordata; class Aves; order Passeriformes; family Certhiidae; genus Certhia; species Certhia americana. Next base: position 3,611,231 of record CM031859.1, on the reverse strand, counting down.
ATAGTTTCTTGCTTTCTTTTAAATATTAGAAGATCCTTTAAAAATCCATAAAAAAACTGTCGGAAGTAATAAAAGACCTTTCATTTTTGCATGCAGCTGCATTAAATCAAGGATGGGTGATAATTTCTTGACTCTAAAGATTCCAAAATTGCTCATGATTTATTCACACAGTAGTTTTTTGCCTTGAGATTAACATGTGTATTTATTATTTTAGTTTTTGGGGAAAAAAAAGTCCTTAATGTCTTTTTATGCTATGTTAAAAAGCATCAGTTTTGTAAAATGAAGCATAAAAAATAGGAAATAGTACAGGAAAGGTTATCTCTGTAACTGTGATTTATATCCTTGTGCAGTGAAGAACGAGCTGGCACTAATTGCTACTTCTATTTTGTGGAGATGATGCCCTGGAAAGTTGGAGCAGTTCCTTAGCACTGATAATTCCAACTCACTGACTGATTTGCCCAGACACCCGGCCTTTGCTAAGGCCATTTATGGGATCTGTCACACTGTTGATAAGCTTGATATGTGGCTTTCCTCTCTCAAAGGATTTTGTGAATTATCTTCAAGCAGTTAGTTACTGGAGTCTTGTTTCATGTAGTTCTGCCAAATCTGGCACGTTAAATTAAAGTGTTGTGCCAAACAGTGAAATACACTTGTTCTTATTATCTCATAGCATGTAAACAGTGAGGATTTATTCTAGTTCTCCAGACTGAACTATTGCCAGAAACAACTACCAAGAATAATGATGGGAATGGGATTTTTTTTTTAGAAACAATGCTGCCCTTCTTGTATCTGAATTGTGATCTCTCCCACTTTCTGACTTTAGAAAACTACTTTTTATTCTGGTGATACTTAATACCTTGTGTTTAATATTTAAATACTTGTGCAGGTAGATCTGCCCCTGACCATTTTGCTCTTTCAGTCCCAGTGGTGGTGGTGGTAGTGGTTTTCCAAGTTCCTATTCCAGTTTTGGTAGTACTTGGTTGTTTTTCTCTGTTCAGCATCTGTTGACAAGAAGTCCCCATCCATGGCTGCAGCAAATTCTTCTAAAGCAGCAGAATTCTTACATTGCAAAGACAGACTGTTTTGGCAAAGCCTGTCCCAAATTCTCTGCTAACTGGAATCCATAACCCTGATTCTTTCTAATGGGGAAAACCATAAAAGAAATAATGGTTGCTATATCTTTACCACATCGCTGATTAAGATGCTGTGTTGTATCTGGTGAAAACCACAAATTAAGATGCAGAATTGGTATTAATGTAAACTCAGAGCCTTCAGTCCATCCATACATGAGAGAAAGCTGTGGGGGATTTGTTGTTTTGTCATAAGTGGTCGGTGTTCTCAATATTTGAATGACAATTCCTGTTTGTGATCATTAGTTCTTATCACGCACTCTCTAGAAATATGTATATTGTGCAGTTACTCTATAGAGAAGTTCCTACAAAACTTTAGTATTGATTGAATTTTCTAACCATACATAGTTTATTTGAAAAAAAAAATTGAATAAAAGATCCTTTCTTGCAATGCTTCCCTTTGAAGGCTGTGTAAAATTTGTTTTGCTTACTTCGGAGGCTTTATTTAGCATAGCTTGATTACGTTTTTCCATTCTTTTTTGTACTGGCTGTTAGAGACCATTATATTTTATACATATCAACATGTTGGTACTTAAAGGCTTATTCAAAATTTCCATTCTTGGATCATTATCTGGAAAACCATTGCTACGTTTCAGTTATTTACATTTTCCTATTCCTTAAAATTTGGCATTCAATAAAGTCTTAACTAACCTGTAAAAGTCTCCATCAGGATATTTGGAAACCACTCTGTAAGCACTTTCAAGCTTTCTGTTCATTCTGGTAGTCTGAGATAATCAAGAGTGCTACTTTTATTTTTATAGTAGTGTTGTCTGTTTCTAGCCTGGAGTTTAAGTGGATAATAGTACACCACAGGTTGTTAATTTTTCCCCTTTACATGCTGAACACAGGAATGTGCTGGTCAATAGCTGATGGAAAGACTTCTTTGATCAAAATGTCTGTACTGTGAATTTTAAGACAGAGACAATATCCCAAAGTAAGAGATTTTTCTTTCCTAAGAGGTTTCCTTCTTAAGATGTGAAATGAGTCCTGCTGATGAATTTTGTGGTAATATTTTGTTTTTAATGCATAGCCTCCTCTGTGACATTTATATTATAATAATATAAATATTATAAATTAAATATTATAAATAATATAATATAATAATATAAAGAAATATTATACTCCATGACAGAGAGTATTAGATAGTAATTGGAAGGTCTGTGGCATGTTTGGGAAGACCGGAGATTGTTTTAATTAAGTATTTAATTAAGCAAACACTTAAGTGATCTGAAATAATAGTCTTTATTTTCAGCAAGTTTACCATAAGTGAGGATGAGTATGAATACCTGCTTGAATTGAAAATCAGTACTTAACAGTGTTGGTTGTTGATTAAATGAATCAGCATTGACAGACTTGAGAAAGTGACAAGTAAAAAATGGATTATGGTAAGTTTGCTTCTGTAAAACATTAAACAGGAAATGCTCCCCATTTTCTGTACATTAATGCACTTTCATGGTTTAAAGCTAAATATTCATAATATTTTTAAAATGTGGAGATCTTTTGTGACACCTGCCCTCCTATTGGTTTTATTGGGGGCATTGTCCTGTAAAGATAGATCTCTAAAAATAGAGATTTTTTTTCATTGTAGCGTAATTTTTATTAACACTTCCAGGCATAGAGGCAATGCTGACAAAACCAAGGTATCTTTACACACTTTCTGAGGGGTTTGGCCAATCCAGAAAACCATATGTGAACTACAGTAGTAGAAGTGTATTTTTGGTATATTTTAATATGTATTGCAGGTAATACAAGACATTTCTGTGTATTAGAAAACCCATTCTAAACTAGAAACATATTTTTATGGGCTTAAAATATAAATAAAATTATCTGTTTGCATATAGTTAGTGTAATATTGTTACAGAAAATCTATATGTATGGAGAAGAAAATAAATACAGTCCTAACTTTAAAATTGCAAGTCTCAACAAAGAAAAATAAGTTGTCTGCATACATGAATACAGTCCTAACTTTAAAATTGCAAGTCTCAACAAAGAAAAATAAGTTGTCTGCATACATGTAGTTAAAGTATTAGTAAACTCCAACTTGGGTGTATTTTGTAATACGCTTACAGTACCATATTTTGGAAACAAATAGTATCCAATTATGTAATATGGATGTATTTTGTTTCATAGTACTATGTAAAACTAAAACAAAATCCAAGTACTTAATTTATGCATTAAAAATAGCTGAAGAATATGATTATATATTCTAGCAGGCATGTATATTGTATGTTAGAATTAGGGCTTGCTTAAGACTTGTTGTTTAATCACCGTATGTATAAGATAATTTATCTCTAGTATCTTCATGCTAGCCTTCAATTTTGCTTGTATGCTTCTGTCACATAGGGATTTGTATTTAATGTTTTATGTAGATTTTAATGTTGGAGAAATAAAGATTGCTATACAGTATTGGCCATTAAGTACTTGGCATTGCATGAAAATGAAGGAAGAGATAGTGTGATCACAACAGTCAATGAAATTGTGGTTCTCCAAGACCCTTATTTCTGCATAATGAAAGAAATATAGATAGAGAGATAGAAGTATCTCGTGAAATGTTTGAGAGAAATGTTCCAAGATGTGTAGCCCAAAAGAAAAAATGTCTTTTGAAGTGCTAGAAAGCAGCAAAAATGGTGAGGAGCATGTATCTTTCTAAACATAGCTCTTAGGGAATTTAAATTTCTTTTATTTTCCTAGCTGTAATACCTACGGGCCACTGCTGAAAGTAATTAGGCAGATAACGAGATGTGATTACTTCTTGATATTAACAAATCTGCTTCTTTTACCATTATTCTTATTTACCCGTCTGTCATCTTTTATGGGTGTTTTTCCTGTTATAATTTATCTTAAGGCTCTTTTTGCCTTCATGCCTCTCAGCCCAGACAGCCGAGTGTATCCTGGGCTGCTCCAAGAGCAGCGAGGGCAGGAGGATGAGGGAGCGGATTCTGCCTCTCCACTCCACCTCGAGTGCTGTGTCCAGCTCTGGGCTCCTCAGCACATGGTCCTGTTGTAGCAACGCCAGAGGAGTTCACCAGGATACTCAATGGGCTGGAACACCTCTCCTTTGAAGACAGGCTGAGAGAGTTGGGGGTGTTCAGCCTGGAGAAGAGAAGGCTCCAGAGAAACCTTATTTTGTGGCCTTTCAGTATTTAAAGGGGGCTAATAAGGAAAGTGAGAACAGACTATAGTAGGGCTTCCTGTGATAGCACAAGGGGTAGTGGTTTTAAACTGAAAAATAATTAATTTAGATTGGATATAAGGAAGAAGATTTTTATGATGAGGGTGGTGAGGCCCTGGCGCAGGTTGTTCAGAGAATTTCTGGATGCCCTATCCCTGGAATTGTTCAGGCTTGGAGCAACCTGCTCTAGTAAAAGGTGTCCTGTGGCAGTGGGACTGGAAAGAGATGACCTTTAAAATCCCTTCCATTTCAAGCCATTCTATGATTCCATGACTGAAAGCTGCCTTCCACCCCCAACCATTCTGATTTTATGATTACTTTAAGTCCTTGTGTTCTTACTCCAAAAGAAAAAGATTCGTACTTGGAGATGCTGTTTTAGGTCTCTCATGTAGCAGATTTTCAACTTTGTGTATTCATTGTATGGTGCCTCTACCCGTGTAGAATTATGTCAATGTACTTTGAAGTTGATCTGTCTGACATATAGTTAGAACACATATAATAACTACAGATTTTAATTTCACGTGTAATTAAATTTCATGATGACATTCCAGTACTTTCAGTGAAGATTTCAATAAGAAGTGAGAAATGGTTTATGTTACCCTCATGTTAATGTTGCTTTCCTAAATGGCTTTTTCTCCTCATATTTCAGGCTCTTGGATGTTATCAATTAGGATTTTTTTAATAAAACACATTTATAAACTTCCATTTGCTTAAATTTTTAGGCTATTTTTCTTTATATTTTTATTTTTTGCCACAGAGCCTGTGTGTGGCCAGAAAGCTTTTAGGTTGTTGTAGGAAATACTTTACATGCTTCTAAACTCCCCTGTACTTGGGTGATTGTTGAGTGGCCAGATACTGTCACCCTGAGCCGTGCTGCTCATTTATACATAGCATTAGTGATTGAAATCTCTTCCTGTCGTTAAGTGATCTCATTATATTGACATTTTTCTGGTTTACAGAGGTTTAGTTTTTTAGGTTTATAAAGTTTCTTGCAGTGTGTTCTTGTCATGCTTGAATTTGTTAAAGTACAGAGAAATGAAGTTAAGTTGTATGGTTTCCATTCATCTTTTTGCAGCATCTTTTTATGAGCCATACTTTTCAAGTGATTAGCAGGGTTCAGAAAAAAGTTGCACTGCTATTTAGGACAGCAGTAGATCAGATTGGTATTTTGAATACATTTTTTTTTCCTGCTTGTAGATCTGTAGTCTGAAAAGACCTGAGCTTGCTTGCATACTCTCTTCCCTGCTAGAATGGATGTGGATGGTCTGGGGCACCTTGGTTGGTATTTGAATTACCCAGTTTTCCTGTAGGACAGATATATTGGCTTTTCTAAACACCTTGAAATACATGGTAGGGTCTTCTTTGTTGTATATGATGTAGGGCTTTCAGTTTAGCCCTTCGTCATATTGGGATGTTTTTATATATAAACCTCCTTGGTAAGGGGAGGATCACCCTTTTCTATTAGTTTTAAGCCCCAGAATAAAGTTAAAAGAAAACAAAGTGAAAAGTCTTGGATGCTTTCGTGATTTTCATGGTGCATTCTGTTGGACAGCTTTGGTTACTCTGTTACTCATGTAGTCATTTTAAATAGTTAACTAGTAAAAATTGTCCAAAACAGGTGATAAGCCCAAAGAGGAGGTGTCTGAGTAAGTCTTCCATTCATGGGAAGTGTAACACTCCATGGGTAGAAGATTGCAATTTCTCAGTCTTGCTGAATCATCTATACTTGGTCTTTCAGTTAAAATTTTAACCATTATTTTCATGAACAGACAGTTTGAACCTAGGGGTATTGTGTAGGAGTTACCATAGAAATTGTGAAGTGAGAATGGACTAGGGAAGTGAGCGATAAAAAAATTAAATACTGAAGAAAGAATAGGACAGAAAGAATGTGTTGAGCAGGAGGAAATGAATAGCAAATTTTTGCAGGAGCATAGTTACAGTGTGAGAGTCAATTAAAGAGAATTTGGATGTGAAGGTGACGGTTAATAATTGGGAAATCTTTTGCTGAAAAGTTGCAATACCTGTGATGTTTTGAAGTGATAGAAATGTACAGTGCTTTCATCAGCAATTGTAAAACTTGGCTGAAGAGAACCAGCCAGAAAAATGTAAGGAGTTTAGGTGGAAAATGAACTGCATATGGTTTGCTAGTAGGGATAAAGACAGATGGATTTTGGAATATACAAGTTGTTGCTATGCTCTATTAGAAATGAAGGTAGAGCTTTTCAAATTGCAGCTGGCTTTATAGTTGATGTTTATTTGCAATGGCAAGACACCCGAGAGTGCACGTAAGAAGATTTCCACTAGTGGCCTTCATGGAGAATGCTTAAGGCAGGGAAAGGGAAATGCCAATGTATTTGAACTTATGGATTTCATTAATGAAAAATTAAGCACACTATTAGATATTAATCAGCCTGAACTGAGATTGGGACACTGAAATCCACCAAAGGCTCAGACAGCAAAAAGTTGTATAAGCTTTTGAAGACTTCATGGTCTTTTTTTGTGAGTTACATACTCTGTTATCCCCTGTGGAAATTTACACCGAATGATGTTCTGAGGTCCCTTCCAACTCAAATTGTGCTGTAGTTGTGCCATTTAGTTTGATGGTTTATAACATACTTAGCTTCACTTTCTTAACATGTGCTCAAAGATGCCTGTTCTGAGAAGTGGGTTTATGTCTCCCAACTGTCTCCTACCTACAAACAGGTTTAGGTAGAGACACTTGAATTCTGGCCCTCTTAAATAATCTGGCCCTTAAATTATCTGGCACTTAAATTATCTGTCCCTCCAGATAATTTAATGTAGAACAGACTATTTTGTTAATAATGCCCATTTGTTTCAAGAGTGCCCTCGTGGAGTTCTGGGAGGAGTTGCAGCATGGACTGCAGCCGCCTGGATAGATCTTGCATCCCAGGGATTTGCCAAGCATCCACAGAATGAGGATCAGGCTCCAGAGGCTGTTAAGGATTTCTCTGTTCCTTGATCCTATTGAGATGGACCAAGGTGCCACCAGGGACAGAAGTCCTCAGTACCAAACTGAGAACCTGACATGGCATGTGTGTTTGTGGAGAAATTTTGGAATTCTGGAGTTGTGGTACCTATTCATAGAGCTCCTTTATATCCAACTGTGGTTTGAAAGTGAATATTAGATTTGGTAGGAGGTGGTTTGGCACCAGTTTGTACCCCCCTGCCAGAATGTCCCACACATTTATGGTGGCATGGTTTGGGAATAGTATTATCTTACTGGTGTGCAATCAGCAGAGGAAAGAAAATTATTAGAGGCAAAGACATAATAAATTTAATGAGCCAGTGTGACACTGGAAGACAAGAGGCTACTGTGAAGAATAAAGTTTTTTTTAAAAAAAAATTTTTGGTGGTTTAATTCTCTAAATTCTCTATAGAGTACTGGCTCCTACTAAGAGCTGCTCTGTTGTTGTTAACTCGAATTTCTTTTGAGATGCTACAATTTAAAAATCATTGGGTAGTGTGTTTCATAGTCAAACATACTGTAATTAATGCTTCTAGTCTGATTTATAACAGTGTGTATTTTTCATTTAATTTTAAAAGTTTACCTTGTGCATGGTATCTCTTTTTTGCTTTTCTCTTTAAATACATGTTTCATTTAGTAGTGTCTGCAGATCTTACTTCAGTGCTGACTATGTGAAATCTTACTTGCTGTGATTTGAATTGTGGCATTATAAATTAAAGTACTGAGAAGTTACCAATTCTATTTTCCTGCCTGGGCAATGTACTGCCGAGAAAGTAAAACAAATTTAACAAATACAGAAATTTAAAATGCATAGGTTTCTGGGCTGTTAACATAATTTTGAATGTGAGTATTGAAGTTGAGACCTTCTCTTCAGTATATTGATGTTGGAAAATGAAGAGACTGTGTGGTGGCTGAATTTCCATTGACACTTTTTTTGCCATTTCTAGCAGTACTTACTTTAAACATTGAATGTTTTGCCCCTGTTATTTCAACTGTTCCTTGAAAATGGCCATTTCAAATCAATATTAAAGCTACATGTCTCATGCTGGCCTGTCACGTGATAATGTCATTTATTTTCACTTTAAAGTTGCTGATCGCAGTGGAAAATAACTTTAAATGCATTTTTAGCTATTTTATTGTATCTGTAGGTATTTTTACAGCTTAACTCTCTTAAGAGGTGCAAAAGAAGAAACTGTTGTTTTAAATACAATTTTATTCTTTGCTTTCAAGTACTATTTTTTCCTTTGTTAGTTATTTAAATAGTAATGTTTAGTTCAGAAATGTTACTTCTGGCTTTTATGTATTTGTAGATAAAAAACATTTAAATGAGGCTTCATAACAAAATCAAATTTTTTTTGTTTCAAGATAAAAACATAGTTTAAAGGTGGATTATGAATAGAGCCCGTATAGATCCAACTTAAAAAATGTAATAGTTACAACTTCATTTTTGTACCACATGGAGGAGAAAAATGTTTAGTGACTATTACAAGATAATCAATCAGCATTAAAATGTAACTTTTCTTTCTGTTACTTAACTGTGAATTTGTATATTAATTAGTGACATCATTTAGTTACTTGTAGGGAATATTGGAAGCTTAAAATTATTAGAAAAAAGAGGCTCCTTGGAGTAACTCCTTGGAATTTCAGTGTTTAAGCAATGTGGAATTTTCAGTGATTTGACTTCATTTAATTTTTCTCAGCAAAGTACCCATGAAATAATTTTTAATAAATCAAATTCAAACATGTGCTGGAACATTTGCCAAGATTATAAGGTAGTATGAGCTACTGCTACCTTAGACATAATGCTAAAATTCAGAAAAGAAATTTTATATTATTTTCATTACAGCAGAAAAATATTTTTGTGGAAAATTAGTACTTAAGCAGCCTATTTTTCATTTTCTACAAATGTTGTCATGAGGGAGAGATGTGGACTCACTGATCCTTCCATCATTCGCCTGTTCTCACCCTTTCTGCTCACAAAAATTGATGCCACCTCAGATTATTCTTACAGAATTTAAATTATTAAATGCTATTGCATGGGTACTGTGTGTCAAAAGCTGTTTCTGAAAGGAGTGTAGTTACTGTGAATATTATTTTATTGGAAATACACAAAGCTGATTATCTGAAAGCACTGTTTGGGTGTTAAGCTATTTAAATATTAGGTATTTTGTTGTGGATTCTGAGAGGCAGGATCCTTCTGTTATTCCAAATGTAACGGGACAGAAGTCACTGCCTAATACATATGCCCTTGTTCTGGCATCTAAACAGCAGCTTAATGTGTGTTCTGTGGCTTGAGAGTTTTACAGAAAGTGACTGAGGCTAATTGAAATTAGAAACAAATCTAGCAAATAAAATTTTATAAAGATCCTATGGGTGCAATATCAGAAACAGGATGAATGGATAAATAATTTTAAAATGTGACTCTCTTTAGGGGCATTTTCCAATCACAGCATAGTACCCAAGTTTGTTAACGTTGCAACATTACTGAACTTAGTAAATGGTTGTGTAAATTTTTCAAATCAGAAATCAAAGGACTGAAGTTACTTCAGGCAGCTGCAGCTGTTTGGGGGAGTGTCCTTTGGTGCAGCTGAGAAGCAGCACAGGAGTGTGTATGGAATAGCTGAGGAAGCAGCTCTGTTATTTTAGACTTAATCTTAAAATAAAGGCCACCTTGGAAATAATTTGGTTTTTGTTCTTTAATCAGGGTTTTGTTTTGTTTTGTTTTGTTTTGTTTTGTTTTGTTTTTTTTTTTTTGGGCTGGAGGTGTAAATAATAAAAAAATGATAATCATTTAAAAACTAAAATAAGCATCTAATATTAATGAGGAGCCCTAGTAAAAATCATTGTGCAGGTCTGCATCTTTTAATATTTCCTGGGGTTCTTTATAATACTTTATGTGCTTTAATGTGAGGTAATTCAAACGCTATTTTCCTTGTTACTATAAAATTTTAAGCATGGCTTTTGAAATAATAATTTTTGATACAAAGCAGAATGTCCGAACAGCGGAACTAAGCCAGTATTTCTTTGAAATCTGAAGGCAATAAAGTTGCTTTCTGTGCAGTTGATTCCTCCTCTGGGGTTTCTGAGAGGCTGGGTGCTATGAGTAGGCATTTTTAATCTGGGCATGGTGAGCTGAAACAACTTTCAGAGTAAAGTGTGCACTTTGAGGTATGGGAGGAATAGTTCATTTTCCATTGTGAACTGCCAGGCAAGTCAAATTCCGAAAGAAGAATGTTATTAGTTACACGTAATTTTAAAGTAGTCTGAAAAGCAGCAGCACATTTGCATGATCTACATGTGAATATAAGTATATGGTTTTAAGCAGTATCCTTTTCTGAACAGAATTAACCCAAGAACGTGTAATCTGTTGTAAGTTCAGCTCAAGGCAGCTTGCTAGAAGTTAAATAACATTAATGTTTTAGTTGGAGCTTGTGTAGAAGAGGTATTATTTTAAATAAAAATGAAGTCTACAGCTATCTGGTTGTGAATGTCTCTCAATTACAGTGGCGTCCGTGGATCTTGGATCTGAATGGAGATTTGGCTAGAAATTCTCCACATCCTTAGTCAGTGTTTTCCTCTGAATAAGAAACAGCATGTGTGAATTACATTTGCTATAATCCGCTCCATACAGGAGGCTAAAAATTTCTGTGAAAAATGATTATGCACGATTGAAAACAATTCTGATTGAGGCGGGTAGATGCCTTTTTAGTTTAGCTGCTTAGGAGTTAGAGATATTTTGAGAAGTACTGCCGAGTGGCCAACATTTTAATATTTAGCTAAACACAAACCTATGAATGCGAAGTAACTCTGCCGTTGCAGACAATCACATTCCAACGGTGGTGTAACTTCCTGCATTTAACCGAACATGAAACATTATTCAGTGAAAAGGAAAAATACTCTTTTTCCTGAGTGTGCTACCCAAGCAATTAGAATGAATTGCTACTACTGTAAAGTGGGGAGTTACTGAATGAGATAATCTGTATTTAAGCTTTCCATAATACAAGCCTACGGAACAAAAACATGTTCTCTTCTGCATCAACTTGAAATATTTTTACAGTTGTAGCTACCAGGTTCATAAAAAGTTTTCTCCTGCTTTCACAAAACCAGAACATTTTTGTGTGTTACAGAAATAAATTTCAGTTTAACTGCTGAAAGTGCTACGATGCTCACAGTGTTTTTGAAAGAGTTACGAGCTCCAAAGACATATCCAGGTCCTCACTTCCCAGCTTCAGTGAAAACAAAGAAACTTTTTCCTATTGCTACACATACATGAAAGCTACCAAACTGAAATGATGGCTGTGGGGGCTTTTTCAGGGGGAAAGGTAGTGCTCAGTGGAAAATTATCTACGTGTAAAACTTCTGAACTATGAGTGGTTTTGTAAAGTGCAACAACATTAGTAACTTCCAATACATTACTGATAGACTGGAGTTAAAGTATAGTATATAACACAAAATTAATGCTACCTGTTTAGTGCCTCATTTCCAGTTTCTCGTTTGACCTTCATGTGGAAATTCAGTCAACTATTATAATTAAAAATGGCATTTTCTTGGTTTCTCATTTGGAACTGAGAGAAGGGACTGACTGCATCTTCCAGAAGATAAGTAATATTCTGTGTACACAAAGTTTAACTTAGTTTTATTTTTAAAATTAACATTATGAATAAACCAATGAAATTAGACTGTTCATAATTCGTATTTAAAAAAAAAAAAAAAATTACAAGAAGTAAAATTTGTCTTCATTCATATGAAAACACTTAAGGAAAAGGTGAAATCTAGTTTGTAAATGTTCAGTTTGGGTTGTTAGCTGAAGAGAATCCTGAAGGAAAAGAAAGTACTGTTTAGCTTCAGATTCTAATTCATGCAGAAATGTTCCTTCTCAGATGTTCCTTTTGAATTAAAAAGGCTAAATTGCAGCTTTGACTGCAATTATCGGTACATCTTGGCTACTACATCAATGAAGGCTGTCATGGGTGAGAGACCGCTATCTAAGAATTGGAAAATCTGTTGTGAATAAATCCTACACAAACTCATGTAGAAGAAATGCAGAGAGAAAATATTCATCCTAGTGAAAAAATATAATTTTCAAGGTGCTGTTTCCCTGTCTCCCAGCAAATTAGAGAGGTCAAACTGCTGGCAGCTTGTAAAACAGAAACAGTTAGCCCATGGCCTCACATAAAAATGCAGCAAGTTATTGCTTATATCCCACCATTGCATTTAAACCAAGAACTAACTGCTGTTTGTATTTTTAAAAATAGAAGTCTGTTTACTTTGATTAAGCAATCCTGTGAGTTGCAAATATTTTGACCCTCCCACACCTCTCCCAAATTTTTTTTGCTTTTGTCTTGGGTAGAAGTAATGAATCTCATGGATTGTATCTGGACTGTCAGTGGGATATAATATAATTTTCTTTACTGATTGATTCCCTTCCAGACGTCTACATGGTTTGAAAACAGGATTATGGTGTTTAAGATACAAACTGTCTGCCCTTACTTGTCACAGAAAAACACTTGTCAGTTAAGCCACAAACTCATATAAATAAAACTTTGGTCTTAGAGTAACACATTTTTTAACAGATCTTTGAAACTATGAGTTCAAAAGCTCAGTTTTGCAGAAGTTCTGACTTACATAAGCTTTATATGCCTAATAGGAGAAAGTATTTTTTCAATGGAATTTGTAAAGACAAATAGGAAAAGGGAAATGGGAGGTGTGTTACTTCATTACTGAAAGAACAACTCTAGCGTGAGTGAGAGAAATAAGAAATGAGTAAATGCATGAAGGATTAGTGGAGTAGAGATTTGTGATTGAGTACCTGATAGGTGACATCATTCCTAGTTTTTAGTCAAAGTAGAGTTTACTTAACATATTACTACATTAAAGCTGTGGCTTTTAAATAATACAAAATATTGTTATACCTTATCTAGGCATTTCTCTAAGTGTTTTCTAAAACCAGACAGACATAGTATGGTTAAGTGATTGCATGTTTGTATCACTCTTCTCTCTCTTTCTATTTTTAAATACTAACTTCTACTTGATTAGAACTGATCTATACTTTCCCACTGCATTAGGTGTTAAATCCACCCTGCAATTTCTGCCACCCTCAATGAAGCAACAAACCCGCCAGTTTGCTGACTGTACCAAAATTTTAACAAAATACTTATTGCAGAGTGTTTCTGCTATTGCATTTATGGAATAAATTGCAATATATGGAATAAATTGCATTTATTCCATATCTCCATGACACTCCTTCCTGTGTGTCAGAAAGATGCCTGTGATTCAAAAACCAAGAAAGTTGGCCAAATATTAATTTTGCTTCATCTTGTGAAATATTTCTTGTCATTCACATTGGTTATTCTAGCATGTTCTTACTGACCTAAAAAAAAAAATATTCAGATTCACTTAGGAAATCTGTTTTCTTAAATGACCTAAACAGCAGAAACTTATCCATGTGTTAATCTAAATAACCCAGCTATGGTGTCAGGAAGACTTGGATCAGCACTGTTGCCTGAATTAAGGTCCCTTGACCTACTATGGTTCCTCTGGTACAGTAGCTCTGCCACCCTCTGACCATTTGAGTTGATCCTTCCCATCTGAAGAGATGTCCTGAATAAACAGTTGATTGCACCCACCCAGTGGAAGAGTTTCAGCTGGGCAGTGGAATGCTCATTGTTTGAGCCCTCTGGAGATTCTTGAGCTAGAGGCTGTTGGGGTGTTGCAGGGGCTTTTTCAGGCAGCTCAGAGAATCTGTAAGTGACGCCTCTTGGTGCTCCAGGACCAGGGAGGGAAGTTAAAATGGTTACTGATTAAAACAGAGACAATATTAGAAGAAAGTGAGGGCAGGCATCTGCTGTATGAGGAATGAGACTGTGCTAAAGCAAAGACCATATATTAAGTTGCTGGGCCAGAAGAAATTGCTGGCAACAGAACGTAACTTCCCTCCATGATATGAAGGAATAACTCAGGATTTTGACTTAGCCCTGTATTCTTATAATTTTTTTTTTTTTTTTTCTTCTGAGTGATTATTTGTGGAAGCTGGAGAGTGCCTGGAAGGGGTGAGGCATGGATTGGTGGGGCAAGGACCACACTTTGCTAGATGAGGGGGGTAAACTGAGATGGGAAGGCAATGGCATGGCATCAGGGTTTTGTTGACCAGCTGGTACAGAGAGCATTGAAAGAGAAAAAAAATATGTGTCATTTTAAGACAAGGAGCCCAACTTCTGATTGACATTTCCAAAGTTATGAATGCAGGCTTTTGTGACTCTGAATGTTTTTTAATGCAGTTTTTGTGTGTAGTCTTATTTGTTTGTGTTGTGGTAGCACTCAAAGAGCCCAGTCATGGACATGGTGGCTTTATGCCGATGGGAAGACAGACCCTGTTCCACAAGGTTTGTACCCTGATCCCTGGCTTGGACCAAATGTTACATGCAGAGGTAGTTCCTTTTTGAGAGGGTGGCTGAGCTCGCATGGCTCAAGTTAAGCATGATGAGTTAGCAGAGCTTTGTCCCTAAGAACGAGCTGAGCTTCAACCCTTGGAGCTGTGCCAGTAAATTCGAATGGGCTTCTCCACATTTGTTGTTGCAGACCTGTGGTGGCTTCGAAAGATTGGAGCCCAAATTGTTCTGCATCTAAGTTTGCTAGTGAAGAAGAGCTTTTTTGTTCTTAGGATAGCATCTTGTTAAAATTAGGGAATCCATGCCTGCTGCCTGTTGTTAGTGGCAGTGCTGTTTCCTGTCATGCATCACGAATACCGGGAATGCACGTTCTCGTGCACAGAATTAAGGAAATAATCTATTATGTAGAAGTTACGGCGATGTTCAGCACCAAAGAGCTCTTCAGTGCAATGTATGAATTTCATTTTTTCAATTTTTTTAGAACTATCCTACTGCATCTCAAGAATCTGCTCAGGAAATTTTGAAAAGCGTTCAAGGAAAACTATACAGCTTACTTTCTCAAACTGTAAATATTGCTGACAGCTACTGCATCCAGAGAAAGGACCAATTCCTGGGATTAAGCAGGCATATATCTAGAACCCAAATGTTTGACTATTCCTATACAAATTAAGATTTCCCTTGATTTTTTTTTTTTTTTAATTGTTTAGGGTAATTTGAAGGAAGTAATTGAATTACGTATTTTTCTTCTTAAAAAAACAACAAGAAAAAATATCAAACAAGACTGAAGTTTAAAAAAAAAAAAGTTTTTCATTAGAACCCACTTAGAAAAATGGACTGTGAAAGCTAGTTGCTGCACTGGTTCTATACCGTATTTTCTTCCCAACTTTCCACTAAGAAATTAGGCAGACTTGAAACATTTTCCTTACTCTGTGATATTTCCAGTGTCATCTCACTTCTTTACCCTTCTTCTGTGCTGTTTCTTCTAATTAATATTGTTGTAGTTAAGATAAAGATTTGATGCTTCCTGCATACATCCTCATATCGTTTTGTGAGAGTTGTATAAATTCTTGCACTGAGCAGATTGAGTGTATAATTTATTTAAATACAGTTTGTAGACTAAGAAAATTTTTTGTTCAGTACATTGTGGTTAGAAGGATCAAACATCTCTCTGGATTTAGTGGGCTTAGGCTGTATCTTTTACTGTCCCTAATTTTTTTATATAATGTACAAGGTTGTGGTTTGCAAATGCAGTTATGCTTTAAACTCATATTAATGGATGAGCAAACCATTGATTCTGTGTTAAACTTATTTTTTGTGTGCCTCAGCCCTGAAGATGACCTTTAAGAAAACCATGTATTTAAATATTATTCTTAATGGAAGTGCAAAAGGCACTTAAATTCAGAACAGGTAGATATTAGTAAGCTGGATGGAGGACTTATTTAAAAAGAAAATTAAATTATTGCTTTAAATAAATGCAATCAAACATTTATTAGTACTCTTGCCATTATTTGCATCTCTCAAATAATTTTTTTTTTCCTTTAAAGTCTGTGCATAATATTGCAAAACGCTTTTGGGTGGCAGGTGCAGTTAACCACATCACAGTATTCCAGTTCTATATTTACAGCAGGAGTTTTCCTAGTTAAAATTATACTTTGCAAACAGTTTAAATTTAAAACTAATATTTTTCTTCTAATGAGCAGTTGAGAAACTTTTCCATCACAAAGCACAATATCCAATGAAAAATACCTGTGTAACACAATGTTTCTGAAGAAAAGCAATAGCCAAGTGTCCCTGCTTCTCCCCAAAAAAAAAAAAAAAAAAAGAAAAGAAATTGCTAATACTACAGGTAGTTCTGTAGAAAAGCAGTTGATGTGTGCACCAGCTTATGCCTGATTATTAAGAAAAGGTTCTGTAATTTGTTTTAATTATTGCAGGACATAATTTTTGGTTGACAATGTTAAATAGTTAAAAAAAATAACAAAAAACAAACTAGCCTCCATAGATCAACATTAAAAAATAAAATAAACAGTGTTAAGTCCCTCTTGATATAAAAGATCTTCAAGGCAGGCTAAATAACAGAGATAAGTGCCAGTTGGTGATTTCATTTTAAATTGATTTAAACCAAGAGTACAAAATTGCTGTGATGCCTTCCCAAAATAAGGGTGGTGACCTGTCCCTGTGGCTGTAGACAGGAGCCTTCACAGGCTCATGATCTCAATTTTGTTGTTATTCTCTCCTGAGCCTTCAGCTCCAAGCCTGGGAATTCTTTCTTGTGTCACATAGCAGTGTGGAATTCAGCACAAAAAAAGAAATTTACCCATTTCCAGGCTTTTTGGGGCTGAAAAAAATTATCCTGGGTCTGCTTTAATCACATTATCCTACTGTCAGAAACATGCAGTATTTCCGATCTAGTAAATTGGAAAGAAAAATATTACCAAGTCAACAGCAGAAATATATCTAAGAGAGTATTTAACGTGTAGTTTTCATCCAGTGTATCATGGCCTAATGGAAAAATTTTTATTTCATAGACTGGCTGGGTTTTTCTTATCTCCAGCTTGTTTTTATATAATGTCCATGAAAAAATCATTCATATATTTACATATATGTCTGTGATTCACTCAGTGTTATTAGGAAATACGCAGGATTTCATGGCAGGCAAAACTGCAGAACTATATGGAACTGTTTTAAAACAAATATATAACAAGTAAATATAAATAGTTAGAAGTTTTACTTATAAATATATAAATATATAAAAGTAAATACATGCCTATGCTGCCTCCAAACTGTGTGATTAATAAAGCTTGTAGTAAGTTACCTCTGTACCAAAAGAAATTAATCCCAAACAGAGCTGTATATATCCCAAAACAAGTTGCATGTAGTTTTAAGGTGTTTTTTTCGCTACAAATATTTTTTCTCTCCATCCTTTATCCTTTATAAAACATATACACTTAAAAAAATTGATGTGAACTCCTGGGTTACTGATTTTTTTTTTTTTTTTTTTTTAAGGCTGTTGCATCAGAGATGTTTGGGTTTCTAGTGTTAAGAAATCTGTTGCTTCTATTGCACAGTCTATTGCTGTGGATAATATTTGATCAAAAGGAATTATTACCTGTTTCTACTTTTAGTTGCATTTATGTCAGGATAAAATAGTTCACAAATACCACTTGAAATAGATATTTTTCTTAGTGAGCTCACTTGAATTTACACAGGCCAGGGCTGAAATCTCAGCTCCAGTGGCTTTAAACTCCCATCAAATTCCTTGGGATCCAGAATTCTTTCAAGAAGTGTACTTCAGGCGAAAAAATATTGACATTTCCTTCAGGTTTCCAGACTTTTGATGTTCATTGAAAAAAAAGTGTAATCACATTTGCTAGCATGTCTACTGTTACCTTACACTAGATGATACTTTGTCATTTTGTGCTG
The DNA here is from genome assembly GCA_018697195.1 of Certhia americana. Taxonomy (NCBI): domain Eukaryota; kingdom Metazoa; phylum Chordata; class Aves; order Passeriformes; family Certhiidae; genus Certhia; species Certhia americana. Next base: position 3,593,132 of record CM031859.1, on the reverse strand, counting down.
TGTTTCTTGAAAGAAATCCATGTAAAAATATGATATTATTGGACTACTTTAGCTTTTAATAGAAATATGTGCATAAGAAGCAAAGCTTCAAATATGCAAAAGTAGAATTGTGAAGGGTTGTATTATTTTGAAATGACCTGTGAAAATAGGGGGAGGGAAAGAATAATTTGTACATCTCATTTGCTGATCGCCATTAAAATAATTTTGTCCAAAGTTAATGTGCCTTAAAGTATTTGAAATGAAACACACTAATGCAAGAGGATATCTAAGGTGAAAGATGTTTGTGTAATGCTAAACATAACCAAAGAAGCTGTGGTTTGAGCAAAGGTACCATGCTCTATTTTATCAAGTGCCAGAAGTTGCATAATGAAAGTCTTTCAGTTAAAAAAATATGTAAGTAAAGAAAACACAAAAATGCCACCCAGCTGGTAGAGATCTTCCTAATTTTTACCTGATTGTATTTCTGAAGAAATATGGCAGGGCCCTCGTAAATTTTCAACATGAACTGCATTTTTGTTGCCAATTTCCATATCCTTTTAAAAGTGCTGAAGCGTGCATTTGCTATTTATGTTTGCAGTAGACTGAGTACACTTTTACTATTTGTGGTTTCAGAAATTGGAAACAACCAAACAGTGGTGCTATGGTCTAAAAAAATAAATTTTAAACAGCTGTGGGACAGTATTTTTAGAATGGTAGGAGTCCTTCTGAAGACAGACTGGTAACTGTGTGTCTGCACACAGGAAAGCTGCAGAGGGGGGTGGCAAAATCCAAATTGTGTTGACTTCACACCTTTGGCTGTATTGTCTGGGATAATCAAACTCTGGGGCAAATAGAGTTATATGCAGGGATAACCTCATCATTGTATTTTCATGCTACCCCTATGGATATTTGAGTGATTTGAACAGTTCTTGTATCATATTGTGTATATCCAGTTAACAATTCCTTATAAATGTTACACAAGACAGACAATTAACTAAAATTTTATCTGTAGAGGTAATAAAAGATTGTAGAAGACAGAAAATCAGTGTTACAGTTCTTGTTAATATTGGCATGCCAATTCTATTTGTTCCCTAAAGGTATCCTGTATAGTGAATTATTTATCCAGCTATAGCAGTGTTTCATACTTTTAGTAATTTGATTAAAAGAGATATGTGTAATTTCTTTGCTACTTGAGTGGTGAATGTGGTCCTGCTGCAGATAATACCTTACCACTCTTTGGATACAGAACTCTGAAAACAACCAGTCATTCCCGTTTTTCTTAGTTTATTAAAAACCCTCCACCTCTTAATATTTTTGTATTGCAGCATTTCAGAAATAGCAGAAGTTTTGCTTTTACTCAACCCAAGTAATTAATTAAATGACATAATTAGTTTAGATTATAATCCTGGAAAGTATCCAAAACGATCACACGGTTTAACTCTCTGGATAAGTGTGTCCTTGTAATGTGGCAGCTCCTTTGTAGAGGCTGATGAATTTGGTAACTTAAATCATAATGTGTACGTGGTTTGCTAATTTAATTAATTGCTTCTTTTGATTTTAGCTGCAGCCAGTTGTTGATCCTAGAGCTTTTGATCTAGCCTTTCATTGATGTTAAGTGTAATTAATATAAATTTAAAATCAAAGGAATTCTGAGTTACAACAAGTTTTTTTAAGTTCAATTCTTCCTAGGACTCAAATTATAACTATATAACCTTTTATAATGTTGCAAAATCATTTACCAATGAACAGAAGAAATACAGTTACACTTCCAACTCAGCGATGACATTGAGTTCTCTTCCTGTCATTGTACTGTGCTGGCTGCTGGGAGAACTTTTTGCCTTTATCTTGCAGTCTTGGGGGTTATTTACTTTTTTATTTTTACTCCTGAGTCATGTGAAGTTGTTGGCCTTTGGATCCAGCCTTCCTGCTTTGATTTTAGTTGAATATTATAGGATGGTTTGGGTTAAAACAGATCTTAGAGATTGTTTTGTCCAACCTCCCCTGCCTTGGGACTGGGGCATCTTCCACTGGACCAGGGTGCTGCAAGGCCCTGTCCAGCCAGGCCTTGGACACTCCCAGGGATGGGGTATTTGCATTTCAATACAAGTTCTACATAAATAATGATATGAACATATGATCTCTTGGCTGTATTTTGGGATCCACCAGTACATTTTGCAGCATAATTATATTTAAATATACAAATGGCAGGTAGTGATTGTGTTGAAATGGTCATGTGCATGATTACAGTCAGCCAAGAGTGAAAATAAAGCATAAGACAGTTACTCTCTGAGGTTTCAATTACCTTTCTGTAATAAAATAAAAAATTTTGCAATTTAAAAAAAAAAAAAAACAACAAATTTTTTTTTTTTTTTTTTTTTTTTTTTTGATGTACAGGTCAATTTAATATTAGTTTCAAATTCAGACTGTGAATAGCACTTCATCCAGGTCCAGGAAATAGACTGTGTGTTCAATGTATATTTGCAGTCTGCACAAGATGAAAGGACCAGTTAATTTTTTGACTTCTTCTCTTTAAGAAGAAGAGGAAGATACAGTAGTCCCTCATCTGAGTTACAGCACTTTGATAAAATTACTTTTCTGAAAAGTTTCCCTAAGTACTTTCTTGGAGGAAACAATTTTATGTTCAAAAGTGTTTTAACTAGAAAGGAATAAACTGTGAATAGGGTTTGGTAGTGTCTCGTTTCCATCATAGTTTTATTACCCATATCACCACTAAACACCAATAAAATAATGTTTCTTTGTACATCATTTCTATATGGCCTTCAGGCAGTGCATGTATTCTTCACATCTTCTGCCTATCAAAGAACACTTCTGCCAAAAATAATATTTTAGACATAAACTTGACAGTTTTATGTTGAATTTGCTTTTTCAACAAAACTTCTGATTGAGGTGTGTTAAATCCTTATTGTTGTCCCAAAATTATTGAAATTGAAAAAGTCCTCATTTTTTTAAGGTATGTGTTATCTATCATAAGTTAATCGATGTATGTATGTATATTTATTCAAATACATATATATGTGCTCCTGAAATTTAAATAATTTTAAATGAGAGGTGTAACAGTACATTAGAAATAAAAGGAATGCTTAAATTAAATTTAAATAAATTATTCACAAATAGAAATTAAATAATAAAAAGGCTCCATAAAACCTTCTTGATAGTAGTTAATGTCAGTAATAGTTTTCAATGAAAGTGAAAACTGTGTTTAGTATCAAGTAGGTATTTGGTTTACCAGCCTTAGAGATGGTTTTGACAAAGTGTTTTTGCTGCCTTTTCAGGAAGTCATGTTAATGCAATTTTCATGACCTTTCAGATGGTCAAATATAAAAATACAGATTTTGGGGAGATTAATTTCAGAACAGCTGTGTTTTGGCTGCTCTTTGAATTATGTTAATTTGTACTCAGACTTGAAGGCCAAAATCCAGACATTCTTGAATTCTGTGGATCGAAAACTCAAACTAGATCCTGAGTTAGAAACATCTTTTAAAAATGGCAATGCTTCTCCTGTATAAAAAAGGAATATCTGTTAAATGATACTTTAAAAAAATAACTCTAACTGTATTTTTCAGTAAATTGGTATATACCCTAGAAGAAAATATATATATTTATATATATATACTCTAGAAGAAAAAATTTCTATACACTCTAGAAGAAAATTTATATATTTATATATATATATATATGTATACTCTAGAAGAAAAATTAAAAATTTAATATACTTAAATATAACAAAACAAACTTTTCTGTTGATATGGTATTCCTGTTGTGTTATGTTTTATGTGACAAGGTTTAAGTCATACTCTGTGAAAATCTGATTGTTTTATCATGTCACTGCTTCAAAAGAAAGATTTACACTAACTCAGCAGAAACTCTAGCACTGTTTACATAATATATTCTCTACTCCTAATTGTAATTGCTAATTAGTTGCATAGCTCATATTTAGATTTCTGTCAGAGAAAATTGGTATCTTAATAGGAAGTGTATATTTTAGATTAATGTGTGAATATTGGTTTTTATTCAAGGTAATGCTTATGACAAATGGATTTTATCCCATAATTACAGATAAGGCAGAATTGCAGCAGTTTGCCAGATGTGTGATCCTGACAGTGACTTTTTATTTGGATTAGGTGTTAAAAGTTTAGTCCCTGTGTTTGCCAGTGAGGTGTTCTGATTCTTATAACTCAGGTCCTCTGATTTGGTCTGGGTCTGCCTTCAGTTAAGGCACAAAGCTGACCCCTACTTCTCTCTTCGTAAAGATAAGAACTGTTGCAGTGACTGAAAATTCATTATCCTGTATTATGTTATATATTCACATGGTTTTCAGTGTTGAAACAAACCTTATCCCACATCCTGGTTTCTGTCCTAAGACAGAAATTGCTTCTTTTTAGGGAATGTAGTTGTAAAAAAATGTAAGGGAATCTTAAGTTTGGACCTTGCAAGTCATGGTGATCTCAAAGTGGACCTTATTCTTGCATATGTTCTGTGATCTGTGGTATGACTTGTCCTGTTCAAATGGGTAGGTTCAGAAATGTGTTAATTCTTGGCACAATCTGATGAATGCTAATCTGTAGGGGAGTTAACCACAATTTTTTAAGGGCCCTATGTTGGTCCCTACTCATTAAATACAAAGCATTCTGTGAAGTCAATAAACTTATCTCTAAATTCTGAAAGGTCATTTAAGAATCATTTTAATCTTGCATCTTAGAAAGGGTCTCAGCTTTAAGGACCTCAGTTAGACCCACCGTCGTTTCTTCTGGAAGGAGTGCTGTTTTCTTTGGTCCAGAGAACTTCCTCTTTAAATTTCTGAGCTTTGACCAGTTAAAATGTCTTTGTGTGGTCTGATGCCTGAGGGTTAGGAGAAAAAAAAAAAAAAAAAACAAACCAAAAACTTTGCCTTTTTTTTTTTTTTTTTTCATAGAAATAGCAACTACAGACATCCCTTTTCTATTCCCATCTTTTTAGCTGTAATTTTTACCCAAGTACCTGGTCATAAATGGGAGTTTCAGGATCATTTTTCATAGCAAACAGTTCTTCTTGGCTTAATTGAGTACCTGGTATGATAACAGCAAAAATGAGAGAAACCTTTAAAGCACAGCAGTGTTTCTGTAGTTATATCAGAGCCTTATTTTAACACTTGAAACCAAATTGTAATTTGATTTGTGATTAGATTAGGTGAGAGAGGATCTTGTCTTCCTCAGTTCTAAGACAAATGAACCAACCTCCCTGTCCAGATCTCCCTCCTCCAAACATCTCACTGGTGAACACCCCTGAGCACAGCTTGTGTTTTGGTACTGGAGTGCAGGAGCAGAAATCACAGCATGGTTTAAGCTTGGAAAAGACCTTTAAATTCCCAAGCCCAGCCTCTGACCCCACACTGCCAGCTTTGTCACTGATGTCCCCAAGTGCCTTGTGCAGACTCCTGACCCGGCATCCAGTTTCCCATGATGATCAGGCTGCAGCCTTACGCACAAGTGGCAATTGATATGCTGAGGTAATTAGGACAAGATGGTATTTTCAGCATTGCTGGTGATGTTTTTTTGACTTTGAGTAAATCTTTCAGCTGCACTTGTCACAGTTTGCCTGTATCTCTGAAGTAACTTTATATGAATATGAAAAACACTACTTAAAAATTAGATGGCGTGTGACACTCATGCTTTAAAAGTTACAGAAAACATTAAACTGTGATTAAGTGACATAATTATTTACTTTTATTACTGAACATTGAAATTCTCTTTCATGCAGAGTGGTTGTAATTAAGGTTTTCCATTCTGGCATGGTGTGCTAGGAGGTGGAGATTATGCAGCTACATTAGCTTACTGATGGCAACTAAGATCATTGAACTATTTTAACCATATTTTCATTGTGCTAAGGAAACAGAGTAGGACTTGGGCAGGTCCGAGTATTGGGTCTTGCTCCAGATCTCTGAGAAGATCTCTGTGGCAACAGATACTGCTGTGCACTAGAGCTGACAAGATGGGAATCCCTTTCATCTGCTTTGTTGCAGTGGTTTTAACCAGAACATTACTGAGGGTGAAAAATAAAAAAAGAACTGTTACATAGCAGGAATGTAAAAGGAGTCATAAGAATCATTTGTGATTTTGTGTGAATTTGAGGATATTTCGCATCATCTAATAGCCTTGCTAATTAGTCACATGGCCCATTTCCAAAACTTTGATTTAAATAAATTAGGTGACTTGAGTATTCATTGAGTGCTTAGAGTGATTGATTTAGGTGAAGCAGGATTTATATGGAGAAGTGATTTATTACAGAAACATAGCTGATTACAAATGAGAAGCTTTTGAGAGTTTAAGTTCTTCTTCAGGCTTTCTCTGGGTGATGATACATGATGAGTATGAATACATGAGATTATGGGCTGAGGAAAAAGATCTTCTTGAAGAATTGTTGCATCAGTCTAGGATCAGGCATGTGGGCATGAGACTTCCATCCTTCTTTTCTCCCTTTACCCCTCTGAAAAATTAGATGCTCTAGTATTTTTCATTCATTCAGGCTGCAGCAATTTTTATGGATCTGCATTTACAAGATGAACTTCTAACAATCAAGACTTACCATAAACAGTTATGAAAAATTGCTCCAAATTTGAGTATTTGAACTTCTAAATCTCACAGGCGCTTTAGGGCAGCTCTCAGTGCTGAGGCTCGTGTGCTGCTTTGGCTGTGGTTGTGTGCCTGGAACAGCTCACCAGCACTTTCTTTATGACCCTCCCCTAAGACCATGGCTTTGCTTCCTACCCTGCCACTGTTCCAGTTTTGCTGCTTTCCCTGCTCGGGAGGAGTTCTGCTTTCACAGCAGTGATTTGCTCCAGATACGGGAATGGATCTGAGGTGGCTGATGCATGAGAGCTTCAACAGAATCATTTGGTGCCACCCTTGTAGCAATCAGAATCAATAGGGATGATTGTGGACAAACTGGGAAATTTTGTGTTTTGATGCATATGGGCATCTGATCAGAATAAGTACTCTCAAGCAATATTTTGTATTTTTATGGTTTTTTTTAATGGTGATACCTCTACTGGAAATTATTTAACTAATGTTTCTAGTATCTGTGAGATTTTGTGAAAATGCCCTTCAAAACTTGACTCTTTGGAAGTCCTGGACTGGCTTTTGAAATAGTCCAGGGAAAGACTTTCTTCACTGCACAGAAACAGCAGCCTTAGTAACTGTCACTTTAAAACAGTTTAACAGAGGAAGAAAAGGGAGATTAGCTCTAAGATGTATGTAGATAACACTTTTAGCTTTGTAAGGATTTTGCTGCTCAGGTAAAGTTTAGTACAAAAGCATTGCCACTTTGAAATTTGGAATAGTCACCCATTGCTGGGGATACACAGACTCATTTTCAGGCAACCAATGCACCACCAAGAGTACAATCAACACATCTCTCTAAGTATGGGTTTGCTTTGGGTGGTGACGTGGTCCTTAATGAAAGTTTACTTAGAGAAGAAAGTGTCACTTTAAAGAAAACATTGAATACATTTAAATTTAAAAACATAAAATACATTTGAATTTAAATACACTGTAAGATAAAAATGAACAGAGTTGATGAATCTAAAACAATAGACCTGGAAATGGTATTGGAGAAAAGATAATTCTTGAAGCTAGGGGTTTTTGAGGAACACCAAAATGTCACCTCTAGTAAGCCACATCTGTGATAGCACTCCCAAACTTAATTGCTCACCATTATGATCTGTTTACAAAAAAAGTACATTGATTATTGATTGCTGTTTAGAACCTTAATGGCTCTTTGTATTCTCTAAATTAGTGTCTTCATCAAAAAAGGAAATTGAATCTGACTTTTGGTCAACCTTTTTACTGTGTTTTGTATGTGAGCTTTTCCACCAAGGATGCTCAAGTTTTGGAGATGGTACAGAACCTCCCCCTTTGATTTGTCCATCTGTGAAATTTATTAAGTACCAATAGGAGTTTGCAGTTCAGGAGTTTGTAACATGCAACTGTGGGGGAAGAGTGAATTGCCTTTTGTCAGTGCTGGTGCCTCTCATAGGCAGCAGTGCAATGTGTGCAGTCCTATTGCCAGTGATCGACTGAGCTATTGAGAAGGGTCTGGTGAGTTCTTCTGTTCTCAGGAGCAATTATGCATCACAAACTCTCTTGATGAAAATAAGAGTGTGAAAAAGGCCACTAAAATCTTGTTGGTCTTGCATGGTGTGTGTCTGGCAAAAGAGAAATGTTTTGGAAAATTGATGTTACTAACAATTTATTCTGTTTTCCTTATTTTTTACGTGATGGTTGAAAAAGAATTTCATTTAATTTTGCAGTACTTAGTTATTATTGGTCACCTGTAATAAGTGATTACCTTATTAAAAAACTGTAATTGAAATATTAGATACATTTTTATACTCTTTCATAGAACAGGAAAGACATTTTCAGTACATAGTCTTTTCAGTAAGAGGTAGTAGCTGCCAAGAATTGTGAATGGAAAAAAACCCCTCTCTATAATGACAGATGAGCAATATAAAAATAAGAATAGCAGCATCATTTAGTAACTACAGAATTTATAATAGTTCACTCTTAGGCTGGTTTAGTTGAAATAATACCGAAAGTTCTGCGCAGTGTGCTTTGAACTTTCAAAATTTGTGGAAATCAAGTAATTAAATTTAGGATTAGGGTTTGTAATAAAGACACATGTTTGGCTTGATTTTCTATGGTAGCATTTCCATAGCCTCTGTGCTGAAAAGGAATCAATTATTTTATTAGTAGTTGTTTTTCAGATAATTTATCTTTTTCAGATAATTTTCAACCTCTCAGTTGACTTCTAAGAAATGCTGAAATCCCCTCTTCCCCAGGGAAAAAGAAGCACAACGCAGAAAGACCCAAAAAGCTGTTCATTACTGAAGCTAAATTACAGGCAACAGGAAAACCCACCATAATTCACTTACATATGCAAAAAGTTTTGTTTTCACCACCTAAAATAATATTTTTAGTTTCCAGTTCTGCTATGCTCTGCAAAACCCACCAATTTTGTTCTCATCCATTTTATAGAAATGCTTTACATCAAGACTTTTGTTTATAGAAATCTGATTTTAGAGTAGATTGAAAGTGCACTTGGATATGTGAGTTTGCTCTCCTTTTTTCTCTCATTTGGTTTAGAACATTTGGTCTGTGCTACAAATGTAAAATTAGTTAAATTTTAAATCTATCAAGAACTGAATTTATACTAACCAGTGCATTCCTGGTAAGGGAAGCAAATCTTAGCACAGGGATAAATAATTAACAGGCCTGTACAGTATATTATTTAAAAGTAATACCACAGACAGACAAATCTTCATATTTATTTCGAATTAAAACATTTTTAGCATTGAATAGTTGGGTTTTTAAGTGCAGTTTTTCAAATTAATTTTTACAAACATTTCCAATTCCTAGTAAGTTCTGATTTTCAAGCTCAAATTACTGTTCTTAAAAACCTTCAGTTTACAGAGAAATTTTTTAAAACTTAGGCTGGTTAGGAAGTGATAGATATCATCTCTAGTGTGTACTTCTGCCAAGGAGAAGTGTCGTTCTTGAGAGCTTTTACAGCTTCTCTGAGGGCAGATATAAAAATGAAAGGCCTGTAGAGGCCAACTGAGAAAGTTACTTGATAACATGAAACAAATCAATGCATTTAATTGTGGTTATTACTAAATTGTTATTTGCACTCTGACCCAAATGAACTGAAATAAAATAAAATTCAACCTTTCTTTGATTCCCTGAATGGCTTGGAAACTGATTCTTGGACTGTGTAACAAAGCGCGACACTTTGCCACGTTTTGTTTTTGCAAGGAAGTTAACAAAATACTATATATTTTTAAGTAAAAAGTGAGAGAGCTGACAGAATTTGCCACCATGAAAACTATTTTTGGCAACTTCTGCTTATAGCCCTCGAAGTAAGAACTAATAACATACTTTATTTACAAAAGTTCTTCAATCAAGCTGATTAAAAGCAGATTTTTAACTTGCCCTGTGCATTATTGACTGAAGCAAGATACAATTCTACTTTATAGCAGTGATTTCAGTTTTCTTTTTTTTTTTGTCTTCTCAGGAGCGAGGAAGTAAATTCAGAAGTTACAGAACAGTTAAAAAATCAGCTACTTCAGTAGCAGATATGTTTAACTTTGCATAAGATTATGTTATGTCATTTTTCAAGCTACATATGAAGAATAATTTGTAATCACTCATTAGTGCTCCTAATAGTAAATTTCATGGGTGCATGTAAAGATGGAAGGAGATTTTATTGCTATTTCATCTTTTCAATACCTTTTTATCATGCATGAACACTCAAAGTCTTGTCCCTTAGCTGTGTGAGCAGAGTTGGATGAAGAGAATAAAAGATGAACTTGTTCCAACCTTCCACTATCCCAAGATGCTCCAAACTCTCTCCAGCCTGGCCTTGGACACTTCCAGAGATGAGGCAGCCACAGCTTCTCTGGGCAACCTCTGTCAGAGCCTCACCACCCTCACAGGGAAGAATTTCTCCTTCATATCTAATGTAACCTTGCTCTCCATCAGCTTGAGGTCATTCCCTCTTGTCCTGTCACTCCATCCCTTGTCCAGAGTCCCTTCTCAGCTCTCTTTGACCCCTTTTAGGTACTGGAAGGTGTTGTAAGGTCACCATTGGGCCTTCCCTTCTCCATGCTGAATAACCCAAAATCTCTCAGCCTGTCTTAGAGAGGGGAGAGGAGTTCCGTCCCTTTAATCATCTTCATGGCCTCCTCTGGCCTTGCTCTAGAGCATCATGGAGTTTTAAGAATACGTAGAGATTGAGAAGTTGACACCAGGAAGTGTTCGTTTGTCTTCATTAAATCCATGCTGAAGCAGAGTAGGCAAAACTTGTGCCTTTTCCCCCTTGACAGTTTCCCTTTTCAAATTTGATGGTGAGGGCTGGGGAAGGAGCCGCTCAATTTTTTGCATTGCCATTGTTGTAGGAAAGGCTAGGAAGGATGTAGTAATTTTATTATTTAAAAACACTATCCAAATTTTGAGGGCATCTGCCTGACATTGGTGAATTTAAAGCCCTTTGTCACCCTTTTGAAGAGTTCTCCCAGGTGCCTGCCAGCCTGCGGCTTAGGATGTGGGATATGAGGCAGGGGAAGCAGGCAGGGTATGCAAAATGGGCAGGCACTGGGGCTGCCTGTTGTCACCCTGTGGTCCTTGCATACGTTTTGGGTGGGTGACTTCTGTGACTTGTCCTCTGGTGACACGGCAACTCAATATTGGCAGTGCTGTTGGTGGCCAAAAGTAAATTCTCTAGGCCAGGTTATAAGAGAAAATGTAAAGTCTTGGTTTTGAGGCATTTCTAAAGGTCTTTCATCAGGTTTTGTCTTATGAGTAGGAACCCCTTGGGTTTTTTTGTGCTTTTTCTTTTCTTTCACATTTGAGGTAGTTGTCTCTCCAGAGTCTCTTATTAACAATTAATCAGTAGTAACTGTATTACAAAAAGAATATGCTTCTGTAATATCTTCAAACAACTTTTTCTAAAATTTTAGTGACTTTTTCTCCAGAATATAAGATAATATAGGGCAAAATTTATAGTAGGTATCTAGTAGTCACTTGCCATTTCAGCAGTTTGAAGGCAATTTTATTCTGATTACTCTATTCCTCAGTGATATCTCTTTACTAAAGTGCTTTAGAGGGAAAGAACTTAAATGCAGTAAGGAAAAAACTGCTCTTTGTCCTATTCAGGATATAAACCTCTTAATGATCATAAGAAGGTTTTGAGCATTTGTAGTGGCATTTTCATGTTTTGGGGTTTTTTTACCATATGCCATGTAATTGGATTTGTGGAGTAGATGCTTATTAAAACAAATTTCTGAACATTGTTTCAGGTGAAAAAGGGAGAAGGTTGAAATATGGAAGGAAAAGGTAAAAAGAAGATCATGAGTTTTGCTTTGCCTGACACCTGATTTTGAAAAGTTTAATGCTTGCAGGCAGTGTGAGCCCTGCTGGTTGATTGATTGCCTTCTGAGAATGGTGCTGAGTCCCAGCAGTGCAAGGGGGTATTTTGGTGCCAGGATTGCAGCCTGTAGCTCTGGCTGGCACACAGAGGGCTTTCCAGTGGCATTTCCCACTTCCTTTCCCAAACTACAAATTTTCTCCTGCATTTCCTGAGAGGGCAGCACAGACTCTGTTGTCTCACCTCCAGCGATACCATTGCCTAAAAATCATGTTACAACTCATTTATTTTAGCAATGGGCATTCTGCAAATGAACACGTGTGACATCACATGGGTTTCCCTTTGCAAAGGTTGTACTTTAAAGCAAAACAAACATTTTGAATAATCTTGTGAGTCTTCAGAAAGCTAAAAGGGGCAGGGGGAGCTTCCTGTGCTGAGTAAAGACCAAGCACACAAAAATGGTCTTCAGGGCATATTTACTTAGTGTGTAAAGGGCTTTAAAAAAGGTTTCTTGAGAACTTTTTACACCTCCCCTGAATCGTATTTGCTGCAAAGCTTTATAACAGTGCCTGCTCCTCCCTGGTACTCCAACAGAGCTCAGGCCTGTGGGTTGTCAGTGTGTTTCCTCTGGTGAAGTGATTATAGGCATTTGCACTCTGTATTGAATATGTGTTCTTTATGGCTTTGGTCAGCAAGTTGGGATGGTTCTTTGACAACTTTTCGCAGTGCCAAGCTTGGGAACAAGGTGCTCATGCGTTGTAAACTCAAAATGATACAATATTTTGTGTCAAGGGTTACTTTGTTAGGGCTTGTTGGTTTCTCATATGGAGCTTTTCAACTCATAGCATATGAAAGCCTCCCAGATATTCTAAACACCCTGGATCTCTGTAGAGATGCTAATGAGACAGTAGTTAAGAGATTAAAGGCCTTTGGAGTGTACCAGCTGGATGAAAACCAAGTCAAGAGAGGAGCTAAACAGTCCCCTTTGTATCCTCATCTAACCTGATTTGATTTTGCCTGTTGTAAAGGTCTTTGTGATATTTGGAACTGATGCCTGCCTTATTCCTGATAAGAATGAGAAACCACAACAGTAATTGCAAAACTTCAATAATTGAGACAGTTTTTTTCTCCTCTCCTGTAAACTAAAAACTATATTTTAGTAAAGTATATTTTTTGGCAATGTTTAATGATGATTTCTGTGATTCTGCATTTTTGAATCTAGTTAAATTCCACTATTCCAGTTTTTCCAAGTTGTATGCAAACATCTAACACTCAAGTATGACTACAGCAAGTTAATACATATTTTAATATCACTGGATTGATACATGCATGGATTGAAGTTGCAGTGGAGATCATATTCTTGAAGACATGAGTTGATGTATTTTCAAACTGAGTATATTTTTCAAATTGTAGAAACTCATCCACCTTAGATTGCAAGCACTGAGAGAACTATCTGTAGTGTCTGAAGTGACTGACTTAAAGGGATACCCTCAATCTTAAGAATAGCTGGTGCAATTTAGGAAAGAGAACTTAAAATATATGACAACTGTGTTTGGAAGAAATAGGAAATAGAGAAACAATTATTTAGTACTATTACTATGCCAGCTAAAAAACCAGTGTAATCAGTTTAATTGTTTGCCAAAAGCATAATCTGTAATGATTTTTTTAAAGCCTTATATATGAGAGCTTTAATTGGTGATTCAAAACATTCTTTTATTGAACTGAAATTTCATGGTTCCCCACATTCAACATGATAATCCATGCCAATCTTTCCTTTGGGTTTTCAATCTTACCTGTGTGGCTGTTCCATTAATTGGAATATAAGAATGCAATAGAAATTCAGGAATGTGATTGTATATTAATTGTGCTTGCACATTAATCAATCTCACCAGCAATTTTCTTGTGGTTTTTTAGTTGGTGAAAAGCCATCTGAAGTCATATAACCATATTTCCTACATGGTATTTTCCCAAGCAAAGTGTCCCTGCTTGTTTTCTTGTGCAAAGAAATTCACAATTAAAATCATATGTAAGGACAGTAAAGACTAAATGCTGTTAATTTTTGTCAAGTGTAGTAGCTTAAAGTATAAGTAACAGAGTAATTACATGAGATTTATTTTGAATCAGAAGTAATGGTAGGGGAACTAGCAGATCTTGATCATTTGGTGGGTGGACGCATGTGAACTGTCTGTGTTTTAATCTAAATACTCCTGTCTGGCTTTTGGGAATAGAGGGGTAATGTGAAAACAGTGGCTGGAATGATTCCAAATCATACATAATTTCTTTTTATTCTCTCACTTTGTGTTTTATGAAATAGAATGTCAGAAGGTTCTTGGCCACCATGAACATGGAAAGTTCAGGTCTGTAATCTCACAGAAAAAGGGTTTGAAGTCAGTGTCCAATTCTCATACTGTAGAGGTCTAAAATCCTTTTGGAGTTTGTGCAGCCTAAGGATCTGGTCAGTTCACTCTGGTATTGACCCTACCCATACTGGTTAACTGAGTTGCTGTCAGGATTCCAGTGGCTGCATTGACTGAACCTCTTGATGAGTCACAGTCTCCCACAAATAGGATAGATACTGATTGGAAACTGAAGCAAGGTAAATTAATATTAAAACCAAAGCATATTTTTAACCGTGAGATAGTGGAATAGTTTAACAGAGAGAAGCAGTGATGGCCTCTTCATTTGCTTAACCTTTGTGGTCAAATATGTCTAAGTCTTTAGGAAGCAGAGCTCAAAAACTGGTACCTGTGAGTATGGGTTGATGTACTTTATACAAAACTTCTCCCTTTAACATCTGGAGGTTAAGGTGTTAGCTAAAAGTGTTCCTGCATTTTCCTGGTCCTTCTGTCTTATCCATGTTACCATAAAAAGAGGAAGGATAAGTACAAAGGCCACGAATTTATGGTGCAGTTGTTTTTGGGGTTTTTTTGTGTCAGATGAACAGTTTCAATATTATCAATAATCTGGTCAAGGAGATCAAGTGCACACCCAGCAAGTTTGCAGACAACTCAACTTAGCCTCAACTGCCTTAATTCATATTTATTTACTTTCATCTTGCCTTTGACCAATCAAAAGAGACTCATCAAATCAGTTGGGGACAATATAAACAATGATATATAGAAATATTAAATGGTGAACATTTACTGAACAAAGAAAGGTCTCTTCTTATACATTTAAAAATTTCATTCTTAATTAATTATCCATGAAACTACACTGACTTCAATTTGCTCATGAAGGTCCAGCTGAGAGCAGTCAGACCCTAACCATGCAAGCATGGTCTGCATCTACCTTTAAGGAAAAGAAATTCAGATAATGAGAAGTTTCAAATTAAAGTATTCAGCTTCTGAATTCTGCTAACTAACAATGATGCTCCTGAATGAGTGACTCTTATTTAGGTAAACAGTCCCTCAAGATTGGGATTTTATGTTGGAGGGCAGGAAGAGTCTACAGAGGGATCTGGACTGGCAGGATTAACAGTCTGAGGCCAATTAAGTGAGGTTCAAGTGTCAGGTCCTGCTCTTGGTCACAACAGCCCCTGCAGTGCCGCAGACTGGGGGTGGAGTGGCTGGAAAGTGTGCAGTGGAAAAGGGGCCTGGGGGCGCAGGTGACAGCGGCTGAACATGAGCCAGGTGTGGCCAAGAAGGCCAAGGGCACCTGGGCTGTGCCAGCCATGGTGTGGCAGCAGTACCAGGGCAGTGATTGTCCCCTGTGCTGGTCATGGCTGAGGCCACACAAATCCAGTGTTCAGTTCTGGGCCCCTCATGACAAGAAAGATGTAGAGGGGCTGGAGTGTGCTAGAGAAGGGAACAGAGCTGTGGAAGGGTTTGGAGCACAAGTCTGATGAGGAGCAGCTGAGGGAGCTGGTGGGGGGTCACCCTGGAGAAAAGGATGGAAGCAAGTGGGAGTTAACCTCCCATGTAGGACAAGAAGAAATGACCTCAGCTTGTGTTGGGGGAGGTTTAGATTGGATCTTAGGCAAAATCTCTTCACAGAATCAGTTGCCAAGCATTGCAACAGGCTTCCCAGGGAAGTGATTAAATCACCATCCCTGGGGGGTTTAAAAGATGTGTGGGTGTGGCACTTGGGGACATGGTTTAGTGGTGGGCATGGAAGTGTTGGGTTAACGGTTGGATTCAATCTTTCCTATCTAAATGATTCCTTGATTCTAAATGGTGTCAGTGAGAGGAGAACAGTAACCTTGTTATTATTAAATTTATGGTATCAAACCATGGAAAGGTTTGAGGGTTAGGAGAAATAACTCCTTGATAAGGAGGCTCCATTCAGGTGTAGGTGTTCACATAACTCTATTAGGCAGTTTCAGTGTAAGCTTCCACTGTAAAGACAAACTGTGGCATTTTACAGTCTTCTGTCTCGACAAGCCCATAAAAGAGTCATGGTTTTGTCAGTGCAAAGTGTGGGAGGTTGTCTGTTTCTGATAGTATTAAAGCCTGCAATTTTTGGCAGATACCTGTTTATAAGCACCTTGTTTCCCTGCAAAGCCTTTTGAGCTTCCCTTGCTTGATCAGCAGCTCAATCAGGCTCCTAGAAAAGAAACCCTAACCCATTCCAGCCCCACCCAAAGAGGAGCAGAAAACCTCCTGTTGTCATTTGCTGAAGTGTCTGCTATACCAATAGCTCAAATCTTGACATTGCTTTGTGATAACATGAGCTCTGTAATGCTGCATAATGCACTTTTCTTTTACTCTCTCCTTGCCTGAGCTTCTATTTCCTTGGCTGGGTTTAGAAAAAAAGACAAAGATAGGATGCCAGGATTTGGCTGGAAAGCTTACTGATAGAAGTCAGGAGCTGGAGAACTTGGGGATTTGTATCTTTTTATTTTCCCTTTTATCCTGTAAGATATAATGTTCATTTACTCTTGTGCCTTCTGGTTCTAATTCATTTGAATATTTACATCCAATTGAAATTTAAGCACATAGTTTTTTACAGAAGAGGAAGACCTACTTGTATAATGTGGAGATCTTTTTGCTTCCATAAAAAAGATTTTGGGAGCTGTGGTTTACATACACAAACCATTCACATACATCAGGAAGTTTTCTTGACTTTTGCTAACGACAGTAAAGTCAATGAAATTAGAGAATAAATTATTTGTTGTAAATATTTAGTGAACTGTGACTAAGCTCCTTTTAATAGAAAGTGTCAGTGTTTTTTAGTTCCAGAGGCTCGACTGTTTATGAATAGTTATGTTTTATAAGGTACTTTGTCATGGCTTGTGAGATATTTACAGCAAATCTTTTTTTTAGTAATTTTCTTTTTTTTTCATTAAGAAAACTCATGAGAATTTCCTGAACACACAAAGCAGGCTCATGGTCACACAGTATGTCCCTGAAAACAGCTTTCCATGCAGTTTGCATTTCCTTCTAACTTAATGGGCTGAGGTTTCAAGACTGCTGTTATTCCATACCTGCCTTTGTAGATAATGCCTTTATGGGAAGGGAGAGGAAAAAAAAAGAAAGAAATCTTCGTGTACTTCTCAAATCATATTTATTCTCCTTACTTTCCTTTAACTGACTGGACAGATGCCAGAAAAATTCCTGCCAGTCAGGATATACATATACAAGTCAGTGGGGTTATTTTGAAAAAAAAAAAAAGAAAAAACACCCCACCTTATTATTTTTGTTGCTTGAGTCTTAAGCATTATGGTCTGCTCCCTGTCAAAGTGATGGAAGAACAGCAACCACTAGATGATGATTAAGCTTCTGGGGAAGAGAAGGGAGGAAACCCCTCATACATGGAAGTGATTTTTCCATCCAGTTTCATGCAATTTTGTATTTTATTCTGTCAGCCATTGATGAGCAAATTTAGTCTTCATAAATCCTTCTTAAGCTGAGGTTTAGGAAGGCCCTCAGTTGCAAAGTCTTGGAAAGAGATTCAGAGAGACTGCTCTACTGAAATCTTAAAGACATCTAAAGCCAATAAGGGATTTGTGTTTTCCAGACATCAGGCAAAAGCTCTTGAGAATTGTAAAAAATACCTGTCTGTCTTGGAGGAGGCAAGAGACATAAGGAGCCTGAACTCTGCTGCATTTCAGAGGGAGGCAAGGACACTTTTTAATACATAAAATCCCTTTCTTGAGGGACTGTTTACCTAAATAAGAGTCACTCATTCAGGAGCATCCTTGTTAGTTAGCAGAATTCAGAAGCTGAATACTTTAATTTGAAACTTCTCAATATTTGAAATTTTTTTCCTTAATGGTAATGTAAACCATGCTTGCATGCTTAGGGACTGACTGCTCTCAGCTGGCCCTTCATGGGCAAATTGAAGTCAGTGTAATTTCATGGATAATTAATTAAGAATGAAAATTTTAAAAATATAAGAAGAGACCTTTCTTTGTTCAGTAAATGTTCACCATTTAATATTTCTATATATCATTGTTTAAATTGTCTCCAACTGATTTGATGAGTCTCTTTTGATTGGTCAAAGGCAAGATGAAAGTAAGTAAATATGAATTAAGGCAGTGGAGGCTAATAGGGAAATCTATTTAAATGCTAGAAACTTCTCCCTTTTTTTCAAAAATAAAAATAAAAATAGCATTTATATATAATAAATTATTATAAAAATAATATTTTTTAATATAAAAATAAAAAAATACTGCTGTCATGACCAAATGTACTTTGGAAGACATTTTTCCGCTTTTTAGATGGTCAAATTAGCTACAGAAATTTCTACTCCAGCTGCTAAGATTTTAAAGAAATGTATGAATTGCAAAACTCAAGGTCAGAAATGCCTCATATTTTTAAATATACTTATAAATATATTTTTAAAGTTCATACCTGGTCTTTGTTGTAAGGCTAAAAAGTGCAACTTTTTGTTTTGCTCCTTCCTCCTCAGTGATATTAATTAATGTGTCAGCATAATTTTCTGAAAAAAGAAGAATTAAATTGTTCATTTCAGTGAATGGGGAAATGGAGGTGCTAAGCTCTTGGGGGGTTTCCTTCACCTCCTAAGAAGGACACTGTGCTTTTCCTCCTGTGCCCAGCTGAAGGACCACCTCTTCTCCCCCTGGCAGCCAAATACCACTTCTGCTGCCATCCCTGGTTACCACACTAATTGCTTACATGGAAAAGGAATATTAGGAAAATATTAAGTGAGGCTAAAAATACATCAAATATGATACAGCATCTGGGAACAGGGAAAGCCAGGACCTTCCAGTGGCCAGATCTCCACGGACCACCAGCAAAGTGCCTGTGGGGCTGCTGCAGCCATGGACCACATAACGTGTGCTGGAACATTCATATCAAATATCACCTCCCGCTTCTTACCTTGACCTCAGAAGACTTCCCCGGCAAGGGATAAACAATAAACTTACATAGTGTGCCCGAGAGACTTAGGCTCTAAATAAACTCTGTTTGATGCCACACATTTCCGAGGAAGCAGAGCTTCCCTAGACCACACAGATCCCGACCACGAGCACCATCGCTGGGCTCGCGAGTGATGCCAAACTGCAGCTCTAAGAAGCAATGACTGTGCCTTGATATAGAAACACAGTCAGGGTGTTTGAAACAGGAAAAATAACCAGGGAACAGCTCAGTGTTTTGTGGCTGCCTCCTTTGTGGCACCTTGGATACCCCAGAGTGCAGCTCGTGCTCTTTCCTCTCTGAAACTGTAAGGAAAGGCAGGGTGCTCAATAACTGCAGAATGGAGACATTAATAACTCTACTGTAACAGATTGTTCTGCTATCAGAGATTACATTTGCTTTTGCTTGCTTCTGTAGTGTCTGATTCAGTGAAACGGCAGCTTCTTATGGAGAATTTGTTTATTCCCTGGGTCCAGTCACTGCTTCCTTGGCTCCGAAGGAAGAAGAGGAAGGGGGAGATGGGATGCTGAACGTCATTCCCTTGAGGGTGTCAGCTCCTCACTTTTGTCTATAGAGATTAATTCTTGTTTTGGAAGTTTGGTTCTTTTTAAAATCTGCTTTACATTGAGCATCTGTAGGTTTTTTTAGGATGATGCTCATGTATTTAATCTTTTCAAGAATTTTTCTTCTGCAGTCATAGAAACGTGCAATAAGTAATTGAAAACGTTATTTGGAATTTTAGGTCTGTGGTATGTTTATTTTTTTTTTTAAATGTACTTTGCCTGGTTTGTCTGCTTGGTAAATAAGGGATTTAGTAATTTACCTGTTATCATTTCACATTATGTTCTGCAGATACAAATAAGAAAGCAAAATAAAATATCCATGGTAATGATTAACTCATGTACTAGGCATAATGCTGGGTGAACTGTATATTAAAAAAAACTAAGAAAAAGAGATCCAAACAAAAAGCCCCAACTTTTTAAATGCCTATATTTGATAGCTGATTTTGCGTCTATTTGAGCAGCCTGAAATTCTTAAATTAATAATTTGTATATTAATTCAATTCACCTGTAATTTTGTAGTAAATTCTCTCCAGATCTTCAGTTATTTAAATCTAAATGCTTGTCAATAAACACCAAGTTGTTCATGTTTCACCTGAATGAGCACAGTTCATGTTTGCCTTTTTTTTTAATCAAGAAAGCTCAGAAAAAACTATTTTTTAAAGGGCAAATTTAAATGGATGCCAACTTGTGCTTTACATTGACCCCTTCTAAACTACTGTCAATAAAACGAAATAAATAACTATGCATTTCTTCCCTGGGATGTTCCTTTGAGCCCTACAAGAATGCCACTTGTCCCCCTTTTTTGTCTTTTATTCTTGACTCATGTCAGACTGGGACTATAGCTTCATATCCTCCTTTTTAGTGTTACTGTATTATTATTAAACAGTTAATATTTAGTACTTTCAGGTTTGCTTCTTCACTTTGTTAACAAAGTGCTTTTCATATATTTGAGCATGAAATTTTTTAGTGAAGATTGTGCTCTTGCTTCAGTCCTAATTTGCTTACACAAAATTATTTCTAAAGCCCAGATGCTGACATCTTCCCTTCCTGCTTTCCACTGAGCTGCTTTTCATTGAAAAAAGAAAACCAATTTATTTTGAGAAACTTAAGAAAGCTGTTTCTTATTTCCTTTTGTTCATCCCTGCCTTCAAAGTGATTATTTAATAATTTTCGTGCAAAATAGGTTGGTCAGTGCAGCCTGTTGTATCTATGTTTGTCCCTTTCTTGAAGTGTTGGGGGAAACCTGGGGTGAAAGCAGAGAGGGCAAACATCTGCACTGTCCTTTGGACATAGGGAAAAAAAAGCTTGATCTATACATTATGTATACAGAAATATCCTTTGTCAATATGCCCATTTGGATTTGTGTTTTTTTTTTTTTTTTTGGTTTGTTTTTGGTTTTTTTTTTTGTTTGTTTTTTTTGTTTGTTTTTGTAGTATCACATGTATTTATTTTAAAAATATATTGTTCCAGTAACAAAATGCAAAGAATAACGTGTTTTTAATGAGACATTAGTTATCTAAGTGATGATTTAGTGTCTACTCAGTCTAGCTGCTAGACAGCTCATTTTGGATTAAATAAAAAACTAAAGTGTAATTAGTAGACATGGATGTGGTCATCTTCCATAGTCCTTGCTTTTGTTTTTGTAGCAAGTAGATCGAGACTAGGGTGACTGTAAAACATCAATATTTTAAAAATCTCTTCTTGTCTTGTCCCAAAAATTCTGCCAAATTGTACTTAAATGAAGTCTTTGGAGTAAAAAGCCTGTAAGAGTTCTTTACTATAAATACCTTTTTGTGATTCTAAGAAGAATGGGGTATTTATAATGGATTGAGCCAGAGCTTCTCTGCTCTGTGTTATCTTTATAATGTTTGCCATAAAGTGCTTCCAGGCGACATCTTGACTTCTGTAATTTTTTTCTTCCTTTTCGTTGGTGCCTGGAACAGATTATTGTGGGTTATAACATTTTAAAACATCTAAGTAATCCATTTGAAAGCAGGAAAAAGAGCACACCATTGATATGAAATTGCCCTGACTTTCCAGAAAAGATTTTATCAGAGAACTTCCAGTTTCTTACTCTAGGGAGAAGGTTGCATAGTTTGATTTCTGAAATAAAATACGTTTTTAAAGCATTGTTCTATCCAGTAAAATTGATATATCTTATGGTAGAATTTTACTCTCAGAAAAGTAAGAGTATTGATGTTCAATATTTCCTGAAGTTAAACCTAAATTCTTGAAATTAAATTTAAATTAAACTCAACTATTTGAAAGAATTATTCTATATTTTACTTATTGCACCTCTTTTCTTCTTAGTGGATGTGTTTTATCTGTGCCTAGTGGGGAAATAATTTCTATTTTTGAGTCACAGATTCACTCATAACACAGAGTAACCCCTGTAACAGCTCACAGTGGGTTTGATTTTTGATAACTGGGGGCTTGTTGTGCTTCATAGCTGTTTTCCAAGCTAGGATCTCTGACTACTGTTGATCAAAAAGTTGTAATAAGTATTTTAAAACGGTTTTGTTATTTATATAATAGATTTTTAAAATGTAAGTGTAAAATACTGTGGATATTAATTTCATAGTTGGGTTTTATAGTGTTCATGAGAAATGCTGATATTTTTAAGCCTCTTTTGGTCGCAAACATTTCCATATTTCTGAGGTAGGTACACAAATACTGCAAAGGTGAATAATGAGCATACATGGGTGGACTTTACTTAGCATTTTGTTTTACTATTAAAATTAAATTTAATTTTCTACTTTACTATTAAAATAGCTCTAATTTGCAAATCCTGATTTGTCAGTAGAGCACTCGTTACCCCCTTGGCAATGGGAGGCCCAGGGGAAAAGTTGCTTTTTCTGACACCAACCACGGTGGACAAGTTGCCTTCTCTTGAAGGCACTGACTTCAGGAAGGGTAGTAAAATGTGAAAACTGATGTTATAAAGCATTTTACCATCTGATAAGGAAGTATGTTGTTTGAGAATTAGATATAATTATTGTCATTCAACACCCACACATCTCATTCATAAAATTGTGACATGAATTTTTAAAGCAATGAAAAATGGCCTTGATGTTTTGGAGAATATAAAAAAGAATAATATTATTTCTCTAAAAATTAGCATAAAAAATTCATCCTCATTTATGTTTTCTATCTTGTGGATTAGTTTAAATTGTCTTGTGGTTTTAATCTAGATTTAAAATAGCAAGGGGTTTCCACATTTGGTTAACACTTATAATATGTATATATATATATATATATATATATACATGAAATGATGTTTTGACTTCCTGCTCTCTTCATCACTTTTTTGCCCTGCCCTCTTGAGAGCAGGCTGAGCATTCAGCTCCCTTGGCTTTGTTAAATTCCAGTTGTGTTTGGGTATTTTGTTGAGATGAACTTTTTCCTAGAGCAGAAGTGACTGATCATAGTCCAGACTGCATGGTCGAGAAAGAGTTGTCTCGTTTGTTTCCTGAAAATCTGAAACCCTTTGTGAATGAGCAAATGAAACATGCTATTTTATACAACTGGTATAAATTACACCTTTTTCCTTGGCCAGTCATAAGGATTTGTAAAATTAATTTATGTTTAAGACACTTAACTGTTAGACTTCGGTGTCTTTTGATGAGTACACAATGGCACTGAAAAGGAGTCTTGCCACAGTTTTGTGTTGGGACAAATCTGCAGATTTTCAGCAGTTAGAAAGTGTTTACTGTAATATAAGAGAAAAAAAAAACAAAAAAAACCAAACCACACAGAGGGTGAAGTCTGGAGTCTATTGTTTTTCATTAGCAAAAGAACTTCTAAAAGCACCTACATGATGTAATTGTCCAAATTCAAGCATTTACTTATTTTACAAAATCACACTGCTCCTCAGCCAATGGATATTGTACATTCCACAGTTTACAAAGAGTAAACTAAGTTAATTCAGTGAAGACCTGAATGTATGTAGATATGTGGAAAGATTATTCTGTAGAGCTTTTAGCAAAACTTAGAAAATTAGTTTTGGATGGAATTTATCCATATCCATTATCTGTTGAAAGTAGACCTCTATAGCATCTTGCATCAAAATTGACAACATTTTGCATATTGACCACAGGAAAGGAGAAAGTACTTAAAAACCTTTTACTCAAATGTATCTTCTAAGTTGTGTTTTTATATACACAAAATCATTTTTCATGTCTTAACAGTAGTCATAAAAGTTTAAGTACAGATAATCTTTCTACACTGTCTGATTGAAATCAGACTTTAATTTACATATTTGCTCTTCCAGTGACATAATATACAGGATTCTGCTTTGATTTTATGTATGATATTGCTTGTGAAGAGAAGTCATGGCAACTGGGGGAAGTTCATTCCTGAGGCGTGGAAGGAAGAAAATTCCATTTCTGTCCCCAAAATGAACAAGAGGGAGGATCTGGGAAATGACAGACCGATCATCCTCACATTGATCCCTGGGCAGGTCATCCTAGAAGTCATTTCTGAGCCTATTAAGGATTTAGAAGTGATTTAGAGCTGTCAGATTTACGAAGGGGAAATTGTATGTGACCAACCTAGCAGCCTTCTATGATGAAATTCCAGTGCAGTGCATGAAGGATGAGCAGGGAGTGCTGTTTGCCTTTACTCGAGCAAGGCTTTTGTCCCTCTCTGCTGTTACATCCTCCTGTACAAGCTGAGAAAGTAGATGAAGGGATGGGCAGAGGGCTGTGTTCATAGGGTTGGTACTGTTGCCCCTGATGATCCCAGGGACTGATCCTGGGCTCAGCACTGTGTAATGTCTTCATGAGTGACCTTGGTGATGGGACACAAGTGCACCCAGATCATTACAAAACCAGGATACAAAACCAGGAGTGGCTGGTGGATCCTGTCATGGTGCTGTCATTCTCACCAGGCTGGAAAAATGTGCCAACAGGAACCTCATGAAGCCCCATAAAGTGGAATCCTAAGTAACACTCCAAGAGAGGAATTACCCCAGGCACCTGACCGTGCTGGAGGCTGTGGTGAAGGTGGACAGGTGGCAGCAGTGTGCTCTTGGACATCACCCTGGGCTGCATGAGGCAGGTGAGAAATGTGATCCATCCCTTCTGCTGGAAGATCCATCTGGAAATCTGGGGCCACTGCTGGGCTTCCCAGTACAAGAGAGACACAGAAATACTGGAACAAGTCCAGTGAGTGGTCACTGAGATGTTTAAAGGACTGGAATGTCTCATACAAGAGAGGCTTGAGAGAGCTGGGTCAGTTCATTCTGGAGAAGAGAGGGATCAGGGAAATCCTATCAATGTCTATAAATACCTGATGGGAGGCAATAAAGCAGGCAAAGCCAGGCTTCCTTCATTGGTGGCCAGTGACTGGACAGGAGCCACTGAGCACGAATTGAAATATGGGAGATTCCACTTCAAAATAAAGAAAAACTGTTTTTTCCTGTGAGGGTGGCCAAGGATGTGGAACCTTGTGCCGAGAGGTTGTGGAGTATTCATCATTGGAGAAGGTCAAAACTTGAGTGGATGCAGCCCTGAGGAAATTACTTGAGCTGGGGAATTGAACTGGGTATCTCTACACATCCAACCTCAGCTGGTCTGTGATTCATGGAGTAAAGTGATATAGTAGTATCTTCTTTTTTCCTCTTTTTTCTCCTCTTCTGGCCTGCAAGACTATAATTTTGCAGTCATGAAGATGAGTTTATTAAGGAAAAAATTGGACAGACATTTCTTACTACCTACTTTATGGTGTATGTAAAGGAACATTAACAAAAATTGTCCTTTCTAAAGGGAAAATGTAGGATATTATTTTTTTTCCGCAAGTTACTTAAGCATTCAAAATCAGCTTAAGAATATGATTCAGAAGGTTCATGCTAAAAACACTTTGTTGAGTCAAAACAGAATGACCTCCCATGGAGCTGGGAGACTTTAGCATCTCTGAAATTTATCCCTGAGGATTTTGTTATTCTTGATTTATTGTGGCGTCACTGAGGGCAGGGTTTGTCTTTTTGTGAGAAGAATTGGACTTTTCATTTGGCAGGATGTTAGGCATTGTTAGGCCTGCTGTCTGGCAGACCCCAACATTTAAAAACTCAGGATGTAAAGAAACTAATTCCATTTTCAGGTAAACAAAGTTGCTCTAACAAAGGTCTTGCCTTGTTTAGGTCCTAACTCAAGGGAGCAATGGTTTGTTTGGATGATGTTTTCCACCCTGATAATCAAGAAGTGTCTGCAGGAAACCATTAAGAAAGAATTAAAAAGTTTTCAATTAGCTTAAAATAATTATTCATCATGAAGTTTTTTCCTGGTTTCAGAATTTTAATTATTATAAGCATCTGTGAAGTTTATTTCAGACTTCAAACATAGAGTTGCAGGTGATGTACCACAGTAGAATGGGGTTATATCTCTTTTTAAATTATTTTAATTCACATAATCAAGATTTCCTTTGTGTACTTGTTTAACATCACAAGACCCCTCCCCAGTTCTTGGCTAAGCTTAGTTTTTGTGTTTCCCGCAGTGAAGATTCCCTTCCTTCTGTGATGTTACAGAGGGTTTTAATTCTTGTTTTCAGATGTATTCCTTCTAATTTGTTCTAAATGTTTCTTTTCTAAGTTTTTTCCCTTAGTTGTCACTATGTACTTTTGAATAATTAAATGGTATTATGTAATGTTTCTCTTCTTGTTTATGCTTTTCCAGTATCTGCAGACATCATCACAGCTTAATTTTAGACCGAAAAAAGCCTCATTTTGTATCTGACATTTCAGGTTCTTCCTGTGCTTGCCCTTCTCACTGCTATACACATTTGAGGAAAAGTGTTTTCCTTTAGCTGAGTTTTCTTTTAGTAAAGATTCAATAATTTAATAATCAAATTCTTAGAGTTAATATTATAGCATTTAAATAAGGCAGTAGGATATCTCCACTTGCTGCATAAATAGGAGGTAATTAGTTTTTGTAACTTCCTGTGCTATCTCCAGTCTTTGTCAAAGCAGGAGAGTGGGGAGTTACTGCTGTTCACATCATCAAGGTAGTGAGGTGTTTGACTCTACGTATCATACTTGTACTAAATCCTTGTAAAGAACCATGCTCAGCATGTTGTATGAAACCTCTGCATACTTGATTTCATTGATCCAAGCAGATAAATATATTAGCTATGAACTCTGGAATTATGGAATTATTACCTTTTCTGTCTGAAAGAGCTTTGGTGTAAGTTACTTGATGGGCGGACAAACATATAAATAGCAATATAAATTGCAGTGCTTTTTCAGGTAGTGCTGGTAGACATTGCTGGTTAATTAACATAACTCAGTGCTTTAGATTGTTCCCTTTTTCCTTAAGTTTAGGCAATATATCAAGCAAGATTATTTACTTTTTGAATTAATGTCTCAGTAAGTTTACAGACAGCCTTAGGAAGGAGTGAAGTCTACAGAACAGAAACCTCGCCTCTCTCTCTCTCTCCAATATAATGTGGGTTAACATAAAATGGAAATTATTTTGAGACTTTCTTATTTATCTCTCTGTCCCTATTGAAATCATCCTTTTACTCAGGGAAGTTTCTTCCTCCTAGATTCCTCCTAGATAGTTCCTTCTTCCACTCTCTGTACAGTGTGTCCTCCTGTGCGTGTCTGATCAATTTTCTGGTTTGGCACCAGTCATCTCTTTCCTTTCAGTCTTTACCTCTTCCTAATTTGTTCAGCAGCAGCCATGGCAAAAAAAAAAAAAAAAAAAAAAAAGCAGAGACAGGAGTTATCTTTAGCTTTTGAGACTTTGAAAAAAGTACTATTCTTATGCTATTTTCTCTGGGTTGTCTGTTGCAATGACAGGGTCATTTTCCATGCTCGTCAGAGGAGTCTCCTAATTTTCCATCATCTAAGAGTTCTGATGTCCACATTTTTATCTTTGTCTTCACAGTTGGCATGCTCTGGTATGAAAGTGAATTACTTCAAGATATTGTACCACTGATTTTCTAAAGCTTCTTTTTACTGTTTCACAGTCATTTACAGTGCTTATCCTTCAGGTGTTCAAATATCTGGAAGCTTTTTGGGTGTTATTATGCCCAGTACTGTAAAACTGATTTTCTTTGTCATGAACTGACTGTCAGGTTTCCAATACTTCATATATTTCAGAGAACACTTCCTTATAATATGGAAATATCTGTGAGAATTAATATGCTGCATATTCCAAGTGCATTTCCACCAAACAGCTGACAGAAGCAGAATTTGCTGTGTGTTCTTACAATACTGAAGAGATGTGCCCACATATAACCCAGCCCAAATGTATCTGGTAGCTGATTTGTCCTCTGTGATTTTATGGGATCCTTGCCTGTTTTTTGATTCGATTACAGAGAATCAGCTGGCTCTGTACGTGATGAGCACTTACACCTTGATCATTGCTAAATCCAGTAGTCTCAAGCTCAGTCGTCGTGCTGGAGAGCTCAGTCCTCACCTTCAGAGACACTCAGAGCAAGTGGGTCTCACGAACAAACCTCACAGCCTCCCCAGCAGCTGCTGTGGACCTCCTGGGCCCTCCAGTAGCCAACTCACAAACCCTCTGGTTCCTCCAATATGCAGCCCAGATTTATGTCCAGATTGTTATGTGAATCCCAAGCCTCTCATCCAGGTCATGGGCTGCACTCCCGTATACCCAGTGTGCACCCTCTCAGGTCACTGTGCATGGCAGGCACATGCATCCCTGTGATCCACAGTCCCAGTCTGGTTCTAGGCAGGAGGAAATAAATACCTCTGTGTTTAGGACAGAAGTATTTGCTTGCCCTACGGGAGTTTGGATCATGGAATCATGGGTTTATTCAGTTTGGGAAAGACCCTCTAGCATCACTGAGTCCAGCCGCTAACCCAGCACTGCCAGGTCAGTCACTAAACCATGTCACTCAGAGCCACTTCTACAAACCTTTCAAATCTCTCCAGAATTGGTGATTCCACCACTGCCCTGAGCAGTCCATTCCAGTGCTTGACCAACCTTTCTGTGAAGAAAATTATTCTAAAAGCCAGTCTACATCTCCCCTGACATAAGTCAAGGCCATTTCCTCACATCTTGTCCATTATTACCTGGGAGAACAGATTGACCCTTGCCTGGCTGTCCCCTCCTGTCAGGGAGTTGTGCAGAGCCACAAGGTTCCCCCTGAGCCTCCTTTTCTCCAGGCTGAGCCCCTTTCCCAGCTCCCTCAGCTGCTCCTCATCAGATCTGTGCTCCAGACCCTTCCCCAGCTCCCTTCCCTTCCCTGGACACGCTCCAGCCCCTCAATGTCTTTCTTGTTGTGAAGGGCCCAGAACTGGACGCAGCACTTGAGGTGTGGCCTCACCAATGCCCAGCACAGCAACAATCACTGCCCTGGTCCTGCTGCCACAAGCCAGGTGCCTTTGGCCTGCTTGCCCACCTGGGCACACTCTCCTCTTTTATGTAGAAACAGAAAAGGAGAATTGTTAGGGATTTCTAGAAGCGAAAAAAATAAAAAAGCAGCATATATTTCCCACCAGACTACCTGGCTGCTTTTATACTTTCCCTAGGCTGGATTCATCACATTTATTTGAGGTGGTAAATTCTGAATGCGTTGGGGCAGCCTTGTTATGGTGTGAACTCAGTAGAAACCCCAGTGAGGGAAACTGTTTATTCTAGCTCAGTGCACTCTCAACCACCCTGGTTATAGTTCCTTTCTGGCCAGGACAACTTTTCAAGGCTGTGGAGGACGGGAGGTTGCAGCAGCTCTCTGTCTCCAGTCTACTCTCCTGGTGGTCTGGCCACCTGGAGAGCTCTGCATCAGGGTGTTTGAACCAAGCCTGTGCCTTGCCTGCCCCAATACCTTTCTCAGGCATTTAAACTCCTGAAAATATGCAAGAAGTGCTTTATCTATTTCTGTAACTGCACATTTTGAAGTTCTTATAAATGTCAGTCCCTGCACCATGAGCAACAGTCGGGCCTTAGCATGTGCCAAGTATGAGCATGTGTTTACACATAGTACCATGATACTTCATGTAGGCACTTAGTGGCTTGGACAGTTATCCTTTTGAAGAGCCTGGAAACATCATTACAGGAACTTAAATAAATTAGAAATAGAAGCTAAAAGTAAACAATAAAAGCACTGCAACAGTCTTTTCTTTCTCCATGCTACTATTTTAATCCTCCTGTGAAAATCTGGGTAAGTTGATCCCCCCCTTGTAAAAATGTTTCCTTAAAACAGACAAACCTTTGAAATAGGATCTTCTAAGAAGGCTTTGTTATTGTAGGACATGTCTAATGGGTTGATGCTTCTATTACCAGGACTGTCTCCCATATTACTTTACTGCTTTGATGCCCTGCTAACATTGTGTTTAGATATATTTCCTCTTCAGTATTTACCTGTGGAGAAATAGCTCTTTTTTTTTTAAATTTTCAACAGAAATGTTATGTGTTTCATAGGAAGACTTATTAATATGTCTAGTGAATGGAAGGTTCTTTAAAAGACTCTCATGAACCATAAAAGCAAAGCACATGTGAAATGAAATTCATAACTTATATTAAAGCATCGAGTTCAGCTTCACTTCCCAGAAGCAAGGGCACCAAATTTGGGGGTCT
Source organism: Certhia americana (assembly GCA_018697195.1). Lineage (NCBI taxonomy): Eukaryota > Metazoa > Chordata > Aves > Passeriformes > Certhiidae > Certhia > Certhia americana. Next base: position 3,562,817 of record CM031859.1, on the reverse strand, counting down.
TTTTTTTTAAAGTGTTTTCTTTAAGTTCTTAAACCACTTTGTATTCTGCAACTTGGGAAAATCTGAGCCATGTGACTCGTAGTTTAGTGTTTATTCTGCTGTGGAGAGGTACAATGCAAAAGTGAAGGAAAAAAATGAAAGAGTTAAAGTAATAAGCTACTTGTGCATTTCTAATTATTACCTCTGGTAGCAGAAAGATGTAAAAAAAGACTGTGTTTGGTATCTTAAAGAATGTTATCCTAAAAGCATATTAGAATCAAGAAACATATCAAATGCTATACAAATACAATTAATGAATATAGAAGCTTTACTTTTATTTTAGTGTTTGAAAATCCTCGATCCATTGCAAAGAAAAAGGAAGCGGCTGTGGGTGGGTGTGGTGGTTTTTACTTTTTGCTGAAACCACCATGCCAGTATCTAGTTTTCTGTGTGTGGGAAAGAAGCTGGCAGAAGTTATGTGGGAAAACAGTGAAGGCAAACTGAGATAGAAATAGCTCTGAAAGGTAGAAAGCACGGAAGTGAGGGAGGAAGAAAGTAGGTGCAGCTGGAACTTGGTTTTTCTATTAAATCATGAAGTGCAATTGACTTTAATCTTTCTTCATGTCTTAGCATCAACTCTTGGTCTATGACAGAATCAAACGATGGAAAGGACCTTAAAGATCATCACATTCCAACCCCCTGCCAAGGGCAGGGACACCTTCCACTATCCCAGGGTGTTCCAAGCCCTGTCCAACCTGGCCTTGGACACTTCCAGCAACCCAGGGGCAGCCACAGCTTCTCTGGGCAACCTGTGCCAGTGCCTTATCCCCCTCACAGGGAAGGATTTCCTCCTGGTACCTGTTCTAAATCTATCGTCTTTCAGATTGAAGCCATTGCCGCTAATCCTGAGTGGTCCATGAAAATGGACAAAAAAGATTTGATGTTTATCTCCTTTTGGATCAATGTGTTGCATCATGATTGCAACGCCTCTGCCCCTCCTGCCATTTGGGGAACTGTGAATTACTTGTGACAGATTTCTGAATGCAGATGGGGAGGGCAGGTCAATTCAGTGGCAGCATCCTGCCTCAAAAGCATGTTTTGGTTTTTGCCCTTTGTTGTCTTCTGAAAAGAAACCCCAAGCCCTTTAATTTGTACATTTTGGCTGCTGAGTAAAACAGTGAACATGAGAAGTGCATTTCCAAGCTGATCACGTTGGACACCAGGTGTTTACTACTGTCTTGCATGGTTGATTTATTTTGTATTTGAAGCCTTAAAAAGAAAGAAAAATTACCTTTAAAAAACAGAAGACAGCAGTTAAGAATGAACAGCATATAATATTTGTTATAATTCTTCTGTTCGGTTTTATATACCCTGTGTGATTAAAAACAAATATGAATTGTCATTTTCATTTCATTACACACTTTACTGTTAAAAAAAAAAAGAAAAAGAACTTGAGCTTTATCCTGTATGAGCACTTTCTTTGAATCTGTATTGGTTTAAATACTGTTTAATCTTCCAATGTACTATGATAATAAATTTTTCTATTTCTGTGTAATTCCTATTAATGCCCATGTATTTGCAGTTTGTAAGATATTTAATAGTCTCTGGATGGATTGCTGTGCTGTTCTTATAGTCCTAGGAAATGCCTGACATTCTAATCCATGTACATGTGCAGCTCTGCATAATGGAGAAAAAATTATTTGAGTTGTGCTCATTTTAGAAATGTGCAACATGTTATAAAACACAACTTTGTCTTTAGCCTGCTGATAATCCTAACAAGAGAGACAAATGATAAGGGACAAATACAAAGTGTAATTTCCTCATGCTATGGCTGGTGCAGTAAAGTGGATTATGCTCAGATTTTGCCTGCGTAACTCTTGTGCTCTCACACTTATCAGGCTATTTATTTATTTATTTATTTATTTATTGTCATTAGAATTTGAAATGCTGTTTGCAGAACACTGGACATAATTTCATTATTAGATGAAGGAAAAGAACCCTATTATAGAGCTCTTTAGTTGTCTATAGATAAAATATTGGTTTACTACATTGCAGGTAGACTAATACTTTCATAAGAAAATAATTGATATATTCCATCACCTATAAAGATTTGAGTTTTGATTGGAAATAAATTTTCACTCTTTTAATAAGAATCTGTAGTGTTATTGTTGGCCTGTGCTATTTAATTTGAAATGAATATATTTTACTGTACAAGTATTTGTATTTTAAAAACTCAATTTTAGGAGGAGAGAAAATGTTTTATTCTCAGAAATGTTCTGAGATAGTTTTTTTGTTAAAAACCAGCATAGGAGTTGACTATCTCTAGAATGATGTAAGACTGGTACTTCTTAGAGAAGAAGAAATAGCTGAAAAAGAAGTGTAAGAAAAGTAGGAAGTGGAAAATACGCTTTGCAAAGCCTGTTATAACAATTCTTCATTTTATGCTGCTTACTGGCCTCACCTTGCCTTTTGTTTGTGATATTACATGAACACTATAATCTGTTTAGGACCTCCTGCCATTTCATATTGCAGTGTAGACTTTGGGAGCCTCACATACATTATTATGTATAAAAATGTTTACCATTGATTTTTTTCTTCCACATCTTAGCACCAGCATTTAGATTTGGGATAAAAAAGCTGTTGGCATTTTACCTTTTCAAATAGTTATTTGATAATTTTGTAACAGTGGGCTGAAAATGCAGAATTAGTAGTGCACATGCTACAGCTTTGCCTGCTCTTTTCTCACAGAATTATAGAATGTGTTGGGTTGGAAAGGACATTAAAGATCATCCAGAGAAGTGTGGGAGAAGAGGTTGTTGGTGAAGAATGAGGAAAAAAGTGGAATATGTCAATCTTCTCCTCATCCAGTGTTACAATTTTACTGGTGTTGTTGTTTATTGATGAGGGGTGTATACAAATGTTCCTACAAAATGGATTTTCCTCTATGTCCTCAATCTTTCAGTTTGTCTCCACACATGCTTTAGTGTACATTCTTGCAGCTCATTTGTTCCACTAATTACATGACTTTGGTTTCTAATCCTTGTACCAGGCTGTGATCCATTTCTGTACATACAGGTGTATTAACCTTATTTTTATTATTCATATTTTCTTCTCTTTATCTTTCAAGAGACCAATACTTCTTTTCTTTTTAACTAGTTTCCATAACCTTGCAATACACCTCTTTGTTTCAGGTTTTCCTTGGGAGATGCTCGCAGGCCACTCCATGAAACTGCAATTCTGGTGGAAGACATTGTCCACACTCAGCTGATAAATTTGGTAAGAACCTATCTGGTAAAATAGCCTGCATTCTAAAACTCTTTCAATCCACATGATATTTTCATGATCTAGTGACTAATAACAAATTGTCCAGGGTTTAGGAACAAATAAAACACAGAAACTGAGGGTGATGCTCTGGCCTCAATGATCTGTACAACCAGGTGTGCAACCCCACCTAACTGGGAAGAAAGCTGATAGTTTTTTTGTTAAAAACTTCTAAGTTGTTAAAAATAAAATAACTGTCTATTTTTCTAAAGACTGCCTTGCTGTCTTTTTCTTTTGTTTTTTTTTTTAATGTTGCATAATTTGTGTTAATGCATTATTTGCTTAGAATTGGTCTTAATATTCCTTCTATGCGATGTTTTGATTTCTGTCAAAAAATAATGCCAAAATATGGAATATTTTAATATATTGAAAGCCAATGAAGGTGTTATATAAATGAGGTTGTCTGGAATCGCATCTGTCAGAAACAACTCTAAATTTGCACCTCTCTGTATTTTATTAAAGTTCTAACAGTTCCACTTAAGAAATAAGTCATGGCATTTTACACCATGGCATGAATCTGCCATCTGACAAATAACTATACCTTCGTATAGAAAGGTATAATCTGACATGCCATCTGTAGGTTCATAAAAAGTGTGTTTTTATTATTACAGCCATTAAAAGACGTGTAGATGTAGCACTGAGGGACAGGGTTTAGTGATGGTCTTGGCTGTGCTGGGTTAATGGCTGGACTCAATCTCAGAGGTCTTTACCACTCTTAATGATTCTGTGATTTGAATGAAATTACCAGCACGTGTCCGAATGGACATTATATGGATCTGACATATATAAGTTATACTAATACATATTATAACTAATATTTTTGTCTGATGAGTCCTTGGATCAGCTAGAGCTTTGAGCTGCAAGTTCCTACACCTCTTCTGTGTAATGAGCCCTTTTAGCAATGACAAGGCTTTTTAAGTTTCAAGGTAAGTTCCAGTATACATTGAGTAGAACTAAAAACTTCTGTAAAATGATGAAATTCAGAATGGGATACAGCACATATAAGTATTTATATACGTAAAAAATATATATTTTGTATATATTTCTACATATTCATGCATTTAAGACATTTATATTTTTTAATAGGAATATACTGAAATTAGACTTCCCCTTGCCCACTGTTTGTCTGCAACAGGTGTTTCCCTTCAGCTTTGCACCTAATCCAGCAGCCATTCGGTAGTTTCCTGCATCTCAGCAAATGCCTTGGCATCCCTTCCAGCTCCAGACAGTTTTTTTCTCCTCATACCTCTGCAGCCCAACAGTGTATCCCTGTCTCCACAGTCTCCTGGCATCTTTGTGGATTCTTTCCCTATTACACTCCTCTTGGGCTGTCCTGAACATGCCCCGTGGCTCCTCGGAGGGGACAATGTCTCTCCCCTCTCTGCAGGTTTCCCACTGGTAAAACACTCTGCCCTGAGCATATATTTGTAGTTCTTATTCCAGCTTTAGCTCTGACACAGTAATATTTTCTTTTTGTTAATGACCCCTGTAATTTATGCAAACCGATGGCTGCGGCTTCGCTCTTCCCTCCCCAAGCAGTAACTTGTTGGAGTCTGGGCTGTTCTGTCCCACTGAGGCTGAGCTGAGCTTTACCAAACCCTGAAGCTGAGAAAGTGCAACCTGTGGTCATGTGGTCTTTGCACTTTAATCAAAGCCGGGAACTTACTGGGGGCTGGACTTGACCCAGGGTTAACCCTGCGTGGGGTGCAGGAGCTTGTAGAATTTCCTGACAGAAGGAAGAATGGGAATGGAGCGGCAGATAAACAGCTTTTCTAACCTTTCCCCTCCCAGCCCAAGACAGCACTTTATTTCTGAGGAAGTGAAAGTATCTTTAATAGCTCATTGCTTTGACCTCTGACATTCACATGCCGGAACTCTTAAATCAGTAGCATTTTACATGCCCCGGGCTGCTGATAGGGAATTTTGCACATTTGTCATCCTCAATTGCACATCCTTACTGAGCTGTTCTGTGCAGTTACATGAAATTTTCACTTTCCGTGTAGGTATTTTTGCTGGGATTTACCCAGTACTAGAAAAATGCTATGTTTATAAATGAAGCTGACTGCAGGAGTAAATTTATTGCTTACCACCTGGATTTTGTCATATTGCTCATGTTAATGGACTACGTAGTTCTCCCTATGTAATTTAATGATTTCTTATTTAATTCATGTTCATTTTTCTATCCATAGTACAGGTATAAAGCTAAACTGTAGAAATTACTTTTATACTTGCAATAAAGGTGACATGTTGCACACATCTTTCATGGTAAGCATTTGTAAGAAGAGCTTGTTCTTGTTGATTAAGTGCAGGTTTGAGCCTTGGCATTAAAAAATAAGTTTCTAGCATGATTACCTTTGATTGGTTGACTTTTGATATCTCACAGCTTTATAGTTCCAGCTTCCCATTTTTAGAGTTGATCTGAACTCTATTAAATCAAGGTCTGGTTTGGGCAGATTTATACAGTCATTGCTTCACCCCACTACGTACTTCATGGAGTCTGGCTCCTGTAGCAGATGAATGCACTAACAGGGCAAATTCCTGGAAAGCAGAATTTTTTTAAGAGTTTGCATCACATTTTATGATCAGTTTTTGTGTGTATTTTGAATAATATGCAGACTACTTTACATAAAGGGAAATTCTACTCAAAGTATATAGCAATGTATAGGAGGAAATGAGCATCTTCAGAGGAAGAATCATTTTATCCTAGAATTACTTTCTGAGTTGAATGGGCTTGTATCTCTCAAGGAATTTATATTCTCAGCTGGCTAAGAAATGAATCCTTTGATAGCTAGCTTGGATTTGAATATCTAGGAGATAGGCATGAAAGGTGAGAGAGAAATTCCATCGTATTTGTGTCATGAGTTTGAATTTTTCATGCTTATATTGTAATTTTTGTACCTTTTGTTTTTTTTTTTTTTTTTATATCAAGCAACAGAAAATCATAAAGCCCCTATACTAAAAAGTTCAGTAATTTTTTTGGTCAAACATAGTATGTTTGATAAGCACAATGAATTTAAGTTTTAATTTGAAATCAAGTTCACTGTTGGCTGATAGTATTTGGTAACGGATCTAAATGTTCTTATAGGTAAATGTTTAAGAAATTTATAGATGCCTTCATGTTACCCTAAAGCTTACTTCTTTATGTGGGCTAAGACTAGAGGTTCCAATCAAAGCTGTATTTTCTGTATGGTTAGGCTCAAGTAGTACTAGCAAAGTTGTTCCTGCAAAATCAGTTCAACAGGGAATACAAAAAGGGGTTAATCAGAAGTGGACAAGCCTTTCAATTACTGACCATTTGAAACAGAATGAGGCTTCTTTTATTTCGTTCTTCCATCATATTTGATACAATCTCCGTGTGCATTAAGAAGGTTTTGAAGCATCATCTTCTATAATAACTTATTCATATCTATTCAGACAGTTACAAAGGGAACTTGAAGATCCTCCTCTAAGACAAATGTATATTATTCAACACTTTGTGTAAAAAAAAAAAGAAAAAAAGAAAAGAAAAGAAAAAAAGGCTCTAACTGAGAGGACTGGAATAGGAAATTTTGCTTGTCATTAAACTACTGTTGACAGGTTTACCATCAAAATAGCTTAAATCTTGCACATATACAGATGTAAAACAATTTGAAAATTGTTTTATATAATATTTAAGAAAAAGGAAAAGTCCCTCTTCACCTTCACCAGCTCTCCAAAATTTTTAGCATTCTGGGCTAGTTCATAAGAAAATGAATTATTATTTGGCTGATACTAAGAACTAACTGTTATTAGTATCTTCTCTTGATAGGACCATAGCTCTTTATTCTTGCTTCAGATGTCACGTTCAAGGGCAAATAGACATATTATCATGATGCACTAATTAAATCAGAAGAGCTGGTAAGGGATTACTTTCCTTATGCTAGCAACGTATCAGCTGTATTTTGTGATCAGAATGAAATACCAGCAGATTTTTCTCTTAGCACACTGGGTATGGCAGTAGTGCAGGCACCTTTTTCAGAGAGTTTGTTTATTCAGTGTAGCACTAGATTTGAAGTTCAGTCCTTTACATTTTGTTTCAGAGACACCAGATAGCTTTTGGGAAGAGATTAGATTCATTTTTACAAAATAGAAGATATTTTATCAGTAGGGCAGAGTTCAACAAAGGAATAAATTGCACATATTCACACTAAAAAATGCAGGTAATAACCTTGTCTGTCCATGAGAGAGTGGCTTCTCAGAGGGAAGGCCACAGTACATCACAGCAGCCTTGGACTGCATCCTTTAAATGTTTTATCTGCTGTAATTCTCTGTAATGTTTACTAAGTCCTTATGGTCATGAATGGTAGAATTCATGTTAATAGAATTGTGGTTTACTCCCTGTCAGCCAATGTGTGTCTGCTGGAAGATGGACTCTGATCTCTCCAATTGATGTCAAATGATTGTAGTCAGACCCACTTGGTTGTCTGTTTTTAGAATTCAGTAGTAATCCTTTAATTCAACTTAAAGGAAACTTCACTTGCCCAAAATCATATTGTACATCTGCTGGAATTTCTTTCATCATTTACTTTTATCTTCCTATGGGATTTAATTTCATACAACTTGTGCTGCTACCTAATGCAATTACTATCTCACTCTTGCTTCCTGTGTAGGAGCATGATTTGGGTCCTGAGTTATATGCATGCATAAATGAACACTTTGAGAGTACACATGGATAATTTTTTGTTGTTGTTGTTTTTGAAATAAATTATCTCTTGCACACATAATATTTAATTCACAATCAGTCCTTTGTCTCAACCAAAACACAAAGCACAGGTCAGCAAGTGAACAGTCTCTACTGGTCTATATAGATTATATTAAATTGCAGCAGTAATTCATAGGTAGAAAACTTAGGAGTGAGATACAGTGATTCAGCAGTGTCCCTGAGTCCTGAGTACATCTGTGGTAAATCCGTCCTGTGGAATAAATTGCTTTTTATAGTGAGTTTAGTAAAGTTTGGATAGTCATTTGCTACTTTTTCCTAGGAAAAGGAATGTTGAAAGTACAGGGACAAGCATATGGGTAAATTTACTGATTTTATGCTTTCAAAGGGCTGTATATTTTCTGGATCAACATGGTGTACTTTATTCTCTTCCTAGCCTTACTCCTGGAGCAGTTAATCTTTTTATTACAGTTTAAAACAAAAGGAGGAGAAGGGAAAACTCACCTTCACTTGCCCTTCCAGAGAAAAAGACTGTGATAATGAGAAAGGAAAGTGGAAAAAATAAGGATTTAAACAGAAACAAGGATAAAGGTTTCTTGGTCCTTTACATGTTTTTTCTCTTTTTTTTTTTCTTGTAGAGGTTCTTGGGTTTTTAAAATCAAATCACAGTTGTTATTTGTTCACAAACTGGATCATTCTCTTGAAGGTGTGTGACCTCACACAGCTCCAGGTTTGTTTACTATGTTTTTGAACTGTTTGACTTGTAACCTTTATATATGTAATTGTAACATTTCTGACATTCCTTTTAAAAAGGAAAGAATTGAAAGCAGCTCCTTCATGTGCAGGAATTGCCCACTGATAAAAACCAACAGTGTTGAAGCACTGTTCTCTCTTGATCCCAAAGTTACATGCAACTGTCACTTATGCCACCCCAGCAACAGGAAAAGTCCTTGTTTTATGAGTCTGTTTTAAAACAGTTATAAAGTTTCCTGTGCAGGACATTAATTAAAGGGGTTATCAAAATAAGACAAACTAATATAATTTGTGATTGTACAAAATAAAGGAAGTCGAGGGTACCTTAGGGACCTAATGAATCACAGGATGGAAACAATCTTCTGGCTAGCTAAACATTCAGACTTTGTACTAAGTCACAGCGTGGATGTACAGCCCAGCAAGCTGGAACATGCTGTGTGTTTACATGGATGGGATAAAGGGAGTTCACAAAAACCATCTGGGAGAAATCCATCCCCTATTCATTCTATTCCTCCTGTAGGGTGGAATAAACAACATGCATACATTTGCAGCAAGCACATGGCACACCTGCTCTGGAAGAAATCAAACTGGAAAATAAGTCTGTAGTATAAAAATTTCCCTGGGTACCAGCACTGTGAGTTTGCATTTCCCATTTGGGATGGAAAAGGAGAGATAGGCCTTTATATCTAGCAAGTGGTTTATTGTTCTCTGTGCATCTGCAGCATTTAAATGTGGTCAATGTTTAGAATTATATGATAGATTTATATGGTAATTTATATGAAAAAGCATGTCCTGATTTTTCTGCTTTAAACATTATCTGCCCCTTGTTCACCATATTCAGAGCTATTAATTCTCAAGCACAGAATTTACTTCAGGAGATGATACAGGAGTCCCAGTTAGGGATTCTGGGCTCTCTCTGTGCTTTCTCTGACTGAGGATTTAGTGACTTGGTCAGATTTTTTTCCACGGACCTCTGTGCTGGGTCAGCATGTGCTAAAACACAGAGCTGCTGATTTTTGCCTGGTCATGCAGAGATGCTGCTCAGCATCCAATGGTGATGAACTTCACTGACCTTACAAGTGGAAAGAGACTAAGATGCTGTTATTAAAACCCTAAATTATCAAACAGAAGAAAATGAATATTTATCTCTATAAAGTTATACTGGCATGTTCAATAGGGAAGAAAAAGACCCAAAGCATCGACTAGATTAAATGGAAAACAAAAAGTCATCTGTGCTTAAAGGTTGGATTGTGACACATAAAGACTGAAGGTAGTGCAGGCAGCAATAATCCCAGTATTTCCTGGTTTTGTGTATCTGGGCCTTTAATGACAATGTCGCTGATTTATGCATACTGTAAATGTGTAAGAATATATGTCTCTATATGTGCATGGTTGTTTTTCCACCCTTCACACATCAAATTCCTGTTTAGGCTGTTGGGCTGGAGGAATGAATTAGGTATGAAATTTCACTCATGGGGGCTTTGGAATCTGTGGCATTCTTAAACATATATGTACTCAATTCCCTCGGCTTCTGAGGCTCTTATGAAACAGTTGATAAGCTGAACCCAGCCCATGTTTCCAAAACACAGATGCATCCTTTATTTAATTTTTATGTAAAATTTTAGGGGAATAGTATGCATTAACAGCTTTTGAGGCCTTGGATACGTTGAGAAGAGCAGGGACAGTCAGTGTACAGATGCAGTGTTCAGGTTCTTTGCCTACTTCTGTTGATGCCACTTACAAACAAATCAAGAAGTTAAGAAATTTAAGAGTAATAATTAGTCAATATATCAGATGAACTCTGATAAATAAATATTCTGATTATGATTTTGAGAATCATAATTACATTCCAACTCCAGAAGCCAAATTGAAAGTGGATGTTCAGGGTTTCATTCTTTCTTTAACTTCCTTGTGTGGTATAAATAGAATATTATATGCAAATGTGTGTAAAGTCTGTCCTGCACACAAAGACCTATCTTGCCTAGTATCCTGATTCTGACAGAAATTAGTACTTTAAATGAAAAGAATCAGAAATTTATCAATGGTAAAACACAAAAGCAAACAAACATGACAAACATGTTTTTCTAAAGCTGAGGTAATGATACCAGATCATCTTTTGTGTCATGAGAGATAAATGGGCACTTCAAGGATGTGATTCTTCATGTCCTAACATAGTTATTTAAAATTCTGGCCATGCATTTAAAATCTGGACTTCTTAAGTGAAGTGAGAGACATCTCACCTTTGTGGCTTCAGGCACTAGCTGTATTTTTCTTATAGATATTTAGTTTTTCATTGATTCTGAGAAAAAACAAACAAACAAACAACCTGTAAACTTTAAGTTGTGAAAGACGCAGACTGATTTATGGATATCTGTGTTGGTAAAAAGAGTAGTGTAAAACTCTGCATAGTATTTAAGTATAACCCATAAACCCTAAAGGTCATCTCAGAGTGGTTTACAGAGCAAATTCATTGTAATTTTTAGATCACCTTATCTGATTTCAAGCAAACATGATAGTTTCAGAATATTTTTTTTTTTAGGATGATTGGCTTGTTAACAGTGTTACGGAGTTACAAGGAAATGTGGTCACAGCTGCTTCTGGTTTCTTAGCTAATCCACCTGATTGGAAACAACAGGTTTTTGATATTTTTCCATTTCTTACACTGACACCTAGTGTTCAGAGGTCCTGAGTTTCTAATACTGCACTTGGTTATTAATAGACAGCTGTTGGTACTGAAGTTCTCCACCTTTGTCAACATCTACTGGTTCTGTTCTTCTGCAAAACGAAACAGTAGCTGAAGGCAAAGGTGTTGCCATCATTAAAAACAATTTTATTTTGGAAATACAAATAGCGAACAGCTCCTGCAAAACTTGGCAGAAGCTATTTTACTTCTTGAAGTACTGCAAAATCTGTTTTCTTAAAATTTAAGTGCTTTACTTTTGGCAAATGCAGCCCTTTTGTGTCTCTAAGTGTCACTGGCCAAGAAAAATAGCGATAAAAGCAGAAACCCTTAGATCAGTATTTATTTAATTGTGGGAGATGTCAATGCTTTTTATTTCTGTGTTCTTTTATCTTCAAGCCACGAGTTCTACCTGATAGGAGTGTTGATGGCTGCACAGTCCTTGAGTAGACAGAAAATAACTTGCACACAAAAACTTGCACAAACAGTCTTTTATCTCAGACTTGCAAATAAACGGAGCAGAGCAAGTATGGGCTGTAACCCGTTCCTGACAAACTGATGACAACTGAGAGTAAAATTAACTCTCTGCTTTACCTGTGATTTTGCCATATGTTAACAGAAGAACTTTACATTGTTTAAGATAATATATTAGGGATTTTGTATGACCGTATCAAAAAATATCAATTTTTTTTAACTCATGGGTTCCATAGAAAAATGAAAGCTATTCAGGCACAAAAAATGTATATTCACTTTAATTTGAGGATTCTTCCCTTTTTGGTTTTAAGACTTTTCTTGTAAATGTGCCAAAATGCCACCTTTTCAGTGCCTCACCACTCTCAAAGTAAAGAATTCATTTCTGGTACCTAATCTAAACCCACCTTCTGTCTGTTTAAAGTCATTCCCTCATGTCCTGTCACTACATGCCCAGACTGCCTATTTTATTATATCTTGGGTAAAAGCATTGTACCTCTGTGTGAGAACATGAGGTATATGGGATATGAGGTACTTCAGTACATTATTGATTATCAATAGCTGATATTCATGTGAATCAGAGTCTGCTTATTGGAGAAATAATCAGTGACAATAGAGAGAAATGTTACTTGTAGGATGCTATTTATTTGACTTCTTTCAGGCATTTAAATGTGAGGGTGGTGAGGCCCTAGCACAGAGTTGCCCAGACAAGCTGTGGCTGTCCCATCCCTGGAAGTGTCCAAGTCCAGGTTGGACAGGGCTTAGAGCAACCTGGGACAGTGGAAGGTGTCCCTGCCCATGGCAAGGGGCTGGAACTGAGTGATCTTTAAAGTCCTTTCCAGTCCAAACCAATAATTATTTCTGTGATTTATTTTCAGGGTGAGGTGAATTTGGATCCAGAAGGGTGATTTTTGTGTAGTGACTATAAATTACAATTGACTATAGTTGTGACAAGTGACTATAAATACAACTGACCAGCTCAGTTGTATATTTCTATGTTTAGTCAGAACTCCTAACTGAGAGAGAACTCCCCCAAAGCAGAAGTCTTAAAGCAATGCAGGAGGAAAGGAGAAAACCAGGAATTTCTCTGATGGCAAAAGGAGATGTTAACAGTGTTAAAACCAGAAGAAAAGTCAGAGAAAATAAAGACATACTGTAAGCACAGGTTTCTGGCTAGGAAGAGGCACACAGTGTCCCAAAAATGAACAGTTTTAAGGGATGGGATTTATGAAAAGTCATATTGGAGCTGATCCAAAACAGAGTTAGAAGAGGGGAAGTCTGTGCATTAGCTGGAAACTTCATGGTCTGTGTTTTTTTAATAGATGAAGAGAAAGAAACAAATAGGAAAAGATTTGGAGAGATGGGATTGAGATACAGTTTCTTTAAAAGAGAGGATAGACTGAGGACATCTGTACACAGTGAGGGAAAGTAGCAGAGACCAAAGAAAAATTGAAAACTAAATGGGCAGGATATCATGCAACTACTGAGGTGGGTCAGAGTTGGGAAAAAGGCTAAAGATTTATGACAAGAGAAGGTGTTCAGGAACAAAAACTAAGGGTTACTTTATGGGAATGCTTATTTTCTCTCTTGTAGCAGAAGAATTATGAAGCTTGAAGTGGAACCCAGGTGTGAATAAGAAATGTGAAGCCTGAGATTCAGCAAAGGGTTGTTTTAAAGAAGTGGGATGAAGGAAGATGAAAACAACATTGTAGGGGAAAGAGTTTGGAAGAGCTTCCCATGACACTTTCTCAAAATCTTCAGTAGCAAGAGAATGGGAATAATTGAAATAAGAGGCAGAGGGGTTTGAAAGAGAAACTGTGGCTGATGCATTGGAACCTACAGAAGGTCTGGTCTGGAGAATGAGTTTGGGAAGTAGCTTTACAGGACATTAAGTGCTGATGACAGAGAAGTCATCAAAAAGTAGTAAATGAAGTGAGAGTCAGCAGATGTGTTACTTCCAAATTGAATCTTGGATGAGGCCAGAGAAACTAAGTGGATAATGATGGAACAGGTGGAATGTGGCTGTTGGTGTCTGTGTGAAAGAGAGCACAAGGTGAGGAAGAAAGGGAAGAAACAGATTCTACTGTTTAGGAAAGAATTCATGGTGTTGTGACAAATGCTTCTTCTGTGGATAGCTTCCACGTGGAGCTGTGAATGCTGGCATCTCTGCACCATCACATACAAGCAAGCATTTATGTTATAAATAGATCAATAATGAGCACTTGTGTAGTGACACACAGCCTGATGCCAGTATATCAACTTCAATATACTCAGCAGATATTGTTGCTAGCAACCATTCTCAAAATACTTAGCAACTACATTTTTTTATCATCTCTAATGCTTGTTTTTACATTGTTTGCCATTTTTGTCTTTGATGATGTTGTGCCATCATCATCGTCATTCCAAATTTGAGAAACAAATGGATCACTTTACTGATGAGAAATGAAAGTATAAAGAAGACAAAGTGGATTTTCCCCAAGTCTTGAAACAAATTAATGACAGAGCTGAAAAAAGTCGAGTGGTTGTAGCAAGAGGGAAGCTGTGCAAAGCGATTTTATATTGACGATCTATGTCTCAGCCAATTGGATTTTTATTTGACAGTCCAAAGGTGTAATAACTTTTATTGTAAGAGGAAGAAAAATACATCAAGGCTAATATATAATGGAGGACCTACTAGGGATATGCATAAATGCATATCCTGTTCCTTGTGTATACAAGCTTAATTGTGTCTCTTTTAATTTTGCTCTTTGATTCAACAGAGTTGTCAGGTAATCATCCTATTGAAAATACAGAGGAGGATAAAATTTCAAATACCTTTGTTAATCTCTTTTGGCTGTTAAAAGGAAAGATTTATTGGTATCAAATTTTATTGCATTCTTAGAATTTAGGGATTGATTGGCTGCTAGTTTAGCTTACTTGTCTCTTCCAGTTAGAAACCCAAACACAACAGAAGAAAGACATCGCATTGGAGCTGACGTGCAACAAGTGAGTGAAAGTTCACTTGGCTTTTTCTCTCAGCACCAGGTGCAAAAGTTGGCTAAAAGTGCTGTGGCAGGCAGTTATTTGAAAGCAGTTTCTGGTTTAGTGTTTTATCAAGCCCAGGAGTGAAATATTCTGCAACTACTGCAGTTTCACAAAGCTGCTTTTTAAGGTAGAACTCTGAATTGTTTTACGAATTAAAATGGCCCAGTACAAACATTAATCACACAGTAACCATTAATGGGAGGGGTTTGGGGATTTATGGAGGGCTGTGGATGATATTTTAAAAGCGTGGATAGTTTCTTTGTTAAATACAAAATACACTTGCAGGCTCTAACTATACCAGAGGTTCTTGAAACCTTAAGGAGTATTTGTGATTTTCTACATCCCCTCTTATAGATGCTGGAAGAGGTGTATTCATTTCAGGTGTAAAACAATTTAACAGTGTCCCATTTAGTGACTTGATTAAATAGGATAGTTTTTTTTTTCCCTTGAATAGCTGCCCCATTGCCACCTTATATATGTTTTAAAATACTAGTTCTCTAAACTGCAGCATTCTCAGAGTGGAAGGTGGAGGCTCAATGATGACATAAGCTCCAGAAGTGTAAAATTCAAGTGGTTTGCATGTGGGATTGCCAAATAACACGGGTTTGGTTTGTTTTCATTTTATTACACCGATTCTCCTCCCCAGATGTCTTGGATTTCTGTGGTACCTCCCTTTCTTTAGATTCTTGCTCCTTGTAACTAACCATTTTTATTAGTCATCCCACTAATACGCAGCATTTTTACTCAGCACCTGTTTCCTTCAAAGCCCTTTGCAATAATAACTGGTTAATCCTCACGTTGGGTCTGAATTTCACTGTCATTCCTGTTCACAGGTGAAAAGTGAGCTCGATGACATCCCTAAAATTGTGTAATGGCTCTGACACCTGTTCTAGGACTTTGCCTGTTCCATGTCCCCACTACCCAGGCTGATCCTTGGTCTCTCCACACACTGAGTTTGTGGCATGCCAGTTAGAAATTGAGCATTTCCTTTTGGTTAATGGCACATTTTTTTACCCTGATTGCTCTGGAATTTCCATCTGAACTGTGTGGAAGAACTATGCTGGAAGGAACCTCAAGAGGTCATCTGAGCCATATCTCTGATCTCAAACTAATTTTGGCCTTTGTTCAGGAAAGCTCTTAAATATATATGTATAAATGGGTGTGTATCCATGTGTGTGTATACAATTATTTATTAAATTAAGCCCCGTTTCTGGAAGAATTATGGGTAACTGCCAAATCAAAGTTTGATGTAAACTACCAGAACTTGCTTTAAAATACTCGCACAGAATAGCATGATTGATAGTGCTGTGGGAGGTAAAACAAAGAGATTTATACTGGAAAGGACAATTATTCTTAAATCTAGTGCTGTGCCTTCTGGAAGTATTGCTTCCTTTGTTTTTATTTTCCTTTTTTTCTTTCTTCTATTTTTTTTTTTTTTCTAATTTTCATGGCCCCATAGCAAGAAATCCATTCGCTACCCAAGTAAGGTGGTGATTTTGCTGCTATAATAAACCCTCAGCTAGTTTGACTATTCTTGGCCTGTCCATCTGAGAGCTACAACTTTATGGAAACAGAATGAAATAAAGTGTTCTCTAATATGTCACAAATCATAGTTAAAACTGGAAATCCAGTCTGACACTGTGGTCTTGATTTGTATGATTTGCCTACCCCTTTTTGTTTCTGCAAGGCAGTGTATGTATTTGAAGGCTGGAGCTCCAGCCAGGATTTTCAGTCTTAACTGTGAATTTCCTTCCTTTAACAGGTTTAAAGCAGGCCTTTCAGATTGCTCCAGTATAGCTTTTAGGACTTGAATTTCCTTTGTGTTCATTTTGGGCCTTTTCCAGTATTTACCTGTACATTTGAAACTCCTTCAAATCTGTGAGTGTGGGAGCAGTTACAATAGAAGGTGGTGGCATTTCTATTATATTCCTGTTAAACTTGAATCAAAAATGCTGCCTGACTTTTAGCTCAAGTACAGCGAGTCTAAAATTCAGACTCTTGCTCAAGCACTACAGGGTTCAAGTCCAGCTCAGAGGTCTCTGTAATTGCTGTGTCTGGCTGGAAAATAAAAATTCCATTTCCTGAAAATTTTAGAGGTTTCGACATTTGCTTTATTTTTTTCATCAGAACAAAACTAAAAGAACATTTTTAAAAATTGTTAAAATCTGCTGAGATGAAGAGGAATCTTGTCTAGCTGGTAGTCCTGTGTATAGGACAACAGCCCCAGAGAGGAGAGACCAATGTTCAAGTTTCTACTTGCTGGAAGAATGTAAAGTTGAACCTAGGTGTCCCATATGCAGTGTGAGTGCCATAAAATAAGACTGTTGAATACATCTTTTGGTGTTATTATTTTTCTATATGATCATTGAAATATTGCTCAGTACTTACATGCAAAATTGTTTATTACAAGGGATATGATTTTCCCTTGGAGTAGATTTTCCCTTGGGAGTAGAAAGAAAATACCTAATTTTGAGGTTCTGTCCAGCACTCATGATTAAAGTATTAATATATTTCACATGTGCATTTAATCCAAAATAGTCCTTAATAATGATTATTTGTAGTTAAAAAATTCATCTTAATTTTTATAAATCTATTGGTTCAGCTATAGCTGCAGGGTCTCATAAAAGCTTGACTGCTTTGTGTTTATTCATTTTTAATGGTAATTAATTCATATTAGTGGTGAACTTCAGTATTTACAAAAAGTGCTTTTAAATGTTTTGCAGGTTTAACTCTGTTACATTATTATACATCAAATGTAGCCAAGTGAACATATTCCACGTTATTTGATATATTTAGATATATCCATCTATAGTCTGATTTAATAATAGATTTTTTTTTTTCAAGAGATCCCTTCTAACTCAAACCATTCTGTGTTTCTGCGTATTTAATTCTGAAGGGAAAAAAAATGTTCTTTGTTCAAAAAAAAGAAACACCCAAACTTTAAAGTCAGTGGACTTGTTGCATCAATGTTGCACATTTGCATCTTTTGTCACAATTCTTTTCTATATTGTTTCATAAAATCCTAGAACATCCTGTGTTGGAAGGAGCTGGAGGGTCAGGGAGGTCCAAGTCCTGGTGGGTTGGTGACATGTGTTTAAAAAATTATGTCAATCTTCCTTCTTAGAATTATGTAAACTTTATTTTCTCCTATACATTCTTATGAAGAGAAGGCACTGTTTAGTTTTTGAAACAAATACTGTCTTCTTCCAAATTCCAATTGCAGTTGCTAAACTTCCCATCTATTTGGATATCTGCAAAAATGCCCATACCAGCTGAATTTTTGAGACTGTTACTATCCACATTGCATGTTTTGTTTGATTGTCATTTGCTGTCTCTCAGCCTGGTGTGATAATGTCCTTTTTTTTCGTGACTGTATGGTGGCAAACACTGCAATTCCATGACTCACCACTGTCAGTAGCATGTTGCTGAGTGCTAGAAATAACAAAAAAAAAAAGAAGTAACAAATAAATATATATAGCAAAAATGAATAATTAAGTGAAAAAAGGACTGAATGTATAATTTAATGTCTCCGAGGATAATAGAATTTCAAGTTAAGGACCTCAAATTACTCTAGGTCCTCATTGGGATGTTTTGGCATAACTATGGTCTACTGTAACTAAGCTGACAGAGGTACTTCTGTCTTGCAGGACTGTGTGTATTTAAATCAGCAGTTAAGGATCATGGAAGTGAAACATTTACACCTCCTCATTATCTATTTTGTGTGTATGATATGTGTTCTTGGAATTGTGAAAATGTACAAACACCTGTTTTGGGGAGCAGAATTGGGATGTTCTTTGTTCATAGATTTAATTAGTTATTTTGTTCTTCCCTGCAAAGTACATGTCCTGTAGCCCTTTTTACCCCATACACACAAGAGATGGGCAAGAGTTACATCTGATTGGATTTCTGTCTAAAGTCGTTCTTCATGACATAATTTTAGGGGTGTTTTTTGGAGGTGGTGGGGTTTTTTATGAGCCGTTAGGCCCTCCAGCAGTTAATTTAACAAAGACTTAATGTTATACAGAAGTTGTAGCTCTAGTGGATTTCTGGAGGATGGTTAAAGCAGAGTTTACATTTCATATTCTGAGGGAAATGTACTGCCGTTCTGCCGCCGTATGCCGTGCGTTTCATTAGTGCTGGAGACAGCAGGAGGCTATTTTGTGGAAATGTTTCTGTCACTGTCAGTAGAAACATGCCCGTCTGGTTGAAATATAGCCTGTGTCTTGCCAGTTCCCTGCTTCTAAGCAATTGCAAGTAGGAGGATGTTAATCTTAACCTGTCACAAGCCATTTAAAATCCAGATTTTTATTAAACTTCCAAATGCTTTGGTAATACAAGTATGGGAGACAGGGCTGCGTTCATCTGCAAGAGTTGCTGCCCTTCTCAGAGGCAGGAAACACTTTAATTAGTGTTTATTAGTGCTTAGTAGTTAGATGTACTGGAAATCCCAGCCAGGCTCTGCCAAGGGATGTTGTCCCTCTAAGGTAGGCAGGAGTCAGCTCAGAAACACTGGATTGTGGATCTCATGTCTGCTTCGTTGACTGTAGAGCAGGAATTTCATGCATTCAAGGAAAGGATCTATAGCATATTTATTATAGACATCCACGTCCTTCTGCAGCCACCCTGAACACAGCTGCTCTTACAGTGATGCCAGGATCATTTCTGGGAAGATCTAATTGCCTGGTGGAAAATGTAGTTTCTTATGTCCTTGGTTATTCTTTGAAAATATATTTGTGTCAGTTGATTTTCCTGTGCTTCTAAGCTTTTTTTTTTTTTTTTTCCCTGTGCAAGCCTGGCCTGGCTTGGTGGATGGGCAGTTGGAAAAAATATTTGGAATTAGATACTTTATGTGCTATCTGACAAGAGAGGGTCTGCATATACATGCCTCAATTTCCCCCATGTTTCACTTGAGAGCCCCTGAGATGTTTGTGGATGTGGGCTAAGTCCTTACCCTGGACGAATGATGGGCCCTGCCTGAGTTATCTCTCTGGAGGGCTTAAGGAAGATTTTGTTTCCTTCCTTTGCTCTGGTCACCAGAGCAAAGGGCTACAGGGTGCACTCCTGCAAGTATCCCTGAGTTCTCTGGGAATTTCAGGGCTTTTCCCTTCCTGAGTCAGTAGTACCTGGATGAGGCATTGAGGTAATGATGTTCAGCAGATACATCAAGTGGTCTAACACAAAAATTACCACTTCACTGTGATGCCTCAGCTGGAGACCTCTCTCAGTCACTGCTGTTTATTCAGTTTCTGAGTTTCTGCAGTTTAGTCAGAGAGAAGAATGAATTTAAGGAGCTGGGATATTTTACTCTTCCCTGCTGAGCAGCATCCAAGCAAGGGAAGATTATTCCCTGTTGCCTACAGAAAGGAAGCTTATTCCTTGTTGCATGTCTAAGAAAGAAATGCTTACATCATTCATTGCAAGAGTGTCTTCCTGGTGAAGTTGGTGTATCCAGAGATACTTTAGTATAGGATAGGACTGCAGGAATATTCTAGAGACCCAGCAGCTGGGAAGTTGTACAATTTAACCAAAGGAAGAAGTTAAGAATTAAGATGCTATCACTGCTGTATTTAGTATTTGCTAGAGCCCAGCAGTCGACATAAAGCTGTCCGAACACAAGACATTTTTATGTTGTATGTTTTGGGAGTTTTCCATAAGAAGTACTGCAGGCAAGCTGGAAAAGATGTGTCGTGGCACTGAATCTGAAATGACATTAGAAATGCTTTGCCAAGGTGCTTTTTCTTCACAGCATATCCCTTATGTTATTCCTTATTCCTTGCGTTGGTGAGCATGATGTTGAGGGAAAACATCCCATCTGGATAGCATTACCTGTAGGATGTGCAGCTTGTATGTATCTTCTGGAGGTTAGCTCTAATGTTAAACAAAGGAAGCTGATTAGAAACATCTGTAAAACATTTCCATAGTTCAGATTTTATACAGTGGGTATTGAATTACCTTGCACATGACTGCATGTCTGAACTAAAAATAATAAGGTAAATCTTTTCCTTTTATTAAAATTAGTATAATATTAATTTTATAGTTAAACTACATTTAACTGTTTCCCTACTTGGCACTAGAATTTAATGCTGCTGACATCACTATGTATTTTACATGCCACTGAGAAATAATTGTTCATTTATTGATGCAGTATGCTACAATAAGCACATTTTAGGTGCAGTCAAAATATAAACATTAGATTGAAATACATTTTCTTATGTAAAAGTGTGGCATTTATTGAATGCTAAAGGAGAGACTTGCCAGCTAAATGTGTAATGTTTCTGACCATTAAATATATTATGTGAAATAGTTATATAGAATATATAAAATGATTGTAGTACTGCCCACTTAGGTATTATATTGATTTATGAATTTAGTTAGAGTCCCTAGTAAATACCAAAATTGCTGATTCTAGGTTAGTATTTATTAGGTTGGTAAATTTTATGGAGAGGAAGGATTTGTGCATCCCAGAACTGACAGAGAAAGGTGTTATTTATGTAGTTAGAGTGAGAAAGCAATTGTAATTTCAGAGCTGAGCTGGCAAAGGTTATATAGTTTTTTTCATATTCTATATTACTTTCTAAAATAGCTTATAAAGCCACGCTTATAACAATAGTAAATATTATTTAAAGATCTAAGAGTCTAATGCTCAAGATTTACTGTTCAATATCATAAGCAGAAAATTCTTACCTTTCCGCAGTTCCCTGCAACCGCCTGACTCTAAGGCACGTATCAAAACAGAGAGAGGCAAACATTATTCTCTGGGAAAATATTTTGAAATTCAGCGAGTGTTTTGAAAACTATTATCATTATTGTTTATTTTAAGTGTTCTAAGATTGTGAAAATGAAGTGTTGCTCATAAATACCACGCAGGCTGAATGGCCAAGGGCAGTTCTCATCTCTAACACGCAGACTCCTACCCAAAGCAGTTTCATCCAGTTTGAGTACTTGCTTTTATAATGTTTTTACCCAAGTTCATAAAACCTACAAGTGGAACAAACACTATGGTATGTATATGCAGTTATTTTTATTCAAGGAGACTGCATCAGCAAAAACACATTTTTTAGAGCAGCATAACATGAACAGTTTCCATTTCATCAATTAGTGCCCTTATCCATCCATTCTGAGAGGTGTCTGGTCTCTTATCTGTGTGCTGAAAAGGCAATGAGGTGTTTTATCTTTTGAAAAATAAAAAGACGTGTTGTGCCATGCTAGTGAAATTTGCAGAGTTTATCTCACTATCCCACTTGGGAATGTGTGTTTCAGCACTGATAGTGTGGCTCATTAAATAACTGAGAATAAATAATGCTCTATTTTAAATATATCTTAAGAAAAAAACACCTTGTGACCATTTCTTTTGCTCACTGAAAGCTTAGTTGTTTTGCCTGTGTTGTTGCATGAGGAATTTGGAGTTGACTGATCTAGCCTGAGAGGAAGCGAGACTGCAGTTGCACATCCCCGGGTCCTGCCTGTCCTGTTCTGTGATTCTGTGATTAAGCACTCTGTCCCCCCATCAGCTTAGTTTACCTGGCCTCATAATTTTGGAAGATTAATGAAGCACTAACAGGAGTGTAAGCAGATACTTATTTTTAAAAAATACAGTTGGCAATGTTGTGATCAGATAGTTACTGCATCTTGGGATCAAAATGGTCTCACACTCCTGTCCTGTAAAGGCTTCAAAGGAAGGACTTTAGGGGTAGGTGAGGAAAAGCAATTTTCAGTGTGTTTGGAACTGTTTACCAAGTTTGCGTCTCTGCTGCATAAATGATATTCCTCATCATGTGCTGTACTGGGTAATTACTTCAATCATCTTTTTTATGGCCAAACCCAGCAGCCTGGGGTTCCTGTGTCTTTATCACCAATTGCACTCTATGAAGTACAAAGCTGCAAAGTTTACTTGACGGTTAGAAGCCAGAGTAATTTACTTGTCTGAGACCTTAATGCAGCTCCTTGCAGTCCATCATCGCCGTTTGAACAGGAGGGATGTGCTTTAGAGCAGGAATCGGAGAAACGTCGGAGCCCTTAGCCAGATGGGGCTCCAAACCAAATTTGAGATGAAGAATTGCTGTTGCTGGGTTTGCTTACTTTGTAATTGCAATGCATTGGGGATACTGGAGGAACTGTTTAAGAATGTTGGAACACCTGCGTATGGCACAGCACCTTTATTTTAACAACCCTATAGGTGCTCATGCAGCAAATTATCACGCCAATGCATTCCCTTCATTTTGAGTTGAGTCTTTGCCAAAAAAAAGACTCAGCTGATAGAAAGCTGGCAGAGGCACAATTGATTTTGGATTAGAACCCTGAATTTAGCAGCATGGGGCAATGGATGATTTTTTTTTTTTTTTCTTTTTTTTTTTTTTTTTTTTGCTTGAAAGATGCCATGGTTACAAACCTGTTAAAACTGAATTAATTTAAGTTCAGATTTTGTTTATCAGATCTTTTGGAACTGGACTTGGCTATGTCCATGATGATTTGAAAATTTCTGTACTCATTGTCAGGCTGAAAATAGTATTAAAATATAAATGTCTTTTTTTCTGTACATGACTTTCATATTATGCTTTGGCTGTGGAGGGGTTGCCTTATTTCTTCATTCACAGGGCAGTTTTCTCTCTTTGTTTTTGAACTGTACAGCAGCCATATTACACATAAATCCGACTGGATAGTCTGGAGTCATTGCTCTATCTGATTTTTAAAGAAAGCATCACTTACAAATCATGAGTGCTAATTAAAGTGAATAATGCTTTTAATTAAAAATAAAATCTCTGCAGGCCCCAGCTATTGCACATACACCATGCTTCATCCCCACTGTAAATTGGTTTTTTTTCACTTGTTTTTCCTCTGTCAAGAATTCCTCATTATGTTCATCCTTCTTGCCATTGTCCCTGTTCATTATTTCTGGTTTGACTGACAGTCTGATCTCTCAAGATGCTTGACTTGACTGATGAAGAAACTTTGGTTTTGTCTCAAAATACTGCATTAGAATTCTCAGATTTTAAATTCTTAAGGTAGGAATTTTTCGCTTTCTTTTTTCTTGGAAGTTCTATATCTTTGGAACAATTGAATTCTTATAAAAGAACCACCAGCAAAACTATTTGTGTTATAATGGAGGGTGGAGGCAACTCGCCTGCCTATTGAAGTGCATCTTTCATCATCAGAACAATAGCTGGTTCTTTTCCCTTGTCAACTGACCATCTTTTTTCCTTCCATTAATTAGCTGAAGTCTTGAACAATTCATCCTTGGCCTTCCACTGCCTGTTCTGATAATCCCTCAGGATACTCGGGATAGGATGACAATTCGCAAGAATAGATGTTCTGATTTTTGTTGCTCTGCTGATGGGAAGGTACTGTCTCCTACATGTGGAGACAGAACCAATTTTCCTGAGGTTTGCACTGGGTTTTGTGATTTATTGATTGTGTGTGTGCACAAGTTACCCAGTGCCTCTGGCCTGTATCTTGCTGTCTTTGGAGAGGAATATTTCTATGTCTTTAAAGCCATAAATAAGATCTAGATAAGTGCTAATTGGTAAGCATCCCTGTAGGAGGAGACACCTAATAGTTTTCTCCCATCAGTCTTGTCACTCACATGGCTGCTCAGGGGGCAGAAGGGGAGATACTGAGAACATAAGAAAAAAAAACTCATTTCCTTTTCATTTCATATGCCCAGTGCTAAACAGAGCTGCCAGGGAGAGCTTTGAGGAGAAGAAATTATGGAGAAAATTCTGTTCGATTTCCAGCCCTCTGGCTGCTGCAAATGGAAACTTTGTAGATTTTGCTTCTGAATTCCAAACAATTATCCATTGGCATGTGCAAATACAATTTTTTTATAAGTCAAATCAACCACATCTGGTGCCTGATTTTTTCTCAGGTATTGCAAAACCCTTTTAATGAGTGCAACATTTTATTCAGCAGAATAAAGATGTTTATAATTCTTCAAAAATGAATACAAAGGTTTTAAATATTTACCAATTTTTTTTTTCACTTGAACAATACTACTAAAGTACTAAGCTATTTCTGCTGCGCTTTATCTTAAGTGTTTTAAAGGAATCAAAATTATAAAAAGGAAATCAGACCTATGCTTAACTTCAGACATTCTTATATCCATAGCCTGTAATTTTAACAAATGACAGATGATCCTTTTTGGGCCGTCAGTTCAATGATTCATCATTCACATCTCTGCAACTAGAGGTGGTGAAGATCTTGAGAAAATAAAATTGAGGGTGGCAGTTACTTCTATGAAACCAAGGAAGGTTTTGAGAACTATCCAACCCATGCTGGTAAATGGAGGCATCTGGGACATGTGCCTATGGGTGTCATTTATTTCTGAGTACCAGATTTGCTGAATGTGCACTTGATGACTCTTAGTGGGGAAAGATGATGCAGGAAAAACTTCAGATGTGACTGAATGTGGCATTATGTATGGCATTGTCTTAGCACTGAAGACTTACAGCTTGATTCATGAATCTTTTCAGGCAAAATATTGCATTACCTGTGGTATGTGTTGTCTTGAACTATGGCAATTTTCATTTTTGACTAAACTGACTGTAGGTAAATTATTTATTTTCTGTGAATAACCTAAGAGAAATTGATTAATCCACTGGCACTCAGTGACCAAGTTTATATTACAGGGTTTGCAGAACAATAATTACAGTAAAGCTTGAAAAGAGATCCTTCCTGTATTTGAATGACATTAAAATGTTTTGAAGATTTCTTTGAAATACAGAGGAAAACCTCCTCTACACAAGGGTTCAGTGCTCTGTGTAGCTTCCTGGAGTACACAGGAGGTTGATACTTAAGTCCCTACCCAGTTCAGGCATGATACTTCAGTTTTCTCTCATCTAGATGAGATTAATAAAAAGCCTCATTCTCCTTTTTTGTGATTTTTTTTTGTTGTTTTATTAGGGTTTTTTGTTTGTTTGTTTGTTTGTTTGTTTGTTTGTTTGTTTTTCTTTTAACCTGTGCAAATAGCTTCACTTTTTTTTGTGAAGAATTAAATAACTGTCTATTGGCCAATCATGTATGATATGATATGCTTTGAAAAATAAAAGAGGTAGTTCTTTTATTTAAAAAAAAAAAAAAAAAAAAAGAAGGTACTGATTGATACATAGATGAGTCCTTCAAAGAGAGAGTGAGGAAGATTGCCAATACTTTATGTTCAGGTTTTGGCATTTAACGGTGATGCCTGGTATCAATCTCTGATAATGTATTTCCTCTAAAATAGTTCTGGAGAATTTCAAAACGAAATGCATTTTGTCAGAAAATTGGTAGCAAATTCAACTTATTATGTTACATGTGGCCTTTCTGCTTCCATGTGGCACTTATGCATCCTCATGGCAAAGCTCTTGGTTGTTGCAATTTTCCAGAACATCATAAGCCCAGCTGGGAGCAGGCACTGGTGTGATACATGTGCTTATCCATGGTGCTCCCATTCTTCAGAAATTTATCAAAGCCTTGCATTTGGCTTTACATTTCTTCTTAGTGACATGTTCTGGAGAGAGATCTCTTTGTAGACATTTCTGAATTGAAGATAATAGAGGCAAAGAATATCCTGAGTTGGAAGGGACCCACAAGAATCATCGAGTCCAACTCCTGGCCCAGTACAGGACAACTGGAACTATCCCACCCTGTCCCTGAGACTGATGCCCAAACACTTCTTGAACTCGGCCAGGATTGGTTCTGTGACCACTTCCCTGGGGGACCTGTCCCAGTGCTTGACCACCCTCTGGGTGAAGAACCTTTTCCTTATAGCCAACCTAAACTTCCCCTGACTCAGCTCCAGCTGTTTCCTCAAGTCCTGTCTCTGGTCACCACATTCTCTTCCCCTCGTGTTGTCTCCCCTTAGTCTTCTCTTTTCCAGACTGAACAAACCAAATCCCTCAGCTGCCCTTCATGAGGATTCCCTTCCAGTCCCTTCACCATCTCTGTGTCCTTTTAGATGCTCTTTAATAATTTTACGTCCTTTGTGGTACCCAGAACTGCACACAGGACTTGAGGTGAGGCTGCAAAGATGATTGAGAATTGGTCATGCTAAAGCATTAGGAAAATGTCTGCTACTGAATGGACTGGAGATGGAGGTGCTTGAACCCACTAGCTGTGTGATTAAAACAGTTAAGCATTATTTTACTGAAGAAATACTGCTGTTTCTCTAAAAAAACCCCCAAATATTTTCATGTATGCATCTCCATGATTTATGCATCTCTGTGCCTGATCGTTTAAAACTCAAAATCCTGTAAATGTCCTGAGAGGTTTTCCTATTTTCTTGCCTTATTTATTCCACCAAGTGGGCAAGAGTGGTCATGTCATTTTTCCAGTGTGCCATACTTCACACTTCAGTTTAATTTGGCTGATAATGATTTGTTAAGCAAATATAAGTATGTAGAGCATAGGCTGGGTCTCACACATAAAATGTTTAACCACTTCAGCAGTTCCTTTAAAATCCCACTCCAGCCTTATAAAAGCTGCAGGTGCAAAACAGTTTGCCTGTGTACTACTTGAACAGAAGATAAAGGTAATGTAGAACTTTGTATTCAGTACAAGTCTTTGACAAGAGTAACATTGTAAAAAGAGGACTGGGTAGGTGGTTTCCATCAGAAATACACATATTTATGAATGGGCTTACTCTTTTTATTTTACTGTTAAAGAGAAAGGACAACTGACCATGGAGTGTGTCAAGTCTGTGACAAATACTATGCATTAGGAAAACACAGCTCTTCTTGCGTTTGGAGCAAAGAACTATTTTTGAGGCTCGTTTGATCTCCAGTCCTCTATGAAGTGATTCTTCTCACAGTGGTTACATCATTTTTAAATCTTACTTTAAAGTGAAGGGTTTTTTTTCAGCCCAAAGAGAAACACCATATTCTTCTAATCTTCCTCTCCCTGCACTATGTAATTCAATGTATCTTTCAACAGAATTTTCTTACTTTCTTTGGGCATCCCACAAATTTCTGTTCTTACCCTGTTTCCTTTTCATCAGTGGGCTTTCAAGCCTCATCTGCTTTCAAGGATTCAATATCATCTTAGCACTGGTGTTTTGAATATTTCTCTCTCCACTCTCGACTCGTCTGTGTTTACTCAGGGCTGCATTTTGGCATGTTTCCCTGAAGTACTTTTTTATCCACTGAAATTCGGGAAGGACTAAACCAAGCTCCTTATCTTTCCTCCCTTAATCTGAGAGTTGCTTAAAGCCCTAATGTTCCCCGAGACTTTCTGCCCATTTTTTCTTTGTGTCTTTCTTTGTGCCAAACCTAAACTGTGCTGATTTTAAAGTCACATAATCATTAAGGTTGGAAGAGCACTCTAAGATTATCAAATCCAACTGTTAACCCAGCACTGCCAAGTCCACCACTACACCATGCCTCTCAGGGCCACATCCACTTGTTTTTGGATACTTTCAGCTTAATGATATTTAGCATTTGCTCTACAACTATTTTCTAACCTCTTGACAAAAACAGGAAAAAAGGGAAAAGTAAAATGGTAGAAAACCCCTTTTCAGCTTGGATTAATTAACTATCTTGTTTATTCCTAACTTCATGGAACATTTATTAGATATTTATGATTATTTTTCACTGATTGACTTTTTTCAAAAGTCATTATTTGAATACATAAATACTCCAGGCTTATGCCTTTTAAAGTAAGAAATTTATTTTTGTCTTGTCTAACTTGAAAATGACCAAGTACATTTTTCTCACATATTCAAACCAGAACATTTTTCTTAAGTGAAATGGGGCATAGAACATGGCAAAAGAAAGGCTACTTACAGATAAACAATAGTGAGAAAGGAATTTATAATAAAATTTACTTTAAAAAAATCAGTTGTACATTTTGAAAAGTAAAGAGTTTTAGAATGTTGAAAAAACCCAACTTGATAGGACATTCAAATTCAGCTATGATAAATCCAGTCCCACATAGCTGGTTTTTTTTCCCTAAAAAGCAGGAGTATGAAATTACATTGAACAGAGATTGTGCTTTACTAGCCAGCATTAGTATCACTGGAAGAGATGTGTGGAGGAAATTTGAGACTATTGTAAAACACAGATGAACTTTTGAAAATTAGTATTTCTGCTTTGTGGAAACTTTGTGTTAGAAACCTGAAGAGCAAGAGGTGCAACTTAGGCTTGGTAATTTGTGCTGTGCTTGCTGCTCCTGAGCCCAGGTGGCCACTGATGTTCACACGCTGCTGTGGACAGGGCATTTTGTGAGGTTGATGGCAGCTAAAGATCCAGTGCTGATGTAAATTGCTACTTTATCAGGTTAGAATTGTGGTCCCAGTGGTGGAAGGGAAGCACACGACTCAGTTTTCCCCAACTCTGCTCAGTGCTGAGGCATCCAGTGATGTGGGAGGTGGGAACACGGGTAGGAAGGAAAGAGGATACATAAAAATATTTTGAAGGGGGAGTACTGTGATTCCCTATTCCCTCATGGAAATTAACACTGTTTATATTATTTTCCATGACAGAAAGCTAAACTGTGGCACATTATTATTCTGGATCAGATAGATGGCAAGAATGGCACACTTGAAATTACAACATGTAATTATAAAGTAGGTGTTCCAGCACACTGCTGGCTATGCCATTATTAAAAAAAGTGAACTTGCACTGAAGCATAACTTTCAGAAATAACACTTCTGTAAAATATTGGGGCAGAAAAGAAATATAAAAAGGAGTTCCAGGACAAGAAATCATTTCAGTCTTTAGCTCTGCTAAGACCAAGGAAATTCACTTTGTACTCAGTAAGAGTTCAAAAGTTTTTCTCTTGCTGGTTTGTAGGAAGCTCCTTCTGCTCTAACTAACTAAAGCCTAAAAATGAAAGTAATATTTCTAGACTTACTTTAATACTTGGTATTCACAGACTAGAAGCAGGAGTACAGGGAAATTTTGAGAATGAGCACATTTATTTCCTAGGATTCACATACACATAATTGTACTGCAGCCAGAAATGCCATTGTATGCACTCAATGGATAATACGGTATAAGTAGAACCCACTTATTAATATTTAGGTGTGGAATTTGTCACTGTCCTTCTAAGATAATATGACTTATATGATCAGATGCATTTCTTTAGTCTATAGATGATAGAATACAACACTCTTTCTACTTGATTAAAAACCCTTTCATCATAAGAGGCTATTAACAAAAGTCTGTCGATCTTTTAAGCTTATAAATCCACTGAAATTAGGCTAGATTTTCAAACTAGAGACTATTCTATCCTATGTCTGGATATAATGTATTTCAAAAGAATTGCCTATTACTGCTACAGCACTTAACTTTGTGTTTGGCGAAATTTATCCAAAAAATCCTTCAGCCTTGCTTTGACTTTGTTTAATTAAGTCTTCCAGAGAATGAATGCAAATTCATTAAACAATCTGATTTGCATCTTAGACAGTATCATGGTGGATGATTCATTTCCTGGAGCCACAGTATGTGAATTCTACTCGTGTTTTTGTTTGCGTTGACTCTGGAAGCCTGAATTTCTACAACGGACTGAAGGCTGAAGAAATGGGAAGCACCCAGATGCATTTTCTGGGTATTGAGAGATGGAAAATCTGCACAGCAAATTATCTTTTTATGTCTAGTTTCTGACATTAAATGTCATTTAACAGAACATTCAGTGCTCATCAACTGACATTAGATATCACTGAACTCACCACAGAACTACCAAAGGTGGACTTCACAGTGTGCTCTATAGAATTAATTGCACAGATTTGCATTGTACTGATTAGATTGGAGATGATTGGAGGGACATATCAAAAATACAGTTTGTCCCTGATGTTGAGAAGTTGTGGATAAAAGTTTTAAGTATTCCCCATTGGTTCATACTCAAGACAGGGTCAAGTAGTGAATGAAATGATGACCTAGAGTCAGTAAAATGTAAAGTGACCGTAGATTATTCAATTTTTATTTCCGTGCATCAGATATTAGAAAAATATGGATCACATACCTTATAAAGTATTCCCAGACTATTAAAAAGGGTAGTTGTGGTGTTGTCTGTTTACAACCTGAAATCTGTCCTGGTGAGGGGATCTCTGTGTCAGTTCCATTGTCTCTGCCACCAGTTTCACTGCAAGCATCTCTAAAAAGGAGGAACACTCTCTATGATGCTGCCATCTCATGAGACACATCTCCTTCAGTCATTAGCTGATGCATTATAGTTTATTGCATCTGTAAGTTATAAAGGGAAATCTCTCTAAAGAGAATGTAAAAACTCCAACAGCCTTAAGTTTATTAACAATAGTAACTCGACCCTAAATCACTGTGTACATGAATCCATTAAAAAGGCCTTGTGCATTAGGTCTTTAGGCTTTAGCTTACAGGGTTTTAAGAAGGCAAATTTTAACTAGATGAAATTCTGAAATTTACTGTGAGGCACGAGCTCAACCACTCTGCATTTTATTGTTGGTTGCAGCATGTGGTGAGTACCCAGCACAGAGATACTCACATCTGTAACAAATAACCTTTTTTTTCCTAAGTGAAGCTCAAACACATATTAGCACAGCCTATTTATCTGAATGAACCAAGGCTGCAAATAATTAAGGAATCTACTCTGGGAATACTTACACCATCATGGAAGCTGATTTTCATTCAAGTTGTATCAAAAGAAACCCCAATAACTTTGCTCAACTCATTTTACACACAAGTGCCATTCTCAGCCTTGATGACTTGCTGTGACTAAGCCTGTTATTTTTGTGCATTTATTTGTTCTTACTGAAGGAGTCACAGAATTTCATCCTGTCTTGTTCAGTGCATGGTGGGATGCCTGGGGTGAAGGAGCAGACCTTTCTTTGGCTCCTTATTAACAGTGCCATTGCAGGCTTTTCCTCATGGTAGATACTGGGGATAGTGACAATTGTAACAGCAATTCAAAGATGTGAGGTTGCTGTCACCTCCATCTGTGTTCTTTGTCTCTTGCAGAGCCCTCAGGTTCTGACTTTCTGCACTTTCACTTTGTTGACACACTATTTTTGATCAGAATTTTAATTTTGGTGTAGCAGTAGATAGGGAACTCTGTTCCAAATGGAGAAGAGGCTGGCTGTTGTGCTGGAACCTGTAGGAACAGAATTAATTCTCTCTACTCAAAGACTCTGCAAGAATATACAAAATGCAGTGAGGCCCCCTGAGATATCTGATCCAACCTGTTCAAATGAGGACATCACCAGTACCAGATCTGCTCAGCCATAGTCTTGTCCAGCTCATGCTTTGGCAACTCCAGAAAGGAATATTTTCAGAGCTTCTCCTGTTTAACTGTTGCAGAGCTGCTCTGTCCTCCCATAAGAAAGGTTTTCCTAACATCCTCCTCGATCCTTCCAAATCGCAGTTTGTGGCTGTCATCCCTCATTAAGTCATCTGACAATAACAAGAAGAATTTGGATCTGTCATCTTTTTAATTGCTTTTCAATTATTCGTAGGCAGCAGCCTATAATTATTTGATCTCTTTAGCTTCCCCAAACAGAGCTGATTTATTTGAATATTAATGCCAGCAGACATTGTTATGTTTATAGTTCATTCACATCTGAGATATCCGGTGCTGATGACTGGAATGAATTAAAATCTTTGAGATGCACTTCCATTCAGTACAGTAGAAATAATTTTGTCCAATATATCTCTTCCATGAGCTGTGCAGCCTTTGCTCCCATGCTCAAAACCTCAGTTCTTCTCAATGCTCAATGAAAATTATTCTCCTGTCTTAGAACCATGTTTAGATTTTCCATCTCTATTTCATTCAGCACAGATTATTTTATTTTATACTGGTTTATGTCTGAAGCCTCCTTTGCTTTGCTTCTCAATTTGACTTGCAAACCTAATTAAGCCTTACTTTTGGCAGTCCTTTATTCCTATACTTCTTGACTTCTAATAGTGTGGCTTTCTTCTCTCTTGCATGCTAGATCCTATTCCTCCTCAACAAGCCACTGATTGAAAAGTTACTTGTTATGAGTATAAAAGTTTACTTTTCTAGTATTCCAGGTGCAGGTTTTGCACTGCAAAATAGTTACTGTGTTGACATTGTTTATGCTACTGTCTCTTAGCTTTATATTAAAATGAGTGATACTGTTTGTAAAGCTTTGTGGAGGTTTGCAGGTTTTTAGTTTAAATGTTTAGTTAGTTTTTGGTTTAAACGTCACTGAGAATTACGATTCTATATGATATAAGACTGGCCCACTTACTCTAAATTAGAAGAGAAATGTATCAGGCAGAGTTTTTATGGTTTGCATGTCTGCTAAATCACCTCTGCATTTCACAGCTTTAGCTTCTGGGAAATATTTATAGTTTTTGCTTAGGAGTGCATACAAGTTTAGACACAACAAACTCTAAATTTAAGCTCAGTAGAAGTTTGGTTGGTCTGGGTTTTTTTTTTAATATGTATTTCTGCATTATTTTGCAGCTGTTTCCTATTGCATGAGAGGTGAATGGTTAGCAGTGAAAGAGTGCTGCTAATTGGAATTGTGCAGGGTGTGATTCTGTGTCTCCTTTGGCTTGTTTGTAAAGTGGATGTAGAGCTGATATCACTGTCATGTGAACATGTAAAATTCACATAGCTAACCTGCCTTTTCCACAGTAAAGGAGCCAGTCTTGACAGCAGCCCAAAAGGGGAGTGAACTGTATTAATGAACAAGTTTGTCTTGATTGTTTACAATCTTACCCCCTATTTTCTTGACCTGTTCAATCCCCTCAATAATAAATGTTCCTTCTAAAATTTTACCAAGCCTTCATCCTTTCTATGCCACCTCCTGATCCCCACTCTACATTTCCCTTTGGTTCACGCCTCCCTCATGTCCTTCAGAGAATCATCATCCACTGTCATTGTGAGAACAGAGATTTCTTTCTATCTTTGTGACACCTGTATTGGTTTCACTCACCCTTCACTCCTTTTAGTAAATATAGTTAACAGTTTGTGACTAATATTGGAGTTCACCTTATAAATTCATGAGAGAAATAGAATTGTCCTATTGTTTTTCAGGTACTTTTCCATTTATCTGTCATGTGTTTTGATTTTTGTGGTTTTTTTGTTTGTTGCACTTTACCCATCTATAGTCTTCCCTGTATTTCCATAAACACTGCAGAGGATATCTGTAATAATTAGTGAAGAATGCCCTTTTTCCCCTCGCTTTAAACTGTGCACTTATGCAGAAACATAAAGATCTCTTCTTATAGAAACCTGTGTTACAATTTTTCTAGGAGCTAAGTGATCAGAATCCTGGTGGCTGTGCTAAGGCTCAGCCTTTATCATGGACAGAATCACAGAATCAAGATGTTACTTTACATCCTTTCTTTTTTGCCCTGAGATCCTCATCTTCTCTTGAAGTTTTCAGTGATGTTTTTCTGTAGCTTAGACCTGTAGTGCTGACACTTTCCTTTGTTCCTCCCAAGGGATCAAGATAAAGGCTAGAAACACTAAATTTCCTCCCCACTGGCATCACTGGCATTATCTTCTGACTCCTCTGGCACCAGTAATGGATATCCTGGCTTTGTGCTCAGCCTTCGTAACTTAGCACATGAGCAGTTTCAGTGGAGCTGAACTTAATTACAAGGCTGTACAGTTGGATTCCCAAAGCAGAGTTCTCCTCAGGGCAGGGGAAATTATTTGTCTTCTCTTCTTGGACCTGTTGCCAGTTTCCAGAGATTTTTTACAAAATACTGAGTACTTCTGTCCCTTGACATGAATCTCTGCTTCCTTTATTTTATCAGACAGCCTGGCTTAGCTGGTAGTGGTTTGGGTTGGCTGGACTGACTCTGGGCCAAAGCCTTTCCAGTTCATACCCAGTTAGAGAATGTGCAAGCTGAAATTATGAAGAATTGGTAGGTAAAATTCATTGAATTTTATAATAAAAAAATTATAATAAAATAAATTTTGTTATATTTTATTTTATTCATCCAAAATTCATTGAATGTGACCAAATATCTCCATAGTCAGTCCAAGACAGTGGCAAATAAACTGAGTTTCAAGAGAAGAATAAGAAATGCACACTATGTTCAAGGAGGTTCATGGCCCATTTTCTCTTTTCCTAAATTCAACAGGTAAAGTCCAGGTGACTTCTACCTATTAAGAACAGGTAACCTCCTAAATTTTCCATTGAAGATTAAACTTCTTTAAATAATACAAGTGTCATGGGATTCTGTAGTACTCTGCATGACTAAAAGAGCTTTTTTTATGGCCACTTGCATGGACCATTAGAAGTTTGGAAGTAGACCATTGACCAAATACTAGGAAGAATTCATGACAGTCCTTGATCTAGAAAATTTTTGCAAAGAGATTTTTCTATTTTATTTCCTTTATCTTTCTCAAAACCTCTCAACACCTTTCCCTAAGAACTGTCATGTTTTACACTCATCCCTTTCATGTCATCCATCCTGCAGTTTTGAGAAGTCAGTCCAGTCTCTTAACCAGGAAATCTGTCTCTGCTGCCTCCATGTTAACTTTTTAATAGAAATGTCTGTCTCCCATACCACCCTTGGGCTTAGGAGGAGCTTTTCTGAACAACTTAAAAGATACTTCCCATTGATATTCAAATTATTTGTGAAATGCCCTCATATTTTAGTGTACTCAAAAATTGAGAAGATATAATATGTCCATGAAAGGTAATTTCAGAACATCTCCACCCAAGTCAAAGTGAATCTAAATTTTATTGAAGATCACAGCATTTGCACATTCATATCCCAGTTGTGGGCTCTTCATCAGTTGCCAGGTGAACTGTTCCAAGATTTTAGAATTCAGTCTATCTCTTCATTAGAGTTTAAAGCCCTCCCAAATTTTTATGTCAAGAACCTACTTAAGAAATAAAATGGTTTAACTGTTCCAACAGTTGCATTCAATTTGAAGGATCTAGTAAACATTATGAAGCAGAGCTAAGGGAAATCCCACATGACTAATAAAGTTTTGGTAGTAATAGATACATTTTGATAATAGTTTATCTAAATATCTGCAATGCAAAGCATTAAACAAAGCAGGCCCAGAAGCTATTATATAGTTTTTAAACTATCTTCAGAATCTGAAAAAATGTAATCATTTTCAAACTATTGATGTTCTGGCAGAAATGTTACTGTGTTGTTATCAGTATTCCTGTTCAGATTTTCAGAGTACATGTTATGTGTTTTATATGTTAGCAAGATCTTTCTACCTCCCAGTAGTTTGATTTTAACCATTTTCACATTTTCATTAAAACTGTCTGTTAGTAAGAGGAAGTGTAGTAATTTATCCTTACAGGGATGTTGTGACTCAAACACTCCCTTCCCTTCCTGTTGCTTGATCCAATGTAATTAAATAATAGATTTCATTTCATAACTTTGCAGTAGCAATAAAGAGGAAATTATGTTCAGAAGGCATGTTTATTTTTTTTCCACAGCCTTTTCATGGCTTAAAAGTGATTCTTTCTCTATGTGCTAAAGTAATGTGAAACAGCCTTCTCAAACTTATGTCCTTGGGAAATGAATGTTAATTAAAGAATGAACATTAAATAGGAGTTAGGAAATCAGGACCTTTTTCAGACACAAATATCTGTTGTTCAGATTTTACATTTATGCTCCTTCATGGTGCTTTCTTTTCTCTCTCTGAGCAAAGCTACGTCCTTTTTGCTTTCTTTTATTTTCCCAAGACAAAATCTGTCACATTCACGCTAATACTGTACAACTTATCCTGTTTGTTTTTTATGAGCTCTGAGAATTGTAATTCATATCAATGAGTAAGCAAATACAGCAAAGCAGCACATACTTAGAAAAATTTGGACTTCTTTCTTCATTTTTACAGGAAAATGGATATGCCTTGGACTGGGACTATTGTTGTCCTCTATTTTTTCCTTTCTGTTGGATTAGAAGATTCTTGGAAGAAAGTAGTTACAGATTTAGAATTTTGGAACTATTTTGAAATGTCCTGGGAAGACATTTCTTGATATAAGACAAAGAAAAAATTCATAGAACTGCCTATATTGAGGTACATTCTAATTATACCTTGTCCTCATTGACATTAAAGATTACAGGGCAGGATGAGCCTTTCTCCAGTGTCATAATCTACACTGCATATCTTGTGGTTGAAAAAGTATTAAAACTTTTTTTTTTTTTTTTAATATTGATAATTTGGATAAATCTTTCAAGGTGACACCTGAGTGTCAAGATTCTGCAGGCAATATAATGTGCCTGGAGCCAAGACAACTGTGCGTTCTGTTTGGCATCCAAAACCTTTTAAACCTTTAGTCCCCTACATCTCTTATATGTCTTACTGTTTAACCTGTGAGATCCTACAGCAGTTACTTGAAGTCCCCATCCAGGCTGAGAAGCTCCCACTCAGGAGCACTTGAGTAGATGGGAATAAAAGAGTAGGAAGAAAGTCCAATATGAATCATTTCAGGTAAAACCTTTTAACATACAAAGTTTTCCATCATTACTATGGTATTTCCTAGCATGAACATAATGGCATTTCTCTCCAGGACTGTGAGAATTCCTAGAGCTAAGAGAAGATTTTGTATTTTGTATTTTTGATGTCTGTATTTTTGTTTGAATCTGAATCTTTTTTGTTTTCATTTTGTCTCCAACTCTAAATCTTCAGAGCAGTGTTTTGCTTATATTCTGAGATTTGACTTTTTAAAGTATGTATAAAAGTATGTATACATACTTTTTAAAGTATGTATAAAGTATGAGCCCTCCCTGCTCACAGGGACACACAGGGATGAGGTTCCCTCTGGGCTGTGTCTCCTCTTGAGGTTGAACAGCCCCAGCTCCCTCAGCCTTTCTGGGCAGGGAGATGCTCCAGGCCCTTCATCATCTTTGCCATCCAACACTCGACTCACTCCAAGAGCTCCAGGTCTCTCTTGTCCTGAGGAGCCCAGAGCTGGACACAGCATCCCAGATGCTCACCAGGGCTGAGCAGAGGGGCAGGATCCCCTCCCTGATCTGCTGGGAATGCTCTTCCAGATGCCCCCAGGACACCATTGGCCTTGGCCTCAGGGCACACTATGGCTCATGGACAGTTTGTTGTTCCCCAGGACCCCCAGGTCCTTCTGTGCAGAGCTGCTTTCCAGCAGGTCAGTCTCAGCCTGTACCAGTTCCAAGGTTTTTTCCTCCTTCCTGCATTTGCCTTTGTTGAATTTCAGACAATTCTCTGCTCATATCCCCAACCTGTCAAGGTCCTCTATACTCAGAGCACTAATGGTTGCCAGCTCTTCATAGCAATACTTCATTACCCTGAGGCTTCCTCTAAAAGCACTTTATCTTTGGAGTGGGTAAATACATGTCTTATTTTCCCTGTGTCAGACAGTGACGCCTGATTCCAATTTGCTGTCATATGGAAAGGAAGAGTATTTATTTGGTGTTCTGGTGAAACTAATATAGGGCAATGATTATTTTCCTGTGTGAGCAGTGTAAGAATACATGATTTAAACAAATGGTGCTCTCAACAGCAGTGGGAGAAAGGAACCTGTTTATATTAGATGGTCTCTCAATCAACAGAGAACAGGGCTTTTTCTCTTGCAGCCTTGGAAGCTGTGTAAGAGTAAACCTGAGGGGTGGTTTCTTCTGGGATTTGAAACCAAAGGACAGGAAGCTGAGGGATAATGTAAACCTCTGCTGGATTGCATGCCACAGTAATATTAAAGAAAGAAAAGAAATAGACATAATTGATGGACAGGAAATAAATCTGAGTTAATAAACTAAACCTTCAGAAATACTATTATAT
Organism: Certhia americana; assembly: GCA_018697195.1. Taxonomy (NCBI): domain Eukaryota; kingdom Metazoa; phylum Chordata; class Aves; order Passeriformes; family Certhiidae; genus Certhia; species Certhia americana. The sequence continues at coordinate 3,524,262 of CM031859.1, read as the reverse complement.
TCAGTTCCTAAGAATAGTAAATTCTAATTGACTTTTTTCTTTACTAAAGTAAATGTGAATGCATTCATTGATAAATAGTTTTCATGTTCTTAGTTCTTAGAAGTAACATTTAGTAACATAAAGGCATTCTAAGATGTAACTTAGGTGGAAATAGTAGTTATTGTTCAGATTCTCCACTTGGAATATCTATAGTGATACTGCTGTGGAAAAGAACCAGGCCTTGGGAAAGTTTCAGACCAAATCTTCTTAGTTTTATTTTAATTTGGACTAGATAGCCTTTAAAGGTCCCATCCAGCTCCAGCTATTCAATGATTCTACAATAATTTCCTCCAAAACTTCATCATTTATATAGCTTAGATACAGGAAAAAAGTGTACCAGTGATTTTTTTCAATGGAATGGCATTTACCTCAGCACTTTGAATATCCTGACAATCCTAGAGCAGGGATAGTCAATAATAGAGGACATCTACACTCATCATCAGAAGTAGGGAAATCTGTTTGCAGAGGTTGGAGGCCCTTTTGTCTGTGAGAATTTTTCAGTTTCAGGTTGGCTAATGAATCTTTCATATCGATAAAGTTCACCCTTCACAAAGCTTTTTTCACAGTCTCTTGCTTGTTCTAAAGAACACTATTCCATCATTTCCACTTGAATGATACTTTTCAAGCTTTTTTTTTTCTCCCTTGTAATAATAATAGGTGTGGTAGTAGTTTCCAAGTTTGTATTCTTGCCTGCTGTTACTGCCAGCAGTGGGAGAGAACATCAGCAGTGGCCGTCCCCAGTGACACACCAAATCTTGAATTAACACCTATGTAGCCAATGAATAATTTGACTACATTTAAACTGAGTTCAGTGAGTCTGAATACTTTTCTGTACCTAGAGACTTTATGGTTTTAATGTTGTTGGTATAAATTCTCTTAGTTTGGTCAGTGTTACCTGCTATAAATGTCAGGTGTGCAATAGGGTTTCTTTTGTTTCCTGGAGAGTAGAAGAATTACAGCTATAAAATGTTGGTCCAAAATGTTGATTTTGGAATTTGAATTGAAAGAAGGAAAAATAGGAAAAAGTCATGCCTGAAGCTGAAATTGAAATATACTTATTGTTCGTAAATGCATTAAATTCTTTTCCCTGTGTGACAGAAAATGGAAAAACAAGCTCTAATTTAAAAAGTTAAGCTTAAATAATTTATAAAGAAGAGATTTTTTAAAAAAATACTTTGATTCAAGCTCATCTTCTGCAAAATAAATATAATTTGACTATTTACTTGTAAATAGTAATCTTAGTAATCTAATAAAATTATAAAAGAATCATTAAAAGAATCATTCTGTCTCCAATAGATGTAGAAAATAACAGAGCCCAGGAACATGGTACATTTTCCTGTTGGCCCATTCCATTACACAGGCTGAATCCATGCAGTTTTTAAAGGCTCTGTATATATTTCTGATTTTTTTTTTCTTTTACTTTGTTTTTTTTAGAAAGATCTTGTTTGTAACATGAAGAACATAGACTCAAACAAGCTGTCCGTGTTCTTCCTTTGCTGTTTTTGCTCCTTCTGAGTGTGTAGCTTCTTTTGTTCCATTTTTTTCTACTCTGATTGTACTGAATATGTTGCTAAAAAACATGAAGAAGAAACCAAGAAAAACCCTCTGACCTTTTCCATGACCAGAAGAAGCGTGTGAGGTGTGAGTCAAAAGAAGAGAGATGCTGATGTCTAAATTTATATTAAATGTTCAATTTAACAAATAGGAAAATTCAGCAATTATATTCATCATAGTGATCTGCGGGGCTCTTGGATAGCATTGGTGTGGTAAAAACTGTGTAGGCTGAGGTGTGAAGCTGTTTTTTGGAGCTTATGGCACTGACTTTCACCCAGTTCCAGTCTGAAGGCAGCTGAAGGAAGGGCTGTTTTCTCCTGTGACTGGAACAATCTGTGTTCTTGATTTTATATCAACTGCTTCTTGTCTGGCACTGAAACCATTGAGTATTGGACCTGTAGACGTGTTCTTTATGCTTTTGGAGGGAGGCAATCCCTGGGTAACTTGCCTATTGCCAAAGATGCTTTTGGGGTAATTCTTCTTCAGCTACGAGGAACTGGCTGCAGATTCCAGATCTGTATCCAGATCCAGCTCTCTGGGCTGCCTGAACTGGAAGTCTAGAGAAGGTGACGTGAAGCAGTCCATCTTGCCTCAGGGAATTGAGAGTATGGTTTCCATAAAGGGACAAATATAGTAAATTGTGTCCTTGAAACCAAGATCTCAGTTGATGGCAGGGGCTGTGGGGGATGAACTTGTGTTTTCTTATTCTTATGATCTGTATGGACTGAGATTCACTGTATGTCAAGCACAAAATAAGAGCTCTTCTCAGTCTCTACAGCTCCCTGAAAGGATGTTGAAGCCAGGTCGGGATTGATCTCTTCTCCCAGGCAACAAGTGATAGGACAAGAGGAAATGTCCTCGAGTTGTGCCAAAGTAGGTTTGGATTGGATATTAGGAAAAATTTCTGCAGTAAAAGGGTGGTCAAATATTGGAACAAGCTGTACAGGGAAGTGATGAAGTCACCATCCCAGGAGGGATTTAGCAGATGTGTGGATGTGGCACCTGGGACATGGTTTAGTGGTGGCCTTGCAGTGCTGGGGGAGTGATTAGACTCGATGATCCTAAAGTTTTTTCCCAACCTAAACAATTCTATGATTCCATGATTCTCTAAAACATCAAAATATGACACAGAGCTTCATCTTCTAGAGGTCATATATAATCAACTGCTGTTGATTAAACGGTCTTCAATAAAAAAATACTTATATTTCAAATTAAATACCTATTAAGAAGAAAATTGATTGTCTTTTAATCTGCAAATGGACATTTTCTGGTTTAGACAGCTTGTGATGATTCAGTCATGCTTCTGAACCCCTGAGTGGGCTTCATAATGTAATTATCTCCCCAGGATATGCTAAGTACGTAAAGCACATCCCTGTGCTGACTTGTGGAAACAAATTTTGTTAGAACAAGAAGCTCAGATGTCACCATTAGTAGCATGTGAGATATTACACGGAAAGATTGAAATGAAAACCTGTATTTACTTTCTCTGTTTAGGTGCCTTCATAAAAGTATCAGGATGCTCTGTTTGAAATATATTTGCAGGACTCTTATCGTAATGCAGACTATTTTTTGGTAATTTTACAATAGTGTGTTTTTTTTACCTAGAAAAGGTGAGAAAATAGGATATCTTAATGCATATTTAATAACACAACAACCTTCCTGCCTCTGAAAAAAAAATTCACCCAGGTAAACTATGATCTAATTTTCTTGTATAATGAAAGCAAAATCGTAGCTCCTGCAGCATTATTCTTGGCTCCCAGCAGTTCCAAGGCATGCAAACATCACCATTCCGACTGTGTCCTGCAGTTTAACTGGAAGGATTATGTCACAACACGGTATGTTTGTTTTCCAGCTTTTTGTCTGTTTGTCCATCAAGACGGTTTTGTGGAAGAAGTATCTGTGATTGTTGACTTTGGAGGTAGTGGAAGAAAAAATAATTCTGGAAGAAAAAAAAAGCAGACAGTCCCATTGAAGTAACTGTGCGTCTGTCACAGGAGAATGAATACTCCTTTCAACAAATCTATAATTTGCAGAAGTTGCAAAAAGAAAATAGCCGTAAGGTGACTGTTAACATACTTCAGTTCATCCTGCCAAGAAAGTTAACTTCATAAAGTCATTAAACCTGTGATTACATTTTAAAATATTATTCCCTAGCCATTTCTTCTTAGACTTTAAAATATAGTTACTGTATATACTACCTTCTTTGTGATAGGAAAAATTGTAAAATACACTTATTTTTCATAAACTCCTAATTATTAACAGAGCTATTTGCGCTCCTATAGTTAAAATCATTTCAACACTTCCGTTATTTAAACTTTACTTTTAGGGGTTTATAATTCTGCTATAATAAAAAATATATTCAGACTCTGAGGTCTCAGACATTGTTTGCTGGTATTAGGGAATTAAGCGTGGTTTTCTTTAAAAAGCTGATTAATTTGGATTGTTTGCTGTTCTTCAATATCATCCCAAACAAAATACTTCGTAACATGGACTTAATAATTTCAAAACTAAAAAAATTAGGAAAAGACGAGTGATTATGTTGGAACTGCTGCAGCCCCAAATTCTGTGACTGGCACTGAGGCTTGGAGAAGGGAGATGGTGGGAAATTCGTGCCATACTGCTCCATTGCCATGTGGTAACCTCATGCATGCACAGTTCCTGCAGCATTTCTATCCCACCCATTATCTGGAGTCACAGGCAGTGCTGCTCCCTGAGTGAAACCCCCCCTGTGCTCCCACTGCAGCCAGGGGTGAGGCACCTCCTGATTTCAGGGAGCTGAGAAGGGCTTTTCTGGAATGACAAATGCTCGGGTGCTTGGAGATGGATCGGTTCTTTGGCACGGCTTCCTGAAATCCCTCTTCATCACATAATGACTCAACAAGGCCTTCAGCTCTGGAAATTCAGGAATCGGGGCTAATTGCATATTAATGGCAACTCTGGGACAGTCAAATAAGACATTTTGTTATAATACTAATTATAGCAAAGCACTCACGTTGTGGTTTGAATGAGTCAATTATGTGTGTGTTAAACTATAAATACATCTTCCCCCCAGCCTCGGCTGTGTGGGACGTAATTTCTATTTAATTGCTTGGATACATATTTACCTGAGCATACCCTGGTTTCCCAGGTAAATACGTGTTCCAATGCAGAACTCATTATGGTCTGTTTGGATAAATAATCCATATTTTATAACTGTACAGGAAGTAATTATTTTTGTACTTTGCTTTCTTTAAGCCAAAGAAATTAAATGCCGTGTGTCCATTCCTTAAAATAAAATAGATGCAGAAGTCAAGGCAATAGGAGAATAAAGTTTTCATTGTTTCGGTAGATAGTGAGAATATTATTCCAGATTTTGATCTTGTGTTTAGCCCAGAATAACTCCATTAAAGTAAACAGTGTTATTCAGGATTCACTTAGATGCAAATGGGACATGAATTTGGCCTTTGCTCCTTACTCTCCCTTCCTTCACCTCAAGGCTTCTGCAAGCAGCTCACACAACCTTTGCTATAAATGTCATTGTCACGTGTTTATCATTTGTAAAAATAAAGTATTTCAGCTACACATGGAAATTAACATACCTGAACTTTATGTCTTAGAGAGTCATGGGATGGTTTGGATTGGAAGGGGCCAAGAGATCATCCTTGTGTATGTTTGGGAACTAGGACGTGCTTTCCCTTTGGATATTTCTAGCATTGTTTTACATGATATTTGGGAAAGCTGTGTTGTGTTATCACCATGCTAAGGTCAGGTTTTCTAACACTTTTAAGCTCAGTGGGGCCAAAGTCAGCCTTGGCATAAATCCATTAGCTGCAATAGATTTACACCAGAGAGGAATATTGGCTCTTTCTTGGTAATTTTTTTTTTTATCCAACTCTTTATATTTTATGTTAGAAACATAAGTAGCTTGCGTGCCCTCAAACTAATCAGAATAAGAAACAGTTTTGCTTATGCCAAAAAATAGAGCTATCGTTTTTCACATTCTTACATTTTTCAAGTGAGATTATGTTACTGTGACTTCTGAATTCCTGAAATCTCTCTGGTCTCGGTGACTGCAAGGCCAAGAGAGGGTTCCAAGGGGAAAATCTGAACCTCTTCACGCAGTATGTTTTGTGTTGTGCTTACCAGATACAGTTAACGTTTTGTGTGCCTGTGATTAGTGTGGAAAAAAATTAATGCAGTCCAGTATTATGATTTATGGACTGAATCTTTTGCCTACTGAACACTTGCCAAAATGAAAATTCTCTCTCCCCCCCCCCCCCCCCTTTCCCCTTCTTTGGATATTAGAAACAGCTACTGTTTTTGTTGATCTTTTTAACTTCTGAATAGGCCTATTTCAAGTCATAGCAGCATGGGAGCTCAGATTAATAATATACTTATTCAGCCAGTGATACTGAGTGAAACCATTGCTAGTGTGAGTATGAAGGATAGGATTTCTTTAAATTATTTTCAGGTGCATTTCTAAAGAAGAATATAGAGCTATTTGAACATAAATTAAATTGCTGTTTATTGATCATATTACAGGTGTGTATAATTTTAATATCAAGAATTTTTGAAGGTGTCTCTTCTTTTGATGACTTTTGTGCTGTGCTCGCTGTGAGTCTTCATCAGAGGGTTAACAACGCTAAGGGCAAAAAACCTTACAGTTAAATCTTGCTTTTTGAATTATGTGTTCTAATGCAGAGAATAAAGTGTGCATCCCTTCTATCTCAGTCATTATGTTTTAAGCAAAAACTGCTTGTCTGCAGAGGCAGTGGATTCCCATCCAATCTGACCTGGAAAAATCCAAGGGCAGACTGGATGGGGCTCTGAGAAAGGTGGTCTAGTTGAAGGGGGTTGGACTAGATGACTTTTAAAAAATCCTTCCAACCCATTCTGTGATTCCATGATGATCTTACGGCAGAACAAAAGGCTTGTGAGGTGAGAGGAGCAAGTCCCATTGACTCCTTTTGTGCATTTGGGCTGAACCTCCTTAGCCCAGTGCTTTGATAAGCATCAGCTGTGCAGATTACCCAATAACCCTTTTCTGGTTTTGTGTAAAAACCCCAATTTTCTGCACCTACTGAAAGCTGCTGTACTTAGTTCTTTACAAAGAGATTTTTTGCTCTTTGCAGCACAATTTGAGGCATTCGGGGCCCCCCATAGGCACTGTCACAATGGATGTAAGGGCAGTCCATTGCTTCACACTCCTTTGGCCACCTCTTATCAATTGTTGTGTCATTCCTTGCTCAATCCCATCTTTATCACTTTCACAGCTGTATGGCCTGATCTACTCAATAAGGTTTTTCAATTCCTTCATTATTAGAGTTGGTGTTTCCTATCAATTCATTTTCTTTCTCCCAAATGAAATAAGAGCATTCCTAAAAAAGTTCTTCATGTGTGTCTGGTTTATACTAATGCTAAGTCAAGTATGGGTAGAGTTTCTTTCAAAAAATACTTAGGTAAGCTGTTTAAAATTAATATTTGTTATTCTAAAAAATTGGGAGAGGGATCAGCCACCCTTCCACAGTTGCAGATAAAGTGCTATAGCGAGAATTTGGCATTTTTACATTGCCTGAGAGAATTATATGTTCATTTTCTGTGCTAAGAGAAGGGAAAAAAAAAGGGCAGCAGGACTTTTTAAAAGCAATCATTTTCAATATAAACAAAAAAGCTTTTTCTTGAGATTTGTCAAAGGTCTTTCAGGCTTTTCATAAAATTGTTATTCCCTTCTTGGCAAACAAAACTTGAGTGAGTGACACCTCTGAGAGTCCCAGCTTGTGTTTTAGTGCACAGCTTGTATTTTGCTATGGACGACCATGCAAAATATTATCTGAATTTATTTGAAACAAACCCCAGTGAATAAAGTTTTTAACACTGAAAACACCATCCTGATTTATTCATTTATTTTAGTTGCAGCAAGCAGCTGAAGTTTCTCAGATGAGAGGAGCTCGAGTCATCTCTGCTGAAGATCTCCTGTTCTTAATGCGCAAAGATAAGGTACAGTACATAGACAGAAGTTCCCGATTTTATGTAGTCAGCTGCTTATTGTGTTTTCAAGTGCTTTCTTAACCTATGTAAAGGAATCCATCATCCTGAATAGCTTTGTTTAAAAGTATAGCTGCTCTGCGATTGTATTTGATAGAGCATGTTATAATCAGTCTGTAATATCTGAAATAATTCTTTTTTTTCCTGTAGCTTCAATTATCTATTTTTTTTTCCACCAAGCTTAAGGATAGATAATGTACCTTAGAGCTCAAAACAATTCCTTAATAAGATATAAATATTGATCCCTATATTTTATGTCCCTTTAACAAAAATAATCAATCGTTCTAATTCCCCCCTGTTTAGGAAGGGTGCCAGTGTGACATTTGACAATGCGACCATTGTACTTTTGTCATTTAGACTGTCTATAAATCTTCTTTATTTTATTTTCTAATATTTTTCCTGTCTTTTACCCCACTAAAATCTCCAAATTTAGGTATGGCCTTGCTTTCTCTGGGTAGAGCAGGTCAACAGGGGAAAAAAAAAATAAATTCTCTCCTCAAATTTATTTTTAATTTAATTATTTATTCTTCCTTTATGTTCTTTTCTCCCTTAGTTTCTCTCTTTCTCTCACCTTTTTCTCTCATTTGTTTTCATTTCCTCATTTTACAGGTAAAACCTAATGACCAAAACCATTTCAAAATTAAACCCCATTAAAACATGAAAATAGAATGCAGATTCTTTATCTGATAAAAGCTGTAAGGCTGTACTGAAAACAGTGGTTGCTATGGGTCAAAGTTCATAGAAATGTGCATTTCTAGCCTAGAGTTTCCAAAGTGAGCAAACATTTTGGAGTGCCATAAGGAAGCCCGATATATGATTTTCTTCTTTCTGAAAGTCAAACTCATTTCTGTCTCACAGCAGAATACCAAGGAGGTCAAATAAATAATATTTAATATGGATTTGCTGCTGTTCTGAGGTACTTTCTGGGCATGGATTTTTTGCAGAATTTAAAATGACAAATATTTTAAAAGTTATATTTACTGAGTAATGTGCTACACATTTGTACGTTTGTGTTTTGCAAAGTTTATTAAATGAGAAATAACTATGTAGTAGTCATTAGTATTAATGTTTTTTTTTCTCATAGAAGAAGCTTCGAAGGCTACTTAAATACATGTTTTTTCGAGACTACAAATCTAAAATTGTCAAAGGAATAGAAGAAGATGACATCCTAGAAGGTAGAAAAAAAGAAATTACTTAATTTCGGAGAGGCTTGATGTCTTGTAAAAGTGTTGAGCAACTCAATGCAAAGTATTAATGTCTTGCTTTGTAGTTAGAGGCACAAAAATTGTCTCTTTAGAGGAATTTTGCCGAAAATCTCTGCTTTTCAATTGGAAATACGTAAGCATTTGCATCAACCATCCAGATAAACAGTAAGACTTTAATGTTAGAGCTCTGTTGAAGTAAGAAACTGGTGCTGATTAAAGGGCTAATTGATTGCAGCATCTGTATTTTAAATGTACCTCCTGCAATTGAATGGACATTGGTTAAATTATTATCAAAAGGTTTTGACATGCTTTAAAAACAAAAAAAAAATACCCTTATAATCTGAAGTCACTGAACAACAATATATGTGGGTCGGGGTTTTTTACAGTATGGTTTTACATTATATACTTTGAATCTGCAGATTAAATAATGGGAAGCATTTTTGTTTCTGTATTCCATGAGGAAGTCACAGATTTTATAACTAATGCATTTAAAATGAAAGCTCTTTGAATTAAAAATAAATTAATTTATGCCATATAGTTTCCTGGTTTAAGGTTTTGTTGATTTATATTGATATTAGAATTAACATTTCCGTTGTAAAATGTGAAGTTAAAACTTATCATGGCAAATCGAAACCTTACCATAGTGTTATAACATCTAGCAATGTCCATATACAACTTTCTGTACTAAACTCACTTCCTTTCTCAGAGCCTTTTATTATTTTTTCGCCATACAATGAATTCCTTATGTTTGGTTCCTCTGAGCATCCACATTGATGCTAGGTAAACATTGTACTTCTTGTTTTGAATTCATCAAGCTGTGGATAAGTTTTTGTCAGCTCATTTGAGATTTAATTTGCCTGTGACATTTTATTTTCGTGTTTCATGTGTGCAAGCAGCCTGGCAGTACAGCTTCTTACCTGGCAGCTTTGGGATGCTAATACTTTAGCTTGTGTCACTATTTAAAGCAAATAAACAATTCCCTTAAGCCTTTTAGGAAATGCTTCCTAAACACAGTTTATCCTAGAATTAGAGAATGCCTTTTCTAGTGGGCTTTGATAATTAAAGCCATTAATTTTCTTTTGTGAATGTAATGCCTTTTTAGCTGCTCTGCTGTTTAAAGCAACAGAGATCATCTTGCCAGCATTCTTCAGGTTTCACTGCAGAGCAATGGTCCATCACCTCTGGAACTGCACCTTCATGGTCATGTTAGGGTTTGCTTGAGGCTGTAGGTCATGAAGATGTTCTGCATGTGTCCAGGGAAGAACATTTCCTCAATATATTCTGCTCTGTGACTCAAGTTCTTTCTGCCAAAGAGGAGTTGTTTCCTCTACAGCTGTGTTCACTGTGGATTCTTTGGTGAGAAGTAATGATATATGGACAGCAGATTAGTGTTCTCTAGATTATGAAAGACTACTTGGTTATACTAAAAAGTACTAAAGATGATGTTTTGCTGTTACTGGAGGAGAGCCAGAACAAGGTGACATCACTTTGTTCAGGCAGCACAGCTTGTGTGAGGAGCACAATAAGAACAGGCCTTTTCTGCTCAGTGCTGGTTCTAAAATATGTTACTTGGGGACATCAGGTGATGTTTGGAGAAGCCAGATAGGTTAAGTTTGTTGTTCTTTCCTTGTCTTTGTGAAGACAAATTCAGCAGCAATAACACCAACAAGCGGCAGAAGCTGGCCCAAGACTTTCTCAACTCCATTGACCAGACTGGAGAGCTCTTGGCCATGTTTGAAGATGATGAGATTGATGATGTCAAGCAGGAGAGGATGGAGGTAATACTTTCCTTTTACTGATACCCAGCAGAGAAACTGTGAAACATTTAATACATCATGCTGGTCTGATGCCTTTTTCACGCTGCACATTAAATCATTGTTGCATGTTTTTTCTTTTGCCCAGATGGTCTAAAGAAATCCTATTTCCATATTTTTTCTATTCCTTCAAATGTTTCTTGATATCTAAGCACACATGCTGAGAAGGAAGATTACAGACGGGTAGTTATGGATCTTTCTGTCTGCTGTGTATTTGTATTTCCTTCCTGTAGAAAGCAAATTCTATTTATAAACATTCCATGCATATCTTTCACAACAGTATTTTCCTTTTTCATTATTTATCTTCTTAGCAAATTGTTTCAACAGCATTTGAGGATCTTTTCCTATAACACAGCTTACAGATTAAATTAAAATATTCTTTGCAAATATGCTTGAGTATAAACTCTTCCCTCCATCCTTTCTACTCCTTCTTTCTGTTCTATGTCATTATGAAAAATTTTGTCTGCATTAAAATATGCAGTGCTACATGACTCCCATGAAGCTAGGCAGGATTGAGAAGCAGTGATAGCATGGAAGTCAGTGTTTTTGACTCCTTTTCTGTGGGTGGGCAGGACTACCCTGGTTTTCTGCTAATCTGGTACACATTGAGTTCAGAGGAGTCCTTCACCCTTCCTCATGCTCAGTTGCTCCATTCTTCCTCATGTTTTCTGTAGGTAACTGGATGTCAAGAACAAAATTACGCTGGGAGCACAATCACAATTCCAGAGAAGTATTTGAGCCAATTTCCATCCATTTTCAGGCATCAACATAGTGGACAGGACTGTTGGAAAGTTGATATTTGTGGAGTGATTTCTATACCCTTTCAGTGCTGGAAGCTTGTAACTTTGCTTTGAGCTTCCTTTCAATGCTCATGTGTTTGGTAATATTTTTGTATTCAATATTTGGCTATTAGGGCTTCATTTCATTTTCAGGATTTCAGGAAAATTCTAAGAAATAATGGAATTTTTATCCTGTGCTAGTTGTAATTCTACTTTCTTTCTTCTTAATTGAGCCTCTTTTCAGAACTGCAGCATTCCCAGTTTGCTTTCTCCTCCTTTCTGTCCTGTAATGGGAAGAAATCAAAACCTAATGAAGAACCATTTCTCTCTAAGAGTTTGGTTAGGAACAAGTCCCATTTCCCCCCAGCTGAGAATTTATGTCATTGAACAGTTGTATCCAACCACTGTTTGTATTTTGGAAACCGATGGTTTCTCTTCTTTAACCTCTTATTTATTTATGTAAAATGTTATGTTTTGCATAAAGGCAGGGAAATCCTTTGAGCTTGTACTCACAGAAATAGATAACAGCATTTTTCTGAATGAATGGGTTATGTGCTTGACTTTGCACTCTCTTCTCTTCTTCCTGTATAGTATTTTTCTGTCTAAAGAACTATGCAAGTTGATAAAAATATGAAGTTCTCTGTTGTAGACAATGGCAAATCTGAATCTATGTTTGTCTGTCAAGGAATATGTGTCAGTAATCAAATATTTGCCTTTCATCTGACTGTATGTTTTGGGTTTTACCACTAGACTGTAATTCACGAGCTGTAGTGTGTGTGTGTATTATATATAAAAGTAATTCTCTCTATTGCTTGACTTCTTTACATTTTGGGAACTCTTGATCTGTTTCCACGTTAAAAAAAAAAAAAAAAAAAGGCGAAAAAGAAAATCAAGATCTTATTGTAGAATACATTCATAAATTATATAGTCTCTAAAATTAATGACAAAACATGAAAGAATATTTGAAACATGCTACTCAAAATGTTTAATGTATTTTTGGTTTTATTTTGTTTGGGATTTTGTTGTCACTTTGAGGTGGGTGGAAAGGGATCAAAGATAGTAGGAAATGTGATCCATTCCTAAAGGAAGAGTTGTTAGTGGATGGGCTAATCTCCTGTATCACATTTTCTTTCTTCAGTAGATTGTTTAATCCACACTAAATTCTGGAGGAAATCCAATAGACAATTTAACAGGGTTTTTTAAGGAATTAGTGTACTTAAATCATGAACTGCAATCTAAGGGCAGTGTTCCTTTTAGGTATCAATTACCTCAGAAATGTGTGGTTATCTTGGTTTGGACAACCATAAATGATTTCAGTTCCACTTTGCCTTGGGCCAAAATCATGCTAAGCTGTCCAGAGTAGATGATAAACATATATTTCTGATGTCATTATGGGCTAAACAGGATATGATTGTTTAGCAGTATGGTTTCAGTTATGATACAAAATGCAAATATTGTTTATACTCATTGCTTTTAAAGCATTTCATAAAATTAGATCTAAGCCTTCATGTTATTGCCTGCAGTGCTTGAGGTCTATTCCGTATCAGCACCATGGAGGAGTAAGGAAAGCTCTGAGCCACTTTGGGACATTACAAAGGAGAACAAATGATTCTACGCTTCTTTGACTGAAATACAGCCAGAAGCACTGTCATATTAAAAGCAAAGGACACTCATCTAGGATTGTCTGTAGAATTTACTGATGTGTCTCATGGTTTTAAGTTGAAGCAAGGAGACTGTCTCTGGAACAGTAATACCAGCAATGTGCAAAGGGACATTGATCCAAAGTGGCATACTCTAAAAATACAGGGCAGAAATTAAGAACAAATTTCACACTACTTTATCATAACACATGTTTATTATATCAATAGATTGTGATTTTTTTTTAATAAAAACTCCAATAATAACATTAAGTAAAGGCAAACCAGCCAACTTTATTGGCAAATCAAAACAAAATAAAAACTGGAATAGCACCTCTGTCTCACTTCATAACAGTTAATATCCTGCTCTCCTGAGACAGCAGTAAAGCACCAGTGAAACACTGCTCCTCAGAGTAAGAACATTTATAGATGGAAAAAGTGATTCTCATTCCTGGATGTAACTGAACTGTGCATGGGAAGGAGAGATGGATCACAGAACTGGTCTTCATAATGTGTGCCAGTCTCTTGAGAATGACACATGTGATGGCAATCTACCACACTCCTTTTTTATTGCACAGGTTGGGCTGTGGGATAGCCAGAGCTGGTGGTGCTCAGGAATACGACTTCTCTTCCACAGTAACTGACACCTTGCAAGAGGATGGCAATTTGGCTTTTCTCTATCTCTTAAAAGTCATTTTGAGAGGAGATTTGGTGTTCTGTGGGATGTGGCTGAATTAGTGGGGCAAAAAGGCTCCTGTTCATTTAAAATCTTTGAATTTTTCCTTATTTTGCAGTTTGAGTAGACTTGTAGTTCTGGGTGCTTGTGTCTTTATTTTGCTCTTCTGAACCCCTCAGGTTCCTGACCGTAATTAAACCAGCTGCAGGTTTGGCTGGGATTTTGTGAATGGTAACTTCAGTTCTTCTGCTGTTTTTCTATGAGAACCACTATCACATTCTCCATGTCATGTCATTAAATCAAGTGTAGCTATTTAAAAACTTCAGTCAATGTCACTGCAAAGCTGGCATCTCTCTCATTCTGTAAATACCCATTTTTTATCATTTGTTTTATGGCAGTAATGCTCCCTCCCGCCAAGAAAAAGTCTTCCCATCAGAAGTCACAACTGACATACAAAAGAATTCATAGAGCATCAAGCTATGAGTGCTCTGTTTCACTTGTGTTCCCATAGGATTAGGAGAAACACCATTCATCTGTCACTCTGACTGCTAGTTTAGGGATATATTTCCAACACTCACATGTTATATGGCAATAATTCAGTTGCAGTAGCTACCATAATACTTTCATAGTACATTGCAAGTTTGAATAAACAGTGGAGGGAAAATAACTTCCCTACAAGAATAGACTACCTTAAAGCAGGCTTGAAGCCAGCAAAATGGTAAAAAACTTAGTTAAATCCCTACTTTCTGATTCTTTTGCAGGGGGGATTTGAATTAGATGATCTTTAAGATTCCTTCCAACACAAAGTATCCTTTCATTCTATGATTTAAAGTCTATTGTCATATGAATTGCATTCAATATTTGAAAACTACAAATACATTTTTTTTTATTCTAGGAGGTTCATTGTGGATGTAATTTTTTTAGTGTTGCTCACCAGTCTTCTTGTCTTAGTGGGAAATCTCTAAAGCTCACAGCAATGCAATGGGCCCTGTACAAAGGACAGTAGACCACATTAAAGTGTAGGTAGAATATATAGTTTCTTACATTTTTCTTTGTTGAGACACAGTTATTTGCACAAGACTCCTGATGCAAAGACACAAAGCTGCATCTTGAGGTACACGGAATTGTTCTTTGGGAGCTCACTCTGTTTCAGTCTAGGAAATAAGGTGAAATTGGAATATATATTTAAACTTGACAATGACCAAGAATATTCCTTCCTGGTGCAATATCATCATCAGCTTTTGAGTGATCACACTTTGACCTGAGCCAGGTCACAATGTCCCAAACAATGGTGCCGTCAACACAGGAAAACAAGGACCTGTTGGAGCAGGTCCAGGGGAGACCATGAAGATGTTCAGAGAGCTGGAGCACCTTTCCTGTGGGGCCAGTCTGGGAGAGCTGGTGGTGTCCAGCCTGGAGAAGGTTCTGGGGAGAACTTAGAGCCTCCTCCAGAATCTAAAGGGGCTTCAGGAGAGCTGGAGAGGAACTTTGGGAGTGCCAAGACAAGGGGCTTTAAACTAAGGGAGGGTTGATTTAGATTAGACATAAGGAAGGAGCTTTTTACAATGAGGGTGGTGAGGCACTGGGACTGGTTGCCCAGAAACATTCAGTGTGAGGTTGGATGGGGTTCTGAGCAATCTGATCTGGTGGAAAATATCCCTGTTCACTGCAGGGCAGAGGGACTAGGTGGCATTTAGAGATCCCTTCCAACCTAAAACATTCTATGAATGTAAACTCCTGGCAGGCAGCAGAGGTCAGGAGCTCTCCCCAACACATGATTTGGATGTGGCCACTGTCTTAGGAGAGCATTAGCATGAACAGAGGTTGCTCTGAGGTGATTGCCCTTGGACACAGGTCTTGGGCTTGGGGTCTTTTAATTGAGAGAGTAAAAATTGGAGGGCATAACTTAGAACTAAACAACTGTGAGCTCTTCTTTTCAGGGTGGATCTGAAAGATGGTGTTGAAGTTCTCGAATTCATTGTACAAGTTTGGAAAAGTTGTACAGAGAAAATAAGCAGGAAGTGATTTAGTAAGAACTCTGAGACCTTTCAGTACCACTGTGCTCCTTTCACTGGCCAAAATTATGCCAGTGTAAGTGCTGGGGAGGGGGGGTCATTACTCTTTGAGGAGTATATGTTCCTCCAGAGTGTATCAGTAACGAAGTGAAACTTGACTTAAAGCCCATATGGAAAGTAGAGGCAGCACACACTTAATAGAAACTGCATGCTGGAAGACAAACTAAGAAGTTTTCTTTTACTAAGCATCGATTCTCAGTGCATGTCTCTTTTGCTCTTTAATTTTGATAATACACCTATTTTTCTTCTCAAAGAATTATGTTTTTACTTCCTTGCTTATATCAAATTTTTGTTGATAGGATCTATATTTTGGGACAGAATCTTTGGGTTTACTTGAATGCTGGCTGGCTTCTATTATGTCACAATATTGTGCCCAAATCTAATAAATTACTAATTTTTATAATCACAGTTTATAAACCTTAAATCTTTTTTTTATTTTAAAAGCTACACCTTAGGAAAGAGTGCATCCTTGGGTAAGATTTGATACTGTAATCCGTGTGGGGTTTTTGTGCTGTTCTTTACCAAACATTGTCATAAATGGGCAAAGGGATGCCAGTAGCAGAATGAAAAGCCATACCATTGAATCCCTTAAATCTTACATTTGTTATGGACTAAATAATTGCAGCCCTAAATACAAACCAGCATCATCCTCACCTGTGAGTCCTAGCCAAGTAAGAGTAGAAAAGGCTTTATAGTGGCTAAATAACATACTGAAAGAGGAGTGGAAAAATTCCTGCCCAAGGACACAAGATTCCTGGTACAGTGATGAAAACGGGACCAAAATTTTATTTCCCCACTCCCTTAAGCTGTTTTGAGAGCTCAGTTCATTACTTCCACAAGTTGGACTGAATTTCACCTAGTTGTACCAGCCTAAAAGCTTAAATATCCCAGAAACTTAGGCTTTGGAGACTCAAGATCTCTGTGTGCTGTGGGACCATGATGATCCAAAAAAACCCCTGTACTGATGATATGAAATAGACTTTAGGGTCACACCAGCTCCTTATATACTGTCTGCTGCTTTTGCTTTACACAGATGCCAAGATTAAAAAGACCTGAGATGAAGCATCAGTCAACAAAAAAACCTTCATTCTCTAGGCAATGGTATTTTTTTGGATTTTTTTAATATTGCAAAATGGAAGTTAGGAATGAAAATACAGAAGGAATTAATTCCACTGCATCAGTCTACCCAGTGTTTCCAGATGAGTGCAAAGCACAACTGGTAGTAACTCAACTCTAAATTTGCTGTCTTGGCATCAAGGTATCTGTAAGCATCATTTGGTGTAAAAATAAGCCTGGTGGTATTAATGTTTTTTCTTATTACACATTGCTTGGGAATGTTTGGGATAGTGGGGAAGCACTGTTTCTCTTGAGCAGTGGTTGAATTGGTTAAAAGTAAACAGAAAATAATCAGAAACAGTTTTTCATTATTATCTATATGGCTGTAAATGTTGTGTCATTCTCTTTGAAAAGAGAAAAAGCCCTTGAGTGGAAAAGATTTCTTGTTACAGCCAGTATCAGTAGGCTTTTTACACTGCTAAATCAAACATTTTTTGATTTTTCTCACGTTGGGGTTGCTTGCTGTGGTTACATAGAGTGGCCTATTTGTTTGGGTCTTCAGTCGTGGGGTTTTTGAGCATTTTAGTGAATGATGCTCATACTACAAATATAAGCAGCTTTGCTGGGAGGGCAAGGTTTTTTTTGCTTTTCTGTCTTCTAGATGTTTGAGTATTTTTTGCCACTGTTTGCTTTCTCTGAGAAAGAGGAAGATTCAGGACTGTTTTATTTTTGACACCTAAATGACTGTGTCTCAAATTCTGGAAGTAAACTTTATATATATATTATTTATATCTGTGATCAATTGTAGACACACATGCTTATAAATAGTATTCCCATGGAGCATTTGATTAGGAGCCAGATACAAGACTAACAAAACATTCTCCTTCTGAGTGTATTTTAACATGTGTTTAATGTGTTTGTTGCTTAGCTCTACTAATCAGTCTGTATTGGTACTCACAACAGAATTAATTTTTATAAGAACTTTGGAGAATTAGGAAAAAGGATTGATGCTGAAGTCTGACAAAGGTCCCATTAGTAGAAGGTTATTGAAACTCCTGTCGTAATTTTTAGTAATTAAATTTGTGCTAATAGTGATTTGTATTTTTGAGGTTGTTTAGAGGTGCAATAATGCAAATCTTGTCTACAGGACAGAGTCTTTAGGGTGGAAGTTACTTTTTCAGATCTTTGAAGCTTTATGTAGCAAATTGCTATCTTTTGAGCTCCACTAAGACTAATATTGAAGTTCTTTCTGAAAGAAGAAAAAACGGTAACAGTTTATTTCTTAGGGTAAGATGTTAACCAGGTCTGCACTGAAAACAGTTCTGTCTTCTCAAGCTTTTCATAAGGAATTCATCACTTGCACAAAACCATTTCTGAGGCTGTTTTGCACAAGATTTAGAAAACTCAAAAACCTGTGTAGTTGTAACACAAGTTAAAATTATATAAGAATTTCAAACACAGTATTACTCTGTAAGATTCCTACTTCTTATTTGTGGCAAGGAAGAGATTTTCTGACACTGCTGTGAAGAGTGAAACTGAACTCTCAGCACAGAGACCCTGTATTTTTTAGCAGAAATCTTCACAATCACTTGCTTCTCTCACCCCCACCTGGAAAACTGCATAGGCAGGAGCACTTTGGGTTGTCAGCCGCTGTGTGACCAAGCTCCAGGGCACCCTTAAATTTCTCTTTCCTTCCATTTAAAGTTTCAAATCGCAAAACGCTTTCTGTGGAAGATCACTTCTAACAAATGAGGACAAGAGAGGAAGGCTCTCTATGGCATGAAATGGAGGGGAGTTGAGGGTGTTTTTCTGTTTAAACTGCTGCAGAAAAGGGCCTGAGGTGTAACAGCAAAGGTCCTGGGTTTAACAGAGTGGGGAGAACAGTCACAAGCCAATATTAAGGAAAAGATTTTTTCTGCTTCATCTGTAGGAGGCTGATGCAAGACCCTTGGCCTAAGGCTGTGACAGGCTCATTTATCTGAGGGTTCATTTATCTGCTATTTCCAGACATCACAGGTAGAGCAGAGAAGCCCTTTTCCCTCTCCTTACCCTGTATATCCTCTAAGGGATTAGCACTGTCTTTCCCAGTATTAAACTCCAGCCAGAAACTAAAACCTGGTTTGAATCAGACCCATGGGTTTGCCCTGCAAATACCTCCTACAAAATGACTGAGAATCCTTTTCTAACTGGAATTTGCCCTCTAACAGCAGACTGAGCAAGCTGTGTGTCATCAGAGCCTGTCCAGCCAGTCTGCAGCACACAAACAACATAGAAGAGCATTGGAAGGAGTTTTCAGGCTGCACTCCAGCTAAATATAACCAAAATGATCTCAGATCTATTGAATGGCACCACTTAAAGGGGGGAAGAAATCTATAGAGGGTTATTGAATACAAAGATGTTGCATTTGGTTAAAGAAGTGCTTGAGCCACAGATCACTGGGTGTTGTATGACTCTTGAGGTAAATAATTGTCATAATCTTGTCTTGGAGTTATGCTGATCATGCCTTGCTGCTGTTACAACCTGGGCAAAACAAAGATTTATTCTGTCTCTCCTTTCATGTATTTAATTCTTCTTTTTCTGCTTTTATTTTTGATTTGGCGTTTTGGTTTTTGTTTTTTCCATCTGACCACAGGATTAGCCAAGACTAGTGCAGTTTTTCCCCTCAGAAATAAAGAGATCAGTTTGCTGGTTCCTGGACTGTGTTGTCCATAGTATTTGATTTCATTCACATAGGATTTTGTGAACCTTAGTATTTCTTTGAAGTCAGAAAGAGTTTTGTGACCCTTTGCTGCAGGCATTTAAGCAAAAAAAATGAATCACTTAATTCACTCAATAGTCTCTATCTCCATATTGTCATCTTTCTTTGAGTAAATTCCAGACCAAAATACAGCATTTCACAAGATTTCAGTACCTATTACCCAGTTACTAAGGTCAGTTGTTGTCACTTTTTGTTCACATTTGCAAAGCCATGAAGGACCAGACCTTCCCACCTACATTCACACTCAACTTCAGGTATCAGGAGGAAATTCAAAGGATCTGTTGCTAAGGTGAAGGTCATTAAGGTGATCCAATAATAAACACATTGTTTCCAAGGGAATAAGAAATACCAGCATTTTTTGTTTTAAAGTTCATTCTGATAGGACTTGTAACTACAAGCTGCACTTGTAACCTGACATATCATCCCTAAAACTGGACCCTATGGCAATTTTTTTTTCGAAGGAGATGTGATTTTAGTACTGAGAGTATGAATAAGAACACAGGTTCAATGAAGAATACAAGGTATGCAGGTTAATGTGATTTTGCTTTCATCAATTTTCTATATGAATTAACAGGAAGGAACTAAAGTGAGCACAGGGCATTTTAGAACCAGAGTAGTTGCCTCTCCTTGTACTGCATTTTCTTGAAGCATAAACTTTCAGAGGGGACATTAAGATTAGATATGAGGAAGAAAATTCTTTACTGTGAGGGTGGTGAGACACTGGCTCAGATTTCGCAGAGAAGTCATCCCTGTTCCTGGAAGTGTCCATGGCCAGGTTGGATGGGGCTTGCAGCAACCTGGGATAGTGGAAGGTGTCCCTGCTCATGACAGGGGGCTGGAACCAGATGATCTTTAAGGTCCCTTTCAATACAAACTATTCTGTGATTCTATGATTCTCTTTATGCATTAAACTCATGATTATGACATGATTAGCTGCTGGATCTTGTAAACTAAATAAAAGCAGTAATTCATTTCATGGCAAATAAATACTGAGTCACGATCCAGAGCAGTCAAATGTGTGGAAAGCAGGCCTGGAATTCACAAGGACCTTGTTGACAGGCTGGAGAAACAGGCTGACACAAAGGTCAGCAATAGTAAATGTGGATGTTATAACCCCATGCAAGGGTACAGCTTGTGGGGCAGCCACGTGCTGGGCTGTGTCAGCAGAGGTTACCAGCAGGTCAAGGGAAACAATGATTCCCCATGAGCTGGCACTTGTGAGACCACATCTGGAATCCGTGGCCTATTTTGTGCTCCCAAGTACAAGAAGGACTTTGAAATACTGAACCAGAGGGTCACCAAGAAATATAGGGGGTGCATATGATGAAAGACTGAGAGGCAAAAGCTTGCTCGGCCTGAAAAACAGGAGGCAAAAGAGAAATTTCATTGCTGTTTCCAGCTAATGACAGGAGGCGATGAAGCCAGACCCTGCTTGGATGTGCATGGTAAAGGTCAGAATTTGAACTGATACCTAATAGGAGAAAAACAGTTCTGATCAAATTGATTCAGATTGGAACTGGTTGGCCAGATAGGATGAGGAAGTCTCCATCTTTGGAGATATCTCAAACTTGGCTGGTCAAGGTGCTGAACCACTGAAACCTCAATCTGCTCAAATAGGACCTTTTTTGAGCAGATTCACATTAGAGATCTCTGGAAGGCCTAAAACTTCTCTGGATTAAATTATTCTACCATCCTGTGATCCTGCATTTCAGACATTAAAATGGCAGGTGGGGTAGAAATAGAAAAGCTTTTATAAAGCAAGTAGATGATAAACCATCTCAGATTTCTAAGAACTGTTTAAAAATCTAGGTAGCATATAATTGGACTTTCCAGCTTCTGCACTTTCTGTAATCTGGAGCTGCTGGTATTTCCTGGAATAGATGTTTTATGTACATAAGGAACAGGGTTTTCTGTCTTTCATTTTGTCTCGGTCACTGTGGTTTATTTTATCTATAATGTTGCTTGCTGTATTCTTCTGTAAGAATATGATCTGTCTGCTGCACAGAATTGCACGAGGGGAGAGCTTCACACATCTGCTGCAGCAAAGGAACCAGAAGCAGCAAGATTTAACTGTCCTAAGTGCCTGTTGAAATGGTAACATACAATTAAGCTCTCCATGTTGCAAAATGGGAGATGCATCCACTCCCACTCCACCAGAAAAAGGACCCACAACATTCCTACAGAACAGCACAGGTATACGCTGCCTTAGTTTAGTCACTCGACCCAAGGCAGCATGATTCCATTTGGATCTTTTGTCCCTCAAACTTTAAATTTTGTCTCCCCTATTCTTCCTTTCTGGTCTCTCATCTTTGTTAAAATTGAGGGTACCTAGTCAGGCTTTCATTAAATGAGTCAGAAAAGGTTCTTTTAATTCGGATAATCAGGAGAAAACAGTAGCAGTTCTCATTTTCAGGTAGTTACCTAACATAAAGTTCTCATGGAGTGCATTTGTAGAGTTTATGCTTACACACATTCTTGTAATCAGCATTTGTGTGATTTTTGTAAATTTTTACTAATCTAGGATTTGCATTAAAATAACTTTAAAACATGACAAAAATTAGTCATGGCTCCTGCTTTGGCTTGACAAAGTACACCTACAACTAGACCTAAATTTTCATGGAGGTCAAGACCATATACTGTCACTAGCAAAAATACTGATTTTGGATAGAGAAGAAATTTTAGATAATATTTTATGTGAATTCAGTAATATTTTGGTCAAGTAGGGGGCTACAGTTGAAAGCATAGGTTTATGTGTTCAGAGGTAGCTCTTCTAAATTTTTATGCAGGTAGTGGCAGGGTTTTGGAATTTCTTTGGCATAAGGAAGAACACAGAATCTCTTTTGGTGTCTGTATCATGTGTGCTGCACTCCTGGTGTGCTATGAGACATTTCTACAATAGCAGTGGCAGGAAAGTAATGCAAAGTGGTCATACAAAAAAGTACAATTTTGCATGTATTTTATTCTCAGATAATTCCTTAACATCTTCTGCACACTCTGCTTTTGAGTGGCACAAGTGAGGGGCAGGGACAGGGACTCCTTGGTAGCAGCATTTAAGTGCTGTTGAAACTTTGCCTCCAGCACTTCGGAAGCAATCACTAAATTTGGGTTTTCATTTGATCAAACAAAAGAAGGACGGGTAGTCTCTGTCAGGGGGCTGGATTTTATTTCCCAAGGCTAACAGCCATTTCCAGGACTTTGTCAGACCTACTGAGCGTTTTTTCTCCCTTTGTCAGATGGTATTATTTAAAATCAGTTCATCCACTTGTGTGGGATCCATATCCTATATCATACAGCGACTCTGACAAGAAGATGCTTTTACTGGGGGTGTTATTCAAAGCACTGTTGATTTTCTCAGGCTGCAGACATCTGCAGAAAAAGCTTGTAGAACATCCAGCATCTGGTATCGAGCCCCCCCTCCTTACACAGACCATATCAAACAGTCTGGAAACGGAACACGTTCCCGACATCCGCTTGGAAATAATTTTTTTTGTGTTTATTGTAGATGTATTAGCTGTCAGCTCGTATCATCAGCTAATTATTTTATATCTGAAAATTGTAATGGCATCCTCAGATGTACTAAAGTCAGGCAAATTTCCAGCTACTAATCACACCCTTCTTAAAAGGGGAGTTAACTCTCGACTTACCTCAAGGCTGGAGATCTGATTTCTGGTTCCAGAATTTAGAGGAATGCATTGGTGAGATGACTCTTATGCCTTGCCTGCCTTGGTATCCTGAGCTGTATTTTAAAAAGAGAGACAAAAATGCTGCAGAGACATTGACATCTTTGAGAAATGCTAAATTTGGCTAAGAAAAATGTCAGAAAAATTTGGAAGCACTAAGAAATTCAAGATACCTCTAATGAAGAGTAATTTTTCTCCAGGATGTGTGATGGCATGAGAGTCTATAACAACTTCTAACACCACAGTCAAGTAATTGATGCTAGACCATGGCTGTTCATGTTCTACACCTTTAATTCTAAATACACTTCAGCCTTCCAAGCTGTGCCTCAGAATCTTGGTGTTAAAGATATTGTTCTTTGCATCCCAGTGATGGTAAATTGCTAATTGTAATATTTTGAACTGAAACCCTTTTTTCCGTTTTTCTGAACTACATTGCTATGTTATTATTTATTTTTTTCTTTTTTTTCGTAGATCTTTGATTCACACTGGAACCTTCCCACCTCCCTAAAACTCCCTAATCCTCCATTTCAGTCAGCCTAGGCCTCCAGGAAAAATCTAAATAGATGTGAGAAATCCCTAGAAATCTGAACAGGTTTTTACGTTTCAAAAACTAATTAATTTTTATTTTCACATTAAATTTACAAAGCTTTCAGTGACCAGCAATAGGAATGTCATCTTAACTGTGGCATATATTTAATCTTTATATAGCTAATTTTGAACAGGAATTAAAGCCGAGGCTTTTTTTCAGGAGGAACTCTTGCAAAGTTCTTGAATTCAAAGCTTTCTGCCTTTAGAAAACCAACTGTAGCATAAAAGTAGGAAAAAGAAAAAAAAAAGGAATTCTTTCTATATGGTATCTGTTTTCCCCTTCTGGAATTGACTAAATATTTTGCATGCTGAATTGAAAGGTGCTAACTCCTTTGGAAGGGATTCTTTTCACTGTAAGCAATTTGAAGAATGTGTGCAGGGAATTGTGTCCCAATGTTTATTTCTGTAACAGACTGATTGAATGAATATAATATTCAAGAGCCATTATTAATGCAGCATGAAAAATTGTGTATCAGACATTGCAAATTAGGAAGATGAAAACTAAAATTCCCCAGATTTGCCCTTTTATTTATATCTGACAGTCTGCATACTCTTTATGTCACTTTTAATTGATGATTCGAAATAAAACAGTGACTTCTCTCTTATGATGGGGCTCAGATGGGCTGTGCTGATTTAGAAAAACTGAAAATCCCAGCAGTTAGTTTAATAGCTCATAATTAAATTTACAAATCAGGTTTCATTTAAATTAATTATTTTAAAGTGATTTAAATTTATGTAATTCTACACGTGTACAATTACACTGAAGACTGGTGGTGTTGCTTTGAATTGTTATAACATTTTTATGGCAATTTAGAAATGATTCAAGATATTTTCTAATTATGCATGTATCTCCAAATGAGGTAAAATTAGGCAAAGCTTTTTTCTTAAGTCATGGAATCATAGATAGAATTCATAAAAAGATTATAATAAATTGTAGAATTATAAATAAATATTTAAAATACTCTTAGCAAATCAGAATATTCTACCTGAAATTTCATAATTACTGGTAGTTGTAATATACTGGTAAAAGTTATTTTTGTGGGTATGTGCAGCTAATATGAACTCAGATTTAGAAAAAAGGAAAGTCCAGTGTTTGTATATTTAAATAGCACATCAAAATCCTTACTTTTGGAACTAAAACTAGCATCCCATAGCCAGCTCTCTTTATTAATTAGTGCTTCGTTATTGAGTAGTTGATAATTTCAGAAGTCATTGGCATTCAGATACTTTCTGAGGGATATGAAGATCTGTCTTCACTGAATCAAGTCTTGTTGCAAAGTAAAGGATGTTTAAAATAATCACACACATCTATGGAACAGTAGAAGTCTGCTGTAGGGTTTAGCTGAGGAGGTGTTAACATTAGCTCATTATATCAATATTTGTAAGATTCAGATTCTCCAGGGTTGTTTCTTTGGAAAGCTGCATATATTCATTATCAGTTTAGACCATCAGCACAAGAACTGCCTTTGTCTTGGAAATACAAATAAAGACCTGTCAGTGGAAGATGAGGACTCTTTCCCACCTTACAAGTGAAGGGAGTGTGTAACAAAGGCTGCAGAAGGCTGAAATTTCAGCTGAAAGTATTACTTTCATGGCATGTCCAATATGAAAAAATTTCAAAATATTTCACAAAAATGTTACTTCTAATGTGTTGGTTTAAATTCTATATTACTTAAGCAAATATTTAAATATTATATTAGTTTTTCTGCATAGTTGACATGAATATAATTCTACCTTCCTGCCAAGTATGTCAAAACCCAAATTCACTTCCATTTGCCAGGGTAAATGTTTATTTTGTTTTCCCACATAATGTGCTCTTTAAAGTGTCACCAGGATACCAAATCTGATGGCTTTTTAATAGAGACATGGTGGGGGTTTTTTGCTTTCATTAGGAAACAGGATAAACTATCAGTGAAGCTAATGGTAATGAACCCATATTCTGTAGATGCTCTTTCCTCTCCTTCCCCTCATCTCACGTAAAAAAAAAAAAAGAAATTCCCATCAAAACTATTGTTGTGGTTCCTCATTTTTTGTAAATGCATGAAGGGTCTGTAGTAGGAAGTGGTGCTGGTGGGGCAGAGCAAGACATCAGGATATGCAGAACCATTTCTTCTGTGAAGGGTGAGCTGGGATGCCTCAGAGACGCTCCCCTCCCTAAACAACTTTTTGGTTTGTTTTGCCATGAAATAGGTGAGATGATTTAAGAGATGACCATGGGATGGTCACTGTTAAAAAAGCTGTTTGCTCCTTTTACTATTTATGTTACAGAATGTCAGCCTACGCCTGTGTAGGTTTTCACCAGTCAGTGAGTTTCACTGTGGCTTTCATCCTTCAGTCTTAACCAAACTAACAAAACCTGTTTTCATAAATTAAAATCCTGAAATTTCTGCTTTTAAATGATATATCAGTAAAGTTTCATTGAAAAGCTTCAGTTCTGCTTCTGATGCAAAATGGAATGTAACTGGTTTAAGTACTGCTGTGAAAGTTTTATGCATTTAAAATTTTTTTTTTTTTTTAGATTACCCTGTATTTTTTCCAAAGAAGGGAATGGGGATGTTTAATAAGAGAACTCCCCTAGTGGCTTTGGATGGTGGGGCTTGTTTTGAATTAATGACAGCATATGTTTCTTTGGTTTTATGTAAACGCTTAATAATTTTGTGGTATATTTATCAATGGGCATGGTATAAGGGACTAACTAAATAGATTGTTCCAAATTAGTCAAATTAGCTGATGGTTTAAATTAGCTTAATTTCAAATGCTAAATCATGTTGTTAAACCCCAGATCTTCATGTTTTCCTTTTCCTCTCTAACATTAGCAAGAGACAAGAGAAAGTAGGATGAAGAAAAAGAAGCATTTGCCAATTAAACTAACTGCCTTTGGGAAAATTATTTTTTTTATGATTCTATTTCTCATGCATATAGCGGAGGTAATTCTCACAAGGCTGCTATGAAGACAAATTTATATTTGAAGAATTTATGAAACAATAATGAATAGCAGCATAGAATTTTCTGCATAGTTAAATAAATAACAATATTAAATATTTCAATTAACTTTTGACAAAAGAAATATTCACATTGGGCCAAGTTCTTTTCTCAGTGAAGAGGGTCACAATTAAAGGAGCATAATGCTTTTGTTCAAAGCCTGTCATTTCAGACATTAATTTTTAGTGTCTCCTTTCCTTTCTCTTCATACCTGGCACATTGTGAGGTTTGATAGTGCTTTTTTTCTCCCCCAGCCTGTGCAAACTGGAATACACAACTGGTGTGGGTGGTGCGTCATGGCATCACCACATACAAGTTCTGCACTTGCATGATCAATGCAAATAAAATGTAATCTTTGAACTGAGCCTTAAATATTTTCAATTCAGCCTTCATTTGCACTCAGCCAAAGTCAAATGTCAGTGGATGTAGCATTAGTAGCAGAACCCAGGTAGGAGTTCTGAATTTTGAGTACACGTTCTCTTTCAGGTCTGGAAGTCTGGGCAGTTCAAAAGGCTGTTTAAAGGGCAACCAATTTCAGCCAGTAGAGCTGAGACATTTCTCAGTTATAAATTGCTTTGAGAAATCATAGAATCACAGAATGGTTTGGGTTGGAATGGATCTTAAAGACCTTCCATTTCCAACCCTCTGCAATGACAGGGACACCTTCCACTGTCCCAGGTTGCTCCAAGCCCTGTGCAACCTGGCCTTCAACACTTCCAGGGATGGGGAAGCTACAGCTTCTCTGTATAGCCTCAACACTATCACAAGGAGGAATTCCATCCTCATATCCCATCTAACCCTTAACTTTGGCAGTGGGATGTAATTCCCTCTGTCCTGTCCCTTCAACCCTTGTCCCAAGTCCCTTGCCAGCTCTCCTGAAGCACCTTTAGGCCCTGAAAGGGGCTCTAGGGGCTCCCTGAATCCTTTTCTTCTCCAGGCTGGACACCCCCAGCTCTTCCATCTCTGAGAATCTTTATGGTATCCTCTGGAACCCTTCCAGCAAATCCGCATCCTCCTTTTACTGGGGACATGCACATCTCAGGCAATTCCTTCTGGTCACTGTTTTTGTAAGGGAAGCATTTCCTCTTCAGCTCAGTGTATGACTCAACTTATTCCCTGAATTTCATGATGTGATTTTTATCTGGAGTTCCATGTCTTGCAATTATCAAATTAGAAAGGCTTTTCCAAAAGACTAAAGTCCCAACCACAGAATTAGAGTTAGTGGTGTAAATACCACAAGTTGAGAAATGTCTGTATGCTTCTGGTGTTAAGGAAGGAATACATTTTTGAGTACCACTCTCTATTGTTCTCTGGTTACATCAGACTCTACCAGACAAAATAAATCTGAGTAATTTTGCATTCTCCAATCATATGCCGAGGAGAGAGCATTTATGAGTATTTAGTACCATGTATTTTAGTTTTAATTAATTAATTTTAATGTTTTCCTTTCAGACATTCATGAATACACTTACACAATTTCATCATAAAAGTTGATCTGTTTGGAATTGTCATGGAAAATGGCTGAGCTAAACTGTTTTATTCATATATTCTAGATGCAATCTTAAATTGGGGAGGTGTTTCTAGGATGACACCCTACAACTATTGATATTAATTGAAGCTTTGCATGGGAAACTACAGAGTCAGGAGTTCACCTCTAAGGTGTAAGACACAATCTTGACTTAACAAGTGGATTGCTGTACTGCACACCACATTACTTACAAATATAGCAAAAAAAATTGTGTATTTTTAATTTGTGCATGTATGTTTTGCCAGTATTTTGGAACTTAGTCTTTTTTTAAAATTTTTTTTAAAGAAGCAACCTAAGTAAAAAAAAGGAAACATTAATTATGAACCTTTTTAATTCTCTGACTGAAAGAAAATCACCTGCCAAGCATGTCTGCATGAATATCCCTGTAGCAGTATATTGCTTGTGAATCTCCTGCACAGAATGATAAATATTCTTGTGCAGGATGACAAAATAAAGGTAGGTACTGTGAGAACTGGCTGTTCAACTGGGAATGTATACAAGACAAGTCTGTTTTTTCTGCAAAGGAAAAGTCAGATTTATAATTATTAAAAATAAGAGGATTCAAAAAAAATAGGAATTTTTCATATGGTGTGCAATTTACTCTGCTTTTTGCCAGTCAGATTTTTCCTTAATCTTCGTATGATCCTATTTCTAAAGTGCAGTTGCAGGAGGCATTTCACAGTCTCTGTCAACAGACCTGATTAACACAGGTAACCTTACAGGATAATGAATTTCATCACAAATATTTCTCACCAGCATACACCTTGGGTTCGCTTCCCTTCCTTTTCAGTGTAACAATTGTAAGAACAATTCTCTTGAAGACTTCCTTGCATTTCTCATTTAACATTAGCAAAATTTTCAAAAGTCTTTTTAAGCCCATGTATTGATGATGGCTGTTAACTGGGCAGAGTTTTGCCCTGCAATTTTTTTTTTTTTTTTAATTAGGTTTATTCTTTTATTTGCATTTACTAGTTAAAAGCCAGTGAGTGAGGGAGGGCTGGTCCCCAGCTGTTCCCAAACTTCCTGCTACTCAGCTTACAAACTTTACTGAATGTGTTTCTTCACATGTCGTGGCTCTAAAGTGAGTAATTCTGGACATGTTGTAGCTGGGTGAATAGATAGAATATGTCTGAGAATTGAGTTTCACTTAAACTGAGTATCTCTAGGATTGATTGCCAGGTTAACTTTGGGTTGAAAACCCCCTTCACCTCCTGCCATTCCATCTGGGTCAGTAGGAGCAGGACTGAATCTCCCAGCTCTCTCCCACAGCCAGGGAGAGGTAGAGTGTGCAGTGTGTTGTGCCTGTATTTTGCTCAATAAACAGCCTTGGAGCAAAAGCCACTCCTTGAGTTTCTGGCCACAAGACCAAACAGTGGGTCAGCTGAAAGAAATATTTAAAATACAGAGTATTATGGCTGATTTTGTCTGCCGCTAAGAGAAAAAATTTAAAGCTCAAGATGCAAAAGAAGCTGCTTTGCTGTCTGTGTCTCCCACGCCTTGCAGTGATCCCTGTTTTGGTGACTGCAAGATTTACTGGTGAGGTGCTAGAGCTGTTAATATGAACCTCATTCATGAATGGATACAGAGTCAGGGCAAGTTTTCAGAGGAATGCTATCCAGAAGATATAAAGGTATCCTCATATTAACATGGTATGTAAAGTTTTTGATGTACAGCCAGATGGAAACCACAGGAAAGTGCTACAATGTCCTCAACCAGAAAAGAGAGGGAAGTCAGTAGTCTTGATATATTAATATATCAATATATCCCACATAATTTTTTTCACTTGGTAGCATAGTTTATCCAAAACTATTTTATGTTTTTTTGGAAAGCACTGATAGAACATAGCCATAAATTTAACACATAGTTTTACAAAATACATGATGATGCTTATTATAGAAGAAAAAAATATTTTCCTGTAGAAATCAAAGGTATTCCACAAAATGGAAATGTTTCGTTTCCAGGTTCCTGCCCCACATTTCAGACTAGCAGTAATAAATTTAGACAAGGAATTTGGATATGATATGGAACTGCTTCAAATAAATACAGTATGTGTAGATTTTGCATATGTTCTAGGGCAAAGTATTACAGGGGCAATGAATCCCTATCAGGAGGTCATTTTTTTTTATTCCTTAAGCAATGAGATCATGACTGCTGGGAATTAATCCATTCATTTTGTTATTGTCTGTGCAATTTCACTTGCTTTCTTTCTTCATAATTCCCTTGAAATTTTTATATAATCTTAAATAGTCCTGCCAGCTCCCATCCCCCTACTTATCTGCACTTTCTTTGCTAGATTACATGTTTCATAGTTCCAGGGAGATGAATGGAGTTAACTTTCAGCTGGGCACAAAGCTGCCTTTGTTTATTCTTTAATTGCTTGGAGATCAGAGCAGGAACTGAATTTACTGAGTCATTCTTTACTCTTGGCCCTTGCTTGGCCCTGAAATGGAAGTTGTTCCCCTGTTGGTGCTGGGGGTGCTCACCCCTCACCCATCATAGCAGAATTCATTTGGCTTTCTGAGGATGCCTGAGCTGTGCAGAGCAGACCTAATCCAGCATCCCTTGGGCTCCATTGCTGATGGCCACAGCTGATGAACTTCAGACAAATTCATAGATGCCATTCATTTGACATTTTAAACACTTGAGTTCAGGATGAAGTTGCTCACTGAAAGTGTCTAATGTCTTTTTTACAATAAAAGGACTTTAGGTGACTAATTGGGTCTTCAGTTCTTCGAGTAAATTCCATATTTTGTCTCTGGACAGAAATTCTATAATGAATATTATAAATTTTAAAGTGTATTTCAATTAATATTTAATAATTCAGCCATTTTTTCTTGTAACTTACAGTTGTTCTTCCTTAAAAATCTCTGTAACAGTTGAGTTTTTAAAGTTTTAAAGTCTTAAATTCTGTTTATTGCAGGGAATGATGCTAATAATGCTGTGGAGAAAAGAGCAAAACTATTTTTAGTGTGAAATTGCATTAGTGTGAACAACTGCATATTGATATCAGCTTGATCTACCAGAAAAAGACCTCATCTTTTCTTCAACTATTGGGAACGTTGTCCTAAGCATATGAGCACTCAAAGCCTTTATTAAATTAAAGGCCCTAAGTTTGCTATGCAGATTTGTTCAGCTTAATGGCTGCTGCAGAATGTATGGGATGTTCTGTGAGAGTGGGTAAAGAAAACCCCTGGATGTGTGTACTTTATAGCCAAATCAAGTATTACATCGCAAAACCTATTGATCTTTCCCTGCGTGACATTTTTATTTTCTGTATAAAACTCTGACTAAGTTTAGACTTTGAAAGTCCTTACTCTTAATTCCTCCCCGTTTTTTTTTTTTTTGTTTGTTTGTTTGTTTTTTTTTTGCTTACCAATTCAAGGGATTCTCAGAACACTAAATATCCTTTTTCCTGTAGGTAAGGAAGTCTTCAGATAATGATAATCCTCAGATAATGTCAAAATTCAGAAAACTAGAAATGTATTTTCAACATATTGTGTATACTTCAATACTGAGTTACTTTGTGCTCAGTTTCTCAGGGTTTTTTTGTTTGTTTGTTTGTTTGTTTTTTAATCTAAGTAATTTCTCACAGAATCACAATATGGTTTGGGTCGGAAGAGGCCTTAAAATATCATCTCATTGTAACCCCCTCCCAAGGCCGGGGACACCTTTCACTATCCCAGGTTGCTCCAAGCCCCATCCAACCTGGCCTTGGACACTTCCAGGGATGGGTCAGCCACAGCTTCAGCCAGGGCCTCCCCACCCTCACGGGGAGGAATTCCTTCCCAATACCCCATCTAACCCTCCCTGTGCCAGTGGGAACCATTCCCCCTTGTCCTGTGATTCCATCCATTGTCTCAAGTCCCTCCCCAGCTCTCCTGGAGCCCCTTTAGGCTCTGGAAGGGGCTCTGAGGTCTCCCTGGATCCTTCTCATCTCCAGGCTGAACACCCCCAGCTCTCCCAGCCTGGCTCCATAGGAAAGGTGCTCCAGCTCTCTGGGCATCTCCATTGCCCTACAACCACGCTACAATTTGAGCCCTGACTACCCTGCAGTTTTTGTCCTCCCACCCCAGAGCTGTCAGGCACAACATACAGTGCCCTGTTATTCCCTAGTCTAAATAAAAAATAAAAGATTTGGCATTCTATTCTGGCAATATCAGCCCTTGCAGGGCAGCTTTTGTTTTCCCTGGGGTAACCACCTGGCTCCTTTGAAACCCTAACAGGCCCACAATGAGAGTTCTTGAGCAGAGGGGATCAGGGAATCACGCCACAAGATGAATATGTGAGGGTTTGGGAAGCCAGAGCCTTCACCCAACATTGTTGCCAAGCACAGGGGTGTCCATCCGTGCCGTGTACGTTTTTCAAATGTTCCAGCTTAGCAGCTCCTCGGCACATTTCCTCCAAACACGGAGCAGTTGGTGAGCAAGTTAATGTTTGGCCTCTTGCCTTCTTCCCCCCACACAAAGAGCTTTGTATGTCAAGTGTGAAAGCTTCAAAACGGAATAAAAATAAGATTATTTTTCATCCAGGATGGTAGGTGACAACATGCAATCCCTTACCTTTTTCTTTTCTTTCCCTTTTTAGTTCTTTATGCTGAAAGAAAGATATAATGCACATTTTTGGAAGACTAAGCAGACATTTACTCTGCCAGGTCCTATCTACAGCATCCTTCAGCATGTTCCAAGGAAAGCATGCAAAGTATTTTAACTCTGCTGTACAGCACATAACTCAGCTTCTTAACTGCTTAGAGTGACTAGTATGACTAGAGAGGGAGTAAAAGCTATCTATTTTTAATTCTTTTGATAAACCAGCTGAGCAGTATCATTGCTGCCATTTGTTGTATCTGCTTTTAAGCTGAGGTTGCTTCAAGGTAGAATTTTATTAGATGTTTCACTATTTCTTCATGTCAGAAAGATTCCCAGCAAACTGGCATTTCTGGTGAAAGAGGACTTCAGTCCTGTTGGAGTGACTTGCTGCTCCTTCCAACAAAAAATTTCGGAAAATTTCACTTGTATAAACTTGAAGTTGTTTCTTAGTTTAAACATCCTGTATAATTTCTTGTTTTCAAAAAAAACCTATGAAAAAGGATAAGCAGGTATCCTTTGGTCCTACAGATAAAATTATTTCATCAAATTTTCTGTGACACCCCCAACACTGGATCCCATTTTCTTTAAACTCTTTTAGCCTGGAGTCATGCTATGTTCACAGTCATGTACTCAGTCTTTCTTCTCCCTTTTTATCCCATGTCGCTGATTTGTTTTGAGTTTATAAAATATACCTTAGGAATGCAAAGGTAAAGGAACATTACATTTTTTTCGAAGCAGGGATGATATAGGAGAAAAAAAATAGAATACTGCTTGTGAGCTTGAAAAGTGAAGAGGAAAAAGGTGTTGTCTTTGGGTTGGTGTTTCTTTAAACATGACCCAGCTGTTCTACTCATCTGTTCAATTCTGCTGCATTTGATGGTTATTCATAGACTATTCTAAAACTGGGAGGACTGAAGGAACGTCTGTCTTATCCTTCAAACTGTGAGGTTCCATGCCATCATGTGAGGTTGTTTTACTAAAATGAATTAGGAAAAAATATCCAGTTATTTATGACAAACACTATATTATTTGGTGGCAGTTCAGAGCATCACACTGGAATCCACGCTTAAGAAAGAATTATTTAAAAGAGATAATTGAAGGAAGAAAAGAATTCTACTTCACATATATGTAAGTAATTTTGCTAATAAAAATATTTGTACACAGAGAAAGCAATTGGAAGTATTTATTTAGTATATAAGAACAACATTATATCCAGTGTTTAGGCAACTAATGTAGACAATTCATAGAGAGCAATTAAGTTCCTATTGGAACAATCCCTCAGCAGCACCTTTCTTTTAATAAACCTTTGAGATTTTTCACTTACAAAGAAACTTGTAATATGTATAATGAAACATGTAGCCTTTGACAGTCTTCATTTTCCCAGTTTTGTGGTCTATTTGCTGAGAGTAGCCATTGCTAAATCATTTAATTTAACGTAAGTGCTTTTGGGTTTTATCTGGTTTTGCAGTTTCCTTGCTACATTATAAGAATCATGTGAAAGTTAAAAGTATACTTGTCAAATTTCTACATGTTGGGTTATTTTTATCATCTCAGGTAGGACTTGGAAGAATAATTCCTCACATTACCATGTGATATGATTTTGTTTTTCCATGCTTTCCTTGTGGTTTCAAAGGGTTTTAAATCCCTGTGAGGGCTGGATGTGAAGGGTAATAGCCAATGGCTTAGCATATAGGTGGCAACAGGGAAAAAAAAGGATTACGAAATTTAAACCACATTACAAAAAAACCCCAGCTTCTAAAATCGTTTGAAGAAGATACCTCTTAAATATGTGAAAAATTAACCCCCAAATTAGAGGCTTTTATTAAGCACAAAGTAAAATTATACAAGGAATTCTAGGACTGCTCTTTCTAGGATATATTATGTGAGAAGTGTCCTGTGCTATGCAGAAGTTCAGATTAGATTATCTCTGTGATGCCTTCTGTTTTCAGAAGTATAGCTGAATTTATTCAGGGGCAAAGTTGAGTTCTATATTGGGTTGAAGTTACAGCATGGATTGTGAACATTATTTTTAATGGAATACAAACTCAGTCTAAACATCTTGTTGGAATGGATTAACTGAAAATTTTTATTGATTGGAAATGGCAGCTCCTCAAAATGGCCAGAGCCATGCATAGGAGAACTGGAAAATGCCTGAGTAGAACAATTTCTACCATGGTGACTAAAGGTCGAAATACAATGGAAATGATTGACTGGGCAGAAAAGAAAAAAAAAAAAAAAAAAAAAGGAGTATCCAGGTGTATTCCTGATCAGCTTGTGGTTTAGTTTACAGCTAAATTGAACATGTTGACTGCGAAGCAGATCTCATAAGTGAAGGGTGGGATGGTTGTAGGAGAGTGACCTAAAAGGCAGAGAATAGAGGAAGAAACTGTGAATTTGAAATGCTAATTTTAGTTAATTGCTTTCCCCTCTGATCTGAGAGCTGGTAAAGCCAAATGCAGGTTGTATAACATGGAGATATATCTATATATATGCATATCTATCTATAGATAGATAGATAGGTAGGTAGATAGATATACTTACCAATAGCCCTATTCTGTTCTATTAAATCAGATTGAAGAACTCTGAAATTTTGATTTCATCAGATGTAAAATTGTTCAGGGCATCAGAGCAAAATTCCTGTCTACGTGTGTGATTTTTCCATGGTTTTTTGTCCTTGGTGTGAGCACACCTGTATTTTTCATTCTGTGTGGATGTTTTCTTGAGCTTCATGGGCTCACTGCACAAGCACAGTCTTGGTGGCATCAGCCCCTCCTGACACCACTTTGTATCTGTAGTGATAGTTCAGGTGTGATGATTTATTAATTGAATTAGTTTGGAAGACACTTACATTCCTTTTCTTGTTGTTTAAAACAATCTGCTTGATTGAGAGATTGGACTAAGCTGTCTGCTTCTGACAGGGACAATCCTTCTTTTTAATCTAACTACTGCTTCCTGCCTCTGATACGTGAAGGGCTTAATCTCTTGTAGAGACCAGATCTTTACCTTGTGAAAATCACCCCTTCTCTGTTGAAGTAAACAGAATTCAAGCACCTGTTCAGACCGAACCATGGACTTCAGTGCTGCTTCAACCATGATTCAATTACAGCGTCCTGTGTATGTAGAGGGGAGGGTACTCATAGTGTCTGTGGTTTCGTAACTTGACTCTTTTGAGATTCATTCTTTTGGTTGGCACAGGACTCCGTGTGAAATACATTCTTAAATGCAGCAGTGAACATTTGACAATATTTTTTCTTCCACAATCTCTAATTCAATCTAATTTCCTTTCTTTTCCTGAAGTGTTTGAAAGTATAAAAATTCAAGCATACGTTAAGAGTGAAAAAAAACCCAAACAAACCCATGTACCACTTATTTATTACCATATATTGCGTGTGGGAAGGGGCACGTCAATGCCCCTCTCTGTCTGGCGCACTAGTGTAATGAAATTTATTAATTTCACAATTTAGAAGCTCACAGGTTCAGTTCTACTCAGTGCAGAATGTGTTGGCTTCAGTCCAGGAGAATATTTTACTTTTCTGATCATCTGTAAACACACAGGCAAGAATACTCACGTGCTTCAATTTAAATGTGCACCTTGGTCCGGGCAGCAGTGCTCAGCACCTCTCTCCTCTCAGCCCTCATCACTGGCTGGGTGAGCATTGTGCAGGCAGGCTTTGAAAATAGGAATTGACACTCTCCTCTGGGAAATCTAACTCACAAGACTAATAGCCCATCTGTGGTTTATATTTCTGCATCTTGACTTGTTCAATGCATGTTTAATTTGGGAGGGTTGCTTCAAGGTTGTGGTGAGGGTACTTTGGTGCTATAATTTCTGTTGTGGAATGCAGTCTTGTTGGAATAAGGTACATCATGTACTTTTACTCTTTTGTCAGAGAGCAGAAAGGCAAACACGAACCATGGACTCAGTCCAGTATGCAGAATTCTGTGAAAGTCGGCAATTGAGTTTTTGTAAGTATTATAATGGCTGCACTATATTAAGATGTTTGATTATTATTTCATTTAATAGAGAGCACACCAGAACCTCATGTTTTATGAAAGCCCTTTTGTTTCATCCGCAATAATAAAACTTTAAATTCTTTGTCTGTGTAACTCCTGGGAACAGTTAATTTAGCACAATTTCAGGCCGTCAGGCAGAGTATTTTATTTGAGTATTTACCAAGCTTTCTATGTGCTCAAGTACTGAGCTTGTGGGGATGACTGCAAAGCTAGAACTGGTGAGGAGTTAATGGATTAAAAGCACACTTGCCCTAAGTCTGTCGTGGTGGTGCTAAAGTCGGCACATTAGCAAAGTTTTGTGGCTGCAGGTTTTTTGGAATGCCTCTAAAGTTAGAGAAGAGCAGCAAGTTTTGCTTTTATTTCATGATCCACAGAGACACAAAGAACTTACTAAAGAGTCTTTTCTATTTTAAGCTGTAAGCTCCTGCTGTGGAATTTATTCACCATTAGCCAAGTTCATCAGTATACGCCATTCCAACACTAATAACATGATGACAGAATTAGGGCTTTACTAGCACTGAAAACCAACTTACTAGAAGTACTTGTGGGCCACGATTATAATGAGCTGTAAATTAATGGGCTTGATCATGTAGCAAAACATCATTACAGAAGCGGTTAAAGGATGACTAAGGTTTTAGGTCAAATGTCAGAGAAAGGGAGGTGAAGAAGCCAGTAAAAATCATGACAAAACAGCACATGATCCTACAACACAGACTTGAACACAGTGGTGTCTTTAAAGGAGAGACCTTATCTTGTTCTTCCTTTTGAATTCAAAGAAAGAGTGACTCATTTATGGCAAATAAATGACACATTTGAGATACTGTTCTCCATCAGCAAATGTCAGCAAACGTAGGAAAACATGTTTTGTAAGCATTTCTTTTTCTAATTCAGTATGTTTTTTACATTTAGTTATAATTTGGCATCACACATCTGTGAGCCATTAGATAAATGATACTTCAGATTAGGGTGACTTCAGGAAATGAGAGGTTTGTGATAAAGTCATTTTTAAAACCCCAAAATTGCCATTTGGAGACAGAACAAATAAAAATCTTAAATTTGAAAAATAAAATAGAATGTTGCTGACCAAGAGATTGTGATCTATAAAAATATCTCAGTGTTATTTTCACAGTGTTTTTAAATGACCATGTCTATATGGTTCTTTTTCACTGACATTTAATGTCATTAAAGAATAAGAGAATTACAGTGATTAGAAAATAGTACCAAGAGAGACTTGGGCACAAATTCAATTGCACAAAATGGGCTCAATTAGACAGAATGTACTAAAGGCTATGCAGAGCATTTGTCCAAAGGCTTTTTTTATTTATAAAATTGATTGTGTTACTATGTTTAACAAAGTGTGTTGCTGTAATATAAGCCCGTAAAAACTGTATCACAAGAGAATGAACTTGGAAGGGACTTCAAGAAACCTGTTCTAAAAATACATGTTAATAATCACAGCTCCAGATATTCCTGCACTTTTAAAGACAGGCAAAAGAAAAAGTCCGTCAAAGGATAAAGTATGAGAGAATTGCAAACTTAAATTCTAGGGAACACTTTGTGATCATTATATCACCTTCACACTTCTCATGTTTCCTTTTTCTTTTTTATTCTGTTTGTTTGTTTGTTTGTTTGTATCTGTTTCTTTCTTGAGTGATGCAATGTAGTCTTCCATTACGTCCTGAATAAAAATAACCATTATTTTGACCTTTTTTCTGTTTAACACCTGACTTGTCTGTAGCTTTTTAGTCCTGATTGAAAACTCTTTTTGAAAGAGTTGTTTCCACTTCCTTCAGATGATTTTTCCACCTTGTATTTATTTTGTTTTGTCTCTCACAAACAGCCCTCATTAGGATCTCTGTCTCAATAGCTCCTTTCTGTCCACAGATTTCTATGATCATCTTGTTCTCCACTGACCTAAGTAAGATCATCCTTTTTCCCTCCTTTTACTCTTTAAGCAAATATTACATTTCATCATCCCATATTTTTGTCTGCCGTTTTTCTGAATCGATCTCACCCATTGCCAGTGTGAAGTTCTCATATGAGTGTTGATTATATATCTATCCTTATTTCTTTATATACAAAGCACACTTAAAAGACACTCTTGTACAAATAATTTTGGCTCACTTGTCAGCACTTCAGCCCTGTAAAGTTAACTTCCAAGTTCTTCTGTCCTTCATTTGTCTTTGCTATTGTTATACAATTATATCAATTTTATCTAGACTCATATTGATTGTATTGATGTCTTTTAGTGGTTTTTTTTAATACATCAAAGATGTGATTCAATCATTTTATTTGTTTTACGGTAACGCATTCTAAAGCAAGGTTGTCCAGTCCACACTCCTCTGAGGTTGACCCTTCCTTGTTCTGAAATCTCCTGTGTGATCAATTATCTTGTGTTTTTCTCTTTATTCCATGTGCTTATGGGTCTCCAAATTATGTGAAATACTAGTCTTTCCTCACTTTTTCCATTTTGATAATTCCTTCTTTGGCCAGTCAAATCACGCTTTTATTAATTACTTCAATTTTGCAGTATTTCTGTGACCCAAAAAAATGGAATATTTTGGCCTATCTGTCATTAACTTTTCTTTTTCCCCTTATGTTTTTAACTGACAGCAAAGAAAGCATCCAAGTTCCGTGACTGGCTGGACTGCAGCAGTATGGAAATAAAGCCAAATGCAGTTGCAATGGAGATTTTGGCATATTTAGCATATGAGACTGTGGCCCAGGTAAGGAACTGATTGAACTCTATTGAAAATGAATTAATTACTCTTGGAGGTGCTTCAGCCTCAGGGTCTCTGTTGCAAGCCCCTTCAGAAATGCAGTAACTACTTCAGCTCTCCAAGCTGCCTGGATTCATGGAGTCATGGAATGGTTTGGGTTGGCAGGGACCTTAAGGCTCATGCAGTTCCAAGCCCCAGCCATGGGCAGGGACACCTTCCACTAGGCCAGCTCAAAAATCCAGCCTGCCTTTCGATTTGCTGTGTGACAGATGTGTGCTGTGCTGTGTTCATCCATCTCATACACAAACAGAAATGTTTTATAATGGCTGCAGAAGAGAGGGGACTCCAGCACGAACCCTTTTCAAGTCCAAACTGAAACCACACACTTTGCTATGTGACCTTTGGCAGTGTGCTGAGGCTCATTCAATCCCATTGCACAACTGGATTAGAAAGAAGGATTTCCTGGAAAACAAAACGTTACCTTTGTGCCAAGCCAAGCCCTCTTGGGTAGATAGATTGCTCCATATATTTACAGAAGTGGAAAAAAAAAAAGGTTCTTTAGGCTGAAATATCTGAATAACTTTATTTTCATCTGAGAAACACTGAGAATAGTCTGCTTCAATCCACAACCCTCATTCTCTTGTTGTTACAATGGCATTTTTAGTACCATGTCAGTAACCCCACCTGTTCTGCCCCTCCAGCTGGTGGACTTGGCCCTTTTGGTTAAACAGGACATGACTCCCAAAGCTGGTGACCCATTCAGTCATGCCATATCTGCCACCTTCATACAGTACCACAACTCTACTGAGGTAAAACTTGCTTTTTCACATATTAATGCATTTTCTGTTTTGTTTTTACATGTATTTTCTTCCAAAGTTGTCATTATATAATGATACAGACTTCTGTTATGGAGTTTATGAACTTTGAAGTTATGGATTTAGATGTAAAGACATTAAATTATAATTCTGAATGTTGAAGTTACGGATTTAGATGTAAAGACATTAAATTATAATTCTGAATGTTAAATTTTTAGCAGCATCTTTATAATTAAATAAAAATCCTCTTTTTGGTGGTAAAAATTCCTCTCTGTGTTCAAGGCTCTGTTGCAGATTTGAAGATTAAAGTTTTCAAAATTGGCAAGTGCACTAAGTACTGTGTTGCATGCATTGATATTATACAGATATTATAGTAACTTCTAGAATGAGAAAACCAAATTCTGTATTGCATCTCTTCCAACAGGGAGTCTGAGAAGGAAATAATTGGAGTGGGGTTTATTTGTGATCTGATTATATTGTGGCTGTTTGATATCTTGCTTTTACAGCCACATCTCTTAGGGCAGTCTACGAGTGTGAAGACCAGTCTTGACTCCCCTGAGAACACACCACCCCCTACACCCACCCCGCCAGCATCAGCAGGGCAGCAACACCTTGGAAAAACCACCTCAGGAGCCTTGGGGAATGGTGGAATTGGGCAGGACTCCACTAAATCCAAGCAAAGGAAAAGAAAAAAGGTATTTTGTGCACAATCCTGGAGGAAAGAAAACAAAACATCCTCAGGAAATCATCACAGAATCACAGAATGGTTTGGGTTGGAAGGGACCTTAGAGATCATCCTGTTCCCATCCCCTGCCGTGGGCAGGGACACCTTCTACTAGATCTGATTGCTCCAAGCCCCATCCAACCTGGCCATGAGCACTTCCAGGGATGGATATCCACAGCTTCTCTGGGCATTCTGTGCCAGGGCCTCACCTCCCTCACAGTAAATAAAGTGTGTCGTCTCAAACATTAATTTCAACCTATATCATGTATTATGATTATTGTGCGTTATTGTATTTGTTATTGTAGGCCCAAATGTGTGGTTTGGTGTTTTTTTCTATCAGAATTACACTAGTTTTTCCTCATAATGTCTGCAAACTGAATTTTTAAGGTTTTGAATGTTAAGGTGACAACTGCTGGCTCTAAGATAGCCTGCTCCTCTACAGGTACAGCAATTGTCACCACCCCAAGTGATCATCCCCTTCTCTGGCAGGGGCAGTGAGCACAGGCTTTAAGGGTCAAAATATAAGCAAAACAGGCAAAGAGGTGCTTGTGATTTTCCTGATCCCAGCACCCTTGCCTTTAACAACTTTTCCTGACTTGCTTTATTTTTATACCAGTTGTTTGCATTCAAGCTAAATATTTGCTAACTTTGCATAAAACAGGGATGTCTAATATTCGGAGGATGAAACATAAGTGTTACAATTCTTGACTGCTGTTGCAGAGTCTTGGTGTTTTGAGAGTGATATATGTACCTAAACCCCACAAGAAAAATCAATTTGATTAAATAAACTGGATAGGAAAATCTGTGCTGGTCTCTTGGGGCTGTTTTGAAGAAATGTGATGGCAGTGCTCATTTTGCTGAAAAGCAATGGAATGTCTTGGGATTTTATCAAGTGTTTTGTTATTAAAAAATACTCACTTTTCAGGGTAATACTGGTGATTTCTGCAGTGATAAGGTAGAAGAAATGTATTTTCTCCTTCTGGTGTTGTCAGTGCTGTGGATAGTCCTGAAGTGTTCAGTTTCCTCTTGTCCTTATTATACACTGGTTAGAAAGTTTTTAATGAATCCTGAAAAGACTTCTGCTTTTTCCTCTTCCATTTTTATGTTATATTTGGTTATGTTTTGTTCCTGTGGCTGATTATCATTATAATTCCTAGGAATATAAATTTATCTGGAGGTGTAGGTTTTGATATATTATATATTACTGATGCTGTGAGTTTAAGTTTTTTGTGTTTGACTAAATGCATTTGAAAATAATTATATTCCAAAAAGTGTGCAGTTTTAATTAAATGTTCTCATGACTTATTCAGTTTGCTTAGGTATCTACTGGATATAAATGAGGCAAACAAGTTAACTTGGTGAAAAATACTATTTTTAGGCCATGAAGGCCCAGTCCAGCAGAAAATATTTGAGTTTCATTTTCCCTTTATGGATGTCAATCAGCAGGAGAAGAATCTGCCATCATATTATGAATAATTCTGTGTGTACTCACAGGCTCCAGTGGACTCAGTGCGCTTGAAAATAAAACATTTTGTAAAAAATATCCCAAGTTTGAGAACATTAGGATATTATGTGAATGTATGAGGGGGCCATGGATGTGTGTACATTAAGCTTCAGTGTATAATTAAAGTTTCTGTCATTCTCAGTGCACTCACTAATATAAATTTCATGAATTTATTGCCAAGCAGCCATCATTAGATAAGTCATCTGAATTCTGGCAAGCAGCTGTATCTAGGTGTAGCCTAAACCAACATTTCAGGATGGCTAGCAAGGAGAAAAGAGTCACTTTTTCTTTAAAATTCCAGGAAAATTGTTGTTCAATCAGTGTGCCAGTATCAGTGAATTCTTATTTTTACCTGTTTAGGGTCCATAATCCAAAAAGTCACTTGAAATTTTAAAACTTTCCAGTTTGAGGTAATTAATTTTTTTTTTTTTTTTTTTTATCCTTCTAACACCCTTATGTCACATGTTTCAGCTTCAAATTTCAAGTTGATACTATTCAATGGTGATTTTGGTGTCAGATTGCTTTCCACTTCGGGTGCTTGTTCAATACTTTCCCCACCCCTTGACATCATAATAAGAGCCTGAAATGTTTTTAAAATAATTTCTGTGGTTATTGCACTATGACTTATATGACCCTTTCATTTTAGTTTGAAAACTTTCTGCTCTTTTCAATTGCAACATAGAGCAGCACTAGGTGAAAGATTTAAAAGGACTAACTAAATGGTGTTCTTTGGGTCTCTTAAGCAAAGTTCATGTAAAAGTCCTCTTTAATTTGTTAATAGCTTTTTGTCTCTGATGTAGTGTGTGGCACCAATGGTGTGTATCCTCAGGAAAAAAAAGAAAGGGTCCATTTTATAAAGGTTTATTTTCATACTTTATGCACTGTAGGTCTGTTGTGTGTTTTTGATTTAGTAACAATTTATGTGTTTTTCTGTTGCAGAGCACTGCAGCCTGTGGGATGGAGGCTCAAAGTGATGCCATCCAGCCCAGCCACATCAGAGAGGCCATTCGACGCTACGGCCACAAGATTGGCCCCCTTTCCCCATTCACAGTACGTAATAACAGAGTTATAAAAAGTTATATTTATAATCTTAAAGAACTCTGATTTTCAAGTGGTCAAATGAAGAAGCTTTGGAATTGTTGAGAGCAATTTGTGGTGACTGTAATTTTCTTTATAA
Organism: Certhia americana; assembly: GCA_018697195.1. Lineage (NCBI taxonomy): Eukaryota > Metazoa > Chordata > Aves > Passeriformes > Certhiidae > Certhia > Certhia americana. Next base: position 3,480,327 of record CM031859.1, on the reverse strand, counting down.
AAGTGGCATAATTCTCTTGGGAAATAAAACTTAGTAATTTCTGTCTCTTTTTGGAAAGACAAAAAAAAAAAGTTTTTTTTCCTTTCAAATATTATTTTCTTTCAATTACAAATTATGCTTTTTTGTTAGTGCTTGAATTTTCTGTTTTTCCAAAGTTTAGGTTTACAGTTATTTTAAATTATATGTATTCCAATATGGTGAAGAGCACTTTATATTCTAAAATTAGTTTTGTGTCAGATACTGCTCCTATTGGATGTTGAACTCTCAAATGACACATTTACAGTTGGGGAAAGAAGAGAATGGTTTTTTTGCACAACTTTGAACCTCCACTGAAATGTAATAGAACTGAGCTTGTGGTAAAACACTGATGGGTTCTGAGGTTTTGCCATCATTTTTTCTATGCAAATTGCAAATCCATTGTTCAGAGCAGCCAAACGAATTCTTTATTTAATTTTCTCAGCTGATGAAAATGTGAAAGCAGTCCATCTCCAGTGTCATAAATTGGAGTAATTTTCTTCTCATCTACTGTTCTGTGTGGCATTTACCTTGCTTACCTCAGAATATCTGCATTTAGAAAATAATAAATGTAAAAGAAATCATTATAAGAAAACACAAACAAAACAGCAATCAGGATCTTAGCTCATAAAAATCAGGAAGAAATTATTCAATTTCTAAGAGTGTTTAGGAAAGGAAACTTATTCTGAATTTGGATGAATTAATTTTCGTGAAAGTGATACAGAAGTATATGAAAGCCATAAACATAAAGGAAATAGTGGGACTTCAGAAGCAAGGAACAAGAGACAGCAAGAGAAAATGTGTAGGTGAAGTAATAATTTTCCTATTGCTAAAATTAATCAGTGCTTTTATAGATGTCAGTGAAAGTTTGATTTATTAATGATAGTCGATACACAGTTGTAATGAATCGTATTTATGTAACTTCACCTTTCTCTTTTGCTACTCAAAAATTCTAGATTAATAACATGTACAGTGTTGGATAGAATTTCCGGTCCAAAACTGAAAAATGTCTTTAGCAGAAATTTGCTAAGAGATGTAGTTAAGAATATGGCAATAGCTTCTGAAAGCAGAGAATGTATTTAACTTTATTTTTAAAAAGTAAGGAGCTGTAGAAAGGTGAATCTTCCCTCCCTGACCCTGAGTAAAAGTGGTTTGGTCAATTATTAACCAAAGTCCAAATTTTTTCTTCAACCACAAAGTATAATAAAATACCCTGGTTTGGGTTGGGTTTTTTTTTTATGTCCTCCACTCTTGTGGACTTCCCAAACAGTGCAACTGAACAATTTAATTTGTTAACATTACCTACAGTCAACGTGGTTGATGAGAGGAGCAGATCTCATTCCCTCTGAACAAGCCAAGAATAAGAGGGAATCTTGGGTCAGCTTCTGGATGCCTGCAGATGTTGTAGAGCTGTAACACGATTCTGCTTTTAGTCTGAAGGCTCAGGAAAAGTATTTTGAGAGGTATTGCAGAATCTGCATTTAGGTCCTTTCCCCTGTGAGTGCACTCATTGGAGTTTTGGGGAGGGAGCTGGCAGTGACAATTGTCCATGCGACCACCAGAAACTCTGAGTTTTAATTTGGCACAAATGTGGATGGAGCACTGAGTACCCTCTGCAGTCTGAATTAATGCAGATTTCCACGACAAATACAATTTAATGATGGCCAGATCAGGTGGCGTGCATGTAACCAGACCTGAGGAAATGAATTAACAGAAGTGATGCAGATTCTTATGTAATCAGGCATGGCCATTTCCTCAGATCTCAGCAGCAGGACCTGTGTGACAGAGCCCATGTAGGCAGTGCAGAACCTTGATAAAATATTAGAAGTCTGAGTTTCTCTCTGCAGTGTCTTAGGGGGAAATTGTATCAGAACTCTGAAGCAACTAGATGGGATATTTTTATAGATCAGCGTAATAACCAACAGACTGGCAGTTGTCAAGGGGCTGCTGCATTCAGAAAGTTCATATCTAAACCCAAACCACCAAGGGATGGGTTTTCTAAGAGGAAAAATGAAATTTAACAGTTGTGTTGTCCTACACAAGGATGGGTGGTGTGAAAAAAGCTACCAGTTGCAACCCAGCAGTTCTTATGGAAATCCACTTGTAAAAAAAGAGTTGAGGAGTGAAAAAGCTTCATGCTTTTTCAAGCTACTGAATAGCTCAGTCCCATACAGAGAATTTAGATTTAATTTCTGTAAAAAGAAAATATAGGAGAATATTTTGTTTTTTAAAAAATACATATACTTTTCTTTTCTTAAGATAGTAAGTGTGTATTTGCAAAGCACAAGCAATGATATTTTTTCACATCTTTCCCTTGTTTGCTATTTCATTGTGATTGTCACTCTCTTCCATCTGATTTGGTGATAAGTGTTCCTAAGGAGCTGGTTTCTGAAGAAGAGTTAGGCTATACAATTTATTCTTTAGCAGCATTTGATGAATGTTGGTTTGGATGGAAACAACACTTTGAAAATTTTATAATCATACGGTAAATGAGAACTAACATTAAACCAGTGAAAATGATCCGTTTGCATTTATTTTGACCTTAATAACTATGTCAGAATGACTAACATAATTAGAGCATTTAGGTTTTGTCTCCAAGTGCAAGCCACAATGGAAAGCAGCAAGTGTACTCTGGATTATTCTGCATTGTATCATGTCTAAGGTAGTTTAGACAAATGTTTTATCCAAATATTTTTTATTAACAATATTGGGTGGTGCTCAGTGTTTCCTTTAAAGCATGGTCTAGACTTTTAAAAATTAGAGAAATATTAAGCAATAGCACCATGTAATTTTGCAAGGCAGGAATGGGAAGTATGGAACTCGCCATCATATGGGATTATGCAATTCCATGTGCTGTACCGTTGTCTATTTCTATGTGCATTTAAGTTAAGGAAGTGCATAGTGAAATGATTTGCAGTTTTGACTGGGCCTGTAGGAATAATCCTAATATTCTTCCAAATAATAATTTTTATTATGCCTATGTGTTCACAAATATATTAGGTGGCTATTTCTTCCCATGAACACTAGCATAATGTCTCTAGAGAAATTATTTTAAGTTATGTGAATCAATTGCAAAAAAAATAATTCTTTAACGAGTATTTATTCTGTGGACAACACACAGTGCTTACCTGCAGTCTTGATAGGAGCAGCTGTAAGTGGTGCATGAACAGTCTGTAAGTAGTACTTGTGACCACAAGAACAACTCGGGCAAAGGGAACAGCTCTAGCAAAAAGGACAGCTGAGATCCTTTGCTCTGAAATGAAAAGCAAAGTGGTGAGCTACAATAGTGGAAGACCACAGGCAAAAAGAACAAGAAAATGTTTCCAAAGCAGATTCTTTGTCTTTAGTTTATGCCAGCTCTAAAATGAAGTGCTCCAGATGTTTAGTTAAGAGGAACTGAGTTCACAAATGTAAATTGTAAACCTGCACAGGCTCATGGCAGACAGTGGCCATTATTCAGCAGCTTGTACATGTGTAAATGGACTGTATTGAATGAACAGGGGTATAACCAACATTTGCTTGGGTACTTCTGTTTTGGTGAGACTGTTCCTTCAGCCTCCCAGGCATTTCAGTATGAAAAGACTTGCTAGTCTAAACCTTCTCTTGTTAAATATTTCAGTCTCATAAAATAATGAATATTTGCAAACCTGTGTTTATAATATTGCTTGTGACATTCCCTGCATGAAGAACATGTAACACTAGAGAATGTGATTTGGCAGAAACTTGGATTATTTGAACCTTACAGAGCCCTGCCTATACTCTTAGAGGTTCTTAGATAATAAATGCGAGTATCCCTTGTGGACTTCAGTAGTTTACATGTACATGGTAATCATAGTTTTGCAATCAAATTATACATTTAGTCAATTTATAAATTTTTTCAATTTATACAATTTATACATTTAGTCAACATTATACATTTAGTCAATTTTAATTCTGATGTTTTTAAAGTGTTTTTTATTGATCCTGGATCCTGATTGAGCTCAGCTTTTATGCAAATGCTTAAAACAATTTCTGTGGTGAAAAAACACTGATGTTTATCACGGATCTTTAATAATTTCAATATAATAAAGATGGTTTTGACTCCATTCATTTCCCCTAAAAACAAAATCTATGGAATAGTAGCTGATGACCTGTCAAAGCTGAGCTTATGAGAGACTAAACCAGCAGGTTCAGGGGATATGAAGAAGAGAAGGAATCTTTTAAAATACAAAGGATAATGTGGCATATGATATTTGTGGAAGAGGACATTTTGGAAAGCAAGTTTGGTTTAGGTGCCTTAAACGTCAAGAAAAATTCAGCTTCACATCCACTGAGTCACAGAATGGGTCAGTTGGAAGGGACCACTGGAGGTCTTCTGGTCCAAACTCTCTGCTCAAGCAGGGTCCCCCAGAGCACAGGAAACAGGGTCATGTCTATGAGGCTTTTGAGTATCTCCAGAGAAGGAGGCTCCACAACCTGGAGTTGTCACCCAGAGAATTTGGTCTGCCAAGTTAGTCGTCTTAACTGAAAGAAATTTCTTTTTGCATGTTTTAGATCAAAGTCATAGTGAGAAAAAATTCTGTAATATAATCTTCAATAATTTCTTCAATAGACACAATGTGGGTACAGTGCAGCTGAATTTTTCTAAAGCACTTGAATGATAAAAAGTTTTGAATGCTGTTTCCGAAATAAATTAGTTACATGGAAAACCAAATAAAAAATCTCTGATACTTAGGGTCCTGTAAAATATAGACTGCCCATACTGATATTCAGAATCAATTGATACTGATTTTGAAGAATTCAGGATTTCATTCTTAATCACTCCTCAAAAATGAAATGTATGTATTTATGTCAAAAGGCATTTGAAAACTTTCCCTTCTGTTACACATTCAGTTTCTGATATAGAAAAAGTCAAATTGACATTTTCATGCTTTCTTCTCATTCTGAAAGCAAAAAAAAAAAGGGCATTTTATTTCATTAAACAGTTACATATTTATGATGTCTTTGTCTGTACTTCAAGCTCTTGTCTGCAGTTATTTGTAATTCTATAGTGTTAACGCTTTGTGTTTGAAAAAGATGAGTTATTATTCTATAAAACCAGTAGGAAGTCAAATCTCAGTTTGGAAATCTTGTTCCCTTCTCTCCCAACCCCCATCCCAAGGTTCCTCCTTTCAGATTTATGAAAGAAAACATTTCTTTCTGTAAAAGGTTTTTGTATGCCAGCATCTGGAAGTGTTTATTTCAGTGGCGTGTAATCTATCTGTGGATTTAGTTAGCACCAGACCCCCTTTTGTGTACTCCTGACTTAAAATTTTTATAAATGATCTTGTTGAATTTGTGCCAGTGTGCACATGGTTTGGCTGATTGCTGCATATATCCTTTACCTGCCAGTCACCTTTGATTTATATTCCTTCCCTTCTGCTTTTGCCTCCAAAAATGGTGCCACTGAACTGTCCTCTAAATCATCGTATTGGATAAATTGCTCCAAGATGAGATGGCACAGTTTTGGCTGACTCCTCGACAGAAGGCATTCCTATAATCCATCCTCGCCTGCTCTCTATAGGGCCATTCAAAAAAGAGAAGGAACAGGGGAAATGGGGCTCCCTCTTCGATCCCAGCACTATTTCTTCCAGTGCTGTTCAGAAATGTAAAATAGGACATTTGATTTATATGGCTCTTAATACCATCTGAAGACCCATAAACTGATGGTGAATCTTTCACATCTCCTCTCCTGAACTGAACTTCTTCATTAGATAAATTTAATCCTGATAATATGGTTAATAGTTTTCTCCCAGAAAGATTAAAATGTTAAAGAATGACATATTCAAGAATATATTAAAGTATTTCATTTGGAATAGATTATATAATATATATGACAGTTCTTTCCATTATAAAAATCCCTGTTGGTTTCCTTAAGCTAAACAGCTAATACTCCTTCAGAATAACAACGGTTCTGTAAGCTTTACTTAATGGCATTACTAATTTGGAGAGTTTTATGAAGTTTCTTGGAGAAAAGCAGGTGGCTTGGCAATAATTTAAAAGGTTCCCAATTTGTGGTAGCAGTTTCAGGGGGTTTCATATTTCTAAAGAGGGAGACCAAGCTGCATAATGCTTAAGAGTGTCTGACACAATGATGTATCATTTTGGAGTAAGTTTCCAGAAGTTCATTGGTCATTAAATGTGCTGCTTGACTTTATATTGCAGTTTCCCAGCTGTCCCTACTGGGGGTAGTCTTAACGCTCCAACAGAATTTATTAATGAGGGCACAAGCTCACAGTATTGATGAAGCAGTAAGCTGCCTAGATGATTTTATCGAGCAGGAACATAGATTTTTAGATAAGACAAAAATGTCATTGAAGTAGATTTGAAAAAAACTGGCTCCCTTTATGCAGAGCACTAGGAAACTATTTACAAATGGACTGGATAGTATTTGATATCCTGTGAGGATATTTAAAATTCTTGGATTGCACGTACATCAGTGTCCTACTACACAACACAGTACGTGAATTGTTGCAAGCAGCACATGAGGCTTTCAGGCAGCACAGATGAGGTTCTGTGGAGGCAGGAGACACTGGCATGGAATGACTCTGCTGATGCAGTTTGTACAGCCACATGGAGGGTGCTCCATTGTGTCACTGCCTGTTCAAACCTGTTACACTGGAAGTGCTGAACAAAACCTACGTCTTCCTCAACATAGGAGCTCACACTGCAAAATGTTATCATTTTTCATACCTAATGCTTAAAAAAATCTGATTTGTCAGGTAAATTTTCTAGCTCTGTTAGTGATAAGTGAACTTAGAAGGTCTGCAATTAGCTGAATCTCTCATATAAACCAAAGCAACTCCTAGTCTCCTAAACCTTTTACAATTATTTTATTCTAACTGTATGGCCAGATTCAAATACATAGTAGAGGCATTTAAAGCATGGTTGTGCTGGTGTAAAAGGATCCAAGGGTAAGAATATGTTACTTTCTAAAAGTGTATGTTCTTATGTGCCTCCTGAGGGGCTTAAAAAAACTTATTATGGAAGAGAATCTGACTTCTGGTACTTTGCTCAAGGCAATCTAACATAAATGTGTATTTCAAGGGTAGGGTGAGAACTATAATTCCGGAGCAGATACTGGACAAAAAGGTAACTTAATTAAGTGTTCCAAGATATTTCAAAAAAAATAAATATGTCTTTCTTCTGTAATTTGCATTAATTTTTGTAAGGACAACAGCATTTCATCCGTGCAGCAGGTGCATTCTGGTACAAGAGTTAATAAATAGAAACTTGGTTGTTGAAAAATCCTAAGAACAAAATGGAAGAATCTTAAAAAGAAAGTGTACTTTTTTTTACTTGTCTTTGCACAGAATTATAGTGCAGCTCCCTGCAGGATTCATGTTTTTGTGATTTTGTTAGCTCACAGACAATACCATGTATTTAAATAGTTATACAGTGCAAGATTAGTTGAAGTTGTATTTTATACCATTCTTTCAGATTTCCCTCTAAGAGGAGTGTTCATTCATATTTTTCTCCTTGAAAGATTCAAAAGTGCTTTATGAACTGGAGCTGCTGGTAGTTATCAGTTCACTCAGTGCTGCTCTGAGCCAGCACAGACTGAGATGCAGCTGCTGTGAGTCAGCAGCAGAGCTTCCCAGCTCTGTAGCACAGGATGTGAGCTGTCTGCATGTAACATTATGAGAAATTTAGGATCACGTAATGAGGCTGTTTGACTTGGAAGTAACCTACAGTTGAAGAAAAATTGCATGAAATGTAATTCCTCATGAGCAGGATCTTCATTTTAAGTGCTACTCATATGACTGACACTTGACAGACATGTCCTGTTGAGTTGAGCTTGGAGAGAAGGACAGGCTGGACAGGGCTTGGAGCAAACTGGTCTAGTGGCTGGTGACTTTGCCTCTGGGGATGGAACTGGATGGTCTCAAAGGTCCCTTCTATCACAAACCATTCTGGGATTCTGTGATTCCGTGATAGAGGCTCTTACCCATGGACATCTCTGGTATCCCTGACTTGTCACTTTGCAAACAAAGAATGTAAAACCTCTAGAATAGCAGAGCAAATCTGGAAAGAGGCAGATAATAATATGGGAACACCAAAACCAAGTGGAGATATAATTTATAACTCTTATCATCTGTTATTTTCCATTTTAGTTGCCTACTCTTGTTCCTTAAGTCCTATAATAATACACAAACTCAAGTACTTGTTCAGCTTGGCACAGGAAAAGACAAAAGATTCCTGAATAAAAGCTGGGATTTTGTGCTTCGTTTCACTCCATTTATCATGTCCCACTCAGTGAGGTGTCACTTCTCATTTAAATCTTTTATACCACTAACAACAACAGTTATTGAATGTGCAGCAGTACAAATGATGTTCGATTGCCTCTCAGTTGTGTCCCCTGTCCTCTCCATGCCCTGAGGCAAAGGTGCTCATTCTCCCCTCTTCCCTCTGATACACCTCCAGACATCAGAAGGCAACACTGTGATTTGGTTGCTAGAAAGTCTCTTTAATGCTAAAGTTTTATTTTCTCCAAACCAGACCCATTTCAGGGAGTCTGGCTGCACACTTGGTACTGCTCAGAAATATGTCTCTAGCAAAACCAAGTGGGAACATCAGGCTTGAGGCAACGAAACACATTTTATGAATTTTATTTTGGGGTTTTTGTGTTCCTTCCCTGAGGTTTTGTATTATTCCAGCCTTCTGACTTTAGCTTCAAGGTTGTGTAAACCTCAATTCAGCAAAGCAGTCATCTGCTTAATTTTTAAACTATACCTTCAGTCTGACAAAAGCATGGGCTAAATTGAGGCTTCTGGTATTATTAGTAATATAAGTTTTGATTCATCTGTTATTTCAGTTTTTGGGTTTTTTTAAAAAAAATTATCGCACACAGGAGAAAAGGAGAGAGGGATACTTATAGAACATAAAATGGGATAAAATTAAGATCAGATTCTTTATCTCACCTTGTAATATTTGCTCACTGGAAAGTTTTGGAAGATAGTTAAGGATTTTAAACTTAAATATGATACAACACTCAATATTTCGGAGTTAGCAGAGCTAAGAAAAAAGAATCACAAAATTAAGGAAAATTCTAGAAAGGGATGTCAGACTTCAAAAAATGAAAACAGTTAAACAAGTACCAGTCATGTTTTTAGTGCCTGTGTTCTGCTGTACTTATATTCGTGGCTGTGGTTTCCAGTTTAGGATTAAACTTCAACCAGGGCTTTCTGGTACATCTCTTGTATCTGCTGTTCCACAGTGACAAAATTTCACAGTCAAGATGGTTTTCTTGCTTTTAAACCAAGCCTCTTCCTCACAGTTATATGCCCCTGGATAATTCAGTTCCCTTCACAGCAATTAAATTCTTTAGCTGCTTATTGGTAGAAGTTACTCCCCTTCCTCTGTGATAGTCTCAGGAGTGAGGATATGAGAAGGGATTTTTCCTTGATAGGACACTTTTCTGTCTCTGGAGGTATTTATGTTACTTAATATGCACATGGATGAATATATAAGATGTTGAGCTTTCATAAAGACCCTGAGCTTTTTTGCAAAACCCTGAGAATGTGTATGAAATAAGTGGTTTCCTTCAGACTACAGTTGCCGAATGACTCTGGAACCTGGAGTACACCTGAATGATTAAAAGACATCCAATTCTGTTTTACTGATTTGGAATTAATTCCACAGCCAGGAGCTCTGCCTAAGAATTACCTGTCTCTAATTTCACATAATTTAAATTCCAATAATGCTAGGAGAAAAATAAGAATAATTAATAATTAGAAATAATAAGGAAAAAACTCAAATAAAAATAATAAGAAAAATCACACAATAAGTATTTCCATAGGGTTACTAACACTGACTGGTGGGGAGGAGGCTGGTATCCAGCCTGGAGAAATTATACTAATGCAATATTCCAGGCTGTGTACTGGCACAGGTCAGTCTTAAAATGTGTTGATGTGCTGACAGGATTGTCTTTTTTGATGGCAAAGAACTGGGACAACAGGGAAAAAAAATAAGACTCTTCAGAGATCCCCATGTGTTAGTTTTACTGCAGAAGGTGCTAAAACTGCTGGAAGCAAGCAGTCTCCATGCAAAATTATTGCAATGCAAACTGCCTGGAAGTGAGAAACAGTAATTTCATGAGGTAATTTTGTCAGTGGTGAAGGGTCTGAGTATTTTTTTTTCCTTGCAAGAAGGACAGGTTATTAATATTTACCATCAAGAGAACTCTAGTTCTAATTGGTGTTTAGATACAATGCTTATATTACCCTCAGAAGATATAGTGGAGGTTTGGAGTGTGGATTAAGTGCTTCTGAGAAAAAGCATTCAGCTGTTTCTGCATCTGTTAACAAGAGAGTTAAAACAATCTCACCATTGTGCATAGAGGGTTTTTTTTTAAAAAAGGAGCAGATGGTACAGAAGGAAGGTATATGATTGTTACAGTGTTAGGAAGCTTGGGATTTAATATCCCACAGGGTAGATGAGGCCCATTTTTGTCCATATTTTACTACAGTCATATTTGGATGATAAAAATAGTTAACTAGGTATGAAAGAGATAAATTAAATAGCTCAACAAATAGATAAAAAGCTACTAATTATGACTCTTTAGAACATGTTGAAAGCCATTCACATGATCAGGAAAGACTAATTTTAAGACATTTTATAGTGATTTCCAGTTCCAAATCATCAGAAGTAATGAGATGTTTTGGATGTTTAAACTGAAATCTCTAAAAGAACACTGGGTTTTGTTGTTGTTTTTTAAAGGTGCATGATACCGTTTCTTTAAAGTGGGATTTTTTTCTGGAGTCTCAACTTCCCTAAGAGAAGTGAACTGTCATTTACCTTTAAAAAGGGGGGAAAACAATCTCATTAGTAAAGCTTTCCAGCGTAAGAACATGAGTCAATATCCAGGATTGTTCTGTATTTCTGTATTCCATCTTACACAAATGCAGAACAGAAGATAATGATGCCCCAATAGGTTTTGCAATATAGAGACATGACAAATTATAGGATTTGATAAAATAAACAGAAGAGTGAAAGGACATAGTGTTATTTAGCTGGTGAGGAAGTGGTCTCAGTATATAAATTATCCAGTCAGTAAGAGATTTTTTCCTGTACGAATCACAGCACAGAAGAGTTTTAAGAATGAAGTGACAGTGGGTGATGATGTTCATCTGCTGTTTGATTTTTCCTACCAAAAAGATGCTGCAGGAGATGTGCTGGTTTGAATGGTGTGTGCACAGCAGAATGGCAAGTGAGGTGATCCAGGTTGGAATCTGACATTTGATAGGAGATGTGCTGCTGCACAGGAGGATGTGACACGAGGGGAAATGGAAAGCAGCTTCCAATGCATGTGGCTGAGAGGAAAATCAAAATTATGGGTGGGAGAAAAGAGCTTGGCAGAATTCTTGTGACTTGGTACAAACAAGAAAATGTTTTTCAAAGCTAGATTCCTCAGTGTTTCTGTGACTTCCGCAGATTGGAATCTGGATGAAGGGTAATGAAGGCTGTTACATGCCACTGGGATTGTTACAGGGAAAGAAAAATTTTACATGCTGCTGCAGTGCTGGAGTGAGCAGAGTATCCCGTCTCAGAGATAAAACCTACATTACACACCTTGATGATGGTGGGGGACATGGGGTAATTGATCAACAAAAGCGAAGGATTTACAGTAAGGAGATGAGGAGTTCCAGTTTATACACATTCAGCCTGAGCTGGCAGCTTGAGATCAGAGCTCTCAGAGGGACATAAAAATCTAACTAGTCCTGAGTTATTCAGCCTGGAACCCTTATCAGTTGTACTTTAGGTTAAGGAACACTTACAGCCATGTCTGTGAGCAAAGGTTACAATGCCAAGTATTATTTGCTTCCCCTAATTTATTACATACTTCTCAATTCATCGAAGTACAATTTCCTTTTAGGTTGCTTAAGCAAACCCTTATATTTATTATTTTTTCATGGAAAGAATTCAATCCCAACTTCATAAAGTTTATTTTCAAGGAGTTGTGGGTTAAAAAATTCTGATTTTTCCAAAAAAAAGTTAAAGTGATGTGGCACTATTCAGCTTCCTGAAGTCAGGAGCAACTGTTTGTCTTTAGTACTCACTGATATAAATCCCAAGAATAGTCCTAGATACTGGGAAGTTCTGTCTGTCACCATTATAACTGAGGCTGACTTTGTGACACCAATGTACAGGCAATGAAGGGGAGTCTTATCCCTCTCTAAATCTCCCTGAAAGGAGGCTGTGGCCAGGTAGGGTCAGACTCTTCTCACAGGTAACAAGTAACAGGACAAAAGGAAATGGCCTCAAAGTACACCAGGGGAGGGTGAGGTTGAATATTGGAAAAATTCCTTTGCTGAAGGGGTGGTCAGTCATTAGAACAGGCTGCCCAGGGCAGTGGTGGAATCACTATCCCTGGAAGTATTGAATAAATGTGTGTATGTGGCACTTGGGGATATGGTTCAGTGGTGAGTTCTGGGTTAACAGTTGGACATGATGATCTCAGAGGTCTTTTCCAGCCTAAATAATTCCAAGATTGTATGAATGAGGCTTTGCTGGTTGCTCTGAGAAATCCCCTATGCTATGCTGTATTTTATGATACAGAGTGGCAGGAGCTCTGCATTCATAGTGAGTGTTGCAGGTTTGGAAAATTTACATTGCAAACTCTTCAACTTTCCATTTCCCCAAAAGTAGTTTACTCAGGGTCTAGTTTCCTTGTCAAATATTTTTGGAGTGAAGTTAATTGAGGATTGCAAAATAATGAAGAGGACAAGGTAGTGACAAAGAGTTACTGAGTTACCATTTGATAAATTAAGTGTAAGCAAGTTATTTTCATTCCAGAGGAGCCAGATGTTAAGTATTTCATCTGCAAATTAAGCAAATGGTCAATGTTTGCAGTCTCTGGGGCTGTATCTTGCAAAGTAGGGATTTTGAAAGAGTGTCCTGGAGCCTTGAGGAATCACTTGAATGCAATGGGGCCAATCCAGTGCTGTAGCTGAAAGGGCTGAGGCAGTTCTTGGGCAGTCCTTGGGCAGGCAGAAACAGGAATAGGAAATAGAAGTTTTCTGCTGTACTGGGGCAAGTACAGCTAAAACGTGTGCTTGTGTCTTTGTGAGAACCTCAAAAATTGGGTGAAATACTAGGAAATACCATCAGAGACAGGAGTGCATCAAACTGAAGGACGTGTTGTGCAACCAGTCATTAAGAAAAAAAGAAAAATCTTGTGTCTTAGGGTTTTTCAGTCCTTGCATGCAAACCTATATGGAATTTGGGGTGGGATTCCTCTGGATAGATAGAACTATTTGTATCTGAGGGTAGTGACAAACACCTGTGAGCACAACTAGACAGGTTGCCCAGAGAAGCTGTGGCTGCCCCATCCCTGGAAGTGTCCAAGGAGAGATTGGATGGGGCTTGGAACAACCTGGGATAGCGGAAGGTGTCTCTGCCAGTGGCAGAGGTTGGAATGAGATGGTTTTTAAGGTCCCTTCCAATGCAAACCACTCTGTGATTCTATGATTTCCTTTATAGTCAGTTGAGAGGAACAAGCATTTCTGGGCTGTAATTTATCTCTTCCTAAGGTAGCTGTTTAAGAGGGGTCAAATGGACCATGCAGTGGAAGTGCCTTTTTCTCTACCTTGACAGGATGATGTGTGTGAGGAGTCTTTCCAGTGCAGCTTGACATTTAAGCAAGACAAATTCAAACTAGAAATAAGGCATATATATTTGTAACAACATAACTAAGTGCTGAAATAACTTAGCCAAAGATTGTGACAGATTATCCATGACTGGAAAATTTAAAATCAAGAGATGTTTCTGTAAAAGCCATGCTTAAGTTCAACCACAGCTATTGGTTCTGGAGAGGCAATTCAAGAAAATTGTGTGGGCTATGTTATGAGCACAGTGAGGTTAGATGGTCCTTTCCATCCCCAAGAGCTATGAATCATCCTTTGCTGGTGCTTTGGTAAACTGCAAATGTGAAAATCCACTTTGAATGCAGATCAGCTGCTTATTTGGTTGGAATTCCTGATGTTCACGTTAATAATTTTAAAGGAAATAATTCAAAATTTGTCTTCCTAAATATAGCAATTTCACTTCATAGTTACAATTTTCAATACCTTCTCAATAGTTTTGTGTTACACAATGTAGTCTGATCTTTTTTTCTAAGAAGAAAAATAAATATCACAACAATATAACATAAGGTTTTAGAAAGTAGATACTGATTTTGTAATTTTTTACTTTTATTTAGAAATAAAATTTTGGTAATTATTTATTAGAACAGGTGGATTAGAACAAAAAAAATCACAATTGATTTTAAAAGCCAATGGAATAACCTTTTTTAGAACCCTCCAAAAGTTTGGGTCATTATTTCTGTATGTGCTATATCTGTACATTCTTATAAATATTCATATTACTCCTATACTATGAATAAAATGGGCTAAATACACCACCTTAATTAGAGTAGTGGAAATAACAAGTTATTTCCATTCTTTGAATGTCTTTGGCAAATTTCCATTGTGTCAACATAATTAAGATATATTAATATTAATCTGGTAAGTACTGTAAGTTTACATAGTGGAAAAATAAAATAAAATGGACCATGAGAACATTTTTCAATATTGGTTTCAATTTTAATACTTTATATTCTTGTGAAAAGTTATAAAAATGTGTTATTAGTTTATTACCCCATTAAGAAAACAATGCAGCAACAGATGCTTGTTACCCCGATTTTCTCAGTCTGTTTATGGGGATGTTTTATCAAAATGGGTCTTTTAAAAGTTATAAAGATGTAATACTCTCCTAAATTAGGTCATAAATGCCTAATGTGGAAAACTAATACATTTTATTATTTTTCAAGTATGGGTTTATGTATATTAAAATATGCAGCTGTTAGGAAGTCTGGAGTGCATATAACAGAAACATATTGCATTACAAGATGTTAGTGTCTCTCTGAGTATGTACATTCTTTATGCACATACCCACATGAGTTTTTGGCACATAGAGGAGACTACATTAATATTTTGGATCAGTATTATTTTCTAATATGCATTATTATTTTATGAATAGATGTAAATGCTAAATATACACGTAAATGCATTTTTACTCTGTATTTACCTAAATCCTGAGAGCAGCCACGCACACAAATTGAGGAGGTGGATCTAAAGTGCAGGTATGAACAACGTTCAGTTCCAACATCAGCAATCGTGCTGTTTTTCTGCAAAAATGGTAGGAATTTCTGTACAAGGAGCAGTAACAAGATGTCTTAGTTTAAAACTCATATTGTCTTCATGCTAATCACGCTGGAATGGATTTATAGTAGCAGAGGAGGAGGAGGAATTCAAGCACCTGCTTTTTGAAGGTAACATAGTGACCATGGCTGCTTTAGGAAGTCACAGAATCCCAGAACAGTTCAGGTTGGAGGGACCACAGTGGATCCCACAGTGGATCATCTACTCCAACCTCCCTGCTCAAGCAGATTGTACCCAGAGCACAGGGCATGGGATAGTGTCCAGATAGTTCTGGAATATCCCCAGTGAGGAGACTCCACAGCCTCTCTAGACAATCTGTTCAGTGCTTGGACTCTGCACAGGGAAGTTCTTCCTCATGTTCAGGTGGAACTTGTTGGGATCAGTCCCTGCCCATTCTTCTGGTGCCATTGCTGGGCCCCCAGAGCCTGCTCTGAGCCCTCCCTGCTCACAGGGACACACATGGATGAGGGCTCCTCTCAGCTGTCTCTTCTCAAGACTGAACAGCCCCAGCCCCCTCAACCTTTCCCTGTAAGAGGTGTTCCACTCCCTTTATCGTCTTTGTCAACCTTCTGCTAAACCCACTTCAGGACCTCCATGTCTTCTTTTGTCCTGAGGACCCCAGAAATGGTACTACCAGAAAGACTTTTCCACCCTAAATGGTTCTGTGATTTGCAAAATTTCTCATCATTTGAGGGGGTGACCAGTTGTCAAAGATATTGCTGAACCTCAGACTCCATGTCTCCATTGAGGGAAGCCTTTGATGGTCACAAATATGTGCATAAAGTGTAGACCAAATGTGTGGCAATGATGGGAATGAATTAAGAGTGGTCTGTCTCATACACACACGTACCCTCCTTGAATAATTTATCTATATGGGAAATTCTATGTATGGTATTATTTTGGTATAGAAGTGAGACAGGTTTGCATAGGGGTTTTTTTGATGTTTTATTCTAATTGTTGTGGCATTGTTAGGCATTTGTTTGAGTGGACACATCCCTCAGCAACCTGCTCAGGTGGGATTAGACAATCTCTAGAGGGGCCTTCCAGCCCCAGTGAGTCTGAGATTCACAGTAGGGTGTCTGTTTAGGGTGTAAATTTAGGTTTTCTGTCTTCTCACCATTCCTTGGATTCAAGATCTGCATTCCAAAGGCTATATGGATGTACCCATTATAGTCAAAATCATGATGTAGCATATTTGTCTCCCTTCTAACCATGTTAGGAATTGCACATGGGGCCTGCATGCCATGTAGTTTTAATTAAGCTAATTGATCCCAGTAGCTGTGCTGCCAGCCCCCGAAGTGTTGATAGGACTTCTCCGGAAGCTCAGCCAGTCTGTCATCATCTGGTCTCAAAATGTACTAAAGATGATCCTTCCCTTCCAGAACTGTAGGTTTTTATGAAGCCTGAAATTCAAAACAATGTGCAAAAGGCTGAATTTGCTGTCATATTCTACTTTTCAAGTTACAGGAGTGTCCTGGATGTCATTCATATTTATGAAGTAGATTCTGTAGAGGCAGTACAAAATATATCATGATTTCAATACCAGGGATCCACAGGCAGCGAGGAGTTTAGTTGGCCCTTCTGCAGGAGTTGGTGCTTCAGAAAAGGTCAGTCAGAAAGTAGCCTTTGCAAAACTAAAAGCTATAGATGTGTTTTTCTGAGAGAGTTTCATAGGAAAACAAGCCTTTACAAAACTGAAAGCTGGAGACGTGTTTTTCTCAGAGGGTTTCATATGAGGTTGTTGTTCCTGGTGGCAAGATATGCCTGTTTTTTGCCCTAAAACCCGATAACGTATCTTATGGACTGCGCCGTGTTGAGGCACTTTCTTAATTTAGCACCGACTCAAAGTGTTCATAACAAAGTGGAGCAAGCCCTGGTAAACAGTTATTTTATGGCTTCAAGGTTATTTTTTGAGATACTATTTCCGGGATTAAATATTTCAGGACCAATTTGGTTATCTGCTTGTCACTTCTTTCTAAACCAAACTAAAACACTTTAACACTTAGTTGTGCACTTTACTGGGCAGAGTGTTTGTTAATAAAATACATCCTGTGCATGTGCCCTCCTCAGAAAAATGGATTAAAAGAATTTAAAAATTATAATTATGACTCATTATTGCTATTCCTGTTACTATTGCTTTTACTATTGCTTTTACTGTTGCTATTATTATTATTGATTCTATCTGAACATAATTTTTCTCTTCTGCAAAGCCAGGTTAAGTTTGGCCCTTTGCATTCTACTAATGCCAGTGCTAGGACTGTCAGAGAAAAATGCTGAAAATGGGACTTTAAGGTGTGTTTTTTATCCTGCAAAGGCAGTAGACATCTGCAGGTGGTGCAGAGAGGAGTGTCCCAAGCTGGACCAGGCTGCAGGGCCACCCAGCTGCTGTCACCCAGCAGGGACCCAGGTGGCTGTACCAGATGTCTCCTGGTGTAGGTGGGTACTGTTTCAGCTCATCTAAATCTTACAACAATATTTGGGGGTTGGTTAGTATTGTGGGATGCACTTGCAGAGGATACAGTCCAGTGCCTCAACTTGAATCTACTGTGGTGCTGGGGTCTAAGCAAGGCACGAGAGTGGTTCTCTGAATCCTCTTTATGGCCTCAGATTTCATAAATGTAATGATTTTGTCATCCTACATATGAATGAAAGGTGTCTGTGTTTCTTAATTGTTCACTTTCCAGTTTGTAAGGAGTATAAATTCAGAACAGTTCATACTCTGGGATCTGAACTCCTGTTTGTAAAAATAGATCAGTGCAGTCTTGTTTCCATATGAGGAACTCCTGTCTTTAAGGAACATCAAGCTGGGAGGGCTGTTTGTAAAGTCTAGAATTACAGAGTAATGTCATGGTTTGGGTTTGAAGGGGCCTTTAAGACCATCTCATTCCAACCCACTGCCATGGGCAGGGACACTTTCCACTATCCCAGGTTGCTCCAAGTCCCATCCAACCTGGCCTTGGACACTTCCAGGGATCCAGAGGCAGACACAGCTTCTCTGGGCAACCTGTGCCAGGGCCTCCCCACCCTCACAGGGAAGGATTTCTGTCTAATGCCTAAACTAAACCTGCCCTCTGTCAGTCATGGAGAAAACAGGGACTACAATTCTAGGAGTTTCCATTAGCAGTCTGATTTGGTGACAACTGGCTTGATATTTAAAGGAAAACAGTAATAATGTATCATTTGAAAAAAGTGTTCGTGATTAGCCCCTCTTTTTTTCAGCAAGCTCAGCTTCCTCATAGGTCTAACAGGGTTCAAATAACATCTATAACCAAATAAATTGCCGAGTTTCATGTGGTTAAAATAAAGAAGTTCAGATTTTCCAGAAAAAGGAGTTTGGATTTCATCTTGCCAAATGCAGGCATGTAGGAGAGGGTACTTTCAGAGCTGCACATCCTTCTAAACAAGATATTTCTCAGCACTGACTGTAGGTGGAGGGGGTTGGTTTAGCTCAGACTGAGAGATGTCTGTGGTCAAAACCGAAGAAAGTTAATTTATGTCAATGCACATTAATTAACTGAAAAAGATTTTGGGATGTCTTATTTTTATTTGATATAGAAGGTGATGTTAGCCCTGTAAGGTGTTAGTGATAGAATGGCTAGATAGAGTACAAATTTTGTTTTATGAAGCTTAAAATATTAATAATTCAAGTAATTTTTTATATTTAGAGTACTTTTTTCTGATTTTTGTTTCATATCTCAGTGTTTGTAAGTCACTTGAAGTGACTTTGGTATCTGTTATGGCTCTGCATTTCCTTGCCAATTTTATAATCCCATTTTGTTATTTGCATGAATATATTTTCTTTCTTTCAATTGCAGTTAAGGGAGCTCTCACTTATAAAAGTAATTAATAAAAATGCTTTTAGGTAAAAGTTGAATTTTTTTCTTTTGGCCTTTTCCATCTCATGTTAGCAGTAACTGTTGAAAACTATACACAGACAGAATATTTTGTCTCTAAGTATTTTGGATTCTTTTTAATTTTTTTTTATGTAATGTACATTTTTTATGTAATGTACATTTTTTTATGTAATTAACATCCTAGGCCTTTAGACAATTTATGTGTCAAGAATTAGACAGAATAATAGATAAAAATAAGATATAAAAATTACATAGTATGTTTTATAGGAATTGTTCAGTGTTCTGCGTTGACAGATAGTTGCTTTCATGGCAATTACCCAAATACAGAAAAACGTGGTATTTTAAAATCCATGGTGCTGTTGGTGGTTTTTCTCATTTGTTGTCACATTTGTTAAAATCACACCCTAAGGCCCTGAGTTACAACTTGAAGCCCCACTGAGCTGAGCAGAGTATGAATGCAACTCTATTTGAGGTGTGTGAAGTGGGTTAAAAGGAGAAATATTTGGTTGGAGCTGCCAAGGATGGTGATGGAGAGGGAGGCTCAGGTAGAAGAGAGGAGCGAGCAGTCTGAAGTCAGGTGGAAGCACTATTGATACACATGTCACCAGCTAAAGCCAGCACAGAAACTACCTGAAACTAGATAAATAGAAGAAGACTGAATTATTGTAGACCCCAGGGGAAAAAAAGAATTGAAGAAGCAAAAAGGGGTTCCCTTTTTTAAAGGGAAGTCCTAAAGGGGTGATGAGAAGTGGATGGTGAGTGGGGGAGAGAAGACAGTCATGGCTGCTAGAGGAGGCTGGGGTTTTAAGGATGCAGAATCAGAATAGTTTTGTGTGGGAAGGAACCTTTAAAGGTTATCTAGTCCAAACTTCCTGCAATGAGCAGGAGCACCTTCCACTATATCAGGTTGCTCTGAGCCCTTTCACACCATCCCTGGGTGTTTACAGAGATGGATCATCCACCATCTTTCTGGACAACCTGTGACATTGTTTTATTAACTTCATTGTGAAAAACTTCTGCCTTATATCTAATCTAAATCGACCCTCTTTACTTTGAAACAAATAGATAAGTTTGTTTTGTCCTATTACTTGTTCTGTCACAACAGGCTCTTACAAAAAGTTTGTTCCCCTGTATAACTGACCATATCCAAAGCAGCTGAATACTGTGAATAAAACTTACTAAATATATAGCCAAACTTTTGGGGTTTATACACAAAATATAACTATGACATTGTGTAATAGCTGTAAAACAATCCAGAGCATTTCCAAGGGATTATTGCACATCTCAGGTATTTCAACTCATCCAGCCTTTTGGCTTCATGCCTTAAAATGCTACCAGAGACATGTTACAATTGTCTAGAAATGCCCTGCCTGTTGTGAATTACAGCTTAAACCAAAATATTCAGTACATTATACATATACTCAAAACAGACAATTTAACTAGATTATGTGATGTGCATGTTTAAAAGAAAAAAAAAAAAATCTCTAGATATGGAGTTCAATATGCTCTTCCACAAACCAGAGAGAGAATTTGCTTACCCATCCAGAGCAGCTTCAAAAAATCCTTGCTAGTTTGCAATGTCATTTGCTTCTGTGTTTAGTGATCTTATTGTCATGATCTCTGACCTCTTTCTCTTTTTCTTTCTTTTTGGATTTGATTATTCGCACGGTGTTGCATCCCAGAATGCTTTGAGATACTCAGATATGGGATGTGAATATAGCAGTGAAGTGTAAGAATATCAGTCATAGTATTTGAGACTGAACAGAGAAAATGGACGAATAAATAATGACTAAACATCTAGAAGCATTACTGTGATTTTTCTCTTAAGTTACACTTCCCAGGAAGAGGTCTTCCTGTAACAGAACTCCATCTGATCCAAATGGTCATGTATTAAACTTTCTTGGTGATAGGATTAAATAATTAATATAAAGGGGTCTGGAACATCTCTTATGAGGAGAGACTGCTGGAGGTGGGTCTGATTGGTCTGGAGAAGAGAAGACTGGGATGGATCTCAATAATCCATATAAATATCTCTAAGGAGGGTGTCAGAGGATGGTGCCAGACTCTTTTCAGTGGTGCCCAGTAACAGAATGGGGAGCAATGGCCATAAAGTGAAACACAAGTTTGGCTTCCAACCTAAGGAAGAATTTCTTTCCAGTGAGGGTGGCAGAGCACTGGGACAGCTTCCCAGGGAGGTTGTGGAATCTCCCTTTGGAAACATTCCAAACACACCTGGACAGGTTCCTGTGTCACCTGCTCCAGGTGACCCTGCCTTGGCATGGGTGTTGGACTGGATAATCTCCAGATGTTCCTTCCATCCCTAACAACTCTGTGATTCTGTGAAATGTCATTATCTTTTTTTTTTTTTTTTTTTCCCATGTCTTCTCTTACATGAGAGATGAAAGAGTAGATCCCTGTTTACCTTCTCTCTAACTTCTGGTGCTATTCCCTCTAGACTCTGCCGTGCTGGCTCTTCTCTGTCTCATCCTGATGAACAGCTATCTTAGCCCAATGTTTTTGTTGTTCCTGTCCTTATCAGCCCTGTAATAGTTTGCTCTGAATCAAGCAGATCATTCCCTGCTAGACAGGCCAAAGGAGTAGCCAGCAGCCAGGCACACCTTCTGTTGTTTCTTTTTCCTCAACCACCTTGTTTTTGTCAGATAAAATTGTAAGCAAAACAAATTACAGTGTTTTCTGATATTAGCTGTAATATTATGTCTTCTGCCTTGTAGGCAGTTTAGCCGAAGCTGGCTGGCTGCCCATCCTGAGGCGCAAGGACACTGTTTTCCTGGGAGGCTGTGTCAGATAAAGCCCTTAGCTTTTCTGGAAGTGAAGGCTATTTTTTTCCCCATCGTTAGTGAAACATGCCCTTATCAGCAGAGAAACACAGTCTGCATGGCAACACAGAGATACCTGTTTTGCCTCACATTTGACTCCTGCACCAAAGCACATTTCTAGTATGGCTATTAAAATAATAGTGTTTAAGGTAGAAAGTCTGCTGGCTGACACTGTGATTATTAGCTACTCAATTGGGACACTTCTCCAGCTCTCTGGGCTGAGGTTTTTTAGAGGAGCTGACTGCATAAAGCTATGTCTGTATCAGGAGATCAACTGTGTCTGTGTTCTCTGACACTCAGGCTAACAAGCATGGCATGACCCATCCTCATATTATGCCATTTTCTTATTTTCCAGAATAGGATGGCCATCTCCAGACTGCCTTTTGAGAATGGCTTCTGGCCTCCAAATAACTCTGAACTGTGGCCTGGTATTGGGAAATGGTAGTTGCCCCATGCCAAAAGCATTCCTGGGGGTAGTAAAGTGGTTTAAGTGTAAAGGGTTTTTTTGGGGGGTCCAGGAGACTCTTTGAACTTGAGGTCAAATCTTAATATGTTGACTACGTTAAAGCTGAAGTCTTAAACCTTGCCCCTCAAAGCAGCCACAGATATGGTTTCATGGGGTTACCACATGCTGTTTGAGCTGTGAAAAAAGGTACCTTTTCCTCAGTGGCTTTATGGGGCCAATTCTATTTTATAAATAAGTTATTCTTAACTACTGAAATATAGAAACTCCAGTTGTCTTGAAGAACTGGCATGTCAGATCCTCTTCAACAGCATTCAGTATCTGATGCATCTTGTTATATGGAAACACTGAATTCTTGGATGTTGGAAAAAGCTTTTAAGATCATCAAATCCAACTGTCTACCTACCAGCATGACCATTTTCAACATTAAACCATGTTCTCAAGTGCCATAGCCACACATTTTTTTGAAGACTTCCAGGGATGGTAACTGCATCACTTCCCTGAGCAGCCTATTCCACAACCATTTCTGTGAAGAGTTTTTTCCTAGTATCTAAACTCTCTGGGCACAACTTGAGTCTATTTCCACATGATGCTTGTTAATAACAGTGTTTACTGCCCACTGCAGACATCAGGACTGCTTAACTTAGGGTTGTCTGAACTGCAGATGTTGATGATACGTTTTTTTTTTTTTTCCATTTTGCTTTCCTGTAAGAACATCTTTCATCTTCTTTAATTTCATTAAAGGCCAGGTTGAATGGGGCCCTGAGCAACCTGATCTAGTGGAAGGTGTCTCTGTCCATGGCAGAGGGTTGGAAATAGATGACCTTTAAAGTCCCTCCCAACCCAAACCATTCTGTGATTCCATCAGTGGGAGGATTGATGTCAAACCATGCTTTGAGATCCTCTGATCAAACACTGTGTTGGTGCAGTGGATGTTCTTGTGTGCCCCAGTGTGATCTCTATATTTTTTATATGTTCCTGATGGCCAGAGACCTGCTCCAAAGTTCCTGTTGACTTTTGGTCCAGGCACTGGATATCTCTTGTGTGGACTGGTAATGTTTTCACACAGTCCTTCTGTGGTCTGGATACCTACAGTGAAGTCACAGCCCTTGCTGTTTGACATCAAAGCCTGTGAGAATGAGCATAATGAGCAAATAATGACCTCATTGTATGTGTACACAGGGAAAAGAGAAGGCAAGTTATGAAGCAGAACCACTTTCATTTATGCAGCAGTGTTTCAATAACCAGCAGATTTTGGGGAAACGGCTGGAAAAATAATAAAAAGATAAATGCACTTATGTTTCTAAGTTGAGATTTTTTTAACAAGTACAAAAGTTCATTTTGACATATTAAAATAAAAAAATACTCTCGAATTTTAGGCAAGCTGTTGAGAGAGCTATCAGCATTCCCAATCAATGCTTGTCATGATATTTTCTTTTTTCTTTTCCCCCCAATTCTTCCATGGTACTACTAATGTGAACCTCCTTAGCTGCACACTTGGAGTAGCCCTGTGTGATAGCTTTACCACAAAGGGCTTCTGTGTATTCCAGGAGTCAGGATATAGCACTCTTCTAACAGAAAATGCCCTGTAGTGAAGGTGAAGCTCAGACATTATTTATTCCAAATACAGGATCTTTCCATCTGCGAGTTTATAGAGGCTGAGAAATTGTTGAATTTGGAGATTTGCAAATAGAAATTACAAGCTCAACTCTGAAAATATTCCCTCCTGGAAAACAAGTCCTATTCCCTCCTGTGAGCATTATCCTCATGCAGCATTAGATTGGTACAGAAGGAATTTTGAAGGTGGACAGTTTTGCTCATAAAGACACAGAACCGTCCACTCCTGGAACGAAGCAGCTGATCCTGAGCTCGGGTACGTGGAGAGAACAGACCATCACTTGTGTAGAATTATGTGGAATATTTTTTGTGTGTTTCTTCACCAGGTCTACTTTTTAGGCTGCAGCAGGTTAAAGTTAGAGCTGTGCAAATTTTGAGAAGTCTACATCCAAATTAAGGCTGGCTTGCTTCCAGAAATGGCTGGAGCTGGCAAATTTAAATCATTTTCAAGTTGGAGCTGGGTTTTTTCTGGGTTTTATGTCATCACTTATGAGTTAAAACTGAGGAAAAACCTGGCTTGTGACCGATTTAACCTCTTTTTGCCTCCTGCCTTGGTCTAGAGTATTTTTTCTGTTTGTGTGACTTGTTTGTTGAGAACTAACCACTGATAGGATTATACAGTGTGTCAAGTCTCTGGAATTGCCCTTCTAATAAAGCAGGGGATTTATAAAGCTTTTATTTTAAACCTTTACAGAGCATCAGTTGCTGACATATCTCAAGGAAAGCAGTTCTTAAAAGGTTTTTTTAAAAATAAAGTATTTTTCTGCTCTGTATTTTTATGGAAATCAGATATTGAATGGCAATTTCATAATCAACCAGTGTTTGCGACACCTTGGGACGTGGCACTTCTGCTTCAGTAATGAATTAGAAGTTTTATAGCATGTAGCTTTTCTGAATTACTCGTGTGGCAGGGGGATAATTTATATACATGAGTTTACAGGTGAGATCACTCTTAAGCCCTAATTCAGTGCATAATTTTGTCTGTGCCCATGACAGAGTGACTGGAACGAGGTGATCTTTAAGGTCTCTTCCAACCCAAACCGTTTGATTTATGCATGTGGATGGTTATGAATGTGGATGGTTATTCTGAAACGATCTGAGAAGCTCTGGAGAAGGTGCTGTGATCATATCATGGGAATCTGAGGAAACAGTTTACTTCAGTAAAATACAGGTGCCTGGTTAGGACTTGACCTTTTGAAGAGCTGTCCAAACATTTACTCACTCTCACAACACCCTCATGAAGTAGAGAATAAATATTATCTCAATTTTATGGACAAGAAAGTGAGCACCAAGTGAGTCTGGATTAAAACTTAGGAATTTGTGGCATGCAATTGCTTGCTTAATCCATTAGACCATGGTGTTTGGTTTGTCAATAGTCCCATGCTTTATAAACTGGACAAAACTTTTAAAATCCCAACTAGTTTAGATAGGCAGGAGTTCAGTTCTCCCTGCATAAAAAAGAGATGAAACCATGTCACATCATCATAGTCAGACTTGGGGATTTTTTCCCGTATTTTTCCATGTTTGTCTTAAAGTGCTCTTGAAGGTGATATTATACTCAGAAAACCTTCTGGAGGAAGGACAGCTCAGAAAAATAAAAGTATTATATTTCCCTGTTAAATTAAGTTGATCATCTCTGTAACCTGAATTTACCAAAACACACTGTTAGGGTAACAATGCTGTACCTGTAATTATCTTGGTGAATGGTGCTACCATGTTTGCATACAATGAATTTACATTTGGTTTATGCAGAGTAGAATTTATAAAGCATTTTTTTCATCTGTGCCATGTCCTTGGAACATTTCCTGTCACCCACCCATTGAAACAAGGCTGAAAAGCACTGTAGAAATGACAAAGGCTGCCATCATCATCTCTTTCAAACTGTCATGGAACTGAAATGATACAGGACAAGAGGGCAAATGTTGAGAACTGGAAAAACAGAAAAACAGAGCAGCATGAAATGTCAAACCACATTTTTAAGGCACTTTTTACTATATTTCCATAAATGCATGAGGGAATTATGTTGCGAATACTTGAAACTGTTTATTTTCATTTTTGGCTTGATTTTCTAGCATTGAAAAAACCATGTCTAATGATCTTGAGTATTCTTAAAGAAAAAAATTATATTTTACATAATGGTTTGCATGTGTGAGTTCCCTCTGGCAGGAGGGCTATAATTAGCCTGTCGTCTCTCCGAGAAGAGTCTATCTGTCTTAAAGATGCAACAGTGAGTCTTGGCTGCTAGAGCTAGGAGAAGAACATTGTGATTTTGGTAAAAGATAAACATTATCCCTTTTCACTTATTCATCTTTCTCCTCTTCCTGCTTCTTTGGCTCAAAGTTAGCCTGGAGAGGCAAAGGACAACTGAGCACAAACAGTTTCTTCCTTCCTCATTCAGCAAGGCATGGCAAAAGATCTTGGCTTCTTGACATCAATAACTTTGCTTCAACTCAACTTGGAACTGTTTGGGCAGCCTTTCAAAAATAAAAAAGGTATGATAAAAGGGGACTGAACTTCCTGTTTTAGTCATAAAGTAGCAGATTCAGCTAAGGAACACTTTCCTTTGGGATTGTCTGTGTTCTGCCTGGGAGAGTCATAGAATCATTTCCATTGTAAAAGATCCCAAAAATAATCGAGTCCAACTAGAAGCCCAGCACTGTCAATCCATCACTAAACCATGTTCCTCAGTGCCACATCTACATGTCTTTTAAATATGTCCAGGGATGGTGATTCCACCACAGCCTGTTCCAGTACTTCGCACTTTCCATAAAAAAATTTTTCAAACATCCAAGCTAAAGCTCCCCTGGAGCTCCCTGCTCCCCTGGACATTTCCTTTTGTCCTGTCACTTAGTACCTGGGAGAAGAGCCCAACCCTCACCTGGCTCCACTCTCCTGTCAGGGAGTTTTAGAGAGCCAGAAGGTCCTCCCAGAGCCTCCTTTTCTCCAGTCTGAGCCCCCTCCAGCTCCCTCAGCTGCTCCTCATCAGACTTGTGCTCCAGACCCTTCACCAGTGAGTTGAGGATGTGGAATATTATTCCTTTGCACAACATTATTGTAGCTATTAAAAGACCATCAGCCAGAGTAGGGTGGTGGCAGACACTGTTGTGTGTTTCAGCCTTTTGTGGTCTCGTTACTAAAGGAGAGCAATTTTGGTAGAAAGGCTTTGCTGCTTTTGGGTATTCATGTGTGTCCTTGATCAGAGGAGGTGGAAGGAGAGAAGGAAAACTCAAAACCACCACAGAGTCAGAAAAATGTAACTGGTTTGAGCTGGCATAGATGTGTGCTGGTGTGTGTTAACTCTTGGTATTATCGTGCCTGAGGTTTCATTTCCAGCATTAACAAAGAAAGCTGTAATGCAGGAGATGATCACACATGGCATCCTTCCAGGCCAACTGGTTACATTAGCAGAGACTGGGTAAGAAGGTGAGGTTTCCAGTGGCAACAAGAGTATATTGAATTTCATTTTGAAGACTGCCATTATGTGTGCCAGTCCATCAGACAATGTGTTGATCTGCTGGTGAAAACGTAACTGCAGTGGCAGGGACATTTCTCCATGGGTAATGATGTGTGGACCAGGATCCCTGAATGTTCCTGTTGTCAAATTCTTTGACTTGTGCCACATCCATTTATTCTTGAGCTTTCTTTGTAATCCTTCTGCTCTTGCTGTCCTTCTGCCCCTCTTCTCTTCTATATTGTGTAATTAGTCTGAACAGTATAATTTTCTTTTCTTATTCCTTGCAACCTTTCTTCTCCACCCCTCTGCTTTCTTGATACTTTTCATTGCCAAATAGTCAGAGATTTCTCTCAATTCTGAGTTCCTATGTAAGCTATAATTTTATTCTATTATGAGTGAGCACTGCTACTGCAGGCCTGGAACTGATTACTGTTTGCATATATCCAGCATCAGCAGCCAAAGAGTCAAAGACCAAAGAGACTTCTCGGAACCTTACAATGATTTCAAAATCACCTTGTTATTCTTTTCATATTCTCCGTTTTGTTGGGCATTTCTTTTTTTCTTTCAGTTGTATCAGTATTCAAAGGGCAAGTTTATATTTTGAAAAGTAGTTGTAGATGTTAATTGCCTTCACAGACAGTCCGAAACCTAAAATCTCATTTTAAATTAACACCTATTTCCTGTCCTGCATATCCAGAAAAGTTCTTACTTAGATCAGCATGAACTCTATTTGCACTTTTCTGAAGGGTATTGGGGATTGACAGACCTTTCCTGGGAGGCTGAGAGCAGAGCTTTTTTGTGTTTCTGTCTTGGTGCTTGGCCCTGGCTGGAACAAGTACTTCCATTGTTTTTGGAATATTTCAATGCTTTATTTCTTCATCCCAGAAAGGAGAAATCCCAAAAATAAAAGAAATGAAAAAGAGATCAATCATTTGAAAAGTTAAAAATATTAGAAGAAAATAGAATATTCTTCTTTTTTAATAAAAAAACTAATGAGAGGTTGTGCTCTTCTGAAAATGCAAGCTGAAATTTCTATTCTCTTTATAGGAGTTTTATGCTACTATTGTGTTCTGAAAAGATGGGATAATTAGGAATTGAGATATAAAAGGGGCCCTACTGGCCAATCTGTTACTTCTTCTGCCTTTCAACCCTTGAAAAGGAATACTTACAGGAATTATGATTTGAAAAATGGAGAAAACTGTGCTGAACTAAGACGTACTTCTGCTGTGCCAATCACTTCCCTCAAGAGCTCCATAATTAATCTTGGTTTGCCATGGTCACTCATTCATTGGCTTTTATACTCTCTCTTGTGTGTTTCATCAACAAAAATAAAAATAATATTTTGAAGGCCATTGATCTGTCCATCTTTTTGCTGCTCTTAAATCATTTCTTCATAGTTTCTGCCCCATGCAGGAATACTTATTGCTGAGAATGGCACTGCTGGTCTGGCAGCCACAAAAAAACCCAGCTTCTTTAAGTGGTCTTGTGTGGAATTGCATGTCTCATTTTAAGCCTCCTTTAGCATAAAGGGCTAATTGGCCTGTGTCTCTGGACTGGGCAAATGTATGCAAGTTCTGAAGATGTTACTTTGTTTTTCCCTTTAACAGTATATTGAAGGTCATTGACTGGAAACAAAGAGTTAGAACAACTAGCCAAATTATCTATAAAACGTTGTGGGATAGACATTTCTGAATCATGAATTATGTGATTTATTAGGGTCAGATTTGTTGTCCTCTTTCCATGTCAGTGTCTCCCATTATCTTTTCCTGGTGGTTCTCCTGGTACCCCTCAGTTTTTGACTTGACCTTTTCAGGATGAGCCAGGTGAATTTGTCTACAATATTTCTTTCTAAAATTAAGGATACCACTGGAAAAATAAAAAGTAATTCCCTTGACTGTAGTAGCTTTAGATCACTGCCATTGTTCTTCAGATTATGGATTAATATCCAGCTATCTTTCAACTAAATCAATTCCACCTATTACTGTTCTTCCGAAATTATTTGCTAAATCTTAATTTTCTATTCTCTACTGCTGCTGGCATGAGGGGAATTAGACTGTGACTGCTTTAGGAATTTTAGGAATCAGGCTGTGTCTGAGTGATCTGATCTAGTAGAAGGTTTCATTGCCTATGGAAGAAGGGTTGTAGCTTTAAGGTCATTTCCAACCCAAGCCAGTCTGATTCCATAATTCTGTGCTTTTGCCAGCAGTACAAACAAGATTAGATGTGTAGAAGACAAATAGTTAGTGCTCACCCTCCATGCACACAATGAGCATTTCAGTAGGGTTTACTTTCAGTCTAGCACTAGGTCCAGTCTGGCCTCGTTGACTGAATGCCTGTTTGGAGTGTATCTTTTGACTTGCTTTTATCCAAAAAAATACCAGGTCGTGAGCT
Organism: Certhia americana; assembly: GCA_018697195.1. Classification (NCBI taxonomy): domain Eukaryota; kingdom Metazoa; phylum Chordata; class Aves; order Passeriformes; family Certhiidae; genus Certhia; species Certhia americana. The sequence continues at coordinate 3,450,478 of CM031859.1, read as the reverse complement.
CTGAAATCATGCTACAGTACAAAGTGATGTGCAGTGAATGAGGATGAATGGGAGATTTGTTTCCAATCACACCCCTGATCCAAACTAAAATATTCCCATAGATGGATCCTTTTGTACCTGATTTGGACATCTCAGTAAATCAAATAATGTGGTCATCTGGATCAGCTGGTACTTAAATATTTCTTTGCATGTGGCCAAAATGCTTTGTAGCATCCCACTTGGACATGCTCTTTTCATATTAATGTCACCCTTATTGTGGAGACAGTTGTAATTGCTGTTCTTGTAACTTGTATTTATGTAGAAAAGTAATACCAGAGAAATTCAAGTTAGAAATAAGGCACAAGGCAATTAACAGTGGAACAAAGTACCAAGTGAAATTCTGCATTGTCTCCTTCTTGATGACTCCAAGTGGAGGTCAAATGAATTTCTGGAAAATATGCTTTTGTTAAACTGGGTACTGGCCCAAAATAAGGGCAACTGGCTGAAATTCTGTGGTCTGTGGTGTGTGGGAGGTCAGACTACATGATCTAATTTTCCCCTCTGACTTTAAACTGTATGAACTGAGTGCAAGCAATTCCTCTGATTATAGGACACTTCTGGCCTTTGAAATCTGCAGGTTCTGTCAGTTACCAGTAAAGAACATTTGCAATTCTGCCATCAAATCAAGGAATCAATTTTAGGATATCACATTGTTGTATCCTGATGTGTATAAGCAAGAAACAAATCCCGCCCATGATTTAGATTAGGCCAACGGTGCATTGTAAACCTAGCCTTTGTTATTGCTTATCACAACTGAGATTCAAAATCAGAGCTGAAATAGGACTTGGTTTTAGAGTTTCAATGCCAGGAAGGTTAACGGGTTATTGACAGTTTTAGGAATGAAATGTCGGGGAGGAAATTAGAGCAAACATGCCTCATGAGCCAGCGCACAGCATGGCTGGTTTCAATAGAGGCGGCAGATCCTCTGTAGTAACGCCCCCACTAATAGTGGCATTATCACTGCTTCCAGATGGTGTCAACAGAAACACAAGAGCTTTTGCAGGGACCTATAATTTATCCTGATCCTTTCCTCCTCTGGATTCAGAAGGAGGAAGGCAAGTGGTACCACAGCCAACCCCGACTGTTTTCTTATTTTCTTCATTTTTGCCAGGAAGTGCAGGGTGGGGCAGGATCACATCTGGGGGACTCTGGAGCCCACCAACAGTGACTGCTCTGAGTCTTGATGGGATGGGAGCATCCATAGGTCTTTTTACCCACTTGCTACTGATTTCACTGTGTCTCTTGTATTAGGCTGGTCCATGCCCCAAATGAGAAGGCAGATTGCAGCTCCTTTGCCCTCCTTTTAGATCCTCAATTTGCCCCTTCATTTTTTCTTTTTATTGTTAAATCAACAAGCAACCTGGTCTAGTGGAAGGTGTCCCTGCCCATGGCAAGGGGTTGGAATGAGATCATCTTTAAGGTCCTTCCCAACCCAAACCATTCAGTGATTCTCTGATTTTATTACCTAAGTGCATGTGCATTCTCAATGAGTTTTACTCAACCGCTGAAAAATCATCATATCATCACAGATAAAAACTTAGAAAACTAAAACATGGGAGATGTTTCTAACTGTATACTTGAAAAAGCATGTTCCTTATAAAAATGGATAAACTCTGTTATTCTTCACAGTAAATATGGATTCAAACATGTTTGAGAAGTTGATAAATAAGGTGTGTCTAGTAAGAAGAAAACTGCAGCAAAACTGTTTTTCTTGTGTGCTAATATAAAGATGCAACACTGTGAAAAAAAAAAAATCTCAAAATACAGTGAGATGGTGCAAGGTTATTTTCAAAAAGCTCAGATCTTTATGTTTCTCGAAAGTAGGAGATAGAGATGGCAATTCTAAAAAAATTCCCTCTTCACAAAATGCATTAAGAACTTTTGCACTTCTTAGTTTAAATCCCTGGATTACCTCAGCAAACATATATGTTTAAAAAGGTATCTACTTTTCACATTTAAACGGATAAAAAAAGGAACAGCATGCATTACCAATGTATTTCTCTGCCATGTCTGTCTTACACATTTTGGAGGAAGAAGTGGCAAAAGAAAGAAGGATCCAATTCCTGCTAAACACTGTTTGGTTTTGAACTGTTTGGGTATTTCCAAAAGCCAACTCTGGTACCTTAAATTTTGCTTTCATCAAGAACATGGTAATTCAAAATAGCTAGCTGAGTTTTGGATAGTGTAGCAGCAGGTCTCCTCTTTTTTTCTATTTTTTTTTTTTTTTCTTTGTAAGTAAACACCCATGATTTATAGAATATTTTGTTTCAATTATTTTGACTTTGCATTTCACCTCTTTGACCTAGAAAATTGAGAGTGCTTCTAATAACCAGTGTCCTTGTTAGAAACTTATTATGTGGCTCTTTCTGGAACAGCAAGTCAAGTATGTGGCACAGTATAAGGAGTTTCAATGTAATTTGTTTAGAGAGGCTGTTGCTTGACAAACCTTTTCTGAACAGGCTACGTGGTAAATGAGAAATTGGAAGTCTCGGGGCTGGAATGGATAATGGACAATAGATGCTTTCCCTTCTGGTGCCTGTACAGTCCAATCTGTCAAAGACAGAAAATTGTTCCCTTTTCAGACTGGGCAAGTGGCCTTTGAGTAAGTGGTTGGTTGACTCTATCTGGTGCCTGATAAAATTCGCCCACAAGTCAAAAACGTCCCCCTGTTTGTCTCCCTGGCCCAGTCATTTCAAAAGCCAAAGCTGAATCTGCTGCTGTCTTCTTGTCCAGATCAGGACCCAGATGTTTTACTCATCTATCTTTTTATCTATTAGTTTGTTTATTTGTTATATTTTTTTGCCTCCTTTTTTTCTCTATCATACCTGTTGGAAGTATGACAAGGCACATAGCAAAAAAAGGATGTTTTCTTGAGTATGATAGAATTTCCTCCCCCAACAGAGATCAGTGGTTCACAGTGGGTCAGGATCAATGATTCACCCCATCAACAGCACCCCTGAAGGAATAAGTATCACCCCAAAACATGCTCTGCTGCAGTATCTCTTCATTTGCTAAGGGCTCTGTGAGAACCATTCATACGTTTCAGTTGAATCGTGCCCAGCTAAAGACAAATGAAGGAAATATGGATCAATTAAGTGATCAATTTAGCCAACAAAATGGCTAAATCACATCAATTTTTCAAGAATAAATAAAAGTTTGGTGGTAAAGATGGCTTGTGAGTTCATCCAGTCTCAGCAAACCTCATGTCATCATTTCTGGGATAGAAAGCCCAGCCTTTCAGAAGAGAAAATTCCCACAAAGGTGAAGTGTTTTGGGGCAATTTCTTCAATGGACTGGACACCAAGGCGGCAAGTGGCCTTTTTTTTCCTCTTTCTTTCTTACTGTTTTCTCCTTAAGCAAATAATTACAGGGAAAAAAAAAAAAAAAAAAAAAAAGAGAGAAAAATACATACTTCATTTATATTTAATATCCAAGACTGGACTTTAGCTTATGGGCAGTATGAAAGCTCCACTAAGCTTTTGAGGGCTCTATTGTGCCTTGAGTGACAACTGCTGGCTTTTCCAAATTAGTGTTTAGGATTCTCCTGCTCCTATTCACAAGCACTGAGTTTCTCTCTTGTGTGAGCAATGCCCTCTTTGGTGTTGCCAAAACTCATGTGTCCTACAACAAGCAGTAAATCTGTTTCTCTACAGTTTCTGCAATAATTGCAGATATATTTGTAGACTCCTAATGTAGTTGGGATAGGATGAAGTAAATTTTGGATGGAATAATTTTAAGACATAGAAGCCTTTTGCTTCTGTGCAGAGGAGGTGATGTTGGTAAGAGACAAGGGCCTGCAGAAATCAAGTTGGAAAGGAGAACAGCAGAGATAGAGATAGGCTGGTCAAAAGGGAGTGGAAATAAGGAGTTATGCAAAGATGGGAGATTGGGCTGGAAACTGAAGGGTGGATAAGCTGAACTGGAGGGCGAAGACAGATAAATAGAAGGATAGACTTAAATAATGGAGTAGACCTGTTAATAAAAAAATAGGAAAAAGTTCTGTTGTAAGGAAGAGGAAAAGATGAACAGGAAAATATGATGAGAGAAAAAAAAAAGAAAATTATTGAGTTTGTTGGGGAATATCTCATAGTTTCTAAGAAATGAGTTAATAGCAGTGCACCTTATAGAAAGCTGAGAAGGAAGTAATAATGAAGAAGCAAAGAAGAAACATTTAACTAGATGTTATTTATGGTTTGTTTCTAGCCTGTGTAAGGTTTTAGCCACACAGCTACTGGTGAAATGGCCAGCTAAGATGGTTTTTAAAATCTCAGCATTAGAGTTTCTTTTGTAGAAATGTTATATATTGTATTACTATTATGCAATAATATATAATAACCAATGGCAAAATATACCAATTAGTATATATGTATATTACTAAGATTGGTTGGGATGAAAAAACAATGATCCATTATAAATTAATTTATAATTTATAATTAATTTATAAAGCCCAGGTGGTCCCTTACCTTTTCTAAAACCAAAAGCATGGGGAAATAGGCAAAAAGGATTTTTTTTTTTTTTAAATCACAACATGTGAAAAACAAACTGCATGTATGTTCAGGTTCTTATTTATTTTGAAGTATGGTTTTGAAATAAGATAATCTTGTGGTTTGGGAAAGGAGTGGATGAGATGACAAAATGTCTCAATTAGACATTAAACTCTTAGAAAGTCACACCTGCATGCAAGACTTGAGTGTTAGCATAGCTCCAGCATCCAAAAAAATATTGGGATTTATGAGCATCTTGAGTACAGCTAGGGTGATGAACTTCTTGGCAAAATATGGGGCAACAGATCAATTGTCTACCCAATGGCTGTCTGTATTCAAGACCTACCTGTGAACCTGTGTGTGTGACTATGTCCCTGTGTCCAAAAAACAGGTCTTAGCCTCACTGAAGTGCCTTCGATTCTTACCTAAAAATCATGATCTTGTGTCAGAAAGAATTTTTCCTCCCAACCTTGAGGGTTTGAGGGAGAAGGTGTTGAGGCCGCCAGCTTTTGAAGGATGATAACCTGCAGTAATCTCTATTGATTTAATCTGTCTTCTCCATCCCATCATTTTGGCATCTGAAACCTAATCTGGCTTCCCTTGGCCACTTAACTTGAGGGTTTTTGTGCCATACACTGATGAAATAGGAAGCTGAAGAGTCAAAATGCTCCCCATCAGTGGGCTGCAATGGATTGTATTCATGCCCTGACAATGAAAATCAGCTTCTTCCTTGGCAGTCCGTGCTGCTGCAGGCTTCTGTGCGGTGTCATTTACAACCGTGTTGTCTTTGCAGATTCCTGCTACGATGTGAGAACACTGATGAGTGGAGGGGGAAGGGACCAACCTTCCCCTTTACCATATGGGAAACATCTGTAACGGGCATCAGGGCTCTCTCTAAAGAAATGTGCTGTCATTTCATAGTTTCTTCAAAGTGTTGCGTAGACAAAAGGTATCAACTTGAATTTTTACCAGCCTTGACTGTCCCAACCTCTGGAGCCAGGCATTCACCGTAATGCCAAAGTATTCTTTTAAATTAGACAGTCAGTAATGTTTTAAACTGTCTCACCCAAAAAGAATGTAACATCCACTGGAAAAGTATAGAGTAGTAGTCAAAGTGCTCCAAAAATAAAACAAAAGAAACAATATCATGCCCTTTTATTGTGGCCCCTTAACTCTAGTCCTCTGAGAGCAGTGCTGATTGATGTCAGTGATGCAACCTAAAAATTAATGTCAATTACCCAAAACAAAATGCACATAAGTGACTTCAGGGTCTGATTTCAGTCCACAAAATCCAGAGCTACTGGAGAGACAAAAACCTGGATTTCACATTCCCATCTTACCAACAGCCATTCTTCTGGGGGGAAAAGGAGAAACAAAGGAAAAAGGAGTTACACCATTACAATAAATAATGTGATAGAGACAACAGCTCTTTCTTTGCCGAAACCTAGGTCCACTGGGTCCCATTAGCTTTAAATCCAGGAACTGCAATGTGTTCTAGGTTTGGGGCTCAGTTACTTCCCTACTACCTTTCTGCTTTTTGAAAATATAAACTCTTTTATTGTTTTAGTTACCAATAACATTTAATGAGACCTAGCTAACTCTTCATTTATGGTAATTATTTAGGGTTCTTTCATATCCAGCCACTGGAAGTGGGGATGTTGCTGTCAGCATGATTAGCCCATATTATCTATTTGATGCAAAAATTGCACATCCAAAGAGGATCAACCCCGCACTCCCTGATAAATGAACATGCAGTAATCGAGATGTTCTGGTGTCAGCATGCACACAAATCAAAATGTTCTAACATCAAAGAAGTATGTACGAAAAAACTTCCATACAGGAGTTAAATATTCCTCGATATTATTAAAAAAATATGGGCTGTGATATCATGAAAAGCCCGTGGTGGGGTTATAAGCGAGTAATCCATCTCTCTATTCCTAAACCCATATTTAGTGACTGAACAATGGCAATCAGCCAGAAGAATCTCATGGCCTGGCCAGTTTGTTTTCAGACAAGTATCACTTTTATAGATGTGCATATAAATGTATGTCTGCTCTTAAACTGGATACAAGGGAAAAAGATGTGTTGTGGTAAAGAAGAAAAGAAAGTTCAGTGTGATGGGTCAGCCCACTGAGATATTGTTGATGCCATTGGTCTGTCCTTGCATTTCAAAATAAGTTTCATTTAAGTAACATGTGCCATAGGAAGTGACATGTGGAATTAGGTCTGTGGAGGAGGGGAATAGCATGAAGGTTCTGAGTCTGCTGAGTTATTTCATTTGCTTCATAAAGTAAATATTATTTCCCACCCCACACACAACAAATCAGTCAGAAACTACCAAAAGGAATTTTTAGTCACTTCTAGGAAGGACATTTTGGAATCCTGTTATTCTCAGCAACCATCCAGTTGGTCCCTGGGATGATACATTTGGCCAAGATGTTAGGCAGGTAAGAAATGGACAAAAAGACATTTAGAAAGATTAAAGACAACTTGAGCTGTACATTAGAGAGATTTGAAGTCTGTGTCCACTTGTGAACCAGCTTTTCCAACATATAATTGTGGATATAATGTCATTTAGAAAGTATAATGTAAGGAAAAGCCTTCTCTTCCTTGGGATCCCAAATTCCTTGGTGCATTCTTGCAGCTCATACCTTGCCTGCAGCTCTCTGAAAGTGCAGTGAGGGCTCTCTTGTGTGCAGGCTGCACAACACAGGAGCCTGCGAGGCTTTGGCAGTGTTCCCACACTCCCAAACACTTGTTTCCCCACTGAATGTGCCACTGGCACGGTTTGTGCTCATCTGACCCTGCTGAACACAGGGAAGAGTTTGTCTGTCCTGCAGGTAGGAACTGCTTGGGACAGCAGGACCAGGCCCTGCAGCGTGGGTGGTGTCCAAGAGGGGTCTGCCCTCTCCACATGTCCCAGCTCACTCCTTTACAAAGCCATCCTCAAGTCCAGCTCCTCATGTGCTCAGCATATTTCAGCATTGAGATTGAATTGTAGGAGAAAGTGAGCAGGGCCACTGTCACCCAGAACCAGTCGGGATCTGGTGTTTTTCACAAATCATAGAATCATTTGTGTTGGAAAAGCTTTCTAAGATCATTGAATCTAACCATTAATCCTGCATTACTAAGCCTAGCACTAAAGCCAGTCCCCAAGTGCCACATCTACACATTGACCACTTTATTCTTGTTACCCATTTTTTTCTTCTTCTGTTTCCTTTGCATATATTGAAGAAATCAGTCATTCATACGCCTTTCTTTTCCAGATCCTCATGCTTAAATCTGGCTTGAATGGGATAAACATGTCTTTACTTTTCTGAGATTGGCCCAATACTGAAATGGGTTGTGACTTAAGGGGAAAACATCCTTCTGTGATTATCACCAATTACTAGTGAAGTGTTAACTGTTCAAAGCAATTAACTGCTCTGCTTTGTATTTTTTACAGGCATATTGCATTCTTTGCATAAGGAATAGGACATTCTGCATGTAATTGAAGAATAACCTTTAATTTTCTAAATTATGAATGCTTGCTGTCATCAAAAATCAAATACCTGTATCAATACATGCCTGGATTAATGTTCAAATTAAGGATGGAGCTTTGTTTTGAAGGATAGAGGCATTTGGCTTTCATACTTAGTGAAACATTTTTTAAGTTTGGATTTGATCCTGATTTTCAGAAGTCCAGGAGGGACCAGGAAACCTATTTTGATTCAGGACTATTTCTAATATAAATGTCATAAAACCTAGTAGTGTATAATAATTTATTCTGCTGCTAAAATATTGGTTTAACTGGTTAAACCGCTTCAGCACTTGGATTTTTTCTCCAGCATTGCAGAAATACATGTGAAAGATCGATTGGATGCCATTCTGCAGCTTAATCCTAGGTAATTTATTCAGTTTTACCTGAGAGAAAGGTCCAAATATATGTTCTGGTTTTAATCAGTCCAACTACAATTGATTCAACTTTTGCCTGAATAAGGAGTGAGTAAAAACTGAGCAAGAGACTCAAGATTTGGCTCTCATTCATTAACCTCAGGGCAGACTTCATTTTGTGTGATTTTTAAGCTATTAAAATGTTGGTTGGTTTCCATTTGAGCTCAGATTCCTAATATCACCAAATAATTATGTGTAGATGATGAAATGAAAAAACAGGCATGTAGTCTCCAAACACGTTTCAGTCTGGGTGGCTGAAATGGCTCATAACATTCAATGCATGAAAATGGGGTGGATTGAATAAATTAGCAGAATCACAAAAGGAAACCACTATAGGAAATAGTTTTACACGTGTAATCACTGAAATACTCTAGTGAATGTGTCACTCTGTACTAAATAAATATATTTGTTTATAGACATGTTCTGTATTAGCTTCCACTCTTTCACAGCACTTTGCCAAACAAAATCCCACTAGAAGTAGGATGTTCGCACCCGAGTAGGAGTTTCTTGGATAAATATTTTTTCTATATTGAGACCAAAACCACTTCTACAAATTTCAGACTTTGATTGAAATGGTATATTTCTTTTGCCTTTTTTGTTTCTTCTTCTTTTTTTTTTTTTCTTCCCCCCCTCCCCCTTTTCCCATCCCCTTCACTGGCAGCCACTGATGCATTACCTTAATTCCTCTTACCTCCCACTGCTCCGGTGCGCCGGCGCCCCTCTGCAGACAGAGCACGGCAGTCAGGGCTGAGCAGGGTGAGAAGTGGCCACACCCCAGTGCTGCCACCAGCAAAGGGCCTCGAGACTGAGAAAATTCCTCTCTTCACAGACCTGAGCTGTTGGTTGGGCTCTCGTTTCCCCACTGAAATGCTCTGTTGAATCAAAGAGAGAGCAGAAGTGTTCTCTGCAGAGAGCGTTTGCAGGATGCTTTCAGGAGGTGGGGGAGAAGTGTGTTGCAAAATGTCATTAGATGCTGCTTTTTGTTACAGTTTCAACAGTTTTAAGGGGAAATTGTAGGTGAACTCTGTTGGCTTGCCCAAATAATTTAATTTCAAAGTAATACCCGCTCCTCCTATGCAATAGCTGCCAATTTCAGCATCCTTTATATATATCTGGTATTTTAGCCATTACAATGGAAGATATAATGCAATGAAAATAATAATTTTGGCATAGTATACAATGTATTCAAAGTGTTGTGTATGAGCTCTGTAATCAAGCAATTCTCATAAAAAGGTTTTCAGTGAGTGATAGTACTTCTGTTTCAAAGGCAGGGGAAATGGAAGCACAGAGGCACCAAGAGGTTTGTCTGAGGCCACACAGCAAGTAAGTGTCAGAGCTGGGAGCAGAGCCCAGCCCTGGCTCCTGCCCTTGTGCTCAGACGACTGTACCACACCATATTTTTTCCAAATAAATTTGCTCTTTAGCTCCTATACTGAGATCATGAGCATTGGTGACACAGAGGATGATTTTTAACCTCTTCAACAGAAGACCTTGAGAAAAAACCTACAGAAAAAACCTTGAGCTTTTCCAGCAGTAGAAGAAAACCTTAAAACATCTAATAAAGTCTTCCCTAGAGACAGGGAGCCATCCAGGTTGTTTGGTGCTGAATTTCTCTCAGGCTGAGTGAGTTTTTATTGTTAGTGGTATATTTGCACATGGGAGTGCTGTGACTGTGAAGTGCCCTGAGTCAAAAATCAGAGGTTTCAGTGTCCAGTCATACCTAAAGTCTCAAGACTTCCAGTTTTAATTTAATTCTCAGACATAATAAAGTTGCCTGTGTACATTATTGTTGCCATGCAGTCAAAGCAGCGAGTTGAGGCACACCAGGAGAGGAGAGTTTGACCCTTGAGCATCTCCAGGTGTTTTGATCATTTTGATGTGAGGCAGTAAAAATATAAGTGAACTAATTACACTGCTCATGAGGAGATCAGGGACACTCAGGAACCACTGCATTTCGAGTTGGTGAGGGGATTAAGCTTTCCTAATTATGCTGGATTCCAACAGGTCATATACATCAAGGTCTGGTGCCTCGTGGAGACCTGGTGCGTGCTTTGCCAGCAGTGTGTCCTGGGCAGACAGTAATGGGCCATTAGACCCACGGCAAGAGGAACTTGCTGGATTTCAACTTTCTCCACAGAAGAAGCAGCTGGTGCTGTCTGGGGAAGAGAAGTGATGGAGCCCTGCTACAGGTTTTGCAGCCTGGGGGAAGGGATTCCTCTTCCTGACTGTGAATGGAGAGCAGTGTGTGGTTGAAGTAGGGCTCAGAGCAGGAATTTCTATCAGTGTACAAAGCAGCATCGCCTTTCCTCTGACAATTAAAAAGGGTTTCTTGCTCTCAGACAAATAAAGCCCATTAAAGCTGGTGGCAGTGATGGGAAAGACTTTGTGAAAATATGTTTGTTTTGCAAAGCTGGCTGCCAAGTATTGTTTTATAGTTCCGTTTTTTCCTTCTTTCTCCACTGTTTACAGTACCCTCTGAGAGACTTAAAATGATCCCTCTCTCCCCACCAATTCTGTTCTTTTTTTCTCTTGGCAGACATTGGAACCTCACTCCAACACCCCAGTTCTTGCTGCAACAGAAGCCATGATCCTTTTGCCTTGTTTTTCTTTTTTACAGTACCAGCCCAGCCCTGAGAGCAGCATTTTCTGGTTAACTGCAGCATTTCAATTTTGGCCAAATACACTGGAGGACAGCAGTACAAGCACTACATTTTGTTCTCTATCCACTGATGGTACTGCACAGGGTGTCTGAGAAATTCATTTGGTCCTTGTTTTCCAATGATCCTACATTTCCACCAGCCTTGGGAATGTCATTTATCCCAGAAGCAGATAACAATAAAAAAGTTGGGTAGTTGAGATCTAGACTATGTTCTTTAACAGACTTGGATGATATATCCTGGATATGTTCCATTCCTGTACACAGCAGACCAGTTTTACAAAATTATTTTAAAAGTTTATGTCACTGGCAGATAAATGGTTGACGAAAGCCCAGAACTGACTTTTCTGGGAAGCATTTTGTTGATGGGTGGTTTGTTGGAGTAGCGCTTTTACCAGTGCATGATGTTTGTGGGCACCTACATGAAGTGTATCTGGTGATCTCGGTCCCCTTCCTGAGGGCAGGTACTCCTGGCAGGGACACTGATGCTGTCCCTGGTGTCTCACCAGGCTAGGACTCAGGGAACAGACCTGAGGAATGCAGCTCTTGGTGTTTCTTATGTCTAACAGGTTTCCTGGGATCTAGCGTAGGTGCCAACGTGGTTGTGCTTCCAGAGGAACTGTTACAGTATGGACAAACTGATGCTGTAGCTCTCAGCACACTGGTCTGGCCTCACCATAAATGAAATCCATAAGATTTCATGGCTGCAGCAGGGCAGATCAGCCAGAGCATCATACAAGTAGGTCTGTAAAGTGCTAAACCTGGCTGTCCATAGATACATATTTGGGATGTGTTATTCATTACTGACCCTGTACAAGACATTACACACATGAAGCACTGCCTCATTCTTTGAGTAATATCAGACATCTGTGCTTTGGCTACTGATTAAAGATGGGTTTGTGGAATTAGAGCCTTTAGTGCTATTGTTTTAAATTGGAGGGAGAATTATCCATTATATTTCTTTTGTAACATGGATGCACTTTTAATAAAGAGAGTTTATATCCACTCAAATTTATTTAAACTTTAACAGAAGCAACTAATTCTAAACAACACAGGGATTTTCTTTTTCAAACAATGTTGCTTATACTTAGCCTCTTAAGCTAATTATTATTTTAATCTCTAAATAAGCTGACACTTCTTTGCATGTGGTTTGTCTGTTCAGGCTGGGAAAAATTAGGGTTAGGGGAGTAACCTTTTAATCACAGGGGTTTTAATCTAGATGTTTTTATGTACAAAGAGTTATGAATTTGTCTGGGGTGACCTGTTTGATATTATGGCAAGCTAATGAAATTTCAAAGTTAACATTTCCCAAATAAAATGGAAAGAAGAGACAGGGAGAAAAGGAGCTGATTCAAAATTAGAGAATCTTGGTGGTTTATGGGTTCCAGGTTATTTGGAATGGAATGAAAGTTAATGCTACATCCTTTTTTCCATCCTGCCAGCCAGTGTCTGATCCAAGAATGTCTCTTATTTAAAGGGCAGGGCTCCCTCCACTGTTCTTGAATAAAGGCTCTCACTGTCTGAGATCGATCCCTCCCTGATTTTCACAGTAACATTGTAAGGCTGCATGAAGAGAATTATTTAATGGAAAGAAGTTTTGCATATGAGTCCCCTATCACAAACCTGCTCGAGTCATATGGTTTGATTTACATTTATGCAAATGTCAGAGAATAGAGTAAAATTACCCAAGGCAGAAAGGACCGTGGCATGTCACAAACAAGATGTGCCTATTTGCATTTATATTTGCTAATGAAGTTCAGCCAGGGCTTGCTCTTTGATTTGAAGTCTCTGTCTGCCATTCCACTTTATGCACTGTAATTAAACCACTTGCCCACACACATACAAGAGGACACCAAGAAAGGGAGACTTCAAGTTTTATAAATGCTGTTCTGTAACTCACTTATAGAGGACTTATAATTCAGGATTTAACATCTCTAAGTGATACAACAGGCCTGCAGTGTGACATTGTGCTTAACTTTAACACAAGGAGAACTGCAGACTCAAACCAATGTAGAATTTGGCCCAATAAACTTTGGTGTATCAGGTGCCCGCTGGAGATGTTTTACCCCAGACTTTCCCAATTTTATCCCAAATAAAAATTAAGCCTCAGCCCACTCAGAAATCACAGCTGTTTCTTTCTCCTGCCAAAAATTATTCTTTCTCATCCTGCTACAGCTGTGAAATTATGCACTGGTGTAAATTGTTAACTGGAAACCATTTCTAGCTGAGGTGCCTGTTCAGAAGTCTTGGTATTCTAATCTGCTCTGTTCTCTCATTGAGGAGTACTCACACATCTTCATGTTTGGCTGGGACTTGTTTCTGTAAATCACAGAATCACAGGCTGGTGTGGGGTGGAAGGGACCTTAATGATCATCCAGTTCCCACCCCCTGCCATGGGCAGGACCACTTCCACTATCCCAGGTTGCTCCAAGCCCCATCCAACCTGGCCTTGGACACTTCCAGGGATGGAGCAACCACAGCTTTTCTGGGCAACCTGTGCCAGGGCCTCATCATCCTCACAGGGAACAATGTCTTCCTATTTTCCAATCTAAATCTACTCTCTTTCAGTTTAAAGACATTTTCCTAGTCCTAAATTGCTAATAAACACAATTATCTGTCCCTTAAATTGTCCGATGAACTCTTCAGTAAGCTGTCCCTCATGGGACCTACTGTGAGGACAGGAATTTTGCTGCCCTTTTCTTGGAGTGGTTCTTTTTGGTCCTTCATAATGACACTGCCTTGGGCTACCACTACAGGAGAGAAATGGGACCAGAAACAAAGAGAGTAGAAAATGGATGATTTTTCATGAAATTTGAGTATTTGCTTGGCCAAGTTCCCTTGTTCCATGCTGGCTTTCTAAGCTGTTAGTTTTTTCCTTCTTTTACAAAACTAAGGTCAAAACAAGATGTTGCTTTTAGGTAACTGACAGCAGTGAACACTGCCCATCTTTTCTGCTTCACTGTGCCTCCTTTCAGACTGTTGGAAAAAAGCCTGCTTTCATTGATTAAATGATGATAGTGTGCCAGAGAGGATCCTGTGTCAGAGTCCAATGTGCTTTGACAACTTGAAGGAGCAACATTTCCAAGGGAGCATTCCTTTATAGAGGGTGCCTGAGAAAGTTCTTCACAAGATGCCTTCATGGGGTAGAATCATGGAATGGTTGAGGTTAGAAGAAGCGTTAAATATCTGGTTCCAACCCCACTGCCATGGGCAAGGATGGGCCCACTAGGTCAGGGTAGGACTTGGAAGCGAGGACTAAGAAGCAAAATCATCACAACTCTCCCCTAAATGGGGGCTGGTGGTAAAAGTGGCCTGGACAAGGTGAAGGTCATATCTCTGCTTTCAGTGTCACAGCTTGTGCAGCCTCTGGCTCTGGTTGGCAGCAATCTGTCCTTCTACATTCAAGGAGGTCAGAAAAAAGGAAGAAAAACCCTATCACATGATATCAAGGAGTAGGAAGAGTTTTTGTGAGAGTTAGATTAGCCAAATAAGATTAGATAACTTTTCAGGGCATGAAGCCATTCTGGGGAGGCAAACTGTCTAATTTGTGCCAGGTTAGGTGATTCCCAGCCCTGAAAATTGGTTCCTTGAGCACCTCTGCACGTATTGGGTACAGCAAGAGGCTGTCAGAACTTCAGCCTTAGCAGAGACTCAGCCCACAGCAGGAAAATTCAAAGCACAGCCTGGTAGTAAATTTTAAGAGAGAACACACAGAAAATTTGTATGCAGTAGACACTTTTCCAAAAAGGGCTCCAGGAGGAACCATGGGCTTATGTTATCTCTTGACAGCAAGACATATCCAGCAAAATGGATACAGCTATTTTAATCCCACATCAAGAGACTGCATCATCCTCTATCTGTAATTCTGAGCCAAATAATCATATTTTAAAAAAAAAAAAAAAAAAAGTGGATGCTGCCAAAGTGGCATAAAGCACCCAGAAGTGTCATCCAAACCCTCTAAATTATCTCCAACCACATTAAATGTCTGCCACATCCATCTAAACTCTTGCAAGGGCACATACACATGTGAGTTTTATGAAAAACATCTTGCTGTTTCTCTTCTTGATTCTTGACATGTAAAGATCTGTCTTTCAGTATCACAAATTCAGCTGTATAGATCTTAAAGCTATCTGGTTTAACTCAGGAAGATGGGATGTCTGTAAAATACTTTTGCTCTGCATAAAAGTGTTTTGGAGGTTAACCTTTGTTATCTAGTAATGTATCAAAATGAGAACGAAGTGTTATCTTGTTATGGAATGGGATGAATCAAACTCCCTCCTCTGAAATACTGATTTTCAAAACAGTTACCTTTATTCTGAGGTTGAAGGTGTGGATGGTTTCTGGGTAAAATGGTTCAATTTATGGCTGAATTCCATAAGGAAATATATGTATATCAGAATCACTTTGTCTGGCTTGGGAAGGAAAAAATGTGTTGTTTTCATTATTGCTGAACTTCATAATGGCTTCAGGAATTTTTTTGGTCCATTCCAAAGAAAGTGAACTTCAGGCAGAGATTAAAGCAGAGGAAATTTCAGCCCAAGGGCAAATGTTTCAGAAAGTTTAAAGTATGTGAAAGGGGGAGTGAAGTAGGAAATAGTTTTCAATCCTAACTATAGCCACACTTGTTATAATATATCACTAAATATAGACCAGTGGGTGTGCCCAGCTCTCCAAAGGTGTTATCCTGCCTGCCATGAAACTGGCTTCTGAAATGACCTTTGCAGGGATATAACTGACTGTACAACACTGCCCATGTTGGAAAATGTTAAGCTTCATTATTTCCCAGGTGAGCGCAGCCAAGCCCAACTTTGTTTCACAACCAAAATTCCTTTCGCAAATCCAGCCTTTTATCTTTCATGTAGATCCAGCTTTGTACTCAGGATCATTTGTCTCCAAGCAAACTGCACAGTAGTCCTGAATATTTTGTTTATGTGTTAAAGGTTGTCACTTGGGTTATAAAGCCCTGTGAAACTATTGGGGTCAAGTAGCTAAAAAACATTTAGTTTTGCATCAACTTCCAAATGCCAACCATAATGGTTTGGGCAAGCTGTACATCCAAACTGCCTTGGACTTTCTACTTGTGGTTGTGGGAATATATTGGATCCTTTCAAAAATATTGGCTAGTCTGTTTTGGGCATTTCATGTTTGGGTATAGAGTCTTTGGATTTATTTTGTGTTTTGTTTGTGGTGATAGTGTCATGTCTTGGCTGTATATCCCAGAGCTGATGTTCTGCTCTTTGACTTTAATGCCATATGCTGCTAGATCTCTAGACTGAAGTGTAGTGTTAATGCAAAGGATGCTGTAATGAACATCTTGTACATATTTCCTTTTGCATATTCACTGTCTGTAAAATGTCTCTCTGAATGCATCCTTGCTGGTTTTTTAAATGATTTCTTTGCAGTTCAGCATAAATGCTATTTATATCCAAAGTTGTTTGAGGTTATCCTTTACTCCTAATGTTACTCTAATTCTAGTTTAAGAGAGAAGAAATTGATCTGGCTGAAATTAATTAGGAAATTGGTAGAGCCACTAAAAATGGTGGTTATATATGGCACTTCCTACGTGCTTTGACTGAAGGGGTACAAAATAAATCTGATGAAGCAGTAACTGTAATGAAAAAGATGACTACATTTTCATTTTTAAAACAGGATGGCTGCTGAAGGTGAACCAAATAAAGCAAACTATTTAAACTCTTTTGCTTTTTTAATGATACTGTTTTTAATAGAGAAAAAAGTATTTTTTAAACTGAGAATATCTCCTTACATTATAGGGTTTCCAGTGGCATTAAAAGGTATAGTTTCCTATATTGATTTGGAAAGAGAAGTTAAAAATGCATGAAAGGTATTTTAGGGAGACAGTGTCACAGGATCTTTTAAAACTATTTTCTCAAGTGCCACTTAACTCCTGTACTTCTTTACCATTGGAAACACATCATCCCAGGTTACAATATGTGGGATATCAAATTATTTTCTACTGACCAGAGAGTCTTCAAGTTTAATTTGGTTTGGAATGGTGGGGATTATATAAATGTCTGTTTAAAAGGACTCAGACTATAAATTAAGTTTGGAAAACTGCAATTATTCAATAATTTATAGAGTATTTAGGCAGTTTAGAAATGATGGTGACTAGAGAATACATGCTTATAAAGGACAGACAGATTCAGCATAATGTTGTATTTTTGGCCTCATCTATTTTGCAGGCAATTAACAAAGGAGGATGTTGCATTTTTGCCTATCTCTTGCTCTCCTGGAATAGAGTCACTAACCACTTGTTAACCACACTGATTTTTTAATAGACAAAGTGGTTGCTTACAGCTTCCCCACCAGAAATGTTCAGATTAAGCACACTATTAGATTGCAGCCAGAATAGCCTACAAAACAGGAAGAAAGCCTTGCCTTTCTCTCTGCCTCCTTCCCTTGTTTAAGCTGATGTGATAATTCACTGCAGATTTTCTCTTTCCCTGACAGAGTGCCTACCGCAGGAACGGGATGACTTTTCTCGCCTGCTGATGTGGATGTGGCTGCAGCAACAGGAAAGACAGTATTATATTAAGGTGATTTTCTTTTCCCCTCCATGGAAGGAAAAAAAAATACAAGCTCCAATGTCTCCATGTACCAGTGAGTGGGCTGGTTTGTTGTGACTATCTGCTGGCTGTCTCTGTCTCTTTTTCCAGCCCCCTCAATCGTTATTCTTGTTTACTAGCTGGAACATTTAGCTAATTAATGGCAGGATGTTTGGGATAGGGTGTAGGTGGACAAGAATGTAGCTCAGACAATGCTGGAGTATGCAGGGGACTTTCTGACTGCCATGTCATTTTTATTTAAGTGTCTGGAAGTCTGTATGTTCTCCAAAAGATGTTTTTTTGTATAGCAGGATGGGGCAGGAAGAGGCCAGAGATAGACTAGGTTGTGTTAGTTTATTAGGTTGTATAAAGGTTATGTAGTTTTCTTTGCAATTTTTACCAAAAGCAAAACTATTTCCCTCTGTTTTCTACTAATTTCCACTTGTTTCTCTCAATTAATATAAGTGTTCACAGGGTATAACCCAGTTTAATCCAGTGAGGGGATTTTGATGACAGCTGTACCAAGTTTTGATGCAGATATTCAGAAAAAGTTCAGGTAAACTAAACTTTACCAGTCAGAGACTTGGCTTTTTGCAGACCCAAAGATGGGCTACGTGCTCATGCCCAAATTTTCAATACTGGCATCTTCTATGGTTTGAGTCATCATTGTCCAAAATCAAAGAAAGCCTTTGCAGTGACTTGGCACTAGATTGGGCCCCTTTTTGGAAAAATACATTCTAAAGTGTTTCAATAGCTGTGTCTGTCTCAGTGGTTCTAGGCAAGGGCTTAACGTTGTGTACTTGCTCAGCATTTGCTGCAGGAAGCAGATGTTGTCCCTGTTGTTGACAAAGGCAGCATTTCTGTTGGATTTGGTTAAAGAAGAAGCCAGCTCTTTTTGCCTTTTTTTTTTTTTTTTAAATTTATATTTTAGCTAAGTGTGTTTGTTTTTAAGATTTTTTTTTTTTTTTTTTTTAATCTCAGTCCCTGCCTGTATGCTTGTTTCCATCCCTTTGCTCCTTCAGCCTTTGCTGGCTTCACAAACACATTCATTTCTTCCCATAAAAACTGTACAAATATAGAGCTGACCACGATGATGCTTGAGCAGAGGAAAGGGCTCCTGCTTCAGCTCGTCACCAGGATCTGCTGGCACATCCTGCTGGTGTCCCTGTGGTACCCACAGGTCAGGGGTCTTCTTCAGCTGCCCTGAGCTCAGGCTTGGAATCCAACTTAAGCCTCAAGTTAATACAGAACCCTCAAGGGATCAAGAGGAGAACAGCAAAGTATTTTACGTAGCGCAGCCGTTCTCCTTTGTGCTTAGTATGTGAGGTCTTAATTTTCACTCCTGCTCTGTGCTCTTGTGGTTGTTTGTAGGTGGTTTTGTTGTCCTGCTCTCCTGGACCTGCTTGCAAAAACTTCAAATATATGTATATTTCTTGAATAAATTGAAAAACGTCCCTTTGCAACCAAAATATTGTAAAAGTGAACATCATATGTCCAGTATTGCTGCCGTTCATAAATTGCTTTTCTCTTTTATCTGCTTACTCTTCTGTTTTCTGGAAATTTTCTGTGTGTTAAGGACTAAAAATAATGTGTACAATGTATTAAACAAGGGAAGGGGGAAGTTTTCTGTTGTTCCATTTGTGTTTCTTGAAATATATGATTAAACTTTTCTTTTTATCATCACTCTTTATTTTTGTTGGCATCCTTAATCATGGAAAATTATATGCTTGCTGTAAACATCCAGAGTTTTTTAAAAGGACACCAGCATTTATTGTATTTGGTTTCGATCTGCAGGGATACAGACAGAAGAAACAATTTCAGGCACTGGGTACTGGAATCAAAATTCCTTCTGTTGCTGTCTCTCTCCCAGATTTTACATTTTAAAATATGCATAAGCAGGAAAAATACTGGCACTTATTTTTTACTGGTCTCCTTAAAGTCCCAGAGAATGAAGACTCAACATACATTTCTCTCAGAAATATGACAGATCATGTTTTTGTTGGTCTGCTGTGTGTTTGTCTATCTTGAACAGCCTGACAGGCAATTATTTATAAAATCTGGGTTTGCCCAGTAAACCCATATAATAACCTTTCACTTCTCTGCACAAGTCAGGGAGCTGAATTTAGAGTCAAACAAGGTATGTTATGTCTCCCTATCTCGGTCTAACCCAGTTTATTCTTATTTTGGGAAGTAATCTCTTTTTTTTCTCATCTTCAGCATTTTCGTCAACTCTGCTTAAAACAAAAATGCAACCAGTAATACTTGTGCTGTACTTGGAGTGTTTCTTAGCACCACTTCCCATGCTGCAGAAACAGGGATGTATGTTTAGGCTGGTTCTACACATTTTTATTATATATATAAAATTCAGCTTGAGATTCAGTTAATGGCTGCATGTGAATAGCTTTACACTTCTGTAATTTCAACTTGCAAATTTTTTCTACTCTCAGCCAGGATTTATAGGTACTGAATCAGGTTATGTTGATTATTTCACGTTAGTTGTCTGAAGAAGGGAAGTTTCAGTTTCAATAGGAATATGCCTGTATATCATAAAAGGGAGTGAGAGTTTTGCTCTCAGCTCGATGCCTGCCTTGCTCTGTGGTTATGCTACCTGGTTTTTCAGTTTTTCTTCCAGCTACCCACAAAACAGGGAAAATAATTCAGCTTAAAACTCATCAGGGTTGAGTGAGCCACAACACAAATTTCTAGTTGAGCTTCATCTCATTTCCTGGTCCATCTTCTGTCAGTCTTTTCTCCAAGAAAATAAAACCCTTTAAAAGACTTTTGTCTTTGTCTGAAAATTGGGAGAAGCTGACAGTTCTCCGGATAATTCTCCAGAGACACTCAGGACCCTCCAAAATGTGCCCCCCGGGTTTTCAGGGCATACTTCTCTTTGTCAAGTGTACATCTCACTGAAGGGGGAAATAAAAAAAAATGTGTTTTGGCATTTCTTGGGTGTGGATGAGCCTTTGTGTTGCATTAAGGTTCTGCCATCAGCTGTGTGTAGATCTCATAAAATAGTTTATAGTTTCCTGTCCAGCTCATAGAGAATGTTTCATGGTACATAAACACTTCTAATCATAAATTCAGAATAAATAGATAATGACATTAGTCACAAGTCCAACTCTAGCTAAAACTTAAATAGTATCAGGGTTGAGGGTGTTTTTGCCTGAATGAATCATCTTGTCTAAGTTGGGCTTTTTATACCTCTATTTTTTATACCTCTGCAATATATCTACCCCAGGCAGCAGTGCAGCCAGGGAAATGCAGTGGTGGCATGCATTAAATCCAGGTTTATTCAGAGGGCACGGAGCCAGCACAAAGCAGTGAAGCCATCCCTGAAGGAATTGAATGTAAATTTGATGGTTTAAATAAGGCCAGATGCCTTAAAAATTATTTTGAAAGCTGTATCTTTAATGTAGCTCAACTTTTTTCTTTTTTTGCTTGAGATAATGATGTTGCCTTAACAAAATAATAAGAAAAAATAGTTCTCATCTCTTGTGGGGAGACAAAAATCAGATACTTTGGCTTCTATAAATCACTGAAATCTTGGCAACTACTGGAACAAGTTTTAGAAGGCAGATGGCTGCAAATTTGAAGGAAACCTTCATATTTTACTGTTAAAAGCTTCTCAACTGTCTAGAGAGTACTTGGAGACACTACATTAATAGCCATTCTCAGTAATCAAGCTCCACTATATTTATATGCTATTTTTCTTAAACAAGATAGATTAGTAGTGAGAGATGGAAAGATAAATAAGGAAAATAAAGAACTAAAATTATAATAATATGGTTTCATTTTACCTTTTATAGCTCTCTTCAATATTTGTGATTGATAATTCATCTTAATTCCTATCAGACAGAAATATTGGCACAAGAATCTTATATCTGTGTACTTCTGGACTTGTCTTCATACAGATGCTTTGCAAATTTTTCTTACTGGTTTGGTAAAGATGTGATCTGTCAATCTTTGGTCCTTGCATTATTTTGATTACTGTAATATCTGAGTGCCTCATGGGTTTCCACATGTTTATGTCTGAAGCACAACTTTAAAATTATGTATTGTTAGCTCCATTTCTTCTGGGGAAAGGCTGGGTGATGGGCCACATGTTGGGAAACCTGGAATGGTCCAGAAACCTGGATTTCTCAAATCCATCATGATGCTCTCAGTTCTGAAATATCTTCCCTCTGCACTGAAAGCAGTAGGTGTGTCAGAGAGCACATAACCCAACCCTGCTGGTTGGGGAAGAAGGGAACAAAGGCTGTATCCAACTGGATTCATGAGAGGAACTGGACATGGAAGAATGCAACCACTCACTCTGGATCCAATCCAGGGCTCAGGACTTTCACAACTTCTGGCTGAGATGTGCTGTGGGTACTTGGTGACCCCATGCAGAAACACAAAAGCTAAGTTTTCACCATAATATGAACTGTGGGACACCTTCCTTCCTCCAAAATATGCTGGGCTTCTGAAATCACCATGGGGGACATACTCATTACAAAAATCCTACTTTGGCACTTCCAGAGCATTCTCACCTTCATCTCCTCCCAACCTGCCTTTGCAGAGTGCATCAGAGCACAAAGAAATTAGAGGAGAAACACAATTAAGAAACATTCATGCCCTCTTTTAAATGGGGCAGCAGCTGCAATGGCTGTTGACAAAGATAAAGTAAATTTTAATTTTCTGTAGATGAACTGGGTCTGAACCCAATAAAATTGCACTGAAGTGTTGTGGCTGATCCTCATCTTGTAACTAGACCTGGAAGAAGAGAAGGTGTAAGGTATCAGAAGCTGTAGTGAGATTCAGGTAGTCAGTAGTTGATAACTGGCTCAAACCAGTTCTGTTTAGCTCTCATTTCCATAAGTATTTAATTAATTTGCAAAACAACAACAACAAAAAAAAAACTCCAAAGAAACTATTGCCTTTCTTGTACTGACATGATTTCTTCAGATCTGCAAATGAAATGGCAGGAACTGCGTGTCAAGGCAAGGTGAAAACAAATCTGAAACATCACTGCAGAAGGAGAAGGAAGGTGTCTAGAGGAGAGAGGCTCCAGCTGAGCTTCCCCCATAGCTCCCTCGCTCAGATCATTGTGTATCTGCTCATCAGCAGTGCCTAAATCTGCTGCTCATGCACAAATTTTGTTGTAGCTTTAACTGAACAATTTTAGCAAACTAGGCATGATCTGTCTAGTGTTCTCCATGACAGCTTTCCCTTACTTTAATATTAAAAGAATTTATACTCTTCTGTTTTGGAATGGTGGCAAGATAGTCCTAAATTTTCACTGCTCGGCAGATTTTCGTGTAGACAGAACACAAATAAATGGAAATAATTATTAAGGAATGCTTTGAGCACCTGGTAAAGGGTCTTTGACAGTCAGTTTCTCCGTGGAAGGTGATGCTTTTATTCATCTTCTCTGATGGCAAAGTTTTGGTGGCAAAACTGATACATGGCTCCTGTAGGGCTTGAACTTGTACGAGAAACAGTTGAGGTCAACCTTGAGGTCTCCCTCAAACTCAGGAACATCCCACTTGTCTCTTCACTGTGTAAATCTGGCACAAGCCCAAGAAGAAAAGCATGACAAATTCTTCCATTGGAAGATCAAGAACCCCAACACTGAATATTCCAAGGAAAGGCAGAATAAAATAACCTTGGTCTGACTGGGCTCAGAAGCAGGTTGCTTAGGAAAAAACTCTATTTTTTTTCCTGTTTGACAATTACATCATGATTATTTCCACACTTTGGTGATCAGAACTTTGGCAGTGAAATAATTGAGGATAGTTAATTCTCATGTGCAGTCAACTTCAGAGCCAATACAGTGTTAAACAGCTCTCTGTTCTTCTGCAGCTGTTGTTTTTGACAAGTGGGTTTAAAACCTCACATTTTAGGGGCACATGTATTTTGGGGCATAGTCTGAGTTGGTTGCTTTTATTCACAGTACTCAAATAAATAAGTGTGGCCATCTAAGCTAGTCCACTTTGCTCCATTGGTGACCCTTGCAGGTTACAGTCTTCCCACAGTTTTGGTAGTGAAGATAAAATTTGGTATAAGTGGCCAAACTTCTGAATTTTTGGCCAATGTCCAAACCTTCCCAGTTTTTACCACAACTGGTTTTTATAGGTGCTTTTTTTATGGTGTTGAAGTTGGTCTTGTAGATGATGGTGGATTCATTTTTATTTTGTTGAGGCTTGTTTTATTTGCACTTAGGTATGTAGTTGTGGTGCATGCTCTGAAGGGATTTTGCATCTTAGTTGGTTTCTTTGGTGGTCTTGAAGGAAGGGCAAAATTAATGCAGCACTTAAAGAGCCTGTTATTAAAACTTTATTTATAGGTGAGCAGGAGGGGCACAGAAAATGTATTAATTTATATGCATATATATTAAATAAATATGAATATATATGTAGTCATATTTTTCATGAGGACTGAATTCCAAAAATCATCTCTGCTTTTTAAATCCAAAAGCAAACATAACTGTTTTTTTTTTTTTACCTCCCTCTCTCTGCAATGAAAGTGGTTTATCCTTGTAAAGATAAAAGATTTTTACTTTGTGGAAGTAATTTGATTGTAACCTTTGGTTTCTTCGCTGTCTATCATTTTTCTCTTGCCCAAAGTTTAGTGTCATACTGTGAATCTTTAAGAAATGGTGAAACCTTCTGAAGTTTTAGAAAAAACACCTTCGACCTGTATGAAAAAGGCATTTTTGAATCTTCAAATTGTTGGGTTTTTTTTTTTTCCTTTGGTAATGGTTTGTTGGGGGGTTTTAAAGTCCAACAGAATGTGGTTTGAGAGGGAGATCTCGAAGAGCTGGGACAGAGTTGTCAGAGCCAGACACTGCAGGGATACCTCTTTGCTCCCTTAAATTGTTCTGAAATGTCCTTGTATTTTACAGTACATGAGTTGTGCTCTTGGCTGCCATTTCCTTCCTGCAGCCTCCCAAAGGTAAGTGGATTGTGCCCTCTGGGGGCTCTCCACTGCTTTAACTTAGATTTAATTGTGGTGTGTGGTTTTTTTTCTTTTCTTTCTCTCATTCTTTCTTTTTCTCTTTCTTTCTTTAGCTTTAAATGTCACATTGATTTTTCCCCCTCTCCTTGTGTCTTATGAGGGAAGAAATTTATGGCCTTTTTACATCAGGAAGTCTAGTTTTTCCTGACGTTTTATGGCTTTGAATATTTGAAACATTTCAATCCCAGACAATAAATATTACATGATTATTGTTTTCATATGGATAGGTTATTTCTCCTTGTTTTTCCTGTCCAACGTTTTACTAGCAAGTGACACCCAAAAATTTATGGATACTAAAACCATTACTATTCAACTTTGCTGAGGAGGTCAGAGATAGTCCCTCAATTTGCATGTTTTATATATATATATATATATATTTAAAAAAAAGACAAATTTTAAATCATCTCACATGTTTTGAATCCTAAAATGATACAAACTCCATCAGAAAAGAAGGCATGATATTTTCCTTTAGAGTACTCATGGGGCAAATCTTGATTTCGCTGAATTAAAGGGCAGCTCTTGAAGCTTAGGTGGGAAAAACAGTGAGACCCAACAGAGCATTTCCCAGGTCAGCAACTGGCAGCCTGCAGGTGCGGAGCTTGGGAGTTTTGGGAAATTGGTGGGATGTTTTATTCCAGTCTATAACTCAGAGGGTAGGTTTTCTGCTCACCCAGAGTGGTAAATTGTTGTTCTCATGGTAGAAAGGATTCCTTGCCAAGTGGGACCCATGAAACCCAGTCTGAGGTTACTCTTTTTGATGCTCTATTTAGGGAGGTCTCCTCACTGTGTGTGTGCTGCACCAGTTCTGCTGCACCAGCTGTGGAAACCAAGTCCATCTTGCAACCCCAAGTTTGAACTGACGACCAGCAGATGAAGCAATTTAGGAAATCTCTGGTCAAGTAGCAAAGGCAGTCAGATTAAAAGAGGCACAGGTTCTGCACAGAAGATCTAGATCGGCAATTTTTTAATTTTTTTTTTTTTTTAATTAACTGTTTTTCATGGATACCATGCAGGATCCTGCTGCTTGTGTTCCATTAACCATGACAGAATCATAGAATGGTTTGGATGGGCAGGGGCCTCAAAGATCATCTTGTTCCACCCCCTGCCATGGGCAGGGACACCTTCCACTATCCCATGTTGCTCCAAGCCCCATCCAACCTGGCCTTGGACACTTCCAGGGATGGAGCAGTCACAGCTTCTCTGGGCAACCTGTGCCAGGGCCTCCCCACCCTCAAAGAAAAAAATGTCTTACTCTACCCTCTTTTAAAGGGCACTCCCCATTGTGCCATCACTCCGTGCACTTGTAAGAAGTCCCTCTCCATTTCTCATGGAGGCCCCCTAGTTACTGGAAGGGATTCGAAGTTCTCCCAGGAGCGTTCTCTTCTCCAGGCTGAACAACCCAAATTCTTTCTGTCAAAAGAGTTATTATAATATTTCAATGATTTCGTATTGATCTTGATTGCAGAACTGTGTCCTAGATAGCAAATAAATCTCCCTCTTTCTGTAAGTTCCTGATAAATTGTTTCATCCAAATTCAGTCTGTCTGTATAATTATGAGGAGAGGAATCCTACTGTGTTTACAGAGGAGGAAAACTATCAGGTTGTGGGGACAGTAAATCTAAATTCACATCTTTGGGACACAAGCAAGATCAGACCCCTCTCAGGCTGGGTAAAGGTTTGCAACAGGGATAAGAAAAAATACAAACCTGTCAAAAATTTTCCACTGCAATGACATCCATGATCTGGTGACTCTTCCTCTCCTTGCCATGTGCAGACAAAGGGAGCCAGTCTAAATCCATTCAGAAAGAAACACTAGTAAGTGCTTGTTTAAAGTCTTTTTTTAAGTGTTGTTGTGTCTTTACCCTCTCTCCTGTCTCATCCTCTTTTGGGAATGTTGAAAATAACATTCAGCTCTGTGCTGCCTTTGTCCTTTTCCATGTGGTAAACATGGGCTTTTCCCTCCCTGTTCCTTACAGACTTTCAGCCAACTCAGTTTTTCCTGTTTACCTCGTGTCAAAGGTGTCATTGGTCATATCACTCCAGGTCTAGAAATGAGGGAGTTTTCTGCTTTTCCTAACTAGCTGCTGCTCCCTTTGCTATTACATTGATTTTGCATCATATCAGATTTGGCACATTTACTGATTCATTTATTTTTTAAGGAAAGCAGATGCTTCCCTTGCCCCCTCCCCTCCCCTCCCAACACATGCTGAAGGGGAAGGCACTAAAATGGTTTTGTGGAGACCTGGGCTCCCATCCAGACCTCTCAGTGCCTCAACTCATTATCGCTGCATCAATTAATTTGTAGACCTAGTCTTTTAGAAATAGAACTGATAATAATGGTGAGAGGGAGACTGTAGGTCACAAAGTTCAAATTCAAAGATGGTAGTAGGGAAGCTGCTATAGCTCTGTAGATGAAAAATGGACTCCCACAGCTTGGCAAAACCAGTTTTGTTCTTGCTCAGACAGAGATGAATCCAGCACTGTGGCTGCTTTATCAAGCGCTGTGGTTTTTTTCTTCTGATTTGGAAACCCCAAACATTTTAGTGCCTCAGGAAGACACTGAGTCCTGATAAAAGCAACTGCTGGCTTAGAGTTCCCACTGTGGATTGAACATAATTTTTCTATTCTACACATTAGAAAACAAAAAAATTAAAGTGTGATGTCATGTAAACCTTCCATAATTATCAAAACAGACTCTGGTTTAATCTTTCCAGATCTGTGATCTTTTGCTGAACAGTAAAAGGCATCACACATAAGGTAATACTTGACTTTTCTTGACTGGGGATATTTGTAAATGTACAACAACCACCTCATGGAAGCAGCAGCTTCATGGCTGAAATCAGAATTTCAGGCTTTCATTTATGAAAAGAAGGTGCTGCTTTCAGAGCATCACTTGGACCTGTGCATAACCAATTCACTGAGGTCTGCCTGACACCATTGTCAGCTTGGAGGGACACCTCTGAGGGAAGAAAGTTCTCTGGTTTTCCACCTACTTCTCCAAGCCTACTCAGAAGTACCCTTACATGGCTAAGTGTGTAGAGTCACGGAATCATGGAATGGTTTGGGTTGGAAGGGACCTTAAAGATTATCCAGTTCCAACCCCTGGCCATGTGCTTGGACACCTTCCACTAGACCAGGTTTCTGCAAGCCTTGTCCAGCCTGGCCTTGAACACTTCCAGGGATGGGGCATTTGCCACCATTGCTGCATTTTCAAGGACGGACAGCAGCAGCTGCCACTCATCTGACTTGATGCTGTCTTGATATTTGGTGTGATTAGAGCATGCTCTTAAAGAAGATTGGAAATAATAATGTTCTCCTGAATTGAAATCTGTGCAATGAGGAAAAAAAAATTATTTCCAATCTTCTTTAAGAGCATGCTCTAATCAAACCAAACTTGCCTATGGACATCTAGGAAGAAAAATTAGTTTGAGGTCTGCTGTTTGGTGCAGAAGGTACAGCTGCACTGTTGGGAGGATGATCTGCAGCTGCCAGCAAGCCGTGCCCTCAGCTAATACCTGTACCCTGGGGTCCCTCACCATTTTATTGCTGCTCTGGAACAGGATGTGCAACTGCTCTGCATTAATACGTTATTACAGGTTGGCCAGTGTAAACCCCAGGTGTTGAGAACATGATTTATTCCATTAGTATAAAAAGGTGTTCTCTATGGCCGTATTAAAAATTATACTAACTGTTGGGCTTGCCACTGCGCTGTGTGTGGCACATGCCAATTTAAACCTGTCATTTCCTCTAATTTAAGGATATGTCCTCAGAAGATCATTAATTGGGGGTGGAGTTGGGGATCACAGTACAGCTGTGGCCTGTTAACCCCCATCTGGCTGTTAATCCCTGCAAAGCACCTTCCCCAAAGGTGTCGGCTGCTACCAAGTGGTCACTGAAACAGAGACCAAAGAAATTACATTTTTGGGTCTATTTTGTGTTTAAATCTATTTTACATTATGAATTTAATTTAGGGTGAATTGTGCATGTAGTGTGATGTATGAACCCAGTGGCTTTATTTGTAATGAGTTCACTGTTGAGTGGACTGAACAATTCCAAAGAGCTGGAGCAGAGTCCACAGTGTTTCCTCTGTGTCCCTCTGGGCTTATCCTAAAGCAGCACCAGCCCAGAGCACTGCTGGGATGAGCTCATGTTCCTCCTCACTGGGCTCCCCTCTGCCAGTGCAAGACTCAAGGCTCCTGGTCACTCACTGTACTGAGCAGATGGAGATTCAGACTGAGGTTTAACTATTTTGTGTGTGTGTATGAAGGCACTGCAGTGATTTCAGTACATTTGGCTGCTGACTCTCTTGAGTTTACCCATCTGAAAATGCCCAAACCATGAGGGTGGTGAGGCCCTGGCACAGGGTACCCAGAGAAGCTGTGGCTGCCTCACACCTGGAAGTGTCCAAGGCCAGGTTGGACAGGGCTTGGAACAACCTGGGATAGTGGAAGGTGCCCCTGCCCATGGCAGGGGGTGGAATGAGATGGTCTTTGAGGTTCTATCCAACACAAACCACTCCATGATTCTCTGATTCTCTGATTTCTGCACTACCTGCCCTCTGAGTGTTTCCTGGGGGGATTTTTCCATTTTCTTTTTCCACTCTCAAATGCTGCTAGATTATCTGGGCATTAAACTCAGCCCCAGTAAGCCAAAGATCCAACTTAAATTCCTGTGTAAGGAATTATGGAGTTAATGCAGCCCAGCAAAGGTTAAAATCATTCTTTTGCAGAAATCCACATCAGCTCCCCTGCCAAAAGATGAAAGCAGATGCACTGGGTCATTGACATCAGACACAGGGTGGGTTGCAATATTTGACACCTTTTTATGTGGTTTTCCAGTCTTTCATGCCTCCACACAGCTTAGATCCAAGTTCTTGTTCCAGAGCTGGTTTGAGATGACCTTGGGGAAATCCCAGAGAAAGGGTTCAGGTCTGCACATGACCCAGGCTTGTACCCTTGGCTAAACTGCAGATTTTTTCCTGGCTGCCATTGCAATATCATCACACAACCACAGTATCTCCTAGAAAAGCCCCAGTTTTGCCTGATGTAAAATAAGCTATTTTTTAGGCTGCTTGAGAGTGGATTATCTCTGTGTGCTGCACTGACCTACCAGCAGCCTATGCCCAAGGGATGCTGATGCACAAAGCCCGGCCAGAAGCACATCAAGCCTCAGGGCATTATTCAAATGTACACAGAAAGCCCTCAGCAGCACTGCCTATCTTAAGCAGGGTCCCTTAAACCTGTTTTTCCTGGCGAAGGTTTATCCAGCCTGTGTTTAAAGACCCCCAAGAATGGAGATTTCACAGTCTTGAGTCTACTGATGTTATAGATCCTCATAAATTTTTTTCCTATCTGGTTTGAATTTTTTTCTTATTTTACAGCGATGTAAAGGCTTTCCTTATCCTAACGGTGAGGTCAGATTGTACCAGTGTTCTCTGGAACAGCCTTTTCTGTGCTCAAAGGCACTTACATCCCACCAAGGCTCTCTTTTGACTAATAAATGTAACTCGATCAATCTGTCCTCCCAGGCTGTGCTTTCTGGCTTTCCAGCACCACTTTCTGTTTTGACAATGAGCCATTGATAGCTGCTCTCTGGGTGCACGTATCTGCAGCCTTGTCCCCACTCTCCAGCAGCTTTATCTAGACCCATGTTTCCCTCACCTGATTAGGAAAGTGAATATGAAACCGTGTCAGAAGTCTGCAAGTGCCAATGATGAATCTATTGCCTTTTCCTTCACCCTAAGGCTTGTTACCTGTCACAGATGTCCCACAACAAGGGTTCAAATGGCCACCAAAATTCACATTTTGTGTAGAGTCAAAGAGTAGACAAAGGATTAGTTAAAAGCGAGGATTATTCAGCCTGGTGGTGAACTGGGCAACAGAAGCATTGAGGTGCTGGAGTCATGGAGAGGGGCACCCTGACCTGCAAGAGGTGGACCATGTCTTTCCAGTATCCTGTTTTCCCATTTTCCCACCTGTGACAGGTCAGTGAATGCTAACAGGCATCTGACTTCCTGATTTTCACTGTGAATGAACTATTTTTGTCATGATAACAACCAGGTATTTTCACTGACTTTGCCCAGCAAGTGAACTGGAAAGAATATCGCTGACAATGAAGTTAAATTAATTTCTAGTGACTATCTAATAGCTTTTTAAATTTTATCTCAGGTTTTCAGCTTTGAGTGTGTTACTAGATGCATGGAGAGAACCAGAGTGCTCTCATCATGTGATCCTCCTCCTGATCCAGAGAAAAGGGCTTCATTAGTTTAATTTCCAGATTTTAATTTCTTGCATCCTTCTTCTCAGAAGGTCAGGGACTAAAAGGATTTCCATCCATCACAGCACACATAGGAATGGGATTCATGGCTCCTGGGCTTCTTTTCCAACTCTCTCTCCAGCTTCATCAGTGTTGCCATCACCTCTGCTCACCTCAGTCACCCCACCTGGAAACTTACCATCTTGCTTGGTTCATCCCTGGCTCTCAAGGCAGCTTTCAAAAGGTGAAGAAATCATCATCCCAATTTGACAGATGGAGAAACTGAGGCCCAGCAAAGGGAAATGACTGCCATTCTTGTCTCCATGCTCAGGGGCTTTTCCACCAGACCAGACGAGTGCTGGGGTGGAAATAAATATTCCTCCTGGTGACTGTGGTCTCTGTGGTCAGGGCTGAGGGTCGAAACGTTCACACAAGGCCTGCACGCAGAAACCACAGAATCCCCCACAGCTCCACTGCACTTTATTAAAAGTCACTGCTTCTGTGAAAAATGGGCTTTATAAGAGTTAGGTGCCTTAATTATAAAGTCATGTGTGTTTGAATGACTTCTTCCCTGCTAACCGTTTGTGACAGCCTACAAATGTGAAAAGTATTACCAAGCCTATTTTTAACGTGGCTATGGAGAGGCTGTAGTAGGGGGAAACCAAATCCTATAAGATCCTAGTGAGAAAGACAAGTGATTCCTTAAATATTGTTGAGGTTGCCTGAGTTTAGCACTGATGCACATACTGTTCAAAAGATGGGAGATGTGGGAGTTCTGTGAAATCAACTGTGTGTCAAATAAGTGATAGGAGTAAGGGATAAATTTTCCCTTTGGATATGGCTGAATGGTCAGTGTATGAAGATAAAAAAATCTGTTCAGAGGGGTGCTGGCCCACATCACAGTGTGCAGGTTCTACATGTGTTTTCTGTAGAGCTGTCACCTGTCAAGAATTTATTCCATCTTGTTCTTTATCAGATAATTTTCCCTTTAATGGGGGCACAAATTGCTCAGTGCTTTGTAGAACTGAGTCCTTAATGCTATTTCTCCATGGGTTGTGGCAAACTTGAAGCCTGAAGCATCATCTTTGTCACCAACCTTTAGCCATAGGCTGTGCAGGGGAAGAGGAAAACACACCAGACTCATTCCTGCATCCAGTAACAAGGGTTTCACCTTTTTACAACAGGGAGAGACATTGGAGAAGGAGAGCAGGCCAAAAACAACATTAATGTTGGAGCAGTAAGTGTCACACTTGGTTTGAAGGAAATGAAAATGATGGAAAGGAAATATTCCAAATAGGAGGGGACAGAGGGAATGATGCTCTTTGTTGGTTAAAGGGTAAAGAATAAGGTGTGGAAGATGGATAAAAAGTTGACATACCTATGGATGAAAGTTTTATTGTGGGTTAAGTTTAAGGTTGATGGACAGTGTTGTGGGAATTTCCTCTGATCAAATATATAATTAGTTTTAACTCTAGCCCTATGATTCTTCCTCCTTCCATGATTTTGTATGGGATTATACAGGCCTTAATCTTGGTGTAAGGTCTGCAAAAATTAACTTCTTCATGCCTGGATAAATCATCTAAGTGCCCAGCAGCTATACAAAATTTACACCTTCCTTTAACTGTGTTTTATCCCCATTTCTCCACCACTGGATTTTGTGTGATAAATGACTTATGTCCCCCTATCACAGTATCATGAATACTCAGTGCATATAGCCTGTAATTTAGTTGCTTCTTTTCCATTTTAAAAATAAATAAAAGACTCTATTTCCTAGGCTAAGGCAGATTTTACAGACTTAACTGTCACGTTATTTAAAATACTTTTAAAATAAGAATTGAATCTGATGGTCTTGAGATACTTCACACCACACAACTAGGACAGAAATAGAAAAAAATAAGTGGCTGGTTTTATTCAAGAGTTTTCAATTTCTTTAGCTGGGTACCATGAATGTGCATCTGAAAGGAACTGTTCCTCTTTGTAATGCAGGCTGAGGCTGAAACACATCTTATTCCTTGAAATAGCCGCTGGCACTACCTGCAGCCAGACAGAGCAGAATTAAAATGCTAGAACTTTATGTTACATTTTCCAGGTGGGGTTTCACCAGAGCTCAGTAGCTATAATGTATTTTCCACTTAAACATTCTTTTTGACAAAAACATGGGACAATTTTCTCATTGTTGTATTAAAATGAACTTGTTTTGTAATAAAACCAAGCCCAGAGTCATGAGGCTCTGACACATTAAGGTTTAATACTGAAGTCTGGAGTAATTTTTCTTGTTTTCTTTCATGACAAATGTTGAACTCAGATCTTCACTGTAATCACACTTGTCTGAATCAGGAGTCTGAGTCAGCAGTTTGACGTCTTTGTCATGGCAAAGATTGCATGCTTAAAGAGGTGTAATTGGAAATAATAAGGAAATTTGGAAAAGGAGATGGGAAATCATGTTTTTTCTTACACATTGCTTCCCTGTTTATGGATCTCTAGATTTTTTTTGTTTCTTTGTTTTTTAAACCTAATAGAAACTCTTCAGTCTAAACTGTGGCTGAGACAGAAAAAAACCCTTGTGAAGGTTGAACCACTGGCCATAAATGATGTTGTCTGACTTAGAAACCAAATGATTATAAGGTTGTGTTTTCTATGGAGGAGTTGAATTCAGGTTGCTTGTGGCTCTTCACTGGGGATGTCAGTCTCTAGAGTGACCCTTACATTTGAGAGATTGACCTGGAAATCTTAAATCTGTCTCCCTCCTCCCTATGAAGCTGCAACAAAGAGACACAACTGCCTTTCCCTGCATTCAAACACATCAGGGAGAAATTTACGGTTCAGACAACATTATGTAAAAATAATATGGCAAAATTATTTTTTCAGAGAATGTATCTGGTTGCAGAAACCAGCAAGGATTTGACAGCTACAGTACAGATATTTACACTTTCTTACCAGTTTGCCTGTCACAATCTGCAGCTCCTGTGGGAGTAAGAATGAAATACATCATTGTGTCCCCACTGTATCTTTTGACCTCCTGAGACAATAGTAAGGTGCTAAGGGTATTTTGTCAGAGGAGAACAGACTCTGAATCCATGCTGGTCCTCAGTCCCTTGCTTTTTACGAGAGGTGCTGTCACAGGGTCAGCTCTAGTTAATCACAAGAGAGGAGCTCACAGTCCTACACAGGCAAGGCAAGCAAAGAGTGGAAGAGGAACAGGAGACAAAATGGGTGGATTCAGGCAGGCAGGGCATGGGCACCAGGCTGAGACAGGCTTGGAGTCACTATTCCTGACCTGTCACAGTCTGTGCTGTCTTCAATGATGTAGCACTTCCTGTTGCTCGTTCCAAAAATATTTTCATAATCTTTGGGTGATGTGTGCTCTGCTAAGGAATTGCCTAATACTGTGATCCCGTGAGGGTTTGGAGCTTTAATGTCTTAAATTGCTTCTACCTGGATTAATTTCCTCAGACTCATATCATATCACAGAATCAGTTATTATTGGGTTTATCATTATTACAGCTTCCACAACTGCACATTCTTACCTGGCTAACAGAATATCAGAGGAGTTTGTTTTATTAGCTTTAGCTAATGGTTGTGTACTGATCCCTAAGTAAGATGATATTACTGCAAAAGTGGAGAGGTTTGTGCTGAGCTGGTGTGGAAACACATGCACCTGTGTTTCCCAAGAAATTGTGGAAAAGATTCGGTGGTCCCACACTGCTCAGGTTTGATCACATCATGAGCTTTCTAATTTTTGGCTACTTCTGGTTCCTTATTCCAACCAAAATGAGGGAATAGATGAACTTTCAGTGTGGGGCTCATCCCATCCAACATTCACACCTCAGCTCCTTATCAGACTCATTTTCCAGCCAGTGTAAATCAGATGCTTTCAGAGAGTGATCAGTCTGGCCTATTTTAATTGTCTGCTCTAATATCAGATGAATTACACCCTATTTACACCTGTTTCTATGTATGGAACACAAAAGGAGAGTAAATGTAGTTGACAATGTTGCAGCTGTCTGCACTTGATCAAATGAATGCTGCCCTTCAAGCCAAGTTTAAACTTATTTATGATGGGATGCATCTAACAGATAATGCACATCTAGGTGTAACCTGGATGTGTAGAATCTCTTCATAGTCAGAGCAAATAAATAGAATTTTAGTATGGAACCTATCCCACATATTGGTAAATATCTGGAGCAGCTCAGTTGCACTGTTATTGACTACAGGAGGGAGCCCAGGATGACTGGAATTTAATTGTGTGGTTGATTGGTACACTTATAAAGACACATGAGATTAAATGCAGCCCAAAGAAGGATACTTGACTTTTTTGAATAGTGCAGAGCATCCCACAAATGTGTCTGAGACCAATGGCAAATGAACATGATGGATAAGCATGTTACTCATTTGCATGTGCAAAGATTGAGTCAGGATTCTACCTGGGCACTCACACCAGGAAATCTGGGCTTTCAGTTGTGCTTTTGTCATCTGTTCTTGTTTGCAGTTGATATTGGTATTAACATCAAAATCTAGGAAAAAAGAAAATCTGAAAAAATATAAGTCTCCATCCCCCTACTCATAAGATTTGTTTCTCAGAGCCTTGACTCCTGGAGAAGGTTGTGAAGTCAGTGTGTAACCAAAGAGAAATAAATATACATCTGCACACATTTTATAATTTGCAGGATTTTTCATCCCAGGGTGTTATCAACACAGTCATAAGAAGAATAAAGAATGGGGGAGTGAAGAGTGAGGGGAAGAGTAAACCTTTGGCATTAACCAAGGCTCATCACCAGATTGATTCCTCCCTTCCTTACATCCAGGTTTGTGCAGAAGAAACTGGGGGCAATTCTACCATATAACATGGAGATCATCCCAAATCACATCTGCATCCAACCATGTGTTTTGGACAAACCTGCTGTACCTTTCTCTCTAGAAGACTGTGCGAGACTTACTTAAAGCCAAGGAAATGAACATGCTGTTTCCAGTTATTCTCCTTGTGATGATCACATTAGGATCTGGATTGGGTCTGCTGTGATGAAAAAAATGATACTTTTTTAAAACAGCTGTAGGCCAAGATTTGAGTGCAGCTGGGCCAGTTTATGGCTTCAGATGAGCACTGTGCAAAACCTGGAACCAGGCAGAGCACATTGGCTTTGACTGGGCTGAGAGTTACAGTTTTCAGGAAACCAAAAATCATAAGGGGATAAGCCCACACAACCCAAAGCAGAAGCAGTGATTTGCATGAGAGCCTGCAGGCTGAACCTGCTCCTTGGGTGAGTTACCCCACACCTCACCTCCCCTCAGCTCAGGCGTTCCCAGCCCTGGGGTGGCTTTCTGGGGGTGTCATCAAAGCGTTCCCCACTTGGAGGTTTCATTGACTTGGACAAAAGAATGCAACCAGCTTCTCCAGAAGTGAAGTATCTTTTTTGAGTCTCATTCTGCTCTGTCTGTGTCCCTGTTTTCTCCTCACTTTTGCTGCTCTGATCTCTGTAGCACTTGACACCTTGACTCTGGTCTGACACATGCACAGAAGCTGTAGAAATGCCCCTGCATTCTCTCAGCATTGATGGTGCCAGCATCTGGAAAAGGTATTTGTGTTGTCTAAACTTTCACACAAGCCTTCCTTAAAGAACTCAGAAAAGAAATGCCCCATCCCTGGAGGTGTTCAAGGCCAGGATGGCTTCAAACAACCTGATCACTGAAAAGTGTCCCTGCCCATGGTGGGGGGTGGAATGAGATGATCTTTAAAAGTCCCTTCCAACCCAAACCATTCTATGATTCTGTGAAAACTGCTGCAGACTGATGCTGTGTTACGTTCTTATATTCTAGAAGATAAAAAAATCACAAAACTCTTCAAACAATGATGAGCCTCACTCAGCATAATGCTATTTCTTGTATTTCTGGTTTTTCCCACAGAGCTATTCATGAATAACTTCAAAAATATTTTTCATTATTCAGTTTTCACTAGAAGATTTGCTTTTGTTCGCAGCATCTCTGGAGCAAACATTAGCCAAGATCTGCATTTGTCAGATAATCATAGGCATTAAAAGTAATGTTTAATTGTTGATTCCAGCCACAGCAAATTAAGTGAAGATGCAATATGGAAAGGAGAATTTTCTTATGTATGCTACATAAAAATCAGGATGGAATTATGATGACTACAGCTAATGGAATAATTCACCACAAATAATTTATTCAAATGTAGCCTTTTTTCCTGCTGAGGGAATAGCTCTGAGCTAAGTGCATTTTCCTAAGCTGTACTTGCTTGGACAAATATCATTATGAACTTTTTTGCCCTCTGGCTTATTCATGAATAACAAAATTTGAGATGTGTTAGTCAAGCCAGTCACATGGTGCTTTTCATGCTTATTCCATTGAAATATTGCTGCAGTGTCCTCCAGTACAAATTCCAGGTGCACACTTTTTAGGTTCTGTTCCTCTGAATGCTCTTCCATTCAACCCTCAAATTTCCTATCCTTGCATGTTTTAGGCCTCTGAAATTCACTCATATGAATGTCCAGATGGAAGCTGAACCCAGTCCCTTAGAAAAAAGCGTAAGAAATATTCACTTAATAAAAAATACGATCTAAAACTCAGCAACTTATATATGTGGGAGCTGCCACACCTCATATTTGTCATTGAATCAAAGTATGGGATGTCAAGTCAATCACCAGGGCTCAAATTTTGCTCCTTACTTTAACAGGAAAGTTGAATTCCATCCTTAATTCATTTTGTTGTGATGGGCATAGTCTGATGTTGTACACACAGACCAGATGGGCTTTAACACCGACCTTTGCCAGGGAGGAATTAATGGTGCTGCAGCTACTTAACTGTGAAATTTCCAGTCTGATATCATCCATCACCAGTGTGTTACAATGCACACTGCAGACAGGCCTGGTTCCCTATTGTTGAGGTTGTCTGACACTTCCCATTACCAGACCCTGTTTTCAGTTGCTCAGAGCTTTGCCAAGCTTTAACCATTTGGATTTAAATTCTTCATGCTGAGTGTGTGCCTCAGGCTGAATTCATTTTAGAAAATGTCAGCCAAAATCAGAAAATATATGCATAAAAAAATCTGACAACCTGTATGTGAACGTCTCTTTTGCCTCCTGTACTTTACAGGAAGGGCTTGACATCTGGCAGACTGACCTTTGTGTCAGGGATGAACATGCACTGAAATTCTGTAGGAAAACTCACAGAAACCCAAACTCGCTAAAGTCTCCAGCCTTTGGCCAAGGTGCAAAGCCCAAGTGAGCCTTTGGTGTCATCCACAATGGATGTGCTTTTGCCTGTTAGACTTCTGCTGCCATGAATGTTCTTCATCATCACCACTGAAAACAAAAGGAAAATCCTAATATCCTGTTAATCCTAATAATCTTCAGTCACTTAGTCACTCTCTGGTCTGTCTCTACCTCGTATTTTCTCTATTTCATTTATCCAGAGTTTAAGAAGTGCTTGGAAAATTCTCTCAAGCACATGTTGAGATTTTTGGAGTTGTCCTATGCAGAGCCAGGAGTTGTATGCAAATGATCCTTGTGGGTCCCTTCCAACTCAGGATGTTATATGACTCTATGACTCTACAATTCTATCATTGCTTTCTCTTCGTCCATGTGGCTAAAGAGGAACATTTTTATAATCTGCAGTATTAATCATTTGAGATGGCCCACATCTTACTTCCACCTCTCACTTTATATCTGCATTTCTGGATTATTAATCTACAGCTGCTGCCACTCCATTCTGCTCCATGATAGCTTCTAACTCCTAATAGTCAAGACTGATGATCAAAGTTCACTCCTGGCAGTGCAATTCAGTTTTCAGTCCTAACAGTGAAACTCAGTGGAATAGAATCCACTAATGGGACCCCTGTATGAATTAGCATAGCACTTCCTAAAAAACTAAAAATGTAATTCATATTAATTGTACTGAAGACACTTGAAGTAAATGTGATAAAGAACAAAAAACTGTAGTGGTAAGCAGCTTAAATGACCTTCTTGTAAGTGGTATTTTGGCTGAAGCAAAGGATTTCATTTTTTGCCATGTCCAAAATTGTTGTACTCCAGAGATACACTTTGATATTCCAGAACATGCATTTCCTCGTGAACTTCAATATTGAGTTCAACCTTTTCATGTAAATCTCTGAGCTGGACAAATTCAAAGTGAAGGAGGCAAAAGACTCCCAGGAATCTGCTGTGAAGAGCTGATGATTACAGCTGAGATTCCTCCTGGATGAGAAAACCATCCCTTGACTGACGGAATGGCTGCGTCTTGGAACATCAAGCAAGGTCTTTATGTAAATCTGAGTGTTCTTCTGCTTGTTCTGCTGCAAAAGCCATTCTCACTGGGACACAGAAGGAAATCCAGTGAGACAAGGTAATAGAGATGGAAGGATGCTAATAGAAAGATTAGGTCTCTGGGCTGTCAGACTTGTCTCTCTTAAGCACATGTTTATGCTTTAAGTTAAATAATACAGCATGTTTATGTATGTGAATATATATATGCTGCATATGTATCTGAATGTATGAATGGTAAGATGCTGTTCTGTGCTAGAAAGTCATGGCAGAGACTAGTTCTACATTTATATATATTAAATTACATTTCATTACATCTATAATACAATGTAAAAGGTTTCTCCCTTTCCCTGGAAAACACAATCATAACATTCATGTACTCATGTACAACAAGCCTGTGCACACACAGGATCTTGGAGGGCAAGCTGGTTTGGATGTTACTAGAATTTTCTTACCCTACTGATGGTTTCTGTGACTCCTAGCTCTGGATAAAATGTGTCCTCTTCATTGAAATGAATGCTGCAACACTGAACTCAAGTCCTGCTCGAGAATCAGTGAATCAGGGTTCCCAGTACTCCATAAAAACATTTTTGTGTGTTCCTGTCTTTGAACTTAAAAAAACCCATGAAACCCCCAAACCAATCCATTGCCTATTCTACTTTACCAAGTGTTTTTTTCCCTGCCCTTTGCTGACCTTGAGATTACTTCCAGCAACCTGTGTTTGGTGCAACATAACTGCACTTTGAGACAGGTTTCTCCGTCTGTCTCTCTTTGTACAGTAAGAGTTTATTTACTTACTTGTGTCTGATTACTGGGACTGAAACTCTGTGTGTTTATTTTCCATGACAGTCTTTGCAAAGCTTTTTGGAGATGCTTTATGGTCTTTGAACATAATGGAAAGGGAGGGGATGGAGTTAGTTTTGCTTCTTCTTCTTCCTCATTGTCTTCCCACTTCTCTTTTTCCACCTTGAGGGGAAGAGAGGACACTAAAAGGAGAGTTCATGCCTTCCACTTAAGCCTTTACCTGAAATGTGCCACATCTGGTGGATATTTGTGAAAGCAAAGCATGTCAGCAGTTTTCAAGATCACAGTCCTGAGAGGAAATGGCTGAGTTTAGATGTCCTGATTTTATTGTCTGTTTTGGATAAGATGATAAATACTGACACAAGAAGCCAGCAAGTCGATTTATTGATTTCAATTCTGCTTGTTGCTCTGTTCAGCTCTTCATGTGTATTTTTGGATGATCAGGCAGAGTTGGAGACAAAAGAGAAATTCCTCCTCTGCTTTTGGCAGAATGAAACTACCTGAAAACCTGCCTGAAAAACATACAGGAAATGTCCAACTCAATATGTAATGCTTTTAGATTTAGGGACCCTTTGGTGGTTGCTGCCAGCTGGGGGAAAAAATTGTCTGTTTTGCTGCTTTCTCCAGCAGTGCAATGCTCTTCTCACTCCTGCACTGACCATCCTGTCTCCCTTCCAACAAATCTTAAACTAAACTCCATTAGAACAGTGATAGGAACTGATAGGTAAAGGGACAATTTTCCTTGACATTTGTATTGACTATAACTGAATTAATTACAGTCAACACTGTCCAACAGTGTCAAAGACTTAAAAAAAAGATTACAAACTTCATCAGAAAACAGTTTATATCTGAGTAAATACTGTTTTTATACTACTGTCATTATTTGTGGTATTACAGTGAGCAGTATTTTGACTTTCAGAGGTTGCTGGCTGGCTGAGGCATGTGGGGATTCACATGTGAGCAGGATAACCCAATTGGGGATCTATCAATCAGAGCACAGCAAAGCCCAGGAGCTCTAAAAGACATCCAAATTGGCCTGCTCAAGGCCCAGCAGTGTTTTTATGAAGGAAGGTGAAGTTGGGGAGTTTAGAAGAGCCCAGTTTGCTTTTGTATTTGACAAGAAAAATAACTGGGATTGTGCATGGAAGTGATGAAAGAAAGCTCCACAGGGATTGTGGGCTCATTCTTGCTGGAAACAAAATTTTTTTAGAAAAGTGAGGGATGCAATCAAAGTCAGAGGTTGGGTTTGTTCCACTAAAATTGGGTTGCAATCCCTGCTCGCTTGAGGAACTTTATTGATGTGAGTAGTCCCATTGAGAGTATGAGTATTTATGTAGCTGAGAGAAGCTAATGAAATGAACTCAAGTGAAAAAGGGATTGTTCACATGCCCAAGAATTGTATGACAAGGGCCCTAATCCAACCATTGTGGTTGAGGGATTTGCAAAATTACTTATTTTTGCTATTGAATCTGTGTCAGTTTTGCTAACTCTTCACACATTCCAGGCTCTCTCCTGAAATCTACCTTGTTTGCTCTGAATTTCTCATTCCAGGACAGACATAGCAACGTACTGACCTAATTCTTCAGGTTCTGCAGCTGTGTACTCACTATTTTAAGAGAGAAATGAATAACAGTCTCTCCGTTCTCCAGTGTAAATTGACCAAAGCCTCCTCATGTCAGTGAAGCTACATAGAGTTGTGAAAACTGAGTGCCTGGGGCTGAGTGTTAGCTGGAGAAAGAAAAGGTAGCCACTGCATCATACTTCTGAAAATTATTGTGACCACACAGCATTTTCAGGTAAAAATGGTGATCTAGCTAAAAAAACCCAAAAAACCCCCAAAAAACTACATCTGTGATGAAAGGACTTTGCTGTTGTTCACTGGGGTATCACAACACAGATCTTATAGTGCCCAAGGTCATCACATTGTTCAAGTTAATTTTTCTCAGAAGGGATGTTTTCTGCCTTTTCAGCTATTATTTTTTTTTTTTTTTTTAATTATTATTCAGGGTTATATTTTTGAAGGTGTCTGCACTCTTGTTGGCTACTGGACAGCTGTATCACAAGGATTTCCCTCTGGTATAAAACACAGAGCTCTTCTGTATCAGTGTGGAATGCAGTAGCAAATCACTGTACAGTGGCCCATAAGGATACCAGCTACCCTTATAAACTTTTTATAACTTAGGAAAATAAACATGTGGTTTCAGGGCTCTGCATAGTCAGTACTAGCTGACTTGGAGCTTGCTTTACAAAACTAAGAAAGAAAATATTGGTAGAG
The DNA here is from genome assembly GCA_018697195.1 of Certhia americana. Taxonomy (NCBI): domain Eukaryota; kingdom Metazoa; phylum Chordata; class Aves; order Passeriformes; family Certhiidae; genus Certhia; species Certhia americana. Next base: position 3,408,197 of record CM031859.1, on the reverse strand, counting down.
CTAATAAATTTCCGAGGGAATCAGCAAATAGTATTCTGAAAGGCCTGAAACATTTGATGGTTTATGGATAACTTTGTATTTTATCTCTCCAAACATCATCCAAGTTGAGCACTAAAGTGTAGTGTTCTCCATAATGAGTGCTGTGATCTGGGAGCTCCTGTGGGACGCCAGCCTCACGTCAAGTTATCCATGGAAAGACCTGCTAATCCAGGGGATCTGATGTGCTCTCTGCAAGGCCAGCAGATGTGTCTGTCTCACTTAGGGAGAAAATAACTGGTTGTAGCAGCACCAAGAAAGCAACCATCTCTGTGCAGCTACCTAGTCACTCCTTTTACTTTAAATAACCTCCTTTCTTTTAAAAAATTGAGGATGATCAGAATTGAGAGACAGATTGTGATAATGGGTATCTTTCCATCAGGCTGTGTTCATTATTTTCCAGCACCCCAAACCTCTCTTTAGATGTGGTGTGAGCCAGTTCCTCCTACAGGAAAAGGGTGCTCAGGAGGGATCTTTGACGCACAGAGAGCAAAAACCAGGAGTATAAGAACTGAGGCCCAGGTTCCATGCCACCAACTCCCCAGATTTTAAGAGTAAAACAAGTACAGAAAAAATAAACATGTGTCAAGCTGGATGAAGACATGGGAGGCTCCAGTTCATCTTCTTTCCACGGGCTATGGAGTGCCCTTACCAACACAGGCACTTGCAGTGCTGGGTGCCAGGTGGGTTTCAGACCTTGCCTCCACACGTGGCAGTGCTTGCATTTTACAAACCTATTATGCCTTCTCTGTTCCCAGCTGCAGGACAAACCATGTTCTGGCTTTTGGGAGCCTTTCCTGGTGATGCCTTCACTCTAAGGTAGCAGTGTGTCCTGCTGTGACCAACCCTGTGAGTTGGTGGTGAATTTCATACAGAAGGAAGAATTTTGCTTTAGGGTGCACAACCGTTTATTGTGTTCATGAGACCAGCCTGGCCTTGAACATTGCCAGGGATGGGCATCTTTCTTGCCCCAGAGACAAGAATGGTGAGGAACTAAAAAATAAAATATTTCTATTTATTCCATCAGATGGAAAACTGAGGCAGAGAAGGATTAAGTGACTTGCATACAGGCAGACTATAGAAGAGTGTGGAATAAATCACAGATGTCTGATTCTCAGTTTAGTGCCTTAACCACAAAATCACTCCTTCCTCACATCAGAGTATCCTTTGTCACCACAAGCTGAGGGCCACAAGTTATGGGGACAGAAGAGCTGGAGGTCACAGAAGTGAGAACATACATTAAAGTCACTTCCCAATAAGACCATTCAAGATATCACTGTTTTCACCTGAATATGGAAGGTTCTGCATTCTCACTGTCAGTCCCTTGGGTCTCTGTATAATTCCTTTGAAAAGCCAAAGCAGGAGAGTTACAAGAAAAATAACATTCATTAAAAAAGCAATAATAATAGAGCTACAGTACAAGAAGGAGGTGAAATTAAGTCTGGATTTGTAGCCTGCAAATGGCCGTGTGAATGCTAAAACATTAACTCCGTTGTTTAGCTCAGATAAAATTATTTTGGTGCCAGTAGAAAATACCTTTCTTTGGGAAAGTCTTCTGGGCTCTAATTTGGAAATTCCAAAAGGCTCATATGTATCCAGTTGTGCACTTGTAAAGAGGTGAGAGACCTGCCAATAAGTGATTTACAGTATGTTTTCCCATGTTTTACATTTTGGTAATTTCATGTTGCAACTCAATACCTAATAATGTAAAATCCAGCTCCTCCAACTAAGCCAGGAATGAACTCATGGAGGAGTGTCCCGTAGGGAAGGGCATATACTACATTACGTGTCCGTGTGCCAGCACCGGAGATGCAGAAACAGCTCCGTGGAGATTTGTCTTGCAAGGCCAACGTCCAGAATTGAAAGGGTTGGCTGAATTCACCCCTTGCTACTGAATGACTGCAATTCCCAGGACTCAGACATCAGCACAGTCTGCTGAGGTCGGGATGCTGAACCTTGGGCTCAGATGTGCTTTTAGATGAAACTACCCGTGAACCACAACTCAAGAGAAACCTGATGGAAATTTGGAGAAATGCACAATTTCTATGTCAGCATGATCTGGAGAGCACAGATCCACATCTGAATCATGAGGTGGGATGTGAACTGACATTTGGGCTGAATGTCCCCGAGATGATGGATCTGCCCAGTGACTTGGGCTGTGCTGTGAGACAGGAGATCCTGTTTCAGGCACGCCTTTTATTTTAAGGTGCACAAAGTGGCAAAAAAATAATTTAAGGGCCAGAGAAAATGTGCTGCAGTGGAGCTTGGTGGAGATCTTGGTCCGTATTGGTGAAAAGCTACGTTGTGAAGTGGTTTGGTTATGCCAGATGAAACATCTTCATAAACAGCAGTAGTAGCGACCTCCTGGTCAACTACACAGAGGCATAACAAAGTTTGGTAACAAAAGCAGAATCTGAGCTCAAATCCTGACAAGAAACAAGGTCCACATGTTAACTATGGGGGTGATTAATAATTAACAACAACTGTAGAGACAAGTGGGGGATTTTTCATCTCTGGTCTTTTTAATGAGGCTGTGTAACATCCTGAAAAAATGGTTTAGTTAAGCACAAGGCATTGGAGTCACAGCAAGAGGAGCAAAGCCTCATCTTTGAAGGTCTGTGTTAGGTAAATAGTTTGTTCTGTGTGGGCTTACTCCTCTTTCTGAAGTCCAAGAGACATAAACCAGGAGTTTCTTATCAAAACCTGTATGTAAAGGATGTAATTTCTCTATCTTTCATGCTCTCTAAAACTCTCCAAAACTCTCTCCTCTTCTGTTGACTAACTTTCCTGACTTTATCCAAAATACTGGGGCCACTGAAGCTGAATAAATTTTTGTGACATCAAATAAATTGCTATCAGGAGAGAACTAAAATGAGAACAACTAGATTTTTGGCAAAAATTTTTGAAACATGGTGGTTTTGTTAAAAAATTTCTGGCTGCTAGGTAAGAATTGCATGAGCAGACTGCAGTTTCAGCAAGGAGGGGAAACAAGTCAGGTATAGGGTATTACTCTCAGTCTGCCACAACCTTTTTGCAACATCATCTGTTTGACCAGTCCAACCTGAACTGAGACAAATTCCTCAAAGCACATGAATGTGCACTAGTTCCAGGGTTTACAGCCACCTTGGGTTAGGCTATAAGGAAAGAAAGAAAATAAGGAAAAACCTAGAGCTCTGATTAAATGTATCGTTCAAGGGGCAGAGAAGAAAAATCACTGTTTTCGGTGACTGCTAAATATTTTTTCTTTATCTGGGGAAATTTCAGATCAACCTCTGGCCCTTCCAGATCCTGACATGGCTTGTGCTGTTGCCATAGTTCTGTCATGCTGGAAGCAGCCATCATATGGATGTAAAATCTGTCTGTCTCTCCCAAGCTGTTGAGTGCTGTAGCCCCCCTGTGTGACAGCACTGTGCTAAGAAGCTGCTCCAGCAATCTGGATGACAAGAGCTTTAGCAGACAGCACTTGCTCATCAGGTTCTGTTTACATCTCTCAGAGAACATTTTAGGCAGATTCATATAATTTTTCCCTTTTTTGCAGGGGATGAAACCAAATTGCAGTGACTCATCCAAGGCTGTACTGCAAATCAGAGAGAAGGAGAGACTGAGACTGATCAGCTCCTGGTTTTGGCATAGCCATGTCACACAGCCACACAGCTTAATGTAAACTGCTTAAACTGCTCCTTGGTACTTCTGGTTCATCCCTACAGCGATATTGCTGTTCCCCTTCCCTGTCTCCCAGAGAATTCCCATCCCATTAGACAACAATCTGACATTGCCAAAGAGCTCAAGCACATGTGATGATGGAGCAGAGCTCATTTTGGGATGCATTTATCATACAAGTGGGGGTGCTCAGTCTTCAGATCCCTCTATCTCCAGGTCCCTGATTTGGAGCTACAATGCAGATGAAGCCTCTGCTCTGCTGAAGGCTGTCTTTGCAGTTAAATAAAACAGTTTGGGTTGAATGTGCTTTGCATCCTTACATCCATCCTTTTCCTGCTAGAAAGTTCAACAGGGTGGCAATGGCACAATTTTACTCACAGAGCCTTGCTCATGGCCACAGACTGTGTTATCATCCTAAACAATGCAGGTGATCTTGGCAGGATTTGGAGCTCAGTGTTTTATTGAATGTGAACTGTTTTCTTTTTTGGGATACATCTTGCCTGTTTGACTCTGTGAAATAAGGACTGCAGCACTGCCTCTTTCCCATTTTTCCTGTCTTTTCAACTGCTTTGTCTAGCCCTCTGGAGGGAGTGTCTCCCAGCCATCAGGCTTACATGCAACACTCAGCTGTGGTTTCATCTGCATCCTGTGGCAGGTGCTGTCTGAGGACGTTCCTATTCCAGCAGCAGAACACCAGAAGGGGAATTAAGTGATTCCACCTCGGACTCCAAGAGCTCTCAGTGGAGTTCAGTATCTGGGCAGAGCTTACTCAGCAAGGGAGTCTAAAATTGCCTTTTGGCTAAGAAAGCCAATCCTTCAGTGTCAATCGGAAAATTGTATTTTTGATTTATTTTGTTTAGATAAGGGTTAAGACGACCAATTCAGAGCCCCTTTATGCTGTGATGTGGGTGGAAGTTTGTTCAGCCACTGAGATAGACCAGTTGCTCCCTTCCCTTCCCCTCACCACTTCACCCCCACAACTTGCCCTCACTGTGTTTTTCTGTAACATATGGGCCTAATTCAGTCTGAAGACTAAAAAAAGTTTGCACGGCGCTGGTTAAAAGTTATGGCTTCTTATAATGAAATCTTTGTCAATGGAAACTTGAAATAGCAGCTTGGCTTGTGACTTATGGGGAGTCTGATGATGGAAATCAATTAATCATCCCATTTCCCAAAATCTGAACAGGAGGGCACACTTGAATCAGAAAGGGGCTCCAGTTTATGAGCTGCTTGTACAGCTTCAAGACTTTCATTGAAAACCCAGGAGCGTGAGTGGGAGCAAATATGTTCAGGCTGAATGTTTTCTTTCGGGAAGAAGGACAGCAATAGAGATCCTCTGTTGAGGGACATTTGGTTTTGTTGGTGGGGCTTTTGTTGCTCAAGAGGTGAGCACTTTGCAGTCTTGAGCAAAAGGGGGTAAATTTTTAATAGAGGCCCACTGGGTAATTTTATTTGGACCTGCTAATTCTTACCAGGGGATAGTCAGCAGGGAGCTGTGCACTGGCTTTACTTGAGCTGGGCCAGCTCAGTGGTGCACAACACCAAAAGGAGTGGTAAAAACCATGGGATCTCCTTCAGGAGTGTGTGAGGCATCACATCTCTGGGACCTTGGCAGGGCACGGAGCAAATTTATGTGAGGTCCAGGTCCAGGCTGGATTCCACCACTTCAGTAGCCTGGGGCCACGATTATACTGTTCCACATGTGCTTATTAAAAGAAACCAGGCCATAATTAGAGCATTGCATGTAATGGATTCTCTGGTTCAAAGGGTGAACAAGAGTGTTGGGGGGACAATGGCACTGGGTTAGAAAGGACCAAGTTTGGAAAGGGGAGGATCTGTCTGCATAGTCTTAAAATGTTTTGCTTGACCTGAAATGACATGTTTTGCCTTTTCTGGAATTGCTTAACACCCACCACCACCACCACCCCTCCACCACCACCCTTTCTTTATGTATAGGAACATGGAAAGCTTAGTTTAAATAATTTAAAAAATTAAACCATCACACACCCTAAAACAGCAAAAAAAGAAACCATGTAATATATATTCCCAAACTATTTTATTAACATCCCATTCATATTTCATACTCTGTCTTTCCATAGGAAGGGATACTCACTCATATGATTTTGCTGTGAAAGTCCAAACTAGTTTGAAGCAAACACATTAATCTTTTTCAGAATATCTGAACATTTTGAGCTGCTGCAGAGGAGTTCATTCCCTCCAGATTTGCTTTAAAGTGGAACAGCTTGCCCCAAGTGCCCCAATTATTTGAAAGAAACAAGGCATGTGACTGGGGCAGTCAAGAGAAGGAAGGGACAAGGACCTAGAGGAGCACTGGAGCAAAAGACCCTGAGGAAATCTCACCATTTGGCACAAGGATGATTTCCTTTGTCATCCTGCTTGCTTCCTGCCAGTGTGTTGGCTTTAATGAATAATGGGATATAATAATTTTGGTCTCTGCCTGGAGTGGAAACAACTGACAAAGCGTTTAATGGAAGCTGACAGTTAAGTACCCAGCCACAGCAGTAAAGTGTCAGACAAAGCATATGAAAATAAACAGCCCAAATGAAAGCTATTTCTGAGCAGATTGCTGGCACACTTTCCCAACCCCAGGCAGGTTATCTGAGATGGTAATTGCTGCCAAAAAATTCCTCCTCGTCCTTTTTTTTTTCTTTTTAAATACCTTATGAGGCTTACCTCAAGGGACCATAGAGCATATTTATGGATATGCTTAACTTCAAAATAAGCAAAATCAATACCAGAAAAAGCAGAGCTGTTTTATAGACCTTATCCTAAGCTTGTTTGCATGTTTGAAAAAGTTAGTTGCCTCATAGCAGCTCATATATAGTATTTGCTTATATATATGTATTTATGTATTTAAGAGGTAGAGACTGAGGTTAGCTAGAAAGCTGAAGGAAGCTACAGTGCCCAGTTGTCAGTGCCTTTCTGTAAGAGCCTTGGCCAAAATGTTCTGGGGACACGATGAACTATTCCAGAAGGGTCAGCATGAGCTGCACAGCCAAGATTCCCATCCAGTATTTCTGCACTGAAACCTTGCCATCCTGAACTGTGCTTTTGATGTCTTTTTTGCCCACTGTGCACGTTAGTTCTGCTTGTGTTGCTCTCAATCTTGCAGAACAGTTAATCAAAGCCTATGCAGGTTATTGAATGTTTAAAAATAGGTTCATTGGCTTTGTGGCCAGCAGGGATTTCTCTGTTCATCTCCTCTGACCTCCTGAGTATAACACAAGTATGAGATAAGTACTATTATACAAGGGTTAATGTACACAGTGCCTTCATTTATGAGCTTTTTACCTTATTTCTCAGTTTACTTGTGAAAGCAGGTGGCTGAGAGTCAGCATTCCTGGTCCCATTCTTGGCCAAAATGGGCTATAAAATGGTTATAATAATATTTCTCTATCTGTGATGTTTAACTGATTCCTGCACTGAAAAGGCAACAAGCTTGTGGCAACTTAACAGTTACTGAAAAGTATAATCCTGTTACAGCAAAAATAATAATCCAAATGCCATAACCAGTCTCCTCCCCAAATCCAGGCTTAAACAAAGATTTAAAAAAAATTACTTGAAATTCTGAAATCTTGGCTGCATTAAACCTTTAAAATGCTGGATTAGGCATTTTCCATTTCCAAGCTTGGCTCTGACACCACATCCTTGTGTTCCATTGGTGTGATTCATCTGCAGATACCAGAACTGCATAATTCATCACAGATCTTTGCTATAGATATAATTACACTAAATCCTTTGGCCTGAGCAGTGTGAAGCCTTCTCTAAGGTAAGCACAAAAGGTGGTGCTGCTCTGGTGTGGTTTGAAGGGTGGTGGGTACATGTTTTGAGGTGACATCTGCAATGGGAAAACCCAACTGCAGTGGAATAGATGAAAAGAGAGAAGAAGCAAATTGTGGTAGCATCACTGTCTTGAGGGAAGCTGCTCATATTGGTTGGTGGGCTGAAAGTGAGAGGTAGGACTTGGTTTCCCAGCCATGTGTAAGTCATCTCTATTTTTCCCATTTGCATTGGAAATTAACACACAACATGAAATTGCAGTTCTCTGGGTGGCTCTAAAAGTGTTGGGGACAAATGGCTCCAGAGCTCTGGGCACTAGAGGAATATAAACTATGTTTTTCTCTGTAAACTGATTTTCCAGTGTGATGTTCTAGTGTTTTATTGCATTTACTTTATGATAGGCTGGTCTTTGAAAGATTCACTTTTAGCTGTTTTGGGGGGAGTTTCCTAAAGGAGAAGGTCTTAATAAATGATCACCCTCAACTCATTCTGCAGATCCACAAAAGACTTCTGCAGGTGTTAAAGCTGGTAAAGATAAAGGTCTGAAAGGACAACAAGACAATTTAAGCTGAGTTTTGGAATACGTGAGGCTCTTGAATTACATTCAGATCTCCTAAACTGAGCACAATATACAGGAAGACACACTGTTCTGCTTTGAAGACATTAAGAGATGAAGAATTCACCACTTCCCTTTTCTAGTTTGTTCCAGTGGTTAACCACAATCCCTGTTAGAAATTTGTACCTCATTTCTAATTAGAATTTCCCTGGCTTTCAGGTCTTGTTGTGCCTTCCCATTTTCAACTACAAAGCCTTGTATTATCTGGTGTTTCTTCGCTCATAGGTAATAATATGCTAAAATGACATCATCTCTTTCAGTCTCCTTGTCAACGAGCTCAACAGCCTGGGCTCCTGGGGTGGAATTCACTCTGAGAGGATTTGCTCTTGGGTCTCTAATGTTGAAGGCATCTCTGGGTTTGTCTTGGAGTTTCTTCAAAGCTCCAACCACACATATGCTCAGGAGTGCCTGATCTGGCACATGGCATCACGCCAGGCTTCAGCAGTGGGAATTCTGGAGAAGGCCAGCACAGTCAAAGATGAGATCCATGCCCAGCTTTGTCACAGCAGTTTTAAGAGGCAAATCACATACCGTGAAAATGGAAAACCTGGGTGCTGGTCCTGAGGGGATGAAACCTCATCTCTCTGTCATGGAGATGCATTGGGCTGTGGAGGTGTTGAAGAATAAATGATCTTCTCTTGAATGAATAACAAGAGGAGCATGTTTTGGCAGAGAGCAAGCAGAGCAGACTGTGCTAAGCACATACTGACACTTCCCCAGGTTGCTCTTCCAAAATCCAACAATTTATGGCTCAAGAGATTGCTCTCTTTTTCTTTTTAGGAATGCAGATGGGATTCCTTTTCCATGAATTTGACCAGTCTCTCCTTGATGTGAATTTTCAGCATCCACAGCATCCTCTTGGCAAGTTCTACATGTTGTGTCTCTGGAAAAAAATAAATTATAATAAAAAAAGTCTTTTTTTTGGAATTTCTAACTGCTAAATTTGATATTCCATCATTTTTGCATTAGAATAGATGGGAAACAATGAATCCTACCATTGTCTCCACATCATTCATCTTACACAACTGTAGTAATCTCCCCTTTTGCTTTTCTTCAGACAAGATTTTCTGTTCCAAAATACTGTGTCATCAGCCAATGTGAACATTTCACTATTAATTTCAAGATCATTTACAAATTTCCATCCATGTGTGTTTCCATCACATGTCTCCATAGCACTCGCTGGTTTCCCTCCTCCCAATGAAAATTCCTAAAATTTCTTTGTATCCATTATCCATTCCTCCTGCCATTATCCATACAAGGATCTTTGACTGATTATTTTCCTAAAAGCCATGGGCTGAGAGGGCCCTCAGGTTCTCACTGCTCTGCTGTTGCTTGCCCAGAGCAGAACTGAGCAGTTGTGCCTTTCATTTCCCCTGGGGGTCTATGCTAAAAGGGGAAACACTTTGCACTTCAGCAGAGCCAAACACTTCAATTCCTGATGTCACTGGTAGACCAAGGCACACAAAGCCCTCAGAGTGGATGACTTTGCAGGTGCTCAGTGGTGACACTTAACTCTTTCCATCCCAGCCACATGTGAAGTTGAGGCCATGATGACATTCACCATCACTCTGCCCAGGAGCAAAACACCTGCAGCTCCTGTAGGCAGTGTCTTAATGAAGCCTTTACTTGGGGCAGGAAACAACTCCCATTTGAAAACATGATCTCTATTCTTTGTTCCTGAACCTTTGCATCCCCAGTTCATTTTGAACATTTTCCCTGAACCTGACCTAATTTATTGAGTTGGTCATATTCCTGTTTTCTCTTAGTTTACCCTGCACTGATCCTCAAACACATTTTCTTTGTTGTGATGCAAAATTTATTTCCAAAGATCACGGACAAAAATGCTGAATGTACCAAACCTTGGAGCCCTCCCTCAGAGTCTCAGTGGCTCCCCCCTCAGATTGAGGGGTCCCCATTACCAACCCCTTTCACCCAGTCCCAAACTCACTCTCTTTACACTCCACTGATATTGTATTGCGCTAATCTTAAGTCAGGATTTCAGTCCTGTGCCCTCAGGAACACACACACCCTAACTCTGCTTTGACACTGATTTATTTCTGCCTGATTCCAATTCTCCTCTCTGCCTCTGTTGCATGAAACTCTTGCAGTTCTTACTCAAAGTCAGTATTCTCCTATTCATCCCCACAGTGGTGACATACACATTGATGAAGCTGGATCTTATTTACACTCACATCCCTTTATAATATGCAAGATTTGACATTGATGCCTGCAGGAAGGGTAGTTCATACTACTGAAAAAGGAAAAAAAGTCTGCAGTGTAAATGCACATCAGGTCTGAGAGCTTTTCTGCTTCAGGTTTTATTACAGCCAAATGAGTCAGAGACATGGGAACTACTAACTTTTTTCACTAGGGAACATTGTTAGTGACCTGCACAAGAAGCCAGAAAACTGTTATTACTTGAAATGTAAAATTAAAGAAAAAAAAATTGCTCTCTTTCTCATTTCCCTGAACTGGACCACATGCTTCCCTGGAGGAAAATCAGTGTTGGAAAAAAGGTTGACTGCAAAATTTTCTGTTAATCTGAATATTCCTCTCTTGCTCTGAGCTGCGGGGTGCAGGCACAGACCTGTCCCATCTGCTCGGGAGTGATCTGTGCCAGCTGCAAGGAGGATCCTGCTGGAGATGATGGATGGCCCAGCACATGTCCCTTCCTGCTGTAGGATTGCACTGGTGGGACAGGGTGTATCAGAGCACAAACTGTGTCCAGGATCAGCCTGGTGCTGCCAGAGGGGTCACGCTGACTGGGACCCTGTGGTGGCACCAGTTCTGCTGGTGGGGTGTGACCACAACTCTGACAGCTGCTCCTGAACTTTGGGAGCTCTCCTTGATGTTGGGCATGTTGTGGCCTGACAAGACCTCTCATTCCCAGATATATGCCAGATTTCTTCATCAAGTGCAGAGTGCCAAGGACGATCTCACAAGTGTTAATTTTTGTCCTGGCACTCATCCCTGAAGAGATTAAAGCACCCCTAAGAGAGCATCCCTTCCATTTTTTGCTCATCCCTATTACATACAGAGCTCTGATATATTCCTCCTCCCCTACTCTCTGTCTCTTTCGCCATATGTTAAAGATTTTTGGGAATGTACCTTTTTTGCAGCATCTTTCTCTTCTAGATTTTAACACAGTACCCATGCATTTACCATAAATTTCTGGAAATGCAGCAAATCTAGCACAAAACTTGTTGGAAGCAGAACCTCATTGGAAGCAAGTTTTACCTATGTGTATCATCTTCCTTGTCTAAACACAAGAGCTGCATAATTAACTGGATTAAGAGAAAATTTCTCTATACCCAATGTCAGCAAAATTCTTGACTGAAGATATTCTTACTCTAACAAGCCCTCAGTGTCTACTGTATTCAGTGTAAAGGAGGATCACAGCAAGGAGCAGACTGGAAGAAAAGTGCTAATTTGAAAAATCTGGAGATTTTCATCTATGGGGAAAAAAGGTTTCTATGATGGTGATAGGAAAAATAGAGAAAAATTTTGTGAAGATTTTTGCTTATATGAAAGTCTTTATTTGCTTTGCACTATTTCCATCACCAAGCAAATACTTTTCAGCAGCTTTCCCCCATTTGCAGTTTTCTTTTTAGATCTCACATTTCCCCTTTGCAAAGCTCTACCCTCTGGCTCTGAAATTGACAATATTTTGTCACTTTTTCTGTTTTGTCCTGTGGAGTGATTGGTTCATATTGTGGCCCCAGATCAAGAGAAATCCTAACAGAAGTTGCAAGGCACAGGAATATATTCTGCAAAGGTTGATGGTAACAAGAGGTGTGGGGGAGGAGGACATGAGTTAACATCCTAATAACTTCTGGTTTTTCTGGTTTAGGTCCAGAATAGTGTCCAGGGAACCTCATTGTCCTGTAAATCCAGAGCACAAGAGAGACAGAACTGGGCAGTGAGACAGGGCATTAGCTGCAGTTCTTGCTGTGCACAATTTCCAGTTCTTTGCACTCTTCCAAGGAAGTCTGCCTGGCAGGCATGCTTAGTCAGGACAGACAGGAATACACACAGATTTCTACTATGAGATAATGAGGTTTTCTGGTTTGTTCTCTGTTCTCTTTCTAATAATCCATTGTGCTTTATCAGCCTCTTTGATGATTGTTGAGCACTGAGTTAATGTTTTCAGAGTATTAGCCACAAGCCCCATTTTCCCTGTGAACAGTCATAGCTAATTAAGAATATTGTGACATTCACGTAATTAGGGTTATTTTTAGCCCATTGTGATTACTTTGCATCTATCAACACTGAATTTCTTTCAGTGCCATGATATCTCATCAACAACAAGTATCACTCAGTGTCATGAGATCCTAATGAGATCCTATAATCTCCAGCCTCTGTTATTTCATGAGTCACTGTTTCCCAGATTTTATGAATATGTTGAACAACACTCATCTGCATGCAACTTCATGTGACCTCTCTCTTACATAAACCAACTCTCAGTTCTGTTTTTAGGCAGTTATTAAAACAAAATCTCTTTTTTAAGAGATCTTTTATAAGACGAGTTTCTTTTTTAAGCCTTTTGTAATCTTAGTACACTGAATTAACCAATCAATATCACACTGTTTCATTCAAAATGCTCACCAACATACATGTAATATGACTTCATAATGAATATCTGGGTTCAGCCTCATGGCTGGGAAGTTATGAGAACAAAATTAAAAGAAAGAAGTCTTATTTTTCAAATTATCAATATAAATTAATAATTGACAATATAAATATTTATAATTCATTATTGAAAACTATAAATATAAATTGATAATTGACATTTCCCAATATATCACTCTTACGCGTGACTTTGGGGTCAGTGCAAGCACCTCCTTACCAAGTAGACTTGGGCATCACAGCTTAAACCTGTTAAAATTTGAGATGTGACAGCATTAAGTTCAAAAGTAAAAAGAATATATTAAAGATTAGAAAAGTGGAAAATTCCTTGAAAAATGAAGACTTTTAATAAAAATAGGCAGTGCTTCAATACCCAAATTTTTCAGAAGAGAAAATTTCTGGACAGATAGTGCACAAATAAAACAAAAGGCTGGTCTTGAGTGTTATTTCAGAAAGTGGGTGTCAGGCTGTATCCTGGCTGGACCTTCTTGTTAAAAAGCAGCCTCTTGTTAGCACAGTACAAAGAGTGATTGCACAGACAGAGCTGAGGCACAGACCAGCCGTGCATAAATTATGTCTTTTAATATGTCACTGGAATTCCTAGAGGAAAACATCTCCTTTTTAAAAATAATTTTATTTAATTCTGTTTCTCATTCATTTCTAGAAGCTCTGGTTATGCAACAGAGTGGTGTAGAGTGGAGAGGGAATCTCCTATGCTCAGCCCAGACTACTCCAAGTGCTGAGCTCTTCCTCTTTCCAGAAACACTGGAGGAGTTTCTGTTCTCTTTTGTGCAGTCAGTGAATTCTCCATGGGGATCTCCATCTATCGAGCAGGTCACATTACAGCTCTGCTCTGTAACTGATCTGCCCATTGGTTTCTACACAAGAAGTGTTGTTGATGAATGACTGCACATGGCGCTGAGAATTATGTTGCAGAGTTGTTACTTTCCAACCAGGGAGCTTTCCTGGGAACTTTCCACGATGTGCTGGACAGCTGAAGAGCTTTGGACAATGTGTAGGATACAGCTGCCATAACTCATTGTGACCAATGAACAGAGAGAGCAAAATGGATAGAGAAGCTGAGGATCAAAGATGCCGGCAGGACAAGCATATCTGTGATTGGTGATGAATTTGACTGCATTAGGGAAAGCTGGCTGACTTAAAAAAGATGCTAAACCTTCTGGCAAGGCATAGCAAGAACCCCCTGAAGTCAGAATGCTATGACAACTACAGTTTCCCTCAATGTGGGACAGCATTGACTGCGCTGCCAAATGTCAGCTAAACAGATTTATTTTCTCTGAGACCACTTTTTCTTGCCCTTGAAGCCTTCCCTGTGCTTTCCTCTGAGGTGTAGTTATAAGCAGAATTGGTAGCACTGCCCTAGCATAGGTCCATGTTACAGCTGTGCCGAAAATTATTTTGCTGTTTTGTTAAATATTTGACACTGCAGTACAGCATCCTAACAAAGATACAAACACCCAGGATTTTAATGAAATACTCTAAACCTTGAGAAAATAAAACTCATATTTTCATAGAAACATAGAATGGCTTCACTTGGAAACCATCCAGTTCCAACTCCCCCCTGCTGTGGGCAGGGACACATTCCACTATCCCAGGTTGCTGCAAGATCCATCCAACCTGGCCTTAGGCACTTCCAGGGATGGGACAGCCACAGCTTCTCTGGACAAAAATTTTAAAAGTTGATTTGCACTAAATTAAATATTTGATGACACTAACTATAAATTTTATTATTTTATTTTATTTTATTTTATTTTATTTTATTTTATTTTATTTTATTTTATTTTATTTATTTTTTTTTAGCATTTTTCAATACTTTTTTCTCTACTTAGTCAAATTTTCTCAAAACAGCCTCCTTAATTTTTCTTCAATGTCACAATAAGGCACTTAAGTGATTTCTTTTTTTGACATATGTTGAGTCAGGATATTGACTGAAACCAATGTTTTCCCATAGTGTTTTTGTTACTAAGGATTGTGTTTTTGCTATGAAAAATGATTTTAAGATTTCCAACCAACTCCAGTATTTATGAAAAATGATTCACAGCAATGTCCTGTGAATTCTTAAAGCAAAGATAATATCAACAGCAGTTAAATACTGTAGATAAGAGCTGGGTGATGAAATGAAATGTCCAGTATTCTCTTTATTTAATTTACTCACACAAAGCTTTGTAAAAAAGGAGGATATTGGAAAAGATGATCACTAGCTTTTCAGTAGACTGTAGTAAGATGAGAATATCATCCATGGCGATATGGCTGGATCCAGTCTTTGGGATACTGCTTGTCTCCTGTCCTTTGGGAAAATCCTGTGGAGGATGATAAGGAAAAAGCCCTTTTTACCAAAATAAGAAGGGAGGAAGGTTTTCTTCCCTGCTGAAATGCTTAGGAGGAGTGTTAACCCCAGAAGAGGAACAGATTTTGGCTCTGATTCCCAGCTTCCATAAACTGCAAAGATGAGTATTAGATTTTGAGCTTGGTTTCAGACAGTTTCATGAGAAATTATCCATTCATGCTCAGTAACTCATTTATGAACTGGTCTTAAAACTCCTTGCATTAAGGTCTGAGGTTTTATTTATTTGGATTTTAAAGTCCATTTCTACTGTTGCTGTCTTGCCTTTGCCTCACACTGCAAGCATCCAAGAAGCCTGGAGGTGCTGGGAAAAGGGGATTGATCCAATATCTTCTTTATTTAAGACAGGAAGCGTGCAAACGGATGATCTATTAATACAGCATTTATTAATACCCTTCTCACACACAGGAACCAAAAATCACAAGACTTGCTTTGAAGCTGGGACTCTCTCACATGAATGGGAATGAGCTTCCAGCTAAGTGCAGGTGCCTGCCATATGAGCAGAACAAATCCTGGGACCACAAGGAGCAGTTTGATGACTGCTGTGTGCTCCGTGCCCACAGTAGATTCATGTCAAGGTGACACTTCCCTGGCTCAGTTCTCCCCTTGTTTCTTACCAAAGAGCTGTAGATATTTTACTCCATTTCTTACTTTTTAGTGCCTGATAGATGTTGTTCCTAAACACTTTTGCAGGTGATTACTGTAGGGAATTAGTCAGCTTCTTATTCACACCTTTCTGTCCAGCCCCTCTTGACTTGCATAATTCATTAATCTAGAGGAAATGAGGGATCTCACAAAGCCCTGGCCAGCCTCAGAGGGGCTTTTCAATGGTTTAATTTAATGATGGTTGTGGGAAATGCCGGTGTAGCTGCTAAGCATTTTGAGTCCCTTCCCATTCTTTCCCTTGTTAATAGGTGGTTGTGCCACTGAGATGTTCCCCAGGAGGACCCTTAATTTGAAGTATGAGTGTTGTTGCCTGTTGACATGCTGGCTAACAAGGATGACACGTCAGACTTAAAATCCCAGGAGTGCCTAAATTTTTGTGGTTTTCTAGTACTATAAATTTTGCTCTCTAGCACAGGTGAGGTTTGAACCCCTACCTGGAAACACTCATGTCCCAGGTGTCCCTTTTTGGTAGTAGGGCCACTAGTAAAGGAAAATACAGATGTGAAAGAGGCCCTGAAGCCTTCAGACCTGCCAAGCTCCAGCTGGTTTCCCAACTCCTCCCCAAAGTAGATGTGTGGAGTCAAGATATGAATGAAGGAGCAAAGTTTTCTAAATGACACGGGTCCAGTGATGCTGCTCCAAGGCATGACATCAAATTCTTGGGCAACGTTCACACTTTGCACATTGCAAAGGAGCACTCCCAGGTGCTTTAATTTGCTTTTGGTCTTCAGACTGGTCCCTTGCTCACTTTTGGCCTCGGCTCTCTAACATCCGTCCAAACAGTTTCCAGGCACCATTCGGCAGCCGGCACAGCCAGGGACCATTCCCAGTTGGCAGCTTGGATACAGCTGCTCTGTTTTGGAAAGTGGGAGAGTTTAATGAATGGATGCAAGCAGTTCTGTGCCAGTTGGCCTCGAGGCCAGCGAATGGTCCAGGCCGCGTTTAATTTTCTAAAAGAGACACAGCCTCAGGTCTCCTTATCTTTGCCATTAACTTCCTGGGTAGTGAGGGCTTGGCTGTTTACCTATAAAAACGACTTTGTGAAAATGGAGCATGCATGAAAGAATGGTTTCAAAGACTATTTGTTATGAATATGGTTCTTTTTAACCTAACAAGTCATTCACAAACTGATCTTGGCTTTCTTGGACAGAGTTAGTGTTCAGAGACATTCACTGATCATTTACAGCAAGAAACATTCAGCCTCTGGTTTGTTTTCTTTGCTTCCTTTTTGCAGTGGGGAACGGCCAGCTGAGAGATCTGCTTTTGTTTTTCCTGTCCTTGATTTGATGATTGAAGCTTTTCAAACAGAACTACAACACACGGCAAGCATCCGCAATGAATTTCTAGATAAATAAACACTTGGGCTGAGGTTATTTTGAAGAACGGCAGCGTCAGTGCCTCCAAATGGCAAATAATAGAGTGAAGTGAGCCCAGCCATTTTTTTTTTTTTCTGGAGTTGGAGAACAGCTATCCCTCCTGTTAACCTGTGCCTCTCTGTTTCATGGATTTTCTTGATGCTTCTGGAGCACTGGGAAATTCGCAGTTAGGGCTGGCTAAGGGTCAATCCCTGAGGTCCACCCTGAGGGAAAGGAGACTCTTCCCATCACCACGTTGCCCAGAAGTGAGGTGAGGGTCACGCCAGGTCTGACTGCTCATAGGGTGTGGGCTTGGGGAAGTTCAGCCCCTTGCAGGGACATCCACACCAGGTGACTGCTCAGCCTTACCCAGCAGGGGATGGCTCAGGAGATGTGCCAGAGGAAGGCTTGCATTGCCTAAGCATAGCTCTTGGCTCCATTGCTTGCTCATCTGTGGCTTTGCCTTCACTCACTGGTTTCCTTAGATGAGTTCCTCTGCCTGCTTATTTGTGTTAGGAAAATTATCATTCTTGTATTTCAGTCTGTGTCGCTTCCTCTGGGCCTGTTTTGTTATTGCACAGAGGGATGTCTCTAATGAAGTGGACGGAAGGAGGAGGACTCGGGGCCTATTTTTATCCTATACATAGGAAGTTGGCCAGAACAGGGAAAAACAGAGCAGAAAGCCCTCAGAGCATTCCCACCCCTTGGGGCTGGAGACAGCAATCTCCACAGACCTTGCTCAAATGTTCCACCGCTGCCCAGGGGAGCTTTCTCCGCAGTTTTGCTTGTTTGTTTTTGAAAGGAAAAACGTGTGTTGCTTCCTGCCACAGGGCCAGGGCTAGCTGCTCTGCCATTGCTGCCATCCAAGCTTCTTTTATTAATGAATTAAACCTCAGACCACCAGACTGACTGAAAAACAAAAAAACAAAAAAAACCAAAAAAAACAAAAAAAAACAAAAAAAAAACAAAAAAAAACAAAAAAAAAAAAAAGGGGGATTTGTATATATGTGTTGGTAATGTGACAGCACCTGGGGCCCTGATGGGGCTGGCACTGACATCACACTTCTGTAAAGAAGTGTGGCTAGTCTGAGGAGCCTGAGGAGCCTCAAACACAAACCTAAAAGACAGGATCAGGTCAGAAACATGGCAGAATTGTAGAAAAATGTAGTGGTTTTGCTGGTACCAGGAAGAGAAGGCAATGGATTAACCCAGACCTTGTGTTTTTTTAGTTTCATAGGACAAGAGATGATGGCTTGAAGTGGAAGGAGGGTGGTTTTAGGTTAAATATTAGGAAGGAGCTCTTTACTGTGAAGTTGATGAGGCCCTGGCACAGAGAAGTTGTGGTTGCCCCATCCCTGGAAGTGTCCAAGGCCAGGTTGGATGGTTACTTGGAGCAACCTGGAATAGTGGAAGATGTCCGTGCCCATGGCAGGGGAGTTTGAACTAAACGATCTTTAAACTTCCTTTCCAAGTGAAACCATTCTGTGATTCTATGATTCTACAATTTCGTGATCTATGATTCTACAATCAGTGCCTCATTAGATCAGGCTGTTATCCTAGAAGTTTGGGGGAAGCTGAGGCATGTGTTTTAAGGCAAGTCATTTGCCTTGCATTCACATTTTCTTTGTCCCATTTAATCCCCTTTCCAGAAGACAGCAGGCTATCTTTTTGTTGTTTTGGGGTTTTTTTGTTGGTTTTTTTTTTTTTTTTTCAGTGGCGATGTCCAAGGAAAGGACCAACAGAGCAAACAGCTGGAACTCTCCCAGTGCCCTGGCACAGACCAGCACAGCCATGGAGCATCTTACTCCTCTGCTGCTGCTCCTGTCACACAGCTGGGCTTCAAAAGAGGATGCTCCTCTCCCACGTGCTTCAAAGGGAGACCAGGAGCCACAGAACAATTACTCCCACTCACAGGGCGAGGGGAAATCCTCTTTTAACAGGGGATCATCCTGTTACAAGGAGGATGTCTGGTGATTTATGACATGATGCTTTAAACCCTCTTTCCCCTCCAAAGGAACACAGGAGACAGCAGAGCTGGAGGGAGATAGGAGAGAGAGCTGACATTGGAAATGCTTAGAATACACTGTGAGAGCTGGGAAAAGCCTTCCTTGCTGTCCTCATTAGCATGACTTAATTAATAGTTATAATCTTATCAAGCAGAGGTTGCCATACAGGAGGGATGTGCAGGCTGGAAATCAAAGCTTTAATAAATAGATATTTTAAGACCAAAAAGCACCACTGTAATTTTGTCTGGCTTCCTGTGTAATTGATGCCAGAAACAGATCTTTGCTACTAAAAAAAAAAAAAAAAAAAAAAAAAAAAAAGTGGATTTAATAGGAAGGTATTAGTATTGTGCTATTTTGGGGTAATAATTTTAATAAGAAAAAATTGAGTAGTTTATTTTACAAAAATATAACTTATCTGTACTTGATTGGCTTTCATTTTCCTTTTCTGCTCTAAATGCTCTGTAAGTCCCTAAGACTTTATGCTCTGTAGGGCTTATTTATCCCTTTTCTTAATCTTTTTATCTGGCATTGAATCCAAATTTTAAAAGAATTCTTAACCTGGGGCAAAGAAAATTTTCCTTTTTTGACACCAAAAAGCTCTTGTAATAGCTTTTAATTTAGCTTCATTAATTACATTAAATACTGCAAAAATTACTATCTGTACCATCAGTTCTGTTACTGTCTCTGACATTTTTATAGATATCCCTTCTCATTTTCTTTGTGTTAGCTTTTGCCTGGGTCTTGGAAGTGATGGCACTTCTTAAACTCAGGAATATTTTGGTATCTGGAGGTCTGATGTGACAGTAAGGGAGGCTCTCCTCACAGGAATCAAGAATAAACAGAATTAACTCTGTCATCCATGGAAGCTGAATAGCAGAACATCTTGAGTCAGGACCCAAAAAAAGGAAAACAATGACCCATTCATTTCAGATGTGAAGTGGAGAAGAGAAATCCACCTGAGGACCCGCAGAGAAGCAAAAGACAAAGAAGATTCCGACCATGGTGCAGGCAGTGCAGCGTAGGGCAGCCCAGAGGGAGAGTCAGAAGCAGGACAGATTATCCAAATTTCAATCATATATGGAGCAACTCATACAAATGTGAGTTTGCCCACGTCCAGATTGGATTACTCCACACTTATTCATATTCTAGGTATTTCTAAGAAAGCATCACAACCTGTGAGAGCTCAAGCTCATTCAAAATAGCTTTCAAATATAGAGAAAATCATGGGTTTATTCCAGACTGGGTCCATCAATTTCAAAGTATTTTACTCCAGCACTACTGAGATCTGAATTTGCACCAGAATGTTAAGCACAGGCCATTAACAGGACAGATTTCTCAATGCTAAAGGGAGAGAGAGAGTAACTGTGAATTATAAAGCCACATCCTTACTGGCAGCTATAAATTTGGATAAACCTCCTCCCCCAGTGATCTGGATTCTCACATGCTGTCTCATCAGGCCATTTCCCTTTCACTTGTGAAATATATTACAGTAGCCAAATTACCAAATGACCTCAATAAATTCAGTCATTCTGCCCTAAGAGAAGATACCATGCTGTGGAGAACAGAGTGGGAATATTTTTTTCCTCCAGGCTTGCAATTGTTCCCATTGTGTGTCAATTTTATTGGCAGGTGATTTTTTTTTTTCCTCCCTTGCTTGGCCCCAGCTTGAAATTTTGCATTCTGCTTCCTCTGCAAATGCCTTTTCCAATCACTGTATTTTAGCTCATATCAACGAAGTCTGTATGGGGGAGGAGAATAAAGCAGGGCAGATCCTCATCTGGTTTATATCTGCCTTGCTCAACACATTCCAAGAACCTCTCTGCTGCTCTGCCCAGCTGAGTGCTGGGAGCACTGGGCATAATCCTACCTTGTATTTTTGTAGACAGACTTCCTAAACTGTTTGTGCATTGAAGAAATTCCCCCCTAAGTTATTAGAGGAATGGCTGAATTTAAATTTGTTGTTTGTTTTGTTTGGTTTTGTTTGGTTTTCTGTAAGAGAATCATAAAATCATAGAATGGTTTGCATTTGAAGGGACCTCAAAGATCATCTAGTTCCAACCCCCATGCCATGGGCAGGGACACCTTTCACTAAAGTCATCCAGTCTGGAAAAAAAAAAAAAAATTTTCAGGGGAAAAGTTTTATACAGATCAAAAATCAGCCCACCTTCACCAAAAATTCAGCAAATGCTTTTCATTTTCCATTTAACTCAGTGCCCTAAGCAAAGAGCCTGGGGCAATGGCATCTGAGAGGCTCCCAACAGCACTAGGAGAAGTTCAAACCTCACCGGGCAAAATGTCCTTAAGTTCCCTGAGGAAAGCCTCAGATTGGCAGCAGGGGCAGAAAACAGATAAGAAAATACCTGCCCCAAGTCCCCAAGCTCGTGGTTTTTTTAGCAAAACCTTCTTAATGTTAATGCAGCTCCTCATCCAACTGTGAGCAAACAGAAAAGACTAAAGGTTTGTTTCAGCATCCATCCAGACAGCTCTAACCTGTCTGAGGAAAGAGGTGCACAAACCCTGTGCCAGCTGAGAACAGAGGAGGTGCAATTTCCATGAAAGAAACAAACCAAAAACTGTTCATGAAAATAAAATTAATTAATTTTATAATCAGCTTCTAGGCAGCCAAAGATCCCCAAAACCAAACCATCAACTATGAGTAGCATCTGTAAGAATCACTGGATTCTAGAATCATAGTATGGTTTGTGTTGGAAGAGACCTTGAAGATCTTCCAGCTCCAATCATCACTGCTCTGGTTGAATGCCAGGTGAATCACCACCATGCCTGGAACTTGCCTCACCCAGTTATAACCAAGTTAAACATGAACATCTGGTCTGAACCACTTGGGGATTCTGCTCCTGAAGCCGCTGCAGCAAGACTGACATGTTGAGAGATGTTCTCAAACCATTCTCAAATGTCCAGATGCCAAAAGGAACTGGACAAGACCTCATCCCTGTGTGTCCCTGTGAGCAGGGAGGGCTCAGAGCAGGGCCCAGGCTCTGGGGGCTCAGCAATGGCACCAGAGGAACAGGCAGGGACTGATCCCAACAAATTCCACCTGGACATGAGGAAGAACTTCCCTGTGCAGTGACCGAACCCTGATTGTCCAGAGGGGTTGTGGAGTCTTCCTCACTGGAGATATTCCAGAATTGTGTAGATACAATCCTGCACTCCCTGCTTGATCAGGGAGGTGGGACCAGATGATCCACCTTGGTCCCTTCCAATCTGACCCATTCTGTTAATCTGTGACTATTTAGAAAATCCTCTGAGAAGGCAAAAGGCAAATTGGGAATACAGACACTTGTGTTCTGCCTGTGCTGCTGTGACAAGGAAAGAAAAGGTCACTGATGTAGGAATCCTCTAAGAGTTGTTGAATCGTCACAGTTAAAAGAGAGTTGTGTTTTCCCTTTTTATTCTTTTTTATGGCATCTAAAGATTAGGAGGAAAATGGGATTCAATAGTAATAGAGATTTAAAGCATTGCCTGAAAACCAAATCCTTTCAAAATGCCCTTAAAATCTCAGTGATTGCAAACTTTGCAGGAAAGGGTAATATTTGCTCTTCACGGGTTTCATCTGATAAAGTTGTGGGGAGAGAGGAAAAGTGCTTTGGGGCATGTGAGTCCTTCAAATCTGTGTAGGTTATGAAATGTCATTGTTCCCTGATTTACCTCACGAAACATAAACTTTACTAAACATGGTACATTAACGACAAGGTGCGCAAATGTGCCTTTTCAACCCTGAAACAGAGTTGCTTCTGTTCCAGACAGAGCTACTTCTTTGGACCCAAAATGACAAATAATTCAAGTTTAAACATATGTAGTTGTTTGTAGGCCCCAAGACACTTCATGGCAAATTCGTTCCAGCTCCTTTTCTCAATGTCCCCATACAAATAGGACCCAAATATCAATGCCAGGAACAAGAGAGAAGACAGTTATGTACAGTCTGAGGATGAAGGCACAGTGACTTTTATATATACATAGACACATGTATATATATATATATATATGTATATGTATATATAAATTAGGGACTCTGAAACTTAAATCCATATGCAGACAAGCCTGCAAACAGACAGAAAGCTGAGGGCATTTTGGAAGAAAAAGGTATTGCTCCCTGCCAGTGTGAATGCAAACTGCATATTGGGTTAGTATCTGATGCTTTGGGGGTTTGATATTTTCATCTGGTTAGTTTTCACCTAAATAGAAGTCAGGTGTTTTTCAAAAGCCTTTTTTTTTTTTTTTTTTTTTTTTTTTTTTCTTGTAATTTTTTTTTAAAAAAAAAGACGTGTTTTTTTTAAAAAATTTTTTTTTTTTTTTTTTTTTCCTTTTAATGCATCAAAGTATTTTTCCAACAGAAAAGGACTGGCTTTCCAACCAGTATGGAAATTTTTAATTCAATCTGAAATTTTGTTTATTTTAGGGAAAAAAAATTAAAAAAACAACCATGGAAACATTCTTACTAAAAATGCTGGCTTTAGATCAAAACCCTTGTTGAGATTTTTTCAAATTAAATATTTCCCTTTAACACTTCAGTTTTTAAAAGAACCTGCTTATTTTTCTGAGAGTTTTAAATTTGGAAGGAAGAAAATACTAAAGTGTAATAAGTAGAATCAAGTTAGAAAACTTTTGAGAGGCAAACAAACAAAAGGCATATGCTAAAAAGGTGATTTCTTCAATTAAAAATAATTGCCATATTTTGATCAACCAGTAGAACGTCTGGCCATATCTGACCGGGGTAGCAGTGCTGTGTAGGTGGGTCCAGGAGCTGTGCCGTGCTGGGGAAAATTTGCAGTGTCAATAAAACCAGCCGTGGGTTGTTCCTTTCCTACCTTCCCATATGCTGGGCTCATTAATGGAACATCAAATCTACAAATGTGGACATAAAGTCAGCCTATACATGCCTAACTTCTGATATGAGCATCCGACCACTGCTTGGGGGCTGTGTTTGAAAAGCAGGGCCATGTCCTGAGGGCTGTAAATCCATTCTTTCTTGACAGAAGACAAATCTCAGTGGGATTCTCTTTTATTTTTTTCTTTTCCACAAAAGAGTCTTGTGTTCTGCACAAGAGCTGCAGCAGGGAGGGGGAAGCTGCAAATCCAGCTCGAGGCTTGAAAGATTTCCACTGTCATTGCTGGAGCTGTGCAGAGTCAGAGCCCCTCGGTGCCAAGAACAAACACATCATCACCACCGCGTAATGCAAACACGATGCTCCTGTAATCTGCTGCGGGACACTGGGAATCTGCCTCCTGGGAGGGGAGGCACGCAGGGAAAGCCCTGGAAATCTTTTTTGGTGACTAAAACCATGCTTTATGGCAAAGTGCGTAAAGGGCCGTCTCTCCTTTCCAGGCTGACTTCCCACCTGCAGCGTGTTGCTGATTTAATAAGGGCTGAAAGGGATTATCAAGTTGTGAAGTTGTTTGCATCCTACTGGGCTGTAATGAATGAAGGGTTTTGTTCAGCTCAGCCTGACTGAACGCTTCTTGGAGTGATCAGAGCTGGGGAAAGGCTGTAAGGGACCGGCATTTTTGGTACATGGTTAATGTTAGAATATTACATGACGAAGTGGTGGGTGCATAAACTCCTTGTTAGTTTTGTAACTTCTTTTCCTATCCGAACACTTGCCTTAGTATAAGTCCTTGCAATGTTGGAGTTTTTTGGGGTTTTTTTCAGTCTGTTTTGGTAACTCAGCAATCAGTGGAAGAGAAACCTTAGTATCTTCAGATCCTGTAATTCATGAGAAATTGTAAAGTTCCCTTGCAGATCTCTGCATTCACCACCCTCTTCTAACTCTGGCCAGGTTGCCTTACCTTTGGGGAGTTTTTGTCAATTGCAGTTCTGTTCACAAAACTAATGACAAGAAAGATGCTCATTCTCTGCCAATTCCCTGCAATCCACTTGCATTCCCTGCTGAGAAGGACAAAGAGTGCCACAGGTGTGCTGAGGTAAAAGCCTCTTAATGCATCTCATTTTCAACCAAATAAAAGAGCAGAACACCTCCACTCAATTAGCAGACACTAAGCCCTCCTGTCTCTTTACAGGCAAAGCTGTCTGAGTGATAAGCATTTAAATCTCACTTCTTTCATCATTCAGGTATTTTTATGCATATGCATTATGCAGGCACCTGCATCAGGATCAGGATTCAGTCCTCTCCTAGACCCCTTCTCTTGCTCTGGAGAGATCAGACCTGCTCTGTTAGAACCCTCTCCTCACAGTGTTGGTGGGTTTTTCTTCCTCTCTCTATCCCAGCAGACTGTAGTTGTTCCCTCTCATGTGCACCAGTGGGCTTTGTGTGGACATGTTGACCCGAAAGCTGAGGCATCCATCCTCTTGGCCATTCTCTGTGACAGGACTCTTGCAGAAACAGTGGTACAAACATGAGTTTTACCCAGTCAGGAGAAGATGCAGAACCCTAGATTTCCTCTTCATCTAAAAGACCCTTGCAAGGGGAAGCTGTCCCAATGTCCATACTCTTGAAATTTCCTTCACAATGTGTAATCCACTATTCAAGAGTCTAGCTAATTCCAGATCAACCAATAACAAAAGTTTTTTGATATTTTCCTAAACTTTCTCTGATCTTCAAGAAAATAACAAATGTGGCCATCTGCATCATATCTGAAGTTCTTATCTTTATACCCCCATAATTTTTCTTGTCATGTTTTTCTACTGCCTCCCTCCACCAGCTCTCCTAGTCAGATATTTTCTCATTTCCTCTTCCCACTCCTGCCTGTGAGCTCTTCTTCCTTCTTTGAAGGAGCTCAGCAGACTTACAGACAAGTAAAATGTCTTCCCTATCCAATTTTAGTCTCCAAAGTCAGCCAACAGGTCTTTCCATACTGCTTCCAAAGTTAACAGAAACTCCTCTAAAGGCAGAACAGATCATCCTGAAGCCAAACTCCTTCTCTGGAACCTTCAGAGGAACCTGAGTCTGTTCCTTGGGAGCCCAGGAAGTGTTGGAAAGTTGTCTGGCAAAGAGATGACCCCAAAAGAGGTATGGCTGTATCGTAAAGACATTGCCTTCTCCTATTTCAGGTACTGCCTAAGGGCTCATTTCTCTCATGATTTTGTAAGAAATGCGTGTAACAGCTACAGAAAGACAAAGAGAAGTCAGGAGTTCATGGTGGCTTTGGGACTCCCTAGTCAACAGCAAAAGGAAAGGTTTGTCCTTTATCTCATAGGAGTGTAAATACTTGCAGTGGGAAGGGACCTGAACAGATCTCCTCAGAGCAGGGTCAGCCATGAGGTAAGCCAAGATCACACAAGGTTTCATATTGGAAAAACTCAGTGTTTCAGGTGCTCCATTTGGAGGAAGATGATGGAGAAGAAGGAAGCGTATGCTGTTCCCACTGCAATTCCCAGCTCCTTTTGTTGGAAATATAGAAAAAATAGGCACATGGGGTGGGATGGGGGAGATTTCCTGTAGGTGTGTGGTCCACAATGAAGTCCAGGCTTCTGTGACTGCAAGAATCTGAGACACTCATGTGAAAAGGTCATTCATGGTGTTACTTGGCAGTGGTCAGAGTTGGCCTGATGGATTTTCATCCCATTCCAGGACCAGCTGCTCTGAAAAGTCAGAGGTAACTTCAACTAACATAGCTTGAGCTTTCCTTGACATTTATCTGCGTGAAGAGGTCCCATTTTAGAGTGAGCTGGTTTCTAAGCAGCCAGTTGTCTCCCCCCCCAGGAACAAATCCTGACTCATGTTTACCAGCTGGAGAAAGCATGACCAAATAATAACAAAAAAAAAAAAAAAAAAAAGAGATCTGCTTTGAGCATTAAACTTCATTGCTGAAAGACTAGAAACTACTGTTTGGCCTGCCAAGGCTTTAATTGTCAACTTATGTAAGAAAGGCTCTTTTCCAGCCCTGTTTGCATTCACCAGGGGGTTCATAAAACAATTATAAGAATCTAGTGATAATCTTCTTTCAGCTTTTATACTCCAGGCTGCCCAAAATGTCAATCCAGTTGATGAGTGCTCCTGTGTGAGGTCACTGAGCCACTGACTGGCTCTCTGACTTTATTATTATTAATTGTTTTTATTACTGCTACTATATGCCATGTGGGTCATTCACCCTGTCCTCAGCTCTTAATAGCTTCATTGTATTGTCCTGATCAAAGATGGTCCTTTCTGTGTCCCTTTCATGTGATCTTCAAAGTCATCTTTGGATGACTTCAGATGGACTGAAAAATAAAAATCTCAAAGGCAACTTCAGGCTGAAACAAAAACTGACGGCCCCAAGTTTTTGATAGTTCAAATATTAATATCTTATGGTGTTAGACTGTCATCTTGTGAACAATCTAAGACAGGCGTGAGACAACCACAGACCCTGGCTGGAAGCAAATCAATGGACTCTCCCCATCTCACTGAGGGGCTCAAAGCCAGTGAATGACAGATCCCACTACTTCAGGTTGGCTTGAAATCATTACACACACTGGATATTAAATTATACACTTTAGTGATAACTGATTGCTGAAAACCCTGCCTTGTATGTGAATGAAAAATAAGACTTCACGACTGTTTTATATTCTTTTCTTCCAGCCTTCATACTGCTTGGATGCAAGTCGTATTTCATGCAATATCCCTGCCACTTTAGAGGCAAACTGCTGGAGATCAAATCTCTACATAAAATAGTGGTTCAGACCTGAAACTGGAAAGGAACAGATCTTACAGGACAGTGCAATATTTGCTTTGATTTTGACAGGTGCACCAGCAGGGGAAAAAGGGACATCTTTATAATGCTATATTATTTATTAAAGAGCTAAAGCACATTAAAGTCTTGAAGGCCAGGTCGATCTAGAAATCCTGGGGTCTCAACAGAAGCATGTGCTTAAATATTTTATAAATGTGGTGGTCTGCCTGGCCTTCAAGTCAAAGTTGTTATGAAATTCATGCCACAGAGGCAAAGCAGTCAGAATTCTTCCTCATAGTCTTGCACACCTGACTTGTAGGCAGCACTGTATAAAAATGGATTGAAGCTAAATTTCTACACCACTCTACTTTAAATACAGTGTCATAACAAGTTTAGAACAGAGGGATTCCAACAAAAGAGACCAAATAACAGGAAAAGTCAGATAGTGTTTCATTTTTATCCTGTGGATTATAATTCTGGATATAAATATGAGTATCACATGGGATTTGTAATTATGTCATAACAAATAAAATATACCTTATTAAAAATACAAGTCAGGTTCAAATATTTCTAGAGGACAAAGTCTTGAATTTAGGGCTTTTTGTCTGAAGACAAAATTAGCCTGAAAAATAAAAAATTATATTTCATAGCAGGAAACTGACAGGACTTTCAATCACTCATTGCTTCCAAGATAAAAAAATTTTCCTCTGCTGTGGGAGAGGAGTAGTTTATACTTTTTATGTAGTGGTGAGAGAACAGGGTTTAATACAGTGGTAATAAGTTGCTAAAAGCTTTTCCATAGGAACCATCAACTTGGAGTGGTGTTTCCCCACTGCTTGTGAGATTGGGCCCATATTTTAATGGCATCTTTGCCAGAGGTCTGCACACATTATAAGTTGAACAGAAGTAATGTTTTTGGCTTCTGACTTTTCTCTCAAGCTTAGTACTGATCAATTTGTGAAATGTCCTGGCAGTAACAACAAAATAACACCCAATAACCTTAAATATGGTTTTGTCACATTTTCATATAAAGAACAATAAAGCACAAGGAGGGAGGTGGCACAGGGATGTGGAAGGACATTCTAAAAGTGATGCAGAACTTTTGCATAAGAGCACAGGACACTGAGCTCTCTTCTACTCTCCAGATTTCCCCTGTAGGTGCCTGAGCTCCAGCTGAGTTCAGTGAGAGTTGAGCCACTTAAATCCCTCTATGAATTAGACACCAAGTTATCACCTTATGGCTTAGATGCATAAGGTATTTCAGTGTTCCTGAAAAGGATTCCAAATTGGCTTTTTTTTCCTAATCTCACCGGAGGTCCAGGAGTGGCTGAGCCTAGAGACAGGAGCAACTGGCAGCTGTGACTTGGAGATGGGATTTCACAAGGCTGGACCAGAAGCTCTGCAGGGCATCATCCTCTGGTTAGGATATGGCAGATTTAAGGACTGTGGGAAGAGGTGTTCTTAATAACTGAGCAGACTTGCTAACATAGGCTTTGCACATTGCAGCTCAAGGATCAATTTGGCTTTGGCCTTTGCCAAAGCTACTTCTCAACAACTGACTTGAAAACTGCAAAGATGAACTGTCTTTTTTCCTCCCCATGGGGCAACCACATTTTGACATTGTGGTTCCTAAATGACCAGCAAATAATTTTGTATGCTGGAAATGAAGAAAGGGAAGAAAAGAAAATAAAAGATTCAATCTTTTCTTTTCCTTCCCCCAAGTTAATGAATTTTTTATAAATGTATAAGCATGTCATTATTCCAAGCCACATCAAATCACTTTTAAAATCTGTATTTTAAAAACAGGAATGTGTATAATATGAATGGCTTAAGGAATAAAATGCAAAAAGATGTTGATGATGCTGGATTAGCAGCCAGCTGGAGAATTAAAAGAGATGAAGAGAAGAACAAAAAAGCCCGTGTTTCACTAGCCAAGTCAACAGCCGTGTTTTTTCAATCGCCCCTCATTATGGAAAAGTGTACTCAGGTTGTCCTGGAATCAGAGTTCACTGTTTTTAAGGAGTCACATCAGGAAAAAAAACTCTTGATGCAGTGCAGAGTGTATGACAGGGAACATCTGGACACCAAACTACTGGAGCTGCCATGTTTGCAGAGGAATGGCTCTGAGGATGAAATGGAATGAGCTGTAACAAATATGGGATTTTGCTGGCAGCTTTATTTTATTTAAATGCATCCCTGGCTTTTGAGATATTTCTTTGTTTTGGATAATATTTAAACATGTCAAAAATCCTCTTTCCTTCCTGCCCTTCATTACACATGACAGGGAGTGGATTGCTCTGGCCATCTGCAGAGTGGGAATGAATGGAGCTACATCTGGATGGGCTGGGGATCACATGAACACTCACAGCAAGCCTCAAGTAGTTAACTTGGAACCTGTCTTTCCTTGAGTGAGCCAAGACATTATCACAGTTTTTGCCAGGATTGTGTGAAGCAGTGTTGGAGCCTTGCAGTTAAACATGTCCAGAGCCTGTTTGGGAGCCCTCCCTAAATTTAGGCACCTCTGCCAGTCCTGCATGTGCCTAGGAGTTGTGTTTGATAATAACATTTGGCATTTATTGTGTGACATCTTGCACTTATGAAGCCATTCCTGAGTCTTCCCTGCTGCCCTTCTAAGGAAAACTTCAAGGGAGAATCCAAAAGCACACGTGGCAAATTTTGGAAGAGGGGAGAGCTAGTAAAGGAGGGGACAACCTGTAGGTCCAGAGACACACACACGGCTTGTGCCAAAGCTGTGCCATGCTGGCAAGCCTTGAAACTCAGCCTAGGAAGAAGCAAGGCAAAGGCTGGGATTCTGAAGCTGCTGCCAATGATGTTGAGGGCTGAGCCAAGCCCTGTCCTCAGCGTCTGGTGAGAGGGTAATGTGTGCCTCTTGGGGACATGATTTAGTGGTGAATGTGATGGTGCTGGGTTAGTGGTTGGGTTCAATGATCTTGGAGAACTTTTACAACTATGATGGGTCTGTATTTCTATGATCCAGTGATGACTGGGAAGCCACCCCCATGCCCTGCCTGTGAGCTGCTGCCAGAGATTTCACCTCCTTGTCTCTCTTGTTCAGGTATGTGTTCCATAGCTGGCAGCCATGCCTCCTCTCCTCTCCTCTCCTCTCCTCTCCTCTCCTCTCCTCTCCTCTCCTCTCCTCTCCTCTCCTCTCCTCTCCTCTCCTCTCCTCTCCTCTCCTCTCCTCTCCTCTCCTCTCCTCTCCTCTCCTCTCCTCTCCTCTCCTCTCCTCTCC
>CM031859.1:3201616-3376788 GCA_018697195.1 Certhia americana | reverse complement strand
GAACTCTCCTCTCCTCGAACTCTCCTCTCCTCTCCTCAAACTCTCCTTGAACTCTCCTCGAACTCTCCTCGAACTCTCCTTGAACTCTCCTCTCCTCGAACTCTCCTCTCCTCAAACTCTCCTCGAACTCTCCTCGAACTCTCCTTGAACTCTCCTCTCCTCGAACTCTCCTCGAACTCTCCTCTCCTCGAACTCTCCTCTCCCTTCCATTGCCTTTGGTGGTCCTTAGTCTGTAGGATTTATGGAGTGTGATTCTGACAGTAGGGCTGACCAGAGACCCTGACCCATCAGCCTGAGCTGACCTGACTCATGGACATCATCCCTTTCTCCATGCCTGAACATGCAGACTTTGACCCGTCAGGTGAGCCTGTTTAGGGAGGTGCCAATTGATTGTAAATGCTTTTTTTTTTGTAGATTTTTTTTCTTCTGCAGTGAGCCCTGGGCTGGCTCAGCCTGCAGCATTTATGGATAATTTCACTCTGTATCCAGTGGTGTCTCTCATTGCAGCAGAGTTGGCTGTACATCAAGGACAGGGCTGGAAAGCCCACCCTGGCTCAAGGTTTACACACCTTTGATCTTGTCCTGAGCTAATTTTCACCAAGGGAGAGGAAACTCATTGCTCAGCATAGGCCAGGCTTGATTTCCAAACAGCACCATGATGGTGGGAAGAGCGGGTGGGTATCATGTCCAATGTTCTGATGGCCACAGGGTGACCTACAGTGAGTGAGCCACTGATGGACAGTGGGACAGGCCAAGTCAGCCAGCACTGACTCTGCTGTGGGGAAAGGTCAGCACCTCCAAAAGGGTTTTGATCACTGCTAAAACTGCTCAGTGCTGAGTCATGGCCATGCTGCATGTTCTGAGCATCTCAGCCTAGGAGTTCCTGCTTTTGGGGCCTTCCCAGGGGCTTACCCATCATGTCTGGGCAGAGACTTCTATGCCACAACCTCTGGCTCCTCACTGCTCTTATCTGCACCCTGTCAAGCATCCACAGCTATCTCTGAGTCAGGAAAATTTCTGAATGCAAAGATTACATGGAAAGGGTTTCATGAAAGAAAAAGAAAAAAAAAATATCTGAGCTCTCTCTTTGCTGAGGCCAAGCTGTTGTCAGTTTCAACAAAATGTTTTCTCTTTGTGTTTGGACAGTTTTGCAGATTTATTTCCCTTCCCCTTCTTGGAGGAAGGTTGCAGGGATTTCCACAAAATATGTTTGGAGGAGCCAAGCCTTCAACACCAGCAGTTTTCATTCAGAGTGTTGGAATGATCAATAAATCGGCACCGACTGATCTCAGAGTCTGAGGATGTCTATGAGGCACAAGCAGCTCTTTTAGGTAAGCTGGAGCAAGTGAGTAAATCCAGTAGCTCTGGAGCCAAACCCAAAAGTGAATGCAAAATCTTATGGGGAGCCAGTGCTGTGATTTTCAGTACAAGAGTGATGTAATGATTGAGTACAGTTCAAGTAAGTAATCTACTCATCTGTTCACAATTTTGAGTTATGGCTGGTGCAGTCGCCGCCTGCAAGCCAGCAAAAAGAGAGTGAGAATTACATTTACTGATTCAGGCCAAAGGCAGGAATGGCATCAGCATGGAGATGGGATGGCAATGGGGTTGCACAGTTTGAAATGCGACTTGGGGTCTGACCTGAGCCTGAAATTTTGGAGACATTTGGGATCTAACAAATGATGGTGGATGGATGGTGCACTGAGAGGTCGAGACATCCTCATCTGATCCCTACTCCAGAGAAGAGGAGAGGCACCAATCCTGAGCACAAGTACCAAATCTGAATCCATACCACCCAAGACAACTACTTTGAACACACACTCATCTGCAGTGTTTGAATTCCACTTAAGAAAATTTAGAGCCATCCAGGGCCTGACCTTTAGCAAACCACAAAGGCAATCCATAAACCACAGGTCTGGAATCAGCTTGAGAGGACAAGTAAATCCAACATATTAGCACAGGTTTTCAACACAGCTGGTAACCAGGGATGTTGCAAATGGAAGACACACCAGTATCATCTCTGTGAGATCTGAGAGTGTGGAGCTGGATTGGGTCAGGGCTCCACTGAGATCATCACCCAAAAAGGGGAATAACACAGCACAACATTTAATAATAGTAAAGGGATGACTTCACCGCCAGGCAGAAGCAAAATATTTATAAGTGTCAGAAACCGTAAAAACATGATTCATCCTAAAGCAAACAGTTGTTCATGTGAATCTAAGAGCAGAGGATACATGGAAAGTCCCAAGATAAGACCATCTCCAGAGTGATGTTTTTTGGGCAAAAATCAAATATTGCAAGCTAAACAGCGCAGGGCCTGGACAGCTGAAGACCTATTGGGACTGGGATACTAAAGAATGTACTGGAAATTGCTGAATGAAATCCCTCCCCTCAAAATCAGTGCCAGAGCAGGTGTTTTTGAGAAGATGAATGCCATCCCCAAACAGTGTTCAAGTGAGGGATTTTCCACTAACCATGGAAAATCTTTGGGCATTGAACAAAACTGCAACAAATAATACATTGCACTAGTCATTTCTATCAAACCTTCTCCACTAAAGGAGAATCTCCATATTTTCCTCTCTCTGAGTTCTAAACTGGTTGCAGAGAATAAGACGATAAGCATACATCTCTTGAAATTTCTGCACAGAAGCACTATGCTTCAAAACATTTCAACTGTTTGCCAAATAGAGTCATGCACAACTCATCCCCGAGTTGATTTCCTTTCCTTCATGGGAGAAATGATACATCACACCTTCTGCATGCATGTCTGGTGACCTCTTACTCATGCCAGGGAGGAAGTGATTTCTCAAAGCTGCAATGTGTTTCTAGTGATCTTTAGTGTTTGCTGTCACTACTTTATCTAGCTCATCAGCAAATTATCTGTGTCTTCATCTCACAGTTGTTCAGTGAAATTATTATTTTAAATATTGTGACTTTATAGTCATATGTGTGTATTTTGAGGGTGTTTGAGTCAATACATATAAGACCAGCTGAGGTGCTTAACTGAGTTCAACAGAAATAATATTCCTGAAAATCATCTTGCTTGTTTTGTAAATGTTATTTCTCTCTGCCATGGGTTTTTTATATTTCTGAAAACCTTCTAGGAACAGTAATTATCATCTATCTGTCCAATTGTTTGCATTAAGGCTAGACACTCACAAGTACATGCCCTGGTAATTCCTGATTTCCAAATGGTTTGTATCCCACATTGGTTGTCTTTTAAATTCAATGGCACAGAGGGTGCATGTAAACTAACCCTGCATCAGAGAATCCACATTACAACAAACCAGTGATGTGAGATGCAGGTTTGCTGATGTCTTCTACATCAGGAATGCTGGCTGAAGCTTCTGCACATTTGACATTTCTGCATCTACAATCCCCTATGTGGAGTCTCAGGTATCTAATTAAAACTGGGCCCACAATGAATTCTTTTCTTCTCTAGAAGAGTTAAGAGGCCTTTCCTTCTCCACTTAGCCACCTATTTTTATTTTTTAAAACTGCAAGAATGTTATACATCTAAGACCTCTAATTTGTTATAAAGTTTGACTGAAATGGTTAAAACCCCTCACTGTGAAGATTGTCAGTAGGGAAACAGACAATGACTCAGTGTGTCTGAGTGAGCCTCTTTCCCCAAGGGAGGTTTGTTTTTGTCTGAGGAAAATTCTCATGGCAAAAGTTGTGACATTTTGCAGCCTGCTGAGCCCAAGTCTGGAAGGTTTCTACTGAAATTGCAGGTACCTGTATCCAGGCCCAGTTTTGAGATAGGAAATCACACAGAGTGCTGCCTTGCTCTTTCAGATTTTTGGTATCTGAAATATAGCAGCTCTTGCCCCTTTTTTTCCAACAAAATGAATTTTAGCCCCTCTAAAATATTTGTTTTTTCCTAATCCTCATTATGAAAACTCTGGATATTCTGTTTATCATGCTGCACTCTTGGTCTCACTGCAATTGGCTCCTCATCCAGAGCCTAAGCAAAACAAGCTTAAAAGAGCCGCCTGATCTCTTAAAGGTTGAATCTTCCCTGCTCTGACATAAGACAGGAGTAACTCTGTTCAACATCAGTTTCAAAGAGTTCTTGGTAAGAACATGCAATCTAAAAATACCAGGGAAGGAGATAAATCTGGACAGCTTTTAATCGGGATCAGGGTGGACTGGCTTCAGCCTCTCTGGTAGTATAGAGGAGGAGGAGGTTTAAGACTCCACTTGATGTGATCTGTAACATTATTACACCACCTGGGATCAAATACATCCATGAAATTTTCATCTGTCCTCTCCAGGCATTTATACCCTGTTCATTCCTGTGATCTGAGTGTTAATAGTGTGGCTCCTGTGGGTTTTGTTTCCTTCAGAAGCAAATCTGGGCTGCTTGTCTTTCCCTGGAGACAGAGGGGTTGAAGTTCATTATTTCATGTTTATACACAGCTGCCAAATAACACCTTGATGAAACAATACTTATATCATAAGAAAAGTCCCTTTTTTACTTACAGTCTACTTAAAGAGAGGATAATTTCTGAAAGAGTGACACTGATAGTAGTATTGTTCTACCAGGTTGTGCAGTCCAGCTCCTCCAAGCACTTTCCCTGAATGACAGCTGGGATCTGGGTATTGAGCTTGAATGGTGCCTTGGAAAAAGGGAACATTCTATGTTACTTTACAGGCATGGGTTACTTTGGTCTTTTTCTGTATTTAGGTCTTGGTCCTGTCATATTTGAGTGACTTTTTCAGGAGCTCTTTGGCTCAAGCGACTCAACTGTACTGACAATTCTCTCTCCCTTCCCCTCCAGAAACCCCATTGAAAGAAAACCCTAATTTCCCCACAGCAAACCTCACTGTCATCATGTTATGAATTGTTCTGCTTCAGGGTGACCAAAAAACAAGACAGAGGCAAATCTGACTAATCTCCCCTGAAACTGTGAAACCAGTGGAAAAAAATTTCAGTTGGGTACAATTTCAGCATTGTACCCAAGGGCCTGCCACAGATTTCAAAAGTCCCTTCAGAGCTACCCAAAGATTGTGTTGCAGTCATTAACGTCACTGATATTGTTGCCTGAAATAGTTGCTTTATGCTGCAGTGGACAAAGAATTCCTTCTTATCCCATTGTTTCCAGAGCTTCTGTGTTTGGGACGTTCCAGGACTGCTGTAAATTGCTTCAATTCAACTCACTAAATGTTCAGGGAGCGTTTCTCTAATCCTGTCCAGATGAGCTGTGGATTCCAGGAGATTTCTATTTTGGGATGCAGACTTCTGCCTATATGCTACTGTTGGGCTCAAGTTCATTCAGAGGAATCCTGTTAGTGGCTATGCAGATTTATTTCTTTGCTTCTGCAGAATGTGAGCTGAAATTGTTTGGTTTTGCTGATTGCTTTTCCTGGGGCGGGGGGGAAATCAATGTCCTTTCTTTGTATTTTTCACAAACTGGAGTTCCATTCAGATGAATCAGAGCTTGATTTTCATTAGTTTTCCATTGGGGTTGCTTCCTCCTCTTACCAACTTAATTCAGTGGGAGTTTTTCTATACCCAGTGCTTTAAAAGCACCTTATTGGGACCCCAGAAAGGATTGAAAATTCTATGTGTTGACAGGGTACATGATCAATCATGGTCCACTTCTGGATCATTAAATTCAAACTGAATCAAACTCAAATGAAGATATCAAACACTGAAGTTTATATAATCAACATGTTATCTTCCCCCAATATATATAATTTTAATAATTTATATAATCCAATATAATGTCTGCCCCCAATTGTGTATATAACATTACAGTTTTTTTCATAAGCAGAGTCCTTTAGCAAAATTTTGGCTAAATTTAGTCTTTATGTCAGAGGGAAAAAAAAAGATATTTTAGGCTGTCTTGAAAAAAAAAAAAGAAAAAATGCAAATTTTTTAAACTTCCAGTAGACTTGTTCTGTGGAGCAAAGATTTGGAATAGGAGGCGTGGAATGCTCTGAAGTCAGAGTTTGGATTTGGCAGTTCTAGTGAAAATCCTTCCAGATCTGGCAAATGGCTCTGCAAATCTCATCTAAGGGTTGCTTATTAGGATTGAGGTAGTTGATTTTCCCAGAAGACCTCTGCATTGACCATCATCCAAGCTCATAGTTACAGTGGAAGACCCTGATTCTCTCACCTCCGTGTGGATCCATTTCAGTGACATGTGGAGTACCTGAAAGATTGTAATTATGATGCTTTAACTATTCACCATCCCAATATCCTACAGAGCACAGAAGAAAGCAGCTTTTCAGTTATTCTCCTTAAGCTGATGGTGAGGATCCTCCCAACATAATGAAGGAAGGGACTGGAAGGAGAACTTGCAAGGTGTGTGGAAAATTTGTGTGGAGTGAAGTGAGATGGAGCTCCAGGTTTTTAGATAGAAGTGGCAACCAGAACAGGTGAGGGTGACTGGGGTGACAAGTCTGATGCATCAGTGTAAGGCTCTATGCTTGGTGTTATGGAGGAGAAAAAGGTCTGTAGTAAATATAATTGTCCCTGAAATAATCAGGGTGTTTTGGCTGCTCCTACTGCTTGGTGTTCTCTGATAATATCTGGCTCTATTTATTTCAGGGTCAGGGAGAGAATACTTCTACACTCTTGTAGAACCTTCCATGATATCCATCACACTGGTACCCATATACTTCTTTAACGTTAAAGTATTTTATAATACTTTTATGTTCCTGTGAAGAGAGTGAAGGTAAAACCTGCCTCGAATTAGACTGTAATTTCAGATGCCCAGTTACTAATACCTGTGGCTTGGTTTAGCAGGTATTGCAGGATGTCAATTTAAGTTTAAATTAATTAAATTGAAAATTAAATAATTTCAGCAGCTTCAGGAAATCTCTTGAAGTTTTGAAGAATTAATAATAGTTTTGGGTACTTTTAAAGTTAAATTTTATTTTATGTCCCTTTAGTACATAAAAATATTGCAAAATATGTACATTCAATACCAGTCCAAATAAAGGACTGGAACAAATTAAAGTGCTTTTTGTTCATCAGTTTGGAGTCTGAGGAGTAAGAATGAGAATCCAAACATATTCTTGTTCATATTGGATGTTTCAACTAAATCATCAGGCAAAAATGTACAGAAAGGGAGAGTGAGGAAAGATGACCCAGATTCTTTCTCATTTCCCTCATGACACTGATGTAATCTCAAGGTGTTCCAGGAAAGAGAAAAAATAAAAAGTATTTTCTCATTACAGCAATAGTTTTAAGACCAAATGAATTTTACATGCACTGCTCTCTGTTCTGGCTGAGAAAACCTCAAGAGACAATGTCAAGGAATAAGGCTGTGAATTAAGAAGAAATCTAGGAGGAAATTAGAAGGCAAGGGACAGTGAAGTAGAAAATGTGGCTCAGAAATGAGAATCTGATGCTGAGTTCTGTTATCAGGTCTCCCAACCCCTTTCCTGTCTCTTTCCTTCCTTCAGTCACCAAGTCTCATGGAGCCCATGAACTAAAGAATAAAAATGTAAATAGTGTCTGGGAATAATGAAAAAAAAAAAAAAAAAAAACCCAAAAAAAAAAAAACCTTGGAAAACAGTTCAAACCTGGGTGAAACTTCATTATTAGAATTTTTTTGAGACCAGGAAGTCATATTAAGATAGATGTTCATCTAGTCATTGCATTAACTATATCAGAAACAAGGCTTTTTCTTTTACTATGGCAGATAGCCTTAGGAACTCTTTTCTGTGTTAACACAGATATCTCAGAGACGTCTTGTTGCTCATCATCAATTAAGATGCTGAAGTCAACTCTGCACTGTGGAAGACCACCATAAATCAATGCTGTAAGTGGATGAAGTAGAAAAAAGTTACTGATTTCTTTTTCTTCAGCTCAAAGTGAATTTGTAAAAGCAGCAAAGGTTCATTCAAATTCTGAGACACTAAATATTTGTGAAGAAAAAGAATTGCAGTGTTTTCCAAACAGCTTTAGAATAGAAAAAACAGATTGGAGGAAGGGTGAGAATTGGAAGACTTGGACAAATACACATGTGCCAGTGATGCCTTTCTGGAGGAACAGTAGTCCTCAGTGTGAGACAAGTTTGTTCTTCTCCATCAGCAGTTTCTCTTCCCCTTTGCTTAGTTTAGAAAATGAGTCTCCAATGTTTTGTTTTCTTGATGTCCAGGAATCAGACAATGAAATCATAAGCACATGGCCCACAAAAAGAATTGCTGACATGCAAGTACAGATGAATGGGCTGCAGCTTCATCCTTGGAACTGCCTTCCAAAGTGCTCCAGCGGGACCTACTGAGATATTTTAACTGTGGCCTGATGTGCTACTTAAGGCCTGGTCCTAAGACTTGACTGGTTATACTGCTAAATTATTAGGAGAGTCCCAGCAGGGCTTAGGCCAGCTGTTACTAACCCAGGCAGTTCCTAGGTCAAAGGCCCCATCAGCCTCTCTGGAACAAGCCACAGCTGCTTTCAGACTGTTCCACATCTGGGATGGGACCCTCCTGGCACACACAGGAACAGCAAAGTGATCACATCTACAAGGGTTTTAGAACCCACCTGCCTTGGGTCCACAGACCAAAAAGGTGAGATCACACCTAGACTCCAGACCTTTCTCTGGGAAAATTGATACCCCTAACACAATTCCCAAGCTAATTTCTTGGCTGGAAGCTGGCTGTCAGATGTGCACTTCCCTCATGTCACCAACTGTAGTTATGAGGTGAGAGGAATTAGTTTAAGTTCATAAGGATGTAGGTGTCCCCATCATTTAGTGTAGATGGAGGTACTTCCAGAGAGCAGGTGTTGGAACTTGGTGCTCATCTTCATCCTTGGAAGCAGGTGTTTGTCTTCTCTTAGGTGACAGGGACCTTTTACAAAGAAAAACCACCCAGAGCAGACAGTGACAGCAGCCATTTTTTACTGTTTCCAAAAAGTGGGTTTGTGGAGCTCAGTGCATCTCCTGGTGAGTGGTCCATAGTCGATGTGGTATTTCCTAAGTTTGGTGCACTCCAACAGGAATAGAAATCCCTGGAAGTGTTCATGGCTGGGTTGGATGGGGCCTGAGCAGTCTGTGCTTGACCCTGAGAAGGTGGAACCAGATGGTCTTTAAAGTTCCTTTCAACCCAAGCCTTTCTATGTTTCTATATAAACAATTAATTGTAAATGAGTATGTTCTAGGATGGAGGGCTAGACTACTTATTAGATGAATGGTAGTTCAACCCTATTTTTCCAGTGAAGACCTGAACATTTGCCAGTTCATACCATTTGAGAATTTGGCCTCTTCCCCTTTACTTTGTACATTAACTTTACTTAACTGGTAGATTTTCCATGCTTAATAATTATAAATACATAAGCAAGAATGTTTGTTTATGCTTGCTTAAGCAGGGAAGGAAGCATTTCAAAGAAAAAATATTTTAAGAGGGGCCTAACTTCACTTCCATGTGAATTCAGAGTTTGGTGTGAACTGGTGGAGCATGCAGGAGGTGAATATTCAAGAGCAGTCAGGCAGCATCTGCAGCTTGTGCATTGGTGGGAGCTGAAGCCAGGTCTCTACATATTGTATGTACACCCTTTTCCTCATGCCACATCTGTCTCTGACTGACCAGAAGTGAATGGAGGTAGAAATAAGCCACAGAGAAAATGTTGAGACCCAGAAATAAGTCAGTCCCCTCCCTGAGCCAATGTCTATGTGTGGGCTGTGTTTTGCATATGTATTTTCTGTGGCAGACTTGGATTCTTTTGAGCTTGGCACATTCTGGTTAAGATGAACTCAGCATCCAAATGTTGACACAAAATCTGACTGCACCATAGGCCATGGCCCCATGCCACCTCCAGCTGGCCCAGAGCCGGGCTGGCATTGGCTTTGGTTGCTTGAATTAAGGCAGCTACAGGAGAGGGAAGGGCAAAGATTTCCTGGGGTGGGTTTACCTGGCATCCCATCTGGAGGAAATAGCCTGCGTTATTCTGCAGAATGAGGGGAGAGGGATGAATAGAGGGAAATAAAATAAATAAATCAGGCCAATGGTGTCATTAAAAAGAGGATGTATCACGTTTATTGTGAGAGCATGTGACTCAGATATCCAGACATGAACATTCCTGCAAAATTCCTGCATCCCTGAATGCACATTCGGAGCTGAATTTTTTTGGCTTCCCAAAATGATTTCATTTTATGATTCTGTGACTCATTAGAAAAAGCAAAGTCCCTAGACATGCTGCATCATGGCCCAGTAAACGACAGTTACTGCTGGGGACACACAGGGACAAAGGAACAAGTGAGGGATGCATGGATGGATGGATGGATGGATGGATGGAGAGACCGAAGAAACAAGATGTTCAGCTTCTTGCTCCTCCCTTTACTCTTCTAGTGGTTTTATAAACATGTTTCTCTCTCTTACTTTTTTTTTTTTTTTTTTTTTTTTTTTCAAGATTGGAGTGGAGGGGTTAACAGAGGTCATGTTAGTTTAAAAAATTATGGTTAACCTTACAAGCTGGGTTGCCTTAGGTCACGGCGATACAATTCCCCTCCCTTCTCCTGTGCAGTGGCGGTTCACAGGCATTCCTCCAACGTGGGGAAGGACAGGGCCTGCCAAGGCTATGAGCAATGCAGAACAGACTTACCTGTTT
This sequence comes from Certhia americana, assembly GCA_018697195.1. NCBI lineage: Eukaryota > Metazoa > Chordata > Aves > Passeriformes > Certhiidae > Certhia > Certhia americana. The sequence goes on along the minus strand of CM031859.1, from coordinate 3,366,221 downwards.
TTATGCACTGCTTAACTAATTATTTTAAAAAGAAACAGCCAAGCTGGAACAACTACCTTTTTCTTCGAGGAGGAACATTTTCCCCCTTTCCTTTTTCCCTACATCCCCTTTCTCCCCTCCTCCCTCCCCTTGGTTTTTTTTTTCCCCTCCATTGCTTGACTTGGCATTTGAAACAGGTTCTGGATATCTGACACCTCTTGAAAGTGTAGTTTGGCAAACAGGAATCGAGCTGGGCTCCAAAAGGGCCCTGCACAGGGCTCGCTGTGAAAACACCTGGGTGTCTCTTATGCCTCTAAGAACCAGCCCTGCTTCTGTAGAAATAACAGCCACCCTCTCCCTTCCCCCAGCCCCTTCCCTCCCTTCAAAAATTGAAAAAGAAATTGAAATGCTGGCACTGTTTTTGTAAAAAAACAGGTGGTTGGAAGGCGCTGTGGAAGGGGGTGAAGGACGTCTCCACACCAACACACAAAGATCCTGTGCAGAGAGGGTTTTGATTGCAGCACTTACATCTGCAATTCGTTTTCCCAAGCTCAGGACAAATTAAGAATCTTCCAGCAATTAGGGGGGAAAGGCTTCAAAGTGCAATCAGCAGTTCTTAAAAGAATTTGTGCTGGGCTTTGAGGGAGGCTAATCCCGCTGCCCGCTCAGGCTCCTCTCTGCAGTGTGCATTTTCCAAGGCCAAAATTTTGGCCTGCTTTTCAGTCACACCATATAAAATAACAAACACGCAGTCTAAGGAAAACAATTTTTAAGACACAGTGGAACCCACTTTAATGAAGAAAACTGTTAAATGCATAAAACCCCCATGTGCCAATGGATAAATGTGCTGGAAGTGTGAACTGTTAAACCAACAAAATTGTTAACACATCATACTGCTGGGCAAAAAAATAAAATAAAAAAAAGTATAAAAAGGGAGTGAAACGGTTTTCTAACATGCAACCCACTTTGCCTTTATTGTTCACATTCCTGCTGACATAAAGTTTCCTGATTTGTCCCCTGGGCCCAGAAATATGGCAAAAGTGGGAGCATTAATTGTATTTGCCCCCTTCAAACTGCCCTCCCTGCTTTTCAGCTTACAGTGGCCAAGAATAGCTTCATGGAATGAGGAGGGTTTGCCCTTTTTTATTCAAGGTGATGAGTGAACAAGTTCACATGGGTTTTGTTGGAGGGTTTTTTCCTTGTTGGTTTTTTTTTTTTTTAAACTGGTAAAAAACTTTAAACTATGCCTGAACATCTTTTACCGATATCCATGGGGAAAATCAGGACTGTTTCTCTGATTGCCATTTCTTAAAACTCTGAAGTCCCTCCACAGCCCTGGTTTTCCTTGGGGTCAGTGCTGAAATGAGGCTGTTCCTGTGGCCTTCCTGCTCCCTTCGAAGACGTGGAGCACTCACTGAGTAAAAAACCTGATCTCGTGAGAGCCCCAAAGGCAACTGCTTTGATAAGAGTCCAACCCTGCGGCCGTGCTGGCATGGAGGAGCCTGGATCCCTGCCTCACTCCGAAACACGAGAAACTAAAAATCAGTCCATTGAATTTATCTTCACCCGACTCCAAAATTACAGGCTATTCGCAGATTTCATTTCCCCAGGTGGTCAACATTTTCTACCAAAACCTGATTTTGACAAAAAGTGAGCTTCTGCCACAAATGAAGATTTTCCCTGGGAAAAAAAAAAATAAAAAGAAATTAAAGAATGCACTGACTTTATTTATCAAGCACTGAAAGCTTTTTATCAAAAAACTTTTCCAAAAGCAGAAAAATGGTCTGCAGAATGGAATAGGTTGATGTTAATTGGAATAGGTTGATGTTAATTGTTTGTATATTTCGTTATTTGAGAAAACAGGAAAATTTGGATGAAAATTAGAAGGCCATTAAAAATACTTTAATTACTGAAAAAAGAGTTTAAAGTAACTTCCATCTCATAAAATTTTTCTTAAAGTCATGAAATCTGAATGGAAGAGCCATTCAGCTATGATCTGTTCTGCTGTTTGACTTTCCCAGGGGTGTTTTAGGTGCTGGTCTGTGCATACAGGTATGGAAGTACATGATGCCTAAACTCCAACCCTGAACAGTGACAATGAGGAGTTTATTTCTATGGTTTCGAATGGTCTCATTTCTCATCACTTTTCTACACCTCTTGCAAAAGAACATAAGGTCCTGCTTGGCTTGAGAATGCTCCCCTTTTTGTTGGCACTTGCTGATTTTGCTTCTTAGACTAATGGTTGCAAAGAAATTCCAGTCCCCTGAGTGCCACTAAATATGTATTGCTCTGCAGTGTCCTCAGGGCAGGTTTGCACCTTCTGTGTGCTTGGATTTCTTGCTCCTAAGAATTCTCAGCGGCCATGTCACCACTTTACCCATTAGATAAAAAACCAGAGTCTTAAATCAGAGTCAAGTTTTGCTGTAGTGAAGCAAAAAAGTTAAATTTCTTTGTGGGAAAAAAAAAAATTAAACAAACAAACAAACAAAACCACCAAAACAAAACAAAAATGAAACCAAAACAAACAAACAAACAAACAAAAACCCCAAAAACCCCCCAGCAAACAAAACCCCATAAAAAATCTGCAAAATATTTTAAATATTATTAATAGATTTTATATTATTAACAGAATAATATAATCCCTAAGATCCAATAATTAAAAAAAACCTCCACCTTTTTTACTGTTAGACATTTAGGGAATCTCTGGGGCTCTTTCACAGCAGCTTTGAGGTCAGTTCAGCTGCTCCTTACCTGGAAGGTGCAGTTTTCTGAAGCACACTGAGATCTGATTCTTTTCTTCCAGTTGCAGTGAAGATCATCAGCGTGTCACTGTAACAAAAGCATCATCAGCATCATAGGCTGCTGTCATGGTCTCCGTTCTGCAATTGCCAAGGTGCATTTTTCAATAACTAATTTCTGTGACAGGAGTTTTGGCCTCTCCTGATTTTTATGAGAATGCAGGTAAAGTGTTGTTTCAGAGTCATTGTAGTCTGACTTTGAAAGGAGCCCCCTGAGATATATAGGTGCTCATGGGAGCTCTCATTCTGCAAAGAAACCATGAGACTATCTCCTCCCCAGGCTGGCTTTGATGTCTCTTATCTATGTTCAGCAACCAAAAAGTCAAGTGTCCAGTCTAATTACTTGGTCCAGCTCCCCTTTCTCAGAAGAGAGAGATGGGGGGCTGTCTATCCCCATCCTGAAGGATGAATCCTACTTTTGCCATTGGCCTTCTGCAAGGCTCCCCCACAACATCTGGTTTCCCACCACTGGAAATGTTATCTTTTCATAATTGCCCAACCTGAGGTATACTAGTGCATTTCAGTAGAGACCACCCACAACTGATGGGCATAGTGTTAGGGTGGGGTCAGCTTCAATTTTTATCTTTTGCCATTTATGATATCTTGGACTGCCATGGGGCTTGAAAGCAGCATCTGTGTTATCCAGAGGTCACCTTGTTGCTGTATGAGTTAATGTCCTCTCTATACAAAATGGGGGAAATCATAGAAATTCTGGGCTGGAAAGAGCATCAAAATATTCCACTGCTTTGTGGCGGGGTCAGGAAATCTAGTTTATTCCTGACAGATGTCTGTATAATCTGTTCTTAAAGCCCTCCAAAGCCTTCCATAGTAAATCACTTCAAGATCTAAAGGTGAAAAATGCTATGTAAGACCTGAATATTGTTATTATTATTAACAGTGTTGTTGTTCAGAGGACAGCTTAACAGCACAGTCCCAGCTGGCACTTTAAAAAAGAGCCCAGAAGGAATGAGTTAGAGTGAGTTGCGCCAGTCCTGGTTGAAGTGCTGAGCCAGCATTGCTGGTACTCCTGCCTGCTGCTGGCTCAGTCTGAAATTAAACTCCACAGCCTTTGCCTGTGTCCAAGTACTGCCAAAGGTTACCATATTACAGGGCTGGATTGCTCTGTTAAAGCCAACGGTGCCATTCCTGAGTGACCCTCATTGTGAAGAGAATCACAGAATCATGGAATCATGGAATATGCTGAGCTGCAAAGGACCCACAAGGATCATTGAGTCCAACTCGTGGCCCTGCTCAGCACCATCCCCAAGAATCCCACCCTGTGCCTGAGAGCCTTATCCAAATGCTCATTGAGCTCTGTCAGGCGTGGTGACCATGGGGAGCCTGTTCCAGTGCCCATTCACCCTCTGAATGAAGAACCTTTTTCTAATATCCAATCTAAACCTCCCCTGACACAAGTTCAAACCTTTGCATCAGGTCCTGTCACTGGTCACCACAGAGAAGAGATCAGTGCCTGCCTCTGCTCTTCCCCTCATGAAGAATTGCAATTGTCTTGAGGTCTCCCCTCAGTCTCCTCCAGGCTGAACAGACCAAAGCTGCTCCTCACACAGTTTCCCCTCAAAGCCCTTCACCATCTTTGTTGCCCTCCTTTGGATGGTCTCCAACAGTTTAATATCTTTTTTTTTTGTTTGTTTGTTTATATATTGCAGTGACCAAAACTGCCCCCAGCACTCAAGGTGAGGCTGCTCCAGCCAGAAGCAGAGCAGGATAATCCCCTCCCTTGTCCAGCTGGGATGCTGTGCCTGATGCATCCCAGGACAGGGATGTCCCTCCTGGCTGCCAGGGCACTGCTGATTCCCATTTGATCCCATTTGCAGATGCCATGTGCACCATGCAGAGAGTGCCAGCTGATTCTCCCTTGAGCAACACAGGCTGAGATGCTCATTTGGACTGGTAGAAGCAAGAAAGCTGCTAATTGAGTAGATCCACTGATCCTGCACTCCCCCCAGTGCTGTCCCCAACAAGTGGTCCTGGAATGCAATTGCCCCCCAGCTCCCAACCAGACTAATCCCCTGTTCCTTTAGTTTTTGCAATTTTCCAGAAAACCCCTAAATATATTGAAGTAGAAGTTTGTCCGGAAAAGTATCCTGGGCAGGGAATGAGTTATTTGCCCTCCTTTGTCTCCTACCTACAAAATTCCCTGTTTAACCTCATGGTTTCTCTCTTCTCCCATTGCTCCTGGTGCTATCCCAACCAAATCCAGCTTTGTTTAGACAAATAAATGAAGTAGTTCTCATATACTGACATGGGCCATCATGTAGACCAAGATTAAGTATTTTGAACATTAAGTTTAAATATAGTTTCAGAGAATTTTCCTTACTAGCTGATAAATCTAACACTGCCCAAAAAGAGGTTTGGGCATTGAGACACAGGTGCAGTCCCTGGCATATGTAGTGGATACCTAAGACCTCCTGAAGTTTTCACAGGCCACAGACTGTTCCTGATGCATAGCTTGGGCCAAACAACCCTCCAGTGCTCAGCTCCCCTGTCTGCTATGGGGCTGTACACTGTCAGGAAGTTGCCTGTCTGTCAATGATCTTGCACAAGCTGTGCAGTAACTGTTTAGAAGATGCACATGTATATAAAAAAAATCATACACATGGCAGAATCCTCTAAAACAATGACCAAGTGTCTGTTGCCTTCACATTTCTATAGGTGAAATCACAGGATTTTTAAAGCTGGTGTAACTACTCCCTAGGCATCCAATCTGTGCCTTCCATTCTTTATCTGGAAAGTGTTGTACCTCAGTTAACAACCTTTGAAGAAGAAAAAATTTGGAGCTTAATTTCTCCCTCTCTTAAACCTTTTGTATTTTTTTGGCTGTAGGTTTCTGTTCCAAGAACTTGGATTTACATAAAGACGTATCTATTTGCACATAATTTGCAAGAGTTCCTTTTAGCCTATAATTGTGCTAAATATGGTTGTGGAGGCCACAGCATACCTAAAGTATTGCCGAATGGATTTTTAAAAGCAATTTTTTTTTCAAAAGTGTGCTAAAATGGAAAGATTGGGGAGGGGCAGGGAAAGAGAGAGCGAGAGAGACGAAAGATGGCCTTGTGGTTAAAATCCTGGCCTGCAATTCAAGAAATCTGGGTTCAATTTCCAGCTCTGCCACTTACTTCCTGTGTGACCTTGGGCAAGTTGGATAATCTCAGTGTGCCTCAGTTCATGGGCACGGTAATAATATTGCCTTTGTCTCTTGCTGCCTGGAGCATGAATGCCCCCCGTGTTTGTTTGCACAGCACTGACACAGCTGAGACCTGGGCTTGGCACAGCCCTCTTCCTCTACTGTAATGGCAACAATCATAGTAATCATGTTTTCTCTCAGGATTGTGTGTTGGAAGGATGGAGTGGGTGGTATAAGGGGGTTTCTTTTAGGGTCTTCAATGGGTGCAATCAAAAGGAAGGAGCTTCATCTCTTGTGCTGTGGGACCCTGTTGGTGACAATGTCATGCACAGATCTGCTGAACATGAGAACCCAGCAGAGGCTGTTGGATACCAGACTATTTTAACACCTCATTGAAGGGTACAATAGGTTTTAAAAGGCAAGTGTAATCTGCAAAATCCTGCAAAATAATACGGAGCTGCAAAATAATGCAGAGCTGTGTGTTCCGAGAGCAGCTGTGATTTCCACCCTGTCTCATGGAGGGTCACTATTGTCCTCTCTCCACCCAAGCAGGTCTCACTGCATCCAGAATAAAACAGCCTGAGTGTTTCACTTCCCAGGGTAAACAAGGTGAAAACATTGGGGCCTAAATACGGCTGTTAACTCAGAATAAATACCTTATCCAGATGTGACTGGTTAAACTCTGTGGTGCCAAATTATGAGATTAGTGTTGTGGATTTAGATCAGTGGCTGATTAGTCTAAGAATAACTTCAGTTTCTGAGCTCCGTCTTGGTTACCTGAGTTTTTGGAATAAGTGTCAGGGATCTGGAAATAACCTTAAAATAACAAATAAAAATCTCACTTAAAGAAAACATGTGCTGTGTCCTGACAATCTGTCATCTGTCTAGCCTGTGTCGTTAGGAAAATCACTTTTCTTGTGAAGGAGAGGAAGGAGACCAGTCAAAGTCCCTGTGTAAAGAAAAGGAGCTGAACGAAATTGAGTAGCTCCTGTGAGCTACTGTGGGCACGCACTGCTACAAAATGAGGCCAAGACTGTGAAAAGTTTCAGCTTGTGAAGAAGACCTGATTTTTTGGGATTGGATACTGAGCACCATGTGCAGAGCAAGGCAAGGTGGACAACCCAAACAAGAGGGTTTGTGACACAAAGGCCTGATGGACAACTTTTAGCAAAATGACTTTTCACTGTGAACAGAATTATGTATATTTTACCTCCCTCTTCCATCCTGTTTCTGTGGATAGATGGATGTGGATAGATTTGGTCTGCTGGATGTCATTTTGGAGTCTGGTTAGAGGTACCCATCGCTCATGGAGGCCTGAGGAAGATGAACAGCTTGACCTGGGCTTTTAAAAATTATTGCAGTAGCGATTTTCTTTGGCCATAGAGAGAAAGCTGTGGGAGGTTTTAGGCAGCCCTTGCCCCCAAACTGTCCCTGTAGCTGGTGTAAGGCTCCACTTGAGCCATCACAAAGATATTTGACTTCACGTGGACAGGGTACTGTTCATAAGATCTTTCCAAACATTTTCCAGCATTTCAATTTGCAACATTTCCTTCCCCTCCAAAATGTCTTTCCAAGATTTTTCAGACATTCAGGAAAAATATTTTTGCCTCGCTGAACAGGTTTGAAAAATTTTTTTGGTTAAATATAACCTGGAACATATTGTGAATGCACATATATCCTGTTCCACTTCATTTAGAAGGGAAATCCCCATATTTTTTATTAAATATACAAATTTCAACCCAAAATATCGGCTACAAAAATTTGCCACTATTTTGAAGAGCAGCAATACAACATAATTTTACAAGCTTTCAGCCTTTCCATCTTTATAGAAAAATTTCATATCCACCAACCTTCTGGTTACTACACAGATATATATCCAAAATAATTTATACCCAAATAACTGTACAGTGGACTATTATGTCAAATGTATACCTCTCCCTGTTGATCTATGAAAAAGGAGGGATTGCTTATATGAAATAAAGAGGAAAAACTTTGATACTGCACTGAAAGTCCTTTTTTTCTCTTCAGCCCTATTTGCTTTTAACAGTCTTATGGAAAGATAAGAGGTAAAAAGTAACTCCCAAAACTTTCAAGAGAGATGTGATGGTTTTAGCTTTCCAGCGTCTTGTTAAATCTCTGTTCTAGTTTAGGGCAAATTTGGGAAGGAAATTCTCAAAATTAAGAATTAAATACTTGGCTACTCATTCACTGCTCTTTCAAGGAAATTATTTTTAGGATTATTCACATATGTAGTTTCTGCTAATTTACATGTCCAAACCTTCAGGATCATACCTATGTGTAATTTTTACTTATTTCCATGTCCAAACTTTTTGCAATCTCATTAAACTTTAGTTCTTTCACAGGTATGGAAAAAATATCATACGCAGGAATTCTTCTTAATAACATTAACTTTGTAACTCATGCAGTTTTGGGACTTAGAAAGTTTCTTCACCTGAGGTTTTTGTTTATTATTCCAAATTTACTGCCAGAAACTTGACACTTACTCTAGAAACGTTTGTCCAAGATGGGTTCCAGAGATTAAAGACTGGGTTTACTTGAGCAGTGTGAATTTAAGACTAAGAACTACTTTCTCTGTTCAAATACTTATTTGCAATTTCAATTTATGCTCATGGACTTGATTTCCAGCAGAAGCAAATTTAAAAAAAAAAAAAAAAAAAAAAAAAAAAAAGAAGAAATTATTTATTAAGTAATACAGAAAGAAGCATGGTATAATCTTAATTTCTGTGCTAAAAGACACAAGTTTAATCTCCATCACAGTCTTGAAAACAACTCTGAAATTGTATCATATTGGTATGAAAATGTGGTGAAATCCAGATTATCAGCAGTTGCTAATAATTGTGGGTTTTAATGAGGGAGAGGGAAGAGGCAGCAGCAGGTTTGGGATACATGCACCATAATAAACCATTTTGAAGTGGAAATATTCTAATTTAATGATAAGTGGTTCCAAAGTAGGTATGTGGAGTTGAGCTAGCAATGCATAGGGAAGTCATTAATACTGGAAATATATTTTTAAGACAACTTTTCTAGATTCCCACTTTGAGATGAGAATCATGTTTTGAAGTCATGTCCTTTTGCTAAATAGGACTGTAGTCATTGAGCTGGTTGAAATATATTCAGATGAATTTTCCCTTCAGAAAATGGTAAAATTCTGCTATGAATATTGACATGATCCTTGATATAGAAAATGTGAAGGAACAGAAAATAAAAATACAGTGGGGAGATGCTTAATATAGAGATATGCATAGGTACAGCTGTTTATAAGTGAGACTGTGTGTCTGTTCATACATAGATGAGCAGAAATTAAAATGAAAGATGAATGACAGAAGCTCAATGCTTTGATTGACCTGATGTAATTAGAGGGCAGAAGGAAAAATGGAAGTGCAGGGAAGGGATTCTTGCTCTGTGTGAAAATCCTGACATTTGATCTCCTTTTGTAAGGAGATGCCAGGGCTGTGTTGGCATAGACACTCAGTTTTCCTTGCCTGCCTAAACCCCATTTCTGCCTCCAACTTGATGGATGATTTGATTTTGGAAGTAGCAGTCTTAAAAATGTAAAAATTTTAAAAACTGTTCTCTGTATGTTTCTGGGCCATCAGTTTTTGGTCCATGTTCAAGATGGAATGACCCAAAGCAAACAAAAGTGATTCTGTTCACCTCCTTCTTTTGGTTTCACTTCACCTACAGATACTAACCCTGGCCAATAATGATCCTTTGTGTTCTGTAGGCACAGAGTCTATTATCATCACTGTTATTAAAGAAAAAAAAAGAAAAAATTTTAAAATTCCCCCAGAGCAAGAGTATTTCCTCAACGTCCCTTCAAGCAGCTCAAAATCCTCTCCAGCCCTGGAGTAAGAAAGAATTATGTCTGGAATATTTCACTCCAGCTTTGAGAGAACAACTCTGTGTATTCCTCAGTGTGTGAGTGCTGGATGAATGGCAACAGCAGTTCAAAATGTTTATTCCTTTCTTAGCAATAATGTTTAGGTTCATGAAAGCCTTCCAAGATATATAGAATTCCTCATGCTGAGTAAGGGCTCCTTCACTTATTGCTGCTGCTACACACTATGGACCATTCTTATTATACCTCCCTCCCATTCATACCACTATAGTTAGGGGACCCTCAATGTTGTCATTATAAGCCCCTTATTTTTCAGGGTGTATAATTCAGCTGTAAAAAATTTGCCCTGGGCTGAAACTTGGCACATGAAGGCCAGAGAGAGGATTTTTGTGTTGATTATTTTTTTAAACTAAGTTTTTTAAATAAAATAAAATAAAATAAAATAAAATAAGGTAAAATAAAATAAAATCCATTCACCCATATTATGTTGTAAAAAATGCTGGAAGAAAATAGAAGTTAGTGGTTTCAGATGCTTTTTTTTCAGGTCTCTCCTGTGTAACTCAAAGCCAGCTTTGTTTTTTAAACTGAAATTTTCCAGGCTATTAGTCCATAATATGTATTTGTGCCTTTCAGGTTTCTCTTTAAACACAGGCACAGGCACACACGAAAAGAAGAGCTGAGTTAATTCAATTAGGAATGGGAGCTGCTGCAATTTTTTTTATGTACAGTTTTTCACAAGGATATTTTTTTTCTTTTTTTCCCCCCTTCTTAAAGGCAGATGGGTGCACAGCACCTGAATAAGCATTGGCATGAGCCCCTCTGCCTGATGGTGTCTGCCTCTCTTTGCTGTGGATCTGGTGGGTCTCCAGAGACAATTGGATACTGCTCCCCTGAACCCTTCCCCACACTGAAAAAGTTTAAGGTGGGACTGGTCTTCCCAAGGGGTGGCTTGCCCAAGACTCAAGCAGGACTGAAATTGAATCTGAAAAAACTCGTGCTTTTAGGTTTAACCTTCATGTCTCTTGGAAGCCAGTCCATTGTCTTGGCCACAGATCCTGTTCCTGAAGAGGGTTGGATGGTATTTGATGTAAATATGGGTTGGCAAAGCTGTGGAAGTGAAGGTTTTAAGCCTGTTGACTCTTGAGGAAACTGTGGCCTGGAATTCAGACCCTGTATTAAATCACAAGTGAAAATGCACTTTTAACGTGGGTACATGGTGCATCTCTGGTTGGTTACTGGTTTCAAAACCTCCACAGGGTGACAGATGTCCTCAAAGCAAGGCTGGGACTGAATTAGCAATGGAGAAGGGCTTCTCAGAGGTAAAATTGCCTGCAAACAATCCATGTCTGTACAGGGTCAATTCAACTTGTTCTTAAATGTTTCATTTCCCCAGTACTTTTTTTTGTTTCTCAATAAGTTCCCTAAGATATAGAAGTCCTGGTGACAGCTGGTCTTATTTCATTAAAAGCAAACCAAAAGAGAGTTCTGATTTTCTTTCAGTTTTTAAAAAATGTGTGGATTTATCAAAGAAAAAGTAGACTGTTCCCTTAATTTTAATTTTTATTTTATTTTACAGTAAAATTCTTTTTTTTATGGCAAACCCTAGGCATTTAAATGCTAATAATGATTATTATTAGTGAAGCCTTTTGTAGAAAGTTCTGTATGAGGAAAAGAAAAAAAATAAAGTAAAATGGACTCCATAGTCCAAGATAAAGGTTTGATATGACACAGCACTCCAGGTGACCCCACCAGATTTTCTTCCTGGTGGTGAAGTGTCTGTTGGAGTGAATGAGGGGATGTTTACCAAGGTGAGCAACTTGAGGTACTGTAAGGAGTGAGGTGAAATGACAACCACCCAGCACTGCCAAGGCCACCACTAAACCATGTCCCTAAGCACCATATCCAGTCATTTATTGAACACTTCCAGGGATGGAGGTTCCATCACTTCCCTGGGCAATGTTCCAATATCTGACCATCCCTTTACTAAAGAAATTTTTTCTATGTCTAATTTAAACTTGAGCCTGTTTCCTCCTGTTCTACTTCTTGTTATCCAAAAGAAGAGACTAATCCCCACATTGCTACAGCCTCCTTTCAGATAATTAAAATTCCCTCTTTTTCTCCAATAAAGGAAGGCAACTCTTTCCACTATCAGTAGCTCTGAGGTCAGGATGCAGGGTGAACCACCACTTCTTTTTGTCACAGCTGGAGGAACTCGGGCAACCTGCCCAGAGGAAGAAAGTAGGAAATGGCAGGGATTGATAGATACCATATCTTTTATTTGTGTGTTCATGTGTGTGTGTATATAGGGGGTGGGGAAGAATTGGTCTCTCTTGCTTTTCAACATGTTGCAATCCCCCAGCCAGGCCCTCGTGGCTCCCATCAAAGCCCACAGTTCCGTATGTTACCACAAATTTGGGGTTTCCAAGCCAGACATGACTGTGAAATTCCACAGGGTGGAAGGTGGTTATCCCTCACCCTCATCTCACCTGGTGGCATGGTCTGCACATGGGGTTTTCTGTTCATGCTGGGTGGCCATAGGAGGAGAAATCTGGACACACCAGCCCTGTGATTTTTCAGGGTGGAATTTTAACATTCCTGGAGTAAAAATTTGCTCACTTTTATTCCTTTTAGCCAATGAACAGTGGCTCCAGGAAGGGTATGGAGGGGTTTTGTTTGAGCTTTTTTTAAGAAGGGGGGGGGGGGGGGGGGGGGGGGGGGGGGGAAGTGTGTGTTTGGGGGTTTTTTCAGTGGTTAATTCCATGCTCCTGCTGGGGGCTCATAGGCAGAGAATACCACACACAGAGGCACGGGCTCCTCCTCACACCCCATGTCGCAGCCACCATTCCTGCAGATGGGGAAGCCGAAATGAAGCTGCCTAGAAAGCCTGTCATCACTGCTGCTCAGCAGCTGGGAGTTGTCCTGCTGAGCAGGGGAAGAGCCATCCCTGGCAGAATGGGAGCCCAGCCCCAGCTCCAGCCCCAGCTCCAGCCCCAGCTCCAGCCCATCCTTGCGGGGAAGCGGAGCCCATGGGGAGGACATGGAGGCTGTCTCTGGTGTGTGACAGCGCCCAGAACCCAAGCCATAACAGCAGCACTTTGAAAACAGAAAAGAAACCAAAGTGTCTAATATTGGGTCAAGCCAACGTCTATAAATCAACGTCTGTGAATTTATAAACTGTTCGTAAATTTAAGTGCTTTTTGGAGAGCTGTTTGTTATTATGTCAGGGCTGGGAAGGGGGGTGAGGGAAAGCACTTATATTCACTCACTGTCTCCTGCTCTGGACTTGCTCCTACATTGTCTGAGTGGGGAGATAGATCAGAAGATTTTGGGCACAGGGAGGAGTTAGAGGGATGCTGCTGTTGTGCCCCAGAAGCTCTTGGTGCAAGACAAGCAGAAAGGATGAACCAGATTGAAACCACATTTGTGCCTTCCAAATTCCCCATCTGTCTTTTTGCTGCTTTAACCCTCCATCAGCTAACAGAGTTTTGAAACAGCCAAGAGAGACTTTTGGCATGAGGGCCTCAGACATTACCTCCCCTTTCTGTCCCCTGGAGCCTCCAGGAAGGAGCAGAGGCACAAAATCATCTCAGCAGCTCTTCAGGCCCTCTTGCCCCACTCTCAGAGATGTGGAGACAATCTTCCAATACTTCTTGTGTAAAATGATGTGGTCATGGGGAACAAGATACCACTGCTATGGATGGGAATTGATAACCAGCTTTCCAGGGGAGGAGAAAAAAAAAAAAGAAAAAGGAAAAAGAAAATGTCTTTTCAATCTCACTCCATCCCTGGCTGAAGCTTTTTCTGAGGTTCCACTATATTTGGATAACTTTTCCTTGCATCTTTATTTATTTTTGTTCCTTTCACCACCTGCTGTTTCCATCCAGGATAGGGCTCGTAAGTGTCCTGAAAGGAGTTGTCCCAGCCTAGTGGGGAGCAGGAAGTATTGGAAAGCCTAAGAGGGTGTGAAAAGTTTTGAAAGTTGTATTCATAAAAAAAGACATTGTTCTGGTACAGTGCTGCTCATTCAAGTATCTCAATACTTTGCACGCATGGATGAGTAAAACCTTATGCACCACCTGTAGGGAAATGGTATTCTCCAATCTACAGGTGATGAAATGGAAGTACTGAGGGAGCTGTGGCCAGATTTCAAACCTGAATGCCACCAGTAAAGCTTCTGAATCCAAAACAAGGCATTTAAATAAGAGTTCACAATCTATTAAGTCATGCTGATGTGAAGGGAGTGGTGCTTCACACTGGAGGGATCTGTGCTTAGCCAAACCCAGACTTCCTGTTGAGAAATCTATTTTTTATAAATATAATTAATATAATATTATATAATATTATGTATTTGTAAAGTAGTATTATAAAATATATGCTCTAGGACTACCCTGCTTGAGCAGGGAGGTTGGTATTGATATATTGATCTGAACAGGCTGGAGAGATGTACTGAGACCAACAGCATGAGGTTCAGCAAGTCCAAGTGCTGCGTCCTGTACTCTGGCCACAGTAACCTGCAGTGCTACACCTGGGGCAGAGTGGCTGGAAAGTATCCAGTGGAAAAGGGCCTGGGGGTGCTGGGGACAGCAGGTGAACATGAGCCAGGTGTGCTCAGGTGGGCAAGAAGGACAATGGCACCTGGGCTGTGCCAGCCATGGTGTGGCAGCAGGAGCAGGGCAGTGACCATCCCCTGTGCTGGGCACTGGTGAGGTCACCTCGAGGGCTGTGCCCAGTTCTGGGCCCCTCAGTTCAGCAGGGAGGGACATTGAGGGGCTGGAGCGTGTCCAGGGAAGGGAAGGGAGCTGGGGAAGGGTCTGGAGCACAGGTCTGATGAGGAGCAGCTGAGGGAGCTGGGAAAGGGGCTCAGATTGGAAAAAAGGAGGCTCTGGGGTAACCTTGTGTCTCTGCACAACTCCCTGGCAGGAGGGGACAGCCAGGTGGGGTTTGGGCTCTGGTCCCAGGGAACAAGGGACAGAACAAGAAGACATAACCTCATGTTGCACCAGGGGAGGGTCAGGCTGGACATCAGAAAAAATTTCTTCACGGAAAGAGTTGTTAACAATCAGTCCATTCCAATGGGCTGCCCAGGGAAGTGGTGGAGTCACCATCCCTAGAAATGGTCAAGAAATGACTGGACATGACACTCTGTGCTCTGCTCTATTTGACACAGTAGTGTTCAGTAAAAGGCTTAACTTCATGATCTTGGAAGTCTTTTCCAACCTAAATGGTTCTGTGATCCCATGATAATACAACTCAGTGGAGACAAGCACTAGATATCAATCATTTGAATTTCAGTATACAGGTGTGTGTTTGAAGGTTCTCTAAACTATGGGAAGCTCTGTAGTGAAATAAAAATCCTCTTGGAATCTCACCTTGCTTCTGAACTGTGTAGAAATACCTGGGAAGAACCACCTTCCTGGGAGCCCAGAGCTCAAGGATAAGCACAGTAGATATCAATGTCTTTTCTGAAGTTGGAGGGAAGTTAATCAAAACATTTTAAGAACTTTAAAAATGGGATTGGCATCATTTAAGTAGCTCTGGGCAAAGATTTGTGGTTAGTTATGCACTTCACTTGAACATAACTTGAGTCGAAGATGCTCCTTTCTGTATTTCATGTCCTGAATTGACTTCCATGGCTTCTGAGCTACTCCAAAGCATAACAACTTTTCCTGCTCATGCATGTTGCAGGAATAACTTGTCATAGCCTGTTTGCCAGTGTTTACATTTTTTTATGTTATGATGATTGTGTGATCTGGTGCATTTGGTTTTTTTCATTTCTGTAGCACACATTGTCAGCCTCTCATACAAAATTATCTTTCTCCACATGAAGGGACAAATCCATTTCAAGGTTTTAAATATTTTACTGTGTAAAATGTTTATGGTGACTCTCTAAGCTCTTTTGTGATCCTTCTAGGCAAGACTGTACTTAATGTGTAGGTTGGGCAACTTATCCAAAATTGCTGCATACAAGCTCAGGTCAAGACTCAGGTACCTTCCTCAGTGGTACAGAACACTTGTGGGTTTGGTGTCAAGGTTTTGAATAATTTTTTTTTTTTTTTTTTTTTTTTTCCATTGGAAGAATCACAAGGACCAGTTATAATAATTTTGGACATTTGAGGTTTTGAAGCACCCTCAAAAGAGTCTGTGCTTACACCTGGGGAGGTTTTTGAGCATCTGGATTCAACTCATCCTAGGGAAGAGGTATTTCATGAAATACAACCCACACCTACTTCCAACTGCTAGTAATACTCTCACTGGTGAGTTAGTGATCCCTTATATATATAATCATAGAATTCTAGAATCTGTAAGGCTGGAAAGACCTCCAGTGTCACCAAGTCCAACTGTTAACTCAGCACTGCCAATATATACCAATTATACACTAAATTATAATATATACTAAACGTATCAGCACTGACAACCCTGCCTTAGATTACAACTCCCAGCCCTGTCACAGGATGCAAGGCACTCTCTCTGAACAGTGCAGCCATCCTATCACTGCAGTTCTGGGTTATCCAGTGGCTTTTCTCTGGGAAATAGCAAAGGTTGCTCACAGAGGAACAATCCCTTCTGCTTTCAGAAGCAGTTAAAATTGAGATGACCCTGACTGTAGAGATTGCTATGTAGAACCTGTCTTTGTAAAGCTGAGAAGACAGCAGGAAAGGAATCCACACACTCCGAAGTCTGTGATGAAATCATATTGTTAGGAACCCACCCAGAGTTGGGGACCTACCCATAATTCTGGCTTGCTGATGTCAAATGGAGTCCAGATGGGATGGAAGGGGGAGGTTTGCTCAATTTGGAGCACACTGCTTGCAGATCTGGATATTTGGGGCTGATTTTCCAAAGCTGTATTTTCTCTTTACCAGGAAGATGCAGAACACTGTTATCATTTAAATTAAAGAAAAGGAAAAGGGATAAATTCTGGCATGGTTGTTTGACTCATGGTTCTATGGAGTCACTGGGCCATCTCAGCATCTCTTTCAAGATGCAGAAACAAACCCCTGCATGCACACCATCTAACAAAAGGCAGTCTGGTGCAGAGGAAAGGCAGAGCTGCAGCCCTGATGGCTGCAATTTGACCTTCCTGATAGAATAGACTTTGCTGTTGACTTAACTAGTAGCACATGACAGAGCATGAATTTTCATGGAAGAGACACTCAGAAACTGAGTAGGAAGTGGCTCAAAGTGAAGTCACGGAGACAGCTATTTGCAGGGATTTCCTCCTGACAGCACCGTCTAGTGAACCCAGCCAAAGGACTTCACATGAGTGAAAAAAGTGTCCAAATCCTGTCTCCACAGAGCAGTTCTGTGCAGTCCTGTTTGCTAGGCATACTTGGTCCCAGCTTCTGCTGGAATAAAAGGTGAGTCAAAGGAAAATGGTGTCCAGAAGTTCAGCACAACCCAGACAGCCCTAACCACATGACAGGCCCAGAGGGAAGTTTTAAACCACCCACACAACAGCTTGCACAGCTTGCCAAAAAGTCAGATCCTTCAGCTGGGGGAAAAATAGCTTGCATCTGGATCCTGTGTTTGAAGCCCATGGTAGAGGAAGAAGAGAATGAGGAGGAGGAGTGGGAAATGTGTTCTGCACAGGCCAGATTGCAGTTTGATTTGAAGCATAAAAGGAAGGAGTTTATTATTCTGATAGTAATAAGTCATTTCTCCCTATAAGCGTAAAACAACCTTCTACGAGTGGCAGTTCAGCCAAGAATGGAATTAGGGCCATTCCTACCATGATTTCAGTCCAGCCTGCCTTTGTTTATTTTGAAAATAAAACACAGCTCTGTGTGTTTATTTCAATGGGTAGAGAATAGAGGGAGAAGTTCATCAGCTTCTAATCATGTGGGCTAAAACCAAATCCTTGGCAGCTGGACCCCTCATAAAAGGGGTGGATGTAAAACAAGCTGGTGAGCTCAGGTTAATGGTCAAGTACCAGTGCTTTGGAAAGGCAAAGCTGACCAAATAATCTGATCTTGAATTTTGGGCCAGTGAGTCAAAATGGGGCTTATATCTGTGGCACTAACATAGTGTGTGATCCTGACTAAATCATGACTCTCAATCTTGTCTTCTTCTATATGGGGACAGTTGAGAGATGGTGAAGCTTGTCTTGGAAAATCCTTGAGGACAAGGCATCCACATTGCTGACTCTAGCTGTATTTTGGGCACAAGGACTGCATATGGACTAGAAAATTGAATGGTATCAATCCTTGGCCTAAGCACTAGAATTGGCTGGCTGTGCCATTCAAGTCTTGAAATTCATCAAAGATTCTGGCCTAGAAAAGTACTGTCAGTAATTTTCAGACATGGCTAGGGAGTTATGCTGAGGGCTACTCCCCATAAGCATTTTGGATAGGGTCACCATGTTGATTGAGACTGGAAAAGGCTCCAGGGAAACCTTATTTTGTGTCCTTTCAGCACCTAAAAGGAGCTTATAAGAAAGAATGAAAGAGACTTTTTTACGTGGGCAGGTAGCAATAGGACAAGAGGGAAGAGTTTTTAACAAAAAGACGAGACTTAGATGAGGTATTAGGAAGAAATTCTTGAGTGTGAGAATGGTGAGGCCCTGGCACAGGTTGCCCAGAGAAGCTGTGGCTGCCCCATCCCTGGAAGGGTTCAAGGGTTGGATGGGGCTTGGAGCAATCTGGAATAGTGGAAGGTGTCCCTTCCCATGTCAGGGAGTGGAACAAGATGATCTTACAGTCCCTTCCAACCCAAACCATTCTGAGATTCTCTGATTTTGTGACTTAGGAGTTGAAACTTGAAGCAAAGGTACATCCCCACTGTCCCAGCTGGTTTCAATGGTAGATTTAGTTATTAGAAATAATGCAGCCAAAATGTCCACAGACTGGTTAAAAAGAGGCAACATGGGCCATTAGCTGGTGGGATGAGCTGTGGGATGCCTGACTTTAGGGCTACTAGGTCTAGAGTAGATGAAGGGAAGGCTTAGGCATCTGTTGGCTTAGGAGGCTGCACCAGTAACTTTACCCTGAAAACTGGCCTATGCTGGTGCATTTCATGCAACAGTAATGTGACATGTAGGCTGGCACACATTTAGGCTTTGTGGCATAGCCAGAGCCTGGGGGATGCAAGACAAAATGTTATTTCTCACCCTTTTCCTGGTACCTGTCTCATGCGCACATAGCACAAAGCAGAGCCAGGGCTGTGGGAGGAAGATGCATGGTAGAGCAGAGGATGAGGCGTTCTGCCTGTGGCTTCATCATCAGCTACCTCTGACCTCAGGCAAATTACTTAACCTCATTGCTTCCATTTCCCTTGCTGCCACATGGGTCTAATAATACCATCACAGGATGGTTGTGAGCATTAATTAGCATATGTAGAGCACTTTGAAGATGAAAAGCTTTTAATGACTGCTGGGGATTATTAACGCTGTTCACGTTCAGTAAGTGTTATTAAAAAGAAACCAAATCTGAATGCTCTGCACTGAACCTCATCAGTTCCTGGGGCTTGAATGCTGGTGGAAGGACGCGATGTAATTCCTCAGTAAATTGCCCACGGGCTGAATTTATCGCTGGAAACCGCAATCCTGAGAGCTGGCCAGAAGAACCGAGTGTCATCTGCTGTGACTCACCACACCTTCCCAAGTGGGAAAAGAGGCAGTGGCATGGCTGCAACTGGGTGGCACATGCTTCTGAGGACTCCTGAGCTCATTGAGGAGATTGGGGATTATCTGTGGGTTGGTTAAAGTAGAAGCATGTGCTGCACTTGGAGACAACCAAGATGCACTCAGTGCTGCCTGACTGAGGTGTAGGGACTGATTTGGGGTTGTGCAGATGAGGGTGGTGTGCTGTGGGCAAATTTCTTGGAGTGGTCTAGCATGAGTGAAAGCTTGTGAGAGGCCAAGGGAAAAAAACAAAATAAAACAGGCAGAGGGATTTCATATAAATATGTGGTGAAATACTGAAACACAGACAAACATATGTTAATCGAATGGGCAAGAAGAAAAAAAATAATCATTTCAATCTTCCTGAGCTTGCCTTTACAGATGAAATGGAATATCTGAAAGGCTGTCTTTTGCTTTTGATCTCTTGCTTTTACTTGGAAATGCTGCTGTGCATGAGGAGTGATACTTGTGCTGTAAGGGCTGGTGTTGGAGAACATGCAGGTCTGAGTGCTGTGGGTTTGCAGTGTGATTGCAACGCACAACTCAGTTCTGCCTCAGTTTCCTCCCCTGCCTGATGAATTTACAACACATCAACCTTGCACTGCCCTTGACTTTCTAGTGTGTCCAAATCTTCCATGTAGCCTGTGGGTGATGCCAAGAGCAGCTTCTCTCTTCTACATGCTTAATTACTGAGGACAAGATGTTGGCATTCCATAGTAACTCAAGGTAGGACCAGGATTTAATACCATTAGGACTTAGCCAGCAGCTTTCCATACAGGTTATCAGTGAGAATGATTTTCTGGCTGATTGTTTGTTATGGGTTTTCTCAATTGAAATTCAATTGAAATAATATTATTATTACTACTATTATAATTATCATTATCTGTATTATGATTTATATTATAATTGCTAGCATCGATATTAATATTACTATGAATATGAGGACTTTGTTTTCTCCTAACTAAGAAACTATTTTCTTTATCACAAAAGAGAGACATAGCAGTGCTTGCATGTGGATTTTTGCAGACCTATTTCATGAAATCTGTTCATTTTACACAGCTGAATTAGTTTCATTTTACAGATAACAGTTATAAATAATTCTAATCATTGCAGTGATTTTTTTTTTCACATCCACTGGTTATTACATCATATCTCATGGCTTTTCCTGTGGCTCTACAAGGAAGATTGGCACTAACATCCACATCACAGAGACATTGATGCATGGGACAGAGCCCATCACCAGTGCCCAGACATATATGCACAAATAAGTCCCAGTGCTTCAGTTTGCCATAAACCAAATTAAACAGATTCTGTGCCTCTGCACTGCAGGGTTTACAGAAGTTACCCAACAAAAAGTTGGGTAGTGCCCAACTCCATTTTGTTACACTTGGAGAATAATCCCAGATAACCTAGCATGAGCCACCACCTGGAAAACCACACTGTAGTTTAAGCAATAATTCAAGATCCTGTGAGCCAGCACTGCTGCCATAAGCAGTAGATGGACAAACAACCCTCAAACTGAAAATTCCCACAGAAATCTGCCCTCATTAAAAAAAAAAAAAAAAAAAAAAAGAGAGAGAGAGAAATCTGACATCATTTAATAATGTCAGAAGAACAGAAAGGAGATGTTCTAGAGTCAGTCCTGAAAATCAGGTGTTTTTTTCATATTTAAAGTGAAAATGGCACAGGATGGCTGTTGTGATATTGTGTGGAATGATAGTATGACACTCCTGGAAGGGATTTTTGAAAATCTGTGGACAAACACAAACATTTTAATGGACACGTCTTTTAAATTCCATTTGATTTCCCAAGTGGCTTGTTCTCCTTGGCCCAGCTTCATCCCATCCCTCTAGATCAGAATTTTTTTCCCACCCAAGGCCTAAACAGCCCCTTGAAGGTATTTACTTTTCTTCACTGGTGATGCAGGCAACCTTGGGAATATACCACCAACAAAGATTTTCCAATTGAATGTCAACTGTGTTGAGGGATCCCACTGGAGCCAGTAGTTTCACATTTGTGGAAAACGGATTTAAGACCTGTTGGGTTGTCATCAAGGGCTTGCTTTTTCCTTCCTTGGCTCTCAATGTGGGAGCTTCTTGAACAAGGTAGTGTCAAACTGCTCTTACCAGCCTGTGGATGTCATGCCCACAGAAGCACAGCTCCTGATGGACATTTAATCCCATGGCAAGTTTATTCCTCTCCCTGGAGACACTGAAAAATGAAGACTCCTCTGCCAGCTGCTCTCATATGCTTTCATGGTGGGACAGGAATAAGAAATCCCAGATATTGTGAGTACAATATTTTTGGAGAAAAGGCTTGGAAAATCTGGTGCTGTGAGTGGCGCTTCCTCCTGTGCATCTGCTTTGCTTTTCTGAATTCTTGTAGGGATGTGAAGAGGGGTGCAAGACTGGGGCTGCAGCTCTCAACAAGGGACATAGAATCATGGAATAGTTTAGGTAAGAAGGGACCCTCACAATCACCCTGTTCTAGCCCCCTGCCATGGGCAGGGACACCTTACACTAAACCTCCAAACCCCATCCAGCCTGGTCTTGAACACTGCCAGGGATAGAGTGCCCACAAGTTCTCTGGCAAGTGTGTCCCAGAGCCTCACCAGAGATGGGCTGCTGCTTCTCCTTCTACAGTCAGCCTAAGATCACACAATATCTGAAGACCTACTCTTCTTGTTGGCAGCAACCAAAGTGCTTTCTGCCACCCTCAAAGACTGTGGCACTAAGTCTGTTGGAGCTCAGATGTGTCCTTTTCTTTTTTCATCCATTTGGTTATTTTTCTCCTCTTTCCCATCCCACCTAGGGTTGGTTTTTGAAAATTCCTGTCTCTGAAGCTTGTTGTTTGCCCATGAGAAGGAACCATATTAGACCAAATGTAGATTCTCCTGTCCCTTTAACACCCCCACAAGCTGCCAGCCCAGATTTAGGGGGAGTATTGGAAGAGGGAATTACAGAATAGGGTAGAGAGAGTTACAAAAGAGGCCCCCTTACCCCAGGATGTATTCCAAGGCCTTTATTCCTTGAAGGGAATCCGGAGGCGAGAGAGCGCTGGTCACATGGGGGAGAGGGGTTTTTATCACCTTTGGGGTCGGGGTCAGGTTACTGTCCAATCCCATAGGTCAGGAGACCAGGGGGCAGGTAACCCAGGCCCGGTTACAGTTTCTGGGGGAGGGGTTTTGGGGGAAAAACATTCCTAAAGGGAATACAACAACCAAAGGTTTCTGTTTCCAGCAGGTGAGTTGCAGAATGGGAGCAAGCTTGCAGAGGAGATGGAAGGAGGCTGGTGTTAAACTGAATGGGCTTGATTCTGAACTCACACTGCCTTTGCACTGCTCTAAGACAACTTGAATGGAGTGTTTTTCTTGATTCATAATGATGTCAGTGAGAAGAGAAACTGAACAGACTCTAATTTAATCCCAGGCTTTGGCAAGAGCCTCCATCTCGCTTTAATGAGTGGAGGTCCTTTTCGTTAGGCTCCCAGAGACCCCGGTGCTGGGTGCCAGTACAAAACCCGAGATAGGCAGATGTTTATGTAATGGCAGCAGGCTGAGTGTCTTAGAGAAATGGAAAAGGCATTTTAATCGTGGTATTAGGTTAGATTCCACAAGACAGTATGGAAGGCATCAAGATGCGAATGCCATAACAATCTGGAGTGTGTTACCACTGCATTGATCTAATATTGCAAAGTAGTAATAGTAATTTCAGGGATATCTTACAAAAATGCACTCTGAGTTACAATGGAAAAAAATTGGGGGGGGAGGAGAGGAAGAAGAAAGGAAAAGTTAAAGCCTGCACAGCTGCTAACAGGGGAGCAGCTTTGTATCAGCACTCTCAGCTCCAATCTTTGCTGTTAATCAAGAGCAGTGTCCAAAGTTTCCTTGGAGAAGCCAGGGCTGTAAAAAATAAGAGATGGGTTGCCCTCTCTAGTTACTCATTTATACACAAATCAAATGAGTGTCCTTTATTAAGGCATCTCTGGGCCCAGCAGCCCAACTAAAAACAAACATATGGTTGCTCTACGGAATGGTGGGGAAACTTGGTTTGGGAAGAGACAGGCACAGCCAAAGGAAAGACCCACCCCTCCCAGTCCATTTCTGAGCAGCAGAAGACTTGGTGATTGCCGAGGGGTTAATGAAAGACACTGTCTGTGCTCAGTTCTTATCTCAGGAGTGTATCAGCAGCAATGATCTACAGAGGGGTAGGAACATTTCACCAGCATCAGGCCTGCCATATGCTTTGGAATAAGCCTGGCAGTGTGTTTGGAAGAATTGTTCCCACTCTTGGGGCCTGTACCCACAGTAAACTTCATCTCTGCATACATTATGCATACATTTGCCACTTGGTCTGCAGAGGCAGTACCACGCTCCATAGAAATACAAAATGGTTTGGGCTGAAAGGGACCTTAAAGTTCATCTAGTTCCAAACACTCATGAGAAGCATGAAAGCAACTTGAGTTTTGCTTGCTCATTCATCCCATTTGCCTTGGGATCAGTGAACATGGTGTAATTTTGGGGGAAAACTGCTTCCAAGTGTGCCTGATACATGGTTGCAAGGGCAGCTGGGAGCAGTGCAGCGTGCTCAGAGGTGCCAAGACACATTCATTTGGCTCTACAGGTGGCCATGAAGAAACCCTGAAGCAGTGGATTATCCAGAGCTGGACAACATGGTCTTGGGACATCTCTTGAGCTGCTCTAGTGCAGATACACTTGAAGAGATTGAAGACCCTGTAAAAGAAAAGGCTGCTGATGTAGAGGGCATGGAGTAAGGTTGTAATGTTACAGGAGCCTTGCTTGGATTCACAGCTGTAGTAGGTACAAGGTGGTGAAGTCACAGGATCATAGAATCACAGAATCATTAAGGTTGAAAAACTCCCAGCTCCCTCAGCAGCTCCTCATCAGACCTGTGCTCCAGACCCTTCCCCAGCTCCCTTCCCTTCCCTGGACACCCTCCAGCCTCTCAATGTCCCTCCTGAACTGAGGGGCCCAGATCTGGACACAACATTTGAGGTGTGGCCTCACCAGTGCCCAGCACAGAAGGACAATCACTGGTCTGGTCCTCTTGGCCACACTCTTGGTGCTACAGGCCAGGTGCCACTGGCCTTCTTGGGCCACCTGGTCACACTGCCTTCATTATGGCAGAACCCTTGGATTGATTCTCCTGGTCTTCACCAGCTGATGATACCCAGAACAGCCACAAATCATTTCCCTTCTGACTTAGGGGGCTAATAGGAAGTTAGGTACACATGGCAAATTATTCACACCCTTTAGATCAGAGCCAGCATGATCCAGAGTGGGAAATAAAGGCCCTTGAACTTCACAACATCCGTTGTCTTTTGTTTTATTTTTCATATCTGTCACACTTTTATGTCCTTATTAATGTGCAGACCAAGCAGAGGGTGCAATTTAAATTTTTTAGGAAGATAGGATTCTTTGATTCTCTTTCAACTTCCACAGAAGAAAAGAAGAAATAGCCATGCAGCCATTAGTGAAATGCAGAGGTGTTGTTTAAGACAGCAGGACTTATTGTTTAGGAAAAGAAATAGGGGTTAGGAACATAAGGAGACATATGAAAGGATAGTCTGTGAGACACAGAGTTTGACTCCTAAGAAGTTACTTAAATGCAACATTAAACTCTACCTAAAAGTGCTAAATAAAATTTGATTCCTTGTCAGCCTTGAAAGTCAAAGCTTGGCTTTATTCCATTTCTGGTTTTGTCCATTTTGATTTAAGATTTGAACCTCCACTCAGTGAAGGAGTGTTAAACCAGCCTTTCCCTGTGCTGAGTTGAACAGAAAGAGCTGCAGCAAATGGGATCCTATTGGTAATTCACACAGTAAAATGTACAAAAGAGGGTAGATATAATTTTATATCACATGTTTAGAAAACATAAAGATGGCGAAAATTATAACAATGGGGTTTTTTACCCCCTTAATTTTATATCGTCCAAAAAGAACATGTTTGAAATAGCTGAAAAGTTAAGTGTCTCACTCTTTGCACCCTGCAGGATGCTGCAAGCTCTGAAGCGATGTTGCCACCTTGTGGAACAGAAAAAAAAACTCTATTCCTTTACGGGGGAAAGAGAAACCAAAAAAACAGCTTTCCCTCCTTGTACTTTCTGCTAAATTAGAAACAACAATCCTGTGCCTTGGGAGGAAAGGGGCCGATGGTCTGAGGATGTGCTGGGAAGGAGCTGGAATTGGAGTGCCCATACCTCCACTTCTCATTCTCAGGAAGAAGTATAATGTCTTTGATTTTCTTTTTTTTATTTCCCATCCTCTGAACCCAGGTTTGGGTTGTTTTTCTTTTTTTCTCAAGGACTGGTCATCTGCCCACTGTCTTGCAAGCAAAACCTGTAATTTTCATAAAGTTCCATGGATTGTCATCTTGTAAGAAGCAAAAAGAAAGATCCTCTGGCTTTTATGCTCTGTGGTCCTGAGCCCTTGCACAAGAAAAGCTCTCACTGACTCAGGGCAGACTTTTGTCTGGTTTCTGAAGCCACACTTCTTCATGAGATTCATAAAGGAAACCTTCAAAACCTGCGGGTACATGCCCAGCTTGTGTGGGCCAATGCTTTGGAGAACACACATCACTTTTATGCTCAGGAAATCAAAACTGGGCACAGGGAAACGATCACTTTAGCTTTCAAAAGGAGTGTGTGCCTGACCTGGAATTTGCAGTATTTAATTTCAGTGTGGAACAACATGATGGAGAGATTTGGCTGTGTTTGGCAGGAGGATGCAAACCAGTATCACCAGGGACAGCTGCTCCATCACGGATGCTCTCACTTGCTGAAGAGCAAAATCCAGATTCCTCACACCTTTACCCTCTTTCTTTCTCTTATGGCATCCAAGGGTTAGTTGCAGATTGGGGAATTTAAGGGAAGTTGTCAGAAAATGTTCATGCATGGAGAGGTTATCCTACTTTTTCTATAAAATTTTAGCTTTCCTGAGTTACTCTGTCTCTCCAGGGAAATGTGGCATTAGGTTTTGTATTTACCACAGAGCCCTAAACAACCAAAAATTATTACTATCAGGAATTCTACAAGCTTTTTTCCCTTAATAACGAAGATTTCTCTCTGAAAAAATAGGAGTTTTAATTTGAAGCCTGTTTTAATTAAAAAATGGGAATTTGAGTTTTTAACATGTGCCCAGATGCTAGGATTTACCTTCATTTTATTTTGCTTTTTCTTATATTTTCTCCTGTCCTTGCTGCTTTTTTTACAAATAGAATACAAAATAAAATATTACAATAAAATAAGACAATTTAATAAATAAAATTAAACCAAATGAATTAAACCACAAAACAAAATTATAAGAGGGATGCAGGAGTGTCAAGAAGGAAAAAGAGGAAATAGCAATAAAAGCATGTAGTTTTAACTCTACCCCTAAAATAAAATGAAAAAAAGAGTCAAGACTTCTTTTTTTTTTTTTTTCTTTTTTTTTTCCTTTTTAATGAAAACTCTGCACTGTTCCTGTTTCTGGTCAGCACTATTTATAAGCGATCACCGCTGAATCGTTCAGCCTCTGGCAACGCCAGCATCTGACCAGCGGTGGGTAAACAGCAGCTCCCGTCATACAATGTGAGTAACAAACTTCCATTTACAAAATATGTTTACCCCACTGTGTGCTTGGGCATGAATGCTACCTTCTTTTTTGTCTCCAGGTGTGGATTTCCCCTCCAAAGGGTCCTGGAGAGCCCTGGGAGCTCCAGCGCTCCCCGCGTACGTGCGTGTGCACACACAAACGTGGACACAGAGCCTCCCACCTTCCCACTGGGACGTGGGTTAGCAAGTTATAAATCCAAACCCATCCCAAGAAATGAGGTCTGGGCAGCATGGCAGTCCAGCTTCATGCTGCCTAAGGCTCCGAGGCTTTGGTGTTAAAGGAGCAAGGGGGAAATTGGTGGTTTGGGTTTATCTTTTAAAATAACCGGATTAAACTGTTGAACACTGAGGTCTGGGCCACCTCAACAAGTTAAAGGATGCTGCAGCTGATAAAAATACAGTGCCCTGATAAGCTCCTCTTTGGTGGCATTCAGGGGTGTTGAGGCCTGAAACAGAAGGTTTCCTGCCTATGCCCACTCCTCTTCAGCCAGCACAGCCCCAAATTCCTCATTCCCACATGACACATTGCCAAACCTCTGGATTATTCCCATCCTAGCAAGCAACCAGGATGGGAACTCTAAATGTGCCCCCTCCTTCCTCCCCCCATATTTGCCCACATTGAACCACCTTGAAGTGCCATGGATGTTTCCATGAATCAAAGATTTGAAGCTGGGCTCCCGTCCACACCAGTCCAGCTCTGAATAAACACATCCCTTGAATGGAGTTAGATTTGTCTAGAAAGGGTAATGAAAGAAGGAACTTTCAAGGCTATATAACTTTTATGTGTCCCTCTCTTTTAGATCATAGGGAAACAAATTTATTTCAGAGCCTCCATTGAAAGAAATTGATTCACAGTGATTTTGACCTGGAGTGTAGTTTAATAGTAATGATAATTTCTTCTAAGGCCATATTTTGCCTGGAACCAATTCAATGTCCATAAAAATGCTATAATGAGTTGACAAAATGATTCCTGGAATGTTTTTTTCTGCTGTTTTTGTTCTACAAAGCAATTTTGGTTTGCAAAGGCAGATGCAAGTCCTGGAAACTCAAGTGCAGAAGCATTGAAAAGCACAGTAGGCAATTTCATGGTCAGTGACATACTTTTATTTTAAAATAATTCTGGAGAACTGAGAGAAACACAGGGACAAAGTTTACAGATTAGTATAGAAAAAGGCTTGTGGGCAGCTAAGGGAGCCTGAAAGGTAAACTTGTGTCTTGAGCCATTAACTCTCCAACAGGTGCAATAGGGTGCAAAGGGGTGACCAGTTTTATCACTCCCAGTCTCTGTTGCTGCTGGAACCTGCATGAAACTCCCCCAAAAACCGTGTGAGTGTCAATTACCTGGAGTTTGAACAGTGATTCTGCAGGTTTTAAGTTTTCCCTTTCTCCCTCCTACTCCAGCCCCATCACTCCCCTGCAAGCATGACAACACTTTTCTGAAAAAAGGACTAAAAATTCCAGAGTTTGGACTATCAGATTTTTACTTTGGACCAGTGAAGTGTAAGGAAGAAAAAGAAAACACCACTTACCAGACAGGAAAAATTTAAATCATCAAAATGAAATAAAACAGAAGCTGGGCAAAGCTGTTTTTAATGAAGACCATTACAGAAAGAGGTGGTGTTTTCCTTCCCTCCGTGTTTGTGTGTGTGCAAACCCTTTTCTACCCAGTCACAATCAGGGAGCTGAAAAATCTGTCTTTAATTGCAGATGTTGTAAAAATAATCACATAGGAGACTAAACTAGCATTAAAAATGTGAATTCTTGACTTCTTGCCTTGGCGTGGAGCATCTTTCTATTGAACTGCTTATAAAGCAGTAAACTATGAGTCAAAATTTCTTCAAGAAGATGCCTTTTCTTGTTATGGTTATTTTATTTCAGAGGGTGTTTCTTGGCTTTGCCAGAAAAGGAGATGGTGGGGAATGTTTGCTCTGTCTTAAAAGACGGCTTTGTTTTTAATTATCCTTGCTACAAAATACAGTGAGATCTTTCTGCTTCCATTTTTTTTTTTAGCTCAGATAAAATTCTCAGCATTTCAGCATTTTTTTTTCTCCTCTGCAGCTTTTTCCCATTTGAACTGTTATTTATTACTTCTTTACTACCTTTCATGCAGTTAAATGAAAATCTTGATGCTTAATGGTGAAAACACCCGAAAGGAATTTAATTTTATTTTCAGGGTAATGTTGCCCTCATAAGAACAATCTACCTCCAAACAATGAGAAATTGTTTCTCCAATCCCACCTACCCTCCTCCTTCTTCCCTGAGTCTTCTGTTGAGTTTTGATCCCGCTAAGGGAAAAGGGGTATTTTGTTAGTTTGAAATTAGATTGCTGTTGCCTTTTTAGTACCTTTATAAATCCAGGAACATTAGCTGAAATGAAGTCTGGTGCAAAATGTTTCCTTTCTATGGGACCTAACACATTGAAGGGTGCCAGTAGGTGGTCACTGTTCATAGACTTTAAAATGCAGATTAAGTCCAGCTGAACTGTGCCAAACCTTGTTCAACCCTGTTGAAGTCCAAAATAAATTCACACCTCCTCATTTCTGTCCTATTAATCAATCAATTCAAGAAACTGCAGTCTGTGGTGGGTATCAGTCAGAGACTTGTCTGTTCACTTGGGCTGATGCACAGAATAAATGTTTTCATATATTTTAAAATTAATTTTATTTCCTGTGTCTATATTTTTAATTTTGTTTTCTTTTGCAAGAATGCAACTGTGACTACCTGTTGTCAGGAAGACCATAAATTTCAAAGTTAAAATAACATTATATTCCAGTATTTGTTTTTCAGGGGAAAAAATCAAAATAGCAATCTAAAAAAAATAAAGAGGAAACTGTGAACCCTGCTTAGTATAAATGTACAATAATAAGATTTATTTTTACTTTGGCTGTTTGAAACTTCTCTAAGTTTATGCCAACAAACATAACTAGAGTCCTAGAATGATCATAATCCATCCACACCAAGCACAAAGAAGGGTTTCTCTTTTTTATGTAGACTTGACTTTCCAAAGTCAAACTATTACGTGCAGTGAAGGCAGTATTAGCTAATATTAATGAGCTGTAATTCTTCGCACTTTTAATATTCAGGTTTACAACAGCTTTGCACTGAGCTGTAAGATAAGGAACCCCAAGGAAAGTGAAGAAATGTTTTTTGTACATTTTGTACCCTGAAACTAAGGCATAGGGAAGTCTAAGCAAAATCTAGTGCTGGGGGAGTGGCAAAACAAGCAACAAGATTCAGATGCCTTCTCATTTCAGCCACATAAAAAAAAATTCCTTCCCCATTAAAAAAAAAAAGAGACAGACAAACAAACAAACTCCACCAAAATTATTTTCAAGTTTTCAGCCATTAGTCTGTGTCAAGATACTTTTTTATTGCACCATGGAAGGGTTATTTCTTACAAATTCTTTGCTGTGGGATTTTGTTGACAGCTGTCAAAAATCTGAATGGTCCAACTGGCTTCCCAAACTCTTCATCCCCTTTGATTCCTTCAGAGGCTTCTAATGAATTTATGACTCCTGACTTTTGAAAAATGTGGTGCTGTGTTCCTTTTATCAGACCTACTGTCTACTAATTCTGCTATTTCATAGAATCACAAAATGATTTGGGTTGGAAGGGACCTTTAAATGTCACCCAGTCCAAACTCCCTGCAATGAACAGGAACCCCTTCCACGAGATCAGGTTCTTCAGAGCCCTGTTCAATCTGACCTTGAATGTTTCCAGGGAAATTTAATACAATGTCTACCCACATGCATTAAAGAGAAGTTGGAATATTATTTGGCATTCCCAAGATGTTGTTTGCAGCTTTTGGAGATATCTTTATGGCTGCTGTGGTCTTCTCCTCTATGACGGGATCCTATGTAAGTGTTGGATCCCGAATCACAATAAGTTTTATGTTTTCTATGTGAATTTCTTCAGAACGCATGAGTGAATGACATCTGATCCTGGCCATTTCTTAGTACTAAATTTTATTGGCTTGTTCTAAAATTTCTGCTAATAACACTTCATCTTGACACGATTCTTGAGCTCAATCCAACACAGAGGAACATTTTGTTGCAAGAACCTGTCACTGTTTCTTGACAAAGAAGTGCTGAGCTTTTCTGCTGTGTCTTATCTTGTCTGAGAACTGTCTTTTACATGAATCAATTGTTATTTCTTTGAACTCTCAGACAGGCAGGTTTTCAAATAAAAGTATTTAGGACATTTTCTTAAGGTGTTTTTTATTGATTTTGGCAGAGGTTTCCTCAAAATATTTCTTATCCTTGTTTATTAATGTATTAATATTTAACCTAATATAGTATGCTTTTCTCTTTTTCCTCCTTTTTATAAAAAAAGCCCTTCTGATCTTTTAAAAGGACATAAAATCAGAGGAAATTTTAGGGAGAATTTTAGTTGATCAATATTGCAAATCATTATGGTACCTCATTTATAAAAGTCTCCATAGCAACTGCTGTCATTTGAGCCTTTTAGCTGTACCTTTCTATTTCTTAAAAAAACTCCTGATCTCCTCATTTTTAAGTGATTTTATTCTTAAAGTTGAACTTCACAGTGGCAGGTTCCTTGCTTTTGTCCTTGCTTTTTTGCATTATGAATGCTGTGTCTTGCTGAGAGTTAAACAAACATTCAATTGTTCCTGTTAGTCCCACTGTTTTTATACCAGTATTGCAGACATTTTTGTAAATGCAAAAATATTATTTTTTAGTACAGAAAGAAAATGCTCATCATAATGATGATTATTAGGGAATCTATTTCACAAAAAGAAAAAATACTTTTTTTTTTTTCTTTCTTTGGAGGAGAATGTCAAAAGAGAAAAGAAAAAAGAAATTCAAATATGAAAACCCTTTCTTACCCTTCTCAGTTAAATTGAAAGACATTCCCAGCTGCACCAAGAGAGGTTTAGACCAGATATCCAGAAAAAATTCTTCACTGAAAGACTGGTCAGTCATTGGGACAAGCTGCCCAGGGAACTGGTAGAATCACCATCAATGAAGGTGTTCAAAAGGCATGTGGATGTGGCACTTGAGAGCATGGTTTAGTGATGAATATGGTGGTGAATGCTTGAACTCTAAGATTTTAAAGGTCTTTTCAAACATTAATTATTCTGTGAAATCTGGAATTGTATGTGCAAATCTCTGTGGAAAAGGACTGACAAAATGGGTGACTTTTGTGGTTACAACCTGTTTTTTGGTGTCCTCAGCTGCCTGGACACAGAGGTGGACATAAATGTGTGGTGGCCTTCAGCAAAACTGGGCTGGCTCCTCGAACAGACTTCTGTGCTTGGCTCAAGCCTAAACTGAGAAATCTGCCAAGTCTTCATTGACACCTTTCATGTCATGTCATGCGAGCAGATGTAAGCTCAGCTGAAGGAATTTGGACAGGAAAAGTGATGGGGAGATAACTGAACACCAAAAAGGGAACTGCTGGGCCAGGAGAAGGTTTAGCAGTGAGGAGTAGTCAGCATTTCCTGATGGCCTGTGTACATATGGGAGGAGAATGCCAAGGCTGGCCACTGAGAGAGACTGGAAAGTCAGTATCAAGCAAGGAAAAATAAAGTTCACTGAGTTATAAACATGCTGCTGGCCTTCAGCTGGGATGGAGCACTGCTCTACTCATGTGTGGAAGGAAATGAAGTCTCTGCTTTATGATCTGCTCTCCTGTACTTGTGGGGTCCATCTGGCTATGCAGTGCTGAAAGCCAGAGTGAAACCCTTGGGGTGGTTTCCAGGGCCATTCTTGCAGGCCAGAGCATGAGGAAACCCTCCCATCTTCAAGCAGTCAAACCTGCTGCTGCTAGTCATCACAGAGAGCCACTGACTCCACTGGCCTCAGGTGCCCTCAATACCTGTTAACAAAGTGGTTAATACCTGTTAACCTGTGGTTTCACTGAGAAATTGCTTGCACTGTGTGTTATAATGGTCAGGCTAAAAGTGGAGGGTAGAAGCTGAAAGGTTATTTGGGGACAGCAGTCCCATCAAACCAGTGATTCCCTACTTGGTGGTAATCACAAGTATCAACTTATTTTATGGGTATATGTGAGGAAAATGTAGTTGTTGCAGTGTGTTATCAGCAAGAGCTGCTCAGAATGCTTGTGGTTGGGCTGGGGGACCGATGCTAATAATTCAAGTTATCCCCATTCAAGCTTTAAAAGCCTTCTATTGTGGTAAAACTGAAAGCCTCAGGAAATGTTTGCACAAACTCAGCAAGAAAGGAAGTTATCACCAGTTTCAACTCTGTGTATAACTCACGTGCTAAAAATGACTAATGCTTGTAGATATATGGGGCTCTAATTCAAGGACATTTATCTGTTACCCAATTCTTATCCTACTGCCAACCTAAGGAAACTGTCACTGATTTGAGTGGTAGAATAATCTAAACTGTTCAAAAAATTTACTAAAATCTCAAAGCCTGTGGGCTCCCATCTACTGGTTATTTATGTCTATTGGTACCAAATTGCCACCAACTTCCATTATCTTAAAAGGCAGCTTAAAGCCCTCAGTGCATTTGTTTTAAATCACACCAATTAAGAAGGACAGTGCCATTATCTCCACTTTTCAGGTGGAATAGGAAACTGAGTCAAAGCTACATTAGGAACCTCAAAGCTATATTAAGAACCTCAGACTTGTTGGGTGGAAGGGAGGAGTGTAAACAAAGGAACAAAAAGTCCTTGTACAAGTCCTTGTGGAAATTTCCTACAAAGCAGAGCAGCAATGAATCAAATATAGTCCTACATCTCTGAGAGCTGTGATCCCTAAATCCTTGGGTGCAGGATCTCAGCCCCTGTGAATTGCCCATGTCTAATGCTAACTAGACTTGAATCTGCATCATCAGACTCCTTGTGACCCAAATGACCCAAAAGCCTCTTCTCCTGTGAGAACAGGACAATGACAAAGAAAGTGGTAACCACCTATGTGTGACTAAAAGCTTGGAGGGAGGAATTCAGGTTTTGTTAAATGAATCGATTGCTTGTATATTAAAAATATTTATGTTCCCTCAATGTAAGACAGTCTCCCTACCTTTAACTTACTCCTGTTTGGAACCACAGGAAAGTTGCTAAACTGAGCCCATGAACAACTAAACCCTACAGTTAGTTAAGGAAAAGGTATAGAGAAAACAAGATCTTTGTGCAGATCCTTGGTTCCTGTTTAGACTAGGATCCCTGCACCCAGTCAAATCATTCTCACAGCACAAAGCCTCTGTTTGGCCTGATGAAAAGGAGTCCTTGCCTGAGCTGAAGAATTATAAGGCTACTCAATAACGAGACTGTCAGCTTTTGGCTTTGAGATTTTTTTTTCCATCTATTAGGAAAAAATGTTTTATGTAACTAACTGTTTCTTAACACTACACATAATTTTAAAATGGAAATAAATCTTGTCCACAAAATTTGACAGGATGAATTATAAATGGGCCATACAATTTTTTAAATGTTAAGCATTTTTGAAGTCACTGTGTGTCCCCTTGGGCTTGCCCATTTTTATACTCTGCAAGATGCAAAGTGAGTGACATCTTTTGGGGATCCTAGAGGGCTTCAAGATACCTGGACTCAAATCACTTCTCTAGCCCCAGGACTGGTCCAAATCTTCTCATCTCCATGATGAAGAGAGGGAATGTCTCAATGCAAATCATTTATTCTGTTTCCTCATGGGCCTGAACATATTCATGGTGGATAAATTAGCTGATATTCAGCTACTGCAAACCTTAGTTGTGACCATCTCATCCACATGAACACATTCTGCCAGCACACATGACCACAGTACTTCTGAACAATTTGCCAGGTCTGATATTCCAGATGAAAATTTCAGTAAACTGAGCAGTTTTTCACTGGCACATAAAGCAGTAAGACACCTGATATTCATTATCTTTTATCACTACCAGTCTTGTCTGGACATAAAAAGCTCTATAAACAATGGTCAGTCTGTGGATTGTCTTAGCTAATGTATCATCATTACTTCAGCCTTAGTCCTCTACCATCAGTGATAAGTAGGTCTCCAGGAAGAAACAAAATACAGTGCCAGAAATTAAAACAAAAGATTCTGAAAGCCAAAGCAATTTGAGGCTCAATCTTGAAAAAAAAAAAAAAAAATCACCAGGAAGAGGAGACAGCTGTAGGGCTCAACTGGTCACACCTGAATCTCATGAAAGAGATGATGGAAGAGGAT
Organism: Certhia americana; assembly: GCA_018697195.1. Classification (NCBI taxonomy): domain Eukaryota; kingdom Metazoa; phylum Chordata; class Aves; order Passeriformes; family Certhiidae; genus Certhia; species Certhia americana. The sequence continues at coordinate 3,331,059 of CM031859.1, read as the reverse complement.
TCTGGTCAGCTAAATAAAACTTAGAAGCTTATTGTAGCAGGAAAGAGTACTAAGGGACAAGAACAATGCAAATATAAACCCATTCCATACAAAGATGACTAAGGTGAAATCAGGGAATTGCAGGCTTGCAATAAAGTTAGATTTTGACAGTAGGCAAGGTCTTGGAGACATTAACAGAGGATGAGATCACAAAACATCTGGAAAAATATGAGCTGATATAAAGGAATTTGGAGAGTTTCTGGAACAGAAAGTCATGTCTGACAAAATGGATGGAATTTTTGGAGGCAGATGAGAAGTGATATGATGAGTTCTAAGTTCTTCACAATTTTATGATGGTCCTTAGCACTTTTCCAGCCAGTGGATGTAGCTGTGTATGATAAATGGTGGTGCACATCTTCATGAAATAAATAGAAGTCTTACATCATGATCCAGAGTAGACCAAAGTGGCAAAAGAGACAGATTAAAAAGGAAAAGTTTTCTTATGGAACAACCTAGTTTGACTATGCTGCTTCCTGGATCTTGTTCCTGAATAATGCTCAGGCAGCAAAACTGTCAGAGGAAAACTGGAGAGCAATGACCAGAGACCAAATCTGATCTGAATGGTCTTTTCCATTCTATTTTGTACATTAATACTTTCACATTAGAACATCATCCTTTCTTTTTTATTTCTAACAGGTGTTAATTTTCTTGTTGTGCAGGCCCAGGACAGCCTGTTGCTTTGAGCTGAGTTCTCTAAATAGCCTGAAAACATTTTTCACAGGGGCTGTTTAAACTACAGACAATGCTCAGTTGTGGACAAAGTTGCTGAGCTATGTAGAGACAAAAGCTCAGATCCAGGAACCTGTAGCACCTGGGAGATGGGGAACCCCAAGTTCAGTCTGCTCAGTCTGTGTGTTTCCTGCTGAAACATTCCAGTACCTGCCACCTAGAGGTGTGCATAGCATAACCAGAGAGAGAAAACTGATTTTAGAACTGCAGCTTTTAGATTCTTAAGAGGAAGACACTACCTGTGTCCTTGTTACCTCTGACTCTAAAGCCCTCTTGAAAAATCTTTTTAAAAAGTCATAGACTTGGGAAAGACTTGGATCACTACAGAATTTGAGTGGCACATATAATAATCCAGAAAACTTTCTGATTAAATAAAGGTGCATTTAATGAACTTATGGACTGTATAATGAACAGTTCAGGAAAATATATGGATTGGCTCATTGTCTGTCACCAAACCGGGATCTGAGGGAAGTGGGTCCTATTCCAGAATGACTAATTCTAGACAACAACTGTCCTGTGCTAATACAGGTACAATGCCTTCATTTCTGAAACTAGCTTATGTGATTATTTACCATATATTTCTCCTCTGTGCTGTTTTTGCCTGCCACTGCCATGTTTTGAATTTGCATTAATTCTTGTGCACATTCCCTGTGTTTAAAACGTGAGTCTGGCATGTATTCGTCAGGGTCTAGGTAGATAAAATGAAAATTGGTGTACCTGAAGGTCTAATTCCAAAATTTTACAGAGGGTGTTAATCACCCCATGAACCCCATGGTCTGATTTTTTTTGCCTTATCTTTCTATTTTAGTGTCTGTAATGTCACTAAATCTGCTTTTCCTGTGGTTTTTCAATTACTTCCTTTATTTGTCCAAGGTGGAAATAACACAATAGAGGGCTTCGCTGCAAAGTGAAAGTATTTCTACACTCAGTATTACATACAGAAAGTATAAAGGGCATTTGAAAATTGAATTCTAAAATTTTTCAGAGGTAGCCTGAATGGAGCCTTGAGGATCAACCAATTCAGCCACATGCTACCTCAGCCTCCCACGTAACATAATCTGTTCATAAATTTGGTGTGTTCCCTCATAAAAGAGGTTAGGTTTCATGCCATAACTACTCCTATGGGAAGGCTGCTTCAAACCCTTGCTCTTCTGACAGTTTGAAACTCTTTGCTAATGTCCGTCTGAAATTTATTCATGGACAGTTAGTACCCATTTGTCCTCATGCCAAAATTGTCCTGTAGTTTAAATAGTCATACCAACTTTCAGCTTCTGTCCTGATATTTGAAACAAGCCTCTCCTCCTGTGTATGAAGGTCCACATTCCTTAGATGATCCCAGTGCTCTTCTCTGCACCATCCTAATTTCCAGTTCATCTTTCTTGATCACAGGTGACCTGAACTGTGATTATTATTCCAGAAGTAAATAGTTTTGTACCTGTGCAATGGTAGTCACCAAACCCACAGTTTCCAATTTGGCTCACCCAAGTGAAGACATGTCAATGAAGTTCTGATTTTAGCCAGGCTGGTTTGTGTAATTAATACAATTCCCAGTGTGCTCCCACAGTGCTTTCAGCTCCATCTAGGCAAGAGACAGGCTTAAAAAACTGTAATAAAAACCTTCTTACATCAAGTTCTTATCAACCTACATTAGAATTTGAGTGTCTGAATTGGTGAGAATACAAATTGCATATTTGCATCTGAGCTGTTTAAGGATGTGGCTCAGGGACAGAAGCAATTTATTAGGTGTTTGCAAGCTGCCATGTGGCAGCTGACCTGCCACAGTCGGCTGTGTTTGTTGCAAATGTGATATAATGCAACAGAGAGGCTGATGCTATGCTGCAGGAGCTGTGGGATGCTGTGGATGAGGATTGGAAGTCATCTCCATAAAATTACTAACTTTAATAAGCTCCAGGCTAAGACACCCAGATTTAGTGCTCACATGCATTCAAGCTTCTATTACAACAAGTGTGTGTCTGGGCAATCATGAAGGAATGGAAGAGAGAATGTCTTCAGCTGGACTTTTGTCTCTGAGGCAGGGGGGCTGTCAATAGTCAATAGAGAGAGGGAGTCACTTCCAAAAACATTTTATACCAAAGCTGGATTACACTCTGCCTCAGAACTTGGAACAATGCAAGAATTCAGATGTACCTTTACATGTTTTTGATGGAGCTGAACCTGGATCAAGGGTTATCTGCAGTTACAGCTTTTGCAAGTATTTTTAACCCATGCTGTGTCAGTGTAGTGCATGCAGGAAAAAATACAGTGCTCCTTTCTCCTCCTTCTTGAGAACAAGGAATGGGAATTATTCTTTGACTATATGGTTCCTGATGCAGAGTGCTGGTTGGAGGCTCTGGATAATTTAGGTATCTGGGTGGAGGTATCTGAGTTCCCACTCTAGTTAGAGGGCACAAAGTTGCTGTGGAAACACTGAAGTCCAGTAAATTTCTCAGTTAGTAGTAAATACATATAAGTATTGTGTGTCTCAGCTGCTTAGTGCCACCTGAGGTATCCTGTCCATGGCAGGGATTTGGAAATAGATTTAAGGTCCCTTCCAACCCAAACCACCTTATGATTCTCTGAAGTATCTCAGCAGTGCCTTCCCAAAGTCCTGCAGGACCCAGACCCTGTGTGTTTTTCTTGTTTAGCCAATACGTTTCCTGACTGTGAGAATAGATCTTCATTACCCATAATGTGATCCTGTGACCGATTCATAGGTGTTTGTATTTATCTTCACCTCAGAATTAGTGTCTCCCTGTGGATATATTTAGTATTCACCAAAGCAGGCTTTGGTGAGTGGGACCTTCTCTTAGCCGGGGGCTTTGGAGCAAACCCCAGGAAGGATTGTCAGGAAAGAGAGCACAGTGCTTCCCTCCATGTCTGGAAGGGTCGTGCTCTAGCAATTCCTCTGTCAAACAGTGCTGCTAAACAAGCCCATGTTCTTTTTTAAGCAGTAGAGATCCCGGCTGCTCCCAGAGTTTCCAGCTATTCACATCACCTGCACCAAATAATAGGGATACCCTGATGGGTTTTGCCCCTCAGAGTAATTTCTAAGCAGGTGCTGTGGGAAAACACTCTTTTTCCCTGCTGTCCTCTGAAAGAGTCATCCAAAGCCTCTAATCCAAGCTACACTATGGATGCTGTGTCTTCAGAGTTGAGAAATGGTTTATAACTACAATTTTTTTCCCTTTGCGCTTCAAATAAAGAAAACAGCAAACTCAAGAAAATGCTCTTTCTACCTTCCCAGTCCTTCCTATTAATTCTTTTGTCATTTTCAAAATGGGTTGATTTGATTTCCTTGAAATATTGCAACACACATGCAAAAATTGCTCCCCAGCTGAGAATTTTTTATATCAAGTTTCATCCCTTCTGCTGTTCCTTTATTTTTTTTCTTCAGGAAAAGTTACAAACCCATGAAAACAGGAGGGTTTATAATGAAAATGCTGGCAGGGCCTTAGTGTAGCATTTCCAGATGTGCTGGTGCAATTAGGGCTGGTCAAATACAGTTGGATGAAACCAGAAGTGACCCGAAGTCTTTGTCAAAGCCTTGAACTGAACCTTGAGGGAGTTGAAAGCATTTAGTTGAGTTTTCCTCTGTATTTTGGAGGGGGCTTTTGTATCCCATTTAAGAGGGAATTGAATGTGAAGAACATTTTTTGCAGCACAGCATTACTGCATCCAGTCACAGGTAAAATGGGAAGTCCAGAGGCAATCAAGAACAAGGTTCTCCCTTCCTTCTCCACATCACCTGTATTGAGGTAAGCAGCCCCTTGCTTCAGACACCTCCAGACCTTGGAAACCTTTGAGCAGCTTTTAGCTGTGTAATTAGCCAAAACAAAAAATTTTTATACTTGAATAATTTGATGGTTTGCATCCAAAACTGTCTCTGGATTAAAGCTCTGCCGTGCAAGCTCATCTCACAACAAGTGAAGGATCTTATTATGGCTTCAGATATGCGCAAACACACATCCCACTTAAGGCTAAGGGAGTCCCAAGTGTGTATCCACAGCAAGGCTGACTGATTTTTATATTTTCTTTGGTTTTTCACTTCCTTGTTTGAGTCTGGAGAGGAAATGGATAATAGGAAAAATCAATATCTTCCCTAAAGGTGCTTTGGGGTTACTGCAGTAGGTTTGCTGTTCTGCAGTATATGTGGACACACAGCACGAGGGTTTGAGAGAAGCAAGAATAACAGGAAGCAGAGCTTCTCCTGTGGGATAGAGGCACTGTCTCTCATATCAACCTCTGAAGGAAGCCAGAAATACAAATCAATTCATGTCAGAGGCTGGGGAGAGCCAAGGTATCTTCAAACCTGTAGCTGAAAACAGAGGAGGTTTCTCATACCTGGGTTTGTTTTTCCATGCTGCCCCCTTGACTTGAAGTTGGAATCCCCTGCTTAAGTTTCCTGCAGGACACTCCCTCCATGTCACATAATTTAATGAGAGAGGAAAGCAAATCCCAGCAGGGTTTGAGTTTTGTGAGCTTAGTATGACATGCCTCTATGGATATCCATTCTGAAGCCACATCTCTGCTCAGCTAAGGTTTTTATTTTCTTCCCAGACCCAGCGGCCCCCTCTGCCATTATTGAATAGCTGTGTATATTAAAAAACAAATTAGTAAGTTAAGAGCTCTCCAAGAACACCCAGGTGCTGAGGAAGTTGTATTTGTGCCTCCAGAGGTGGCACGTTTTCCCCCTCAGATGATACCTGATCTAGTGTTATGGTATTGTGTTAACTGAGCATTATCGTGCTCGGAAGAGCTACAGCTCAGATGAGACATAAATTTGAGACCCTGCTTGCCTGAAGTGAGCACTTTAACCAGGGAGAAATTTGTGGGAAGGCATGAGGGATGATGAGGAATGGAGGGGAGCAGGGATTTCTCTTGCTGTAGGCTGCCCTTCACCAGGACTCATCCAGGAGGGCTTTTTCTCCCTTTATTTACAAAAAAAAAAAAAAAAAAAAAAAAAAATATAGTGCTGCCCACCTTCATACTTAAAACCTGCCCTAAACATAAAATACTCTTGCTGCTTCTTTATCTTATCTGTTGTGATCATGAGGATATAAAAGGGAGTGAGAGCTGAAGGCCATCAGACCTCTCCACTTCCCTGCACATGGAAAATGTGAGAGCATGATTGGTGCCTTACAATCTCTATTAGCAAATAGACAGAGAGACAGGGTTCTGGTACCTCCTGGGGCTGTCCATTACAGTTACATGGCACTAAATCCCATCTCCACCTCTCCAAAAATGCCTGCTTGGCAGCCTCATTGCCAGGGAGGGCTTGCTTTTGCTAGAAGCTGACAAAGAGGTTGAATACCTCTAGCTATGTGAAAAGCACACAAATCCTCCTGGTTTTACTTCAGGGCAGCATTTATCAAACCAAGGAGAAAGCTGGACCCTTGGATCCCTGCCATTTTAAAGCTCTGAAGATTATTTCTGGTTACTGAAGTTTGACCTCTGCATTTCAAGTTGGGGCCTGCACTCCCTGGCCTAAATCTAAACCAGTCTGTGGTGTAGCTGTGGTTTTCTTCCAGGGTCAGCAATGGCTTAAATCCATGCCCAGCTCAGTAAATTGGAAATGGCAGAAGACGATTCCAGGGTGGTGGCCTGAGAGGAAGATGAATGCATCAGTTCCAGATAATTACTGCTCTTTTAAAAAAATTGGGATGTCTTGAACCTGTTTCTCATGTATTCATCTATTTCATGTATTAGGCTGGAGATAAGGCTACATAATTAAAATGATTCCCTTCAGCTTTAAAAATCTATGAAGGGTTTGCAAAACTGCTTGGTTCTGAAGAATGCCCTGTAAATCTCAGGGGAAAAATATTGCAGCATAGAAAACCAGTTGTGTTTATTCAGGATATAACGAATGGACAGAACAAATACTTTGCAGAATAAGTCCCAAACCTTGCATTTGGGTAGCATTGCATAAACTATTAAAAATTCATTTATTCTAATTTTTTTTTCCTTGCCATAATCATCTGGGTTGTATTACAGTAAAAAGATGAATAGAAAAGATTAGCAAGCTGGTCATCTGTCCACTCCCAAACTCAAACCAGGATTAACTACAAACTTTCTAGCAATTACAAGCCTGGTTCAGGATTCAGGTCATTAATGAATACATTGTACAGAGCCAGATCAGATACTTGAGGAAAACTACTGGATGTATTTTTCCACTTTGACTGTGACAGTTACTAACTGCTTTGTGATTATGAACAGCAGCAGAACCACTTTACTATAGTTCTGTTCATGTTACTTTAGGTTATAAATTAGAAACTCAGATAAAACAATGTCAAAAATTTATTAAACTGGATATGACAGATAGAGATTTAATTCATCTTGATTTGTTCTTGCAAATTCTTCTTAGATATGCTTTGTAATTTTATGTGGATTTCCGAATTGAGATACAACCATTCCAGAGCTTCATTTTAATGAAGAAAAAATATTGAAGATTTTAGGAGTTGTCCTAGGATTTTATGTTGAACCCAACTCAGGTGTCAAAGACTTCTTTTTCCCCCTACTTTCAAAGATAGGCACTGAATCTTATCTAGCTGTCCATAAGCTCACCTATGCTGCAGGAGTTATTGGAGATAATGTCTAATAGCTGTTGTCTCATACTTTGCTGCTCTTGAACTTTGCAGAATGAACTGGTCAAACTGCCATTTTTATCTGTGCTTCTAAATTTCATTTCCTGGGGATGAAATCCAAAATTAATACCTGTATAATAAAATAATAATAGCAGCAGCAGCTAGCATTGAAAATGCTTTCTGCTTTTCCTGTTCTTTATATATTTTAGTAGATTATTATACTAATAGTGCTTTGCTAAGTGAAAAAGTAGATCATCAAATAATGTTCTGATTTGTTCCTTGTCACAGGAAGAGATGAAGCCTAGAATAGGCTTCCAAAGTGCCTGAGTCCTACGCCTGCATTTTCTCCCAAAATAGTTGTATCGAGCTGTTTTATTTGAGGCAAAAGTGCTCAGCATTAAGTTAATGGCCCTTGCTGAAGTCAGCTGCATCATCAGCAATGCTTGGGTGCATCCAAAGCCTTGAATCTTGATTTTGGTTGTTTTATACCTATATAAAATGTACATACAGATGTACCATGTGAAAAAGAGAGATTTATGCCTTTTTTACTTCTCTTGGCTCATGACATTTGTGTCTGTGATCCACTTCCTATAGGCAAGAAGATGCAATCATCCTGTTTTATATTTAAGAGAGTTTAGCAATAAAGGTGTGACCAGAGTGGGTCAGTTAATCTCAGGGTCAGAGAGTGTCCCCTGGCAGTGTTTAGGTTACAGAGATGAACCCTCAGTGCTGTTAGTTCAGCAGGAGGAAAAGTGGATCCAGGCTTTTGCTGTTGTAAAATAATAGGAAAATGTCTCAGACCTTGATCTTTGGATTTTACAAAGCAAAGGGTGGTGTCCCAAGCTGCATTTTGGACTTGAAACATCATCTTTTATGGCCAAAGAATGCCCCAGATGACTTCTTTCTTCAGTGCTCCCCAGAATTCTCCCTTGGACTGAGAAAATTCCAGCTTTCTTCTGGTACAACTCTTTGCCAGGCCTTGAGACTGACAGGTATGAAATTATGAACTAATGCTTATCAGATGTACATCCAGAGGTGAAGGCACCTCAAGTCACTAAAGCCAGCTCCTGACCCCTAGGATGCCAAGAATCTTTACAACTGGCAAGGTATCTGACAGCTTCTGATGCTCCAGAAGTCTGGATGTGAGCTGAACCAACTGCTGCTGCTCTGGTTTGTTTAACATGAGAGCTCTATTTTCCAGTTCTCCCAAAGCAACACAAAAACAGGCAACAAATGGAAGCAGTGACACAGTGGTGAGATAGTGTAAGTTCAGAGAGATGTGAACTGGATGGATGGACTGCAAAGTTGGTCAGAAAACTGGATCACTGAGCCTATGGAACAATGGTCATCAGCAGGATGTGCAACTGGTGATCAGTTGCTGGCACTTTTCTTCTGGGGTCAATAGTGGGACTGATACTGCTGAACATTGTCATTAATGGCTTTTAATGGGACAGGGAGCACATCAGCAAGGTCATGGATAATGTTAAATTGGGGAAAATGACTGATGACATTCACTTGGAATCAACCTAAAGGAAGGTTTGGATATGGAGTTTATTGTTTCATGAGAGCTTGGCTCCAAATATATATTGAAGATGAGAGATGAGAACTTGCTTGTTCCACATTGTCTCTTTCCAGTGGAGATCCTGAGGAACAGCTTAGCATAAAGGATCTTCAGGACTTTGCTTGGTTATTCCTGCACTCAGCCCAAACATTTGTGCTTGTGAGGAATTTATCAGTAAGAGTCATGGGCTCCTGGAAATGAGAAAGGAAGATGGAATGACAGAGCATTGACAAAAGTGCAGTTTCATAACAGTCCAATGCAAAGATTAATCTGGAAACAGTGTAGTTCACCTTTTCTACTCCTGCTGGAAAGAATTTTCCCTCAAAGTGAGGACAAATTGATATATTTTGCAGGTTTTAATAGCTTCTAAGGTATTCACATTAGTGACCAGAAGAAGACAATAAAAATAGCAAGAAGTTATGATAAAAACATTGATTTTTGTGAAGGCAATCAATTATTTTTTAATATGAGTGAAGAATTTAATACTTGTATATGGAGCCACAGCACATGGGGATTGTAAATACAGAGATTGGAATTTTCAGCAGAAGTCCCACCTAAAACACAGTTGGAAGACCTGCCTCCTGTTGACTGAAGAGGAGCTTCTCTTATTTCCCACCCCAGTGGCCCAGGCTGGATTCAATCTTGCCCATTAACTCAGCAACTACTTTGCTGAAGGGGAAACATGGTGAAGCCTGAGTTTCAAATGGTTTCAAGGTGCTGGTGACTTTTACAAACTGCACAGACACCTTTCTTTTAGTGGTTAAAGGACGTGTTTATTTCTTGCGTTATTGGTCTGATTAAAACAGTTCCTCTTGCAAGTGTGTAAAAGGTGGCTTTAAAACAGTGCCTTAACACCTGCAGGACAAGAGCCAGTCAGGTTTTCAGCCACCTTTTCTAAGCCTGTTGAGCAAAACCAGGCTCTGTGTATGTGTGTTACAATCCTTAGGGATGCATTAGTCAAGATAGATACGGCTAAACACGACTCTTAAGCTGACTGACCTTCATGGCCTTGCTTTATGGTGCTTCTTTCATGCTTCATCTCTTCAAATTCTGAATCTCTATTTTAAATTTTGTCAAAAGTATTTTTTGTATTGCTGAAAGTAAATAGAGAAGAGGAAGTAAAGAGGGGAATTGGGGTTTTTTGTGTGTGAAATTTAGGCTTAGCAAGGAGGCTATCATCTAAAACTGAAAAGAGAACATATCTAGGGCCAAATGGAGTGATAAAGAACAGATTAGTACAAGAATTTTAGATGTGGAAAAGACTGAGTTTGAGATTCAGCGGGGATCTGACATGAAGATAGGGGAGGAATGAACATTTACGTGTTAAAAAACTCCAAACCAGATATATAGATAGAGGAGCTGAGAAGAGAAATTCAGAACCTGACTGATTGAGAAGATTTAGGGCATCCCAGGAATGTAGCTGTGAATCCTTGAGGGTGGTGAGGCCCCAGAACAGGTTGCCCAGCAAAGCTGTGGCTGCCCCATCCCTGGAAATGTTCACGGCCAGGTTGGACAGGGCTTGGAGCAACCTGGGATAGTGGAAGATGTCCCTGCCCACGGCAAGGGTATTGGAACAAGATGATTTTTAAGGTCCCTTCTAACCCAAGCATTTCATTCTATGACTTCCAGGAAAATGAGAGCAAGAGCCCTGAAAGGAATTAGGAATAGCTTGAGCCTGAGGCATAAACTGTTGAGAATGTAGACTGGGTCTGTGTACAGGAGATATATGGAAAAAATACCCAGACATGGGAAAGGGGCAGGCTTGGCTGTGCCAGGGAGGATTCAGGACTGCTGAGTGTGCTGAGGGTGTCAAGGCTCATGAACCCATCTGAGAGCATCATGGTTTCATAGAAGACCATATTGTTATGACTCCTGGCCTTCAGAGGCCTCTCAGGGCTGCTCATGACAAACAATGAGACAGCCTGACCCTGATTCTGGAATTCATTTCATCTGTTAACTCCGCAGTGGGAATGTTGGCATCTGAGCCAAGTTCCCATTGCATCCCCAGGAGATAAAATAGGTGCTTGAAAGGCATAATCTCGTCTGAAGTTACTTTTCAGCCACTGTAAGTCTTTCTCCTTGTTAGGTGGAGATTTTTTGTGGGTTTTTGTTATCAACTATTGCTGCAGGCCACAAGTATGGTTCCAGAAGACTTCCAACATACCAACATCTCCAGATGACACTATATGTCATATTTCTGGCTTTTATCTAGCTGATAAATAGTTTTGAGAATTACAGACAGCAGCTTTTTATGTTAAAAAAAATCCCCAAAAAACCTGAAGTCACAAATCCTATCAGAATACATTAAAGTCCAGTTTTAAAATGCAAATGAAACCAGTTGGTAATGCTGAGCTGAACTGGATTCCTAGCTGACCTCTTCAGAAGAGATCAGTTTGATTTTGTAGTTGAAATGCCACCTGCTAACAGATAAACATTATAAAATTTGGACCTGGAAAAAGTATAAAAGAAGCTGAGTGCATGACAATTGCTCAGGTGCTGACAACTCTTTTGATGTAGAAATCTGTTCTGCCTCCATCAACTGCATCACCCCTGTAGGTACTGGATTGCACTACATTGGCCTTTGTCCTGGAAAAATTTAACAGTCTGGTCTTTATAAATCTTTGATGCAAGTCCAGGGCTGGCACTGCAGAATGCTGTGGAATTACCAATTATGTCCACAATGTCCATTAAGTTACTCTGTGAGTTCACATTGCATAAAGTAAATGTGTTAGAGGATTGTGTGCTGTCATATACCTTCTATGATGGTTTTAGGAATTTCCTGTTGTGTGAGGGACAATTTTTAGGCTGTCAATTAATAATGCATTACAGAGGGAATAATAAAAGCATATTAGCTCTTTGATCCATGAATCAATTGCATAATTGTGTCTGGCCCAAAAGTCTTTGAAATGTTCAAACTGCAACAGTTCTTGGGTTAGGGATTCTGGATTGCAGCAAAACTACAGAATGTGATGACAAGCAGAAGTACCAGGTAGGACAAAACACCATGGGAATGTGCATACGCATTCCCAAAGGTCCTAAAAAATGCCAACAAGAGCTAGAAACCAAAACAGCATCAGGCAGGTTATGGTTCAGTGCTCAGCCCACTGGTTCACGCTCAGATTTGTGTCCAAAACATCAAAACAAAGAATTTTTCTGCTCATCCTGCCAGGGCAGCTTTCCTTCTCTTCCCAGCAAAAAAGAAACACCGAAGTGTCAGCAGTGAAGCCTGAAGGATCAGCTGCAGCACCCTTTGCTGCTGAAACCTCTCCCTTTCCTGCCTGTGCAGGAAAATGTCCGAGGGCTGACTGGAAACACATGGCACAATCCCACATGCGCATGAACTCAACACAAGAATAAAGAGCACAAATAAGGCCAGGCTGTCTGTCTTATCCACTTGCATACCTTTCACTGAGAAACTTGCTGAAAGCCTCCTCAAATCTGCAGTCAGAGCAGAGCTGATGCTTGAAGCTGTGTGAATGCATGGAAAGGGAGACTCCCTGACGCAGAGGTCTGGTAGGGGAAAGAAATCTGACCAAAAAAAAGGTGACTCTGGAGTCCCCCTTATTTCATCTCATTCAGGCTATTAACTGCTCCCCGTGTCCCTGAACTTTCCCTGTTAGTCTCTTGCATAAGACTGTGTGTTATTTGGGGCAAGGACTATTTTCCTTTTTTTGAAAAAATGAGAGTTTTTGCACAACTCTCATTGTAACAGCTTTCTCATTGTAACTGTGGGTGTGAGGCTGCTAAGAACAGTAACAAAATTATCAATAGTAATAATTATCCTGTTTTTCAAATCTAAGCTTTAAACTTGGACTCATCTGGGTTCAGCTCTTATTTATGGGTGCTTGGTTATTTTTTCAAAAATTAATTCCAGACTAAGTGGCCCTTTTCCTATTTGTTCCACGCAGACAAATCACTTGGTCAGGCAATCTGCTTCACCAATTCCAAGAAGAAACCAAGATCCAGTGAACTTATTGTAGGTATAAAGACTGTTCTCACCATGAATTCAGAGTGATGGGCAAGCTGGGAATTTTTTTCATTCTTGTATTGGCAACTTGAGGGAGACCATAGAAAACAACGTAATTTTCATCAGATTCACTGCCTCCAGCATCTGCAGAAAACTCATTTGGCCAAGCTGCAAAGAGGAAAAGGGTGTGGGGAAAGGAAATAATAATTGCCTCAGCTATCAATGTCTCTACCATTTGCATGCTGGAGCTGATTCAAATAACTTTGCCTGCTTTGGAAGTCGCTGTTTACTCCAGTTGCTTTGTACTGAGCTAACGGCTCCAATAAATTCCATGCTATTCCTGTGGCTCAGGGTGGCTGTCATCTGAGTTTATGAATGTGAGATTTGTTTGGCTCTCCCCCCAATGAGTGATTGGGGTTAGAAAGTGTGATTATATTTGGGCAAGAGGGAGAGAGATGCTGCGAGAAGGAAAACTGAACAGACATTGTGAATATTTATTTTTTTTAGATGGAAGGCAGTTGTATTTATGTGCAGTTGTAAAACAGAAAAGATATTGGTTTCTGCTGCAGGAATTATATACTAACTCCAAAAAATGTACACAGTGAGAGCTTATAATAGAAACTTATTCCAGCAGAATCTTTTTTTTTTCAACAAACATAGATTGGCATGTGGAGCATGCTGTGCTGAAGAGATCGAAGCTTGATTGTGGTTTCATATCTGGCATTCCTGAGTGAACAGAGAACTGTGGTCCTTATTCATAGTGTTTTGGGCTGAGGGTAAGACAGGGGACTCTGCCATGCAGAATGGTTCTTGTTTTTGCAGGGAATGGGAAGCCAGAGGAGCTGCCAGTTCCGCTGTCCTTCATTTTAACTCCTCTGCCCTTGGTGAGTCTTTTAGATGTGGCAGCATGGCGGTAAAATGCCAAAAGTGGAAAATTTTGTCCTTCTAAGTCATATCAAATCAATTAATTTGCTAAAGCAGGCTTAACAAACGTAATTCATTATGAAAACACAGGAGGAGGTTTTTCTACTTCCATGGGTTGCTTGGGCTTCACATGAGGAAATCAGGAACGCAATTTGGTTATCCATGCTGGGCTAGTGTATAATATTATATGCTTAGGGATTTCAGGAGAACAAGACATTTTCAGCCTTGCCTTTCCAGTATTTGCAAGGCTGAGGCCTTATGAAAAGAGGTGGTTCGTCCAGTCTGTCCTGGAGGACTCTGTCACGCCAATATTCTACTGTAAAGGGCTCTTGTGGTGAAACACATGCCCTGACAGCTGCTGGAGAGCCATGAAGACATCATCTAAGTTAGGCTGGCACCACTGTAAATATAGGAATTTGTGTGTCATGTTAAGTGCTTTTATGCCAGGGAGAGGGTTTTATTTTGTGAAGTTCATCAGCATGAAGAGTTGGAGATGTACTGGAGAGATGTCACGTAGCATCACTCTCTAAACAGACACTGCTGTGAGTCTGACCTGAAGAAGTGAGTTTTAGGTTTTCAGTTTAGTTCAGGGATCTTCAATCCTTCAGTGGCCCCAGGGTCTCACATTGCTGAAATTTCCCATTTTTACTTTCTAAGGAATTGATAGTGAACATGGCAAGTTTTCAATATTTTACTGATTCAAATGTAGTCTGAGATGATTTAAAATTTTCTCCTTTGTTGTCAATTAAGACTTTTAAACACTAAACATACCATTGCATTGAAAATGTGTCCCTGACCTCCTCACATTTTAGTGTTTTTAAATAATAAAATTTCAGGAGCTTTTAGGTTGGTGTAAGTTAATAATTTCTATTTACTTATCCTTTCAATGACCTTATTTCAGCCTTGCTAACACAGCTCATAGAGGCAATAGAAGATTCTCATTGGGATGGGATTCAAGAGCATATACAAAAAAATGACATTTGTTTTCCTGTTTCCTACAAGATTTGCTGAGTGATGTGCTGCTGAGAAAAAGCTGGCTAGCTCTGCAAGCAGGGGACTTGGGGTACGTGCTCTGCAGGACACCTAGGGAGGTATTTGGGAACTGAAGGAAAGCAGGGCAGAAAGGCCCAAAGCAGAACTGATGAATTTGATGTATTCCAGTGATTTTCATACAAGTTAGGACGCATTTTCCCCTGTAATACCTGCAATACTTGATCTCATCTTCAGTTCTACTTTGTACTCTGGAGCCTCTGAAAAAACGACTGGAGTTTTTTTCCAATTTTAGATTTGGATGAAAAGTTGATATGTCCAACAGAGAGAAATTAAATATTACCCCACTGACGGGATTCAGATCATCTATCTATTCGTGCTGTCCTCTGGCATAGCTCCGTCCATCTTACCTAAACACACTGTGATCACTTAAGAGACAGTGGAAAGAAATGTGTGTCCAGGAAGTGATTTCTGAGGCCTGGTTTAGACATTTCTTTAGGCTGGGAGGAACAGCTAGAGGAACTCCTTCATTCCCATGGCCTGCATACAGGGGCACATGGGGTGCAGAGTTACAGGGATCCTGTTCCTTCTGTCAGAAAGACTCTTAACCCTTTCATAAAATGATTGTCCTCCCCCCTATAACTACCAAGGTATTCTGCTACCATTCTCACTGTAAGATGATTTCAGACCTCAGCTATCTAAAAATTTGAAAAATACATATAATTTTATAGTAAAATCACTCTAGGCTAAGAGGAGACCATTTGCACTTGAACCCCCTATTTTACTTATTAACTCTTTTTCCTTGATGAGAGGGACTGATCCTCAATGCCAAAATTCAACTGCTTTGAGACTCCCTTCAGGTGGCAATTTTAGTTAGACTTTTTTTTTCAAATTCTCTTAAGCAAACCCAAGATGAATATGAACAGTAAACTTTTCATCTAGAAATATTTAAGTGATGCTTGGAAATTTCTGAAGGATACATTCAGTGCCCTAGATTAATAATCAGCTAAAAGTACTTTTGGCTCCTCTTACTTTTATTCAGAATTTACTTAAGCAACTTGGTCAGGTTCTGAAGCAACCCATATTGAGATTGAAACATGGAAGTTTGTGGGAATATCTCACAACACAATGGTGACTGTCATGCTTTATTTTTCTTAAAGAAATGATTTCTTATTGTACAGTGCATCAAAATAGAGTGTTATGTTTTAACTTAGCCTTCTGAAAGACAATATGGGGCTGCATATCCAAAATCACAGAGCTGACATATTTAAAGGAGTAAATGATATTGAGTCTTCAGAGGAAAAAAAAAAAAACCTACAGAAAAATTAAAGCAGTCTGTTTGAGTTGCCATTGAACATATGGATGCCAGATTGCAATGGTGAAAGCCCTCGTATGATTTGGATACTTTGACTTTTCACAGTGGCTTAATTATGATTAAGAACTGCCCTCTGCAACAGTGTGCAAATCAATAACTCGTTTTCCTATGCAATGCGGAGAGAGCTCTTTGGGTTGCTTGGCTGGACAGCAATCAAGGCCGTTGTTCTTGAGCACTGATTGCCCTTCATGGCACATTAATATTCCTGGAAATAGTGCTTCCCACTCCACTAATGGTGACATCATGAAATTAGTGAAGGCAAACCCCCTTTCTCAGCAGGACAGGCGCCAGCATCGGATGGAGACATGACTGACTGGTCCCAAGGCAGATGCTTTCTGGTTTCTGACTGCTCCTGGAGGGGTCTTGTGGGAGCTCTCACCAACAAGCTCAAGTTGTACAGGACTAATCTTAACAGCTCATTTTAATAATGCACTTATCTGTTCTCTTCCCATAAACTTGCTTTCACCATCTTTTGAGAGTGAATTTGTGGAATTAAAAAAACCACCCCACAAAGCAAGGATATGTGGCTGACTGCAGTGTATTTGACATTATAGAAATGGATAATTTTAATTCCTAGTTCTTTCAGGGAAGCCACCCAGACAAAGTAGATTGGCTAAACCTTTGCTGTCCAGCACAAAAATTAGATTTGGATTTGATAACAGAGGTTAAACTGGATTTGGTCAGAGTTAGAAAGGTTTGGGTTGGATCTAGAGCATTAATGAAGTAAAGGTGATGATTGGAGAAAACGTGAATATAAGTCCAAGTGTTTCAGAGAGCTGAATCTCTAAAGACAAAGCCCAGAGCACCCAAGATGTTCTTTCTGGAAGGGCTGGGGAAGTTCAAGAAGGCTGAAATGAGGAACGATTACAGAAAGATCATTCAAAATGCTCCACTGTAGAAGAAGAGAGCAAAAACCTCCAGCCCAGTTAAGAGTCACGTCACCTCTGCTTGTGCTTGTCTCTTCAATTAGAGAAAAGCTGAAGACAATTAAGCTACTAATTCTTGTGGCTACACTGTGTGCCTAAAGTTAGGCAGGGCAAATACAGGCTTTGGAACTATACTCAGATTACGTATTTCCAAAATCTGTTAATAACATATTAATCTGTTAATAATGTACTCAGACTGCCAAGCTGTTTCATGTCTTTCTTTCTTTTGACTGCATAGTAAATGTTCTGAAAGGCAAAGCTAAGTCTGCTCAGGGCCAGGCCAAAAGCCAAGTGCCTGGGGCAGATAGGAAGCAGTCTGGACATGGAGGTCAGGAGGACTGGATTATGAGAATTCCTGTCTCCTTGCAGTGTCCTGAAGAGTCACTCCCTCCGTTTTGGTGACAAAACGTGTGTGCCTCTCCATCCCTCTGGTTTCCACTGACTACCTTAAGAAGACAAGACAGATTTCAGCTTCTATGGAATCATAGAACCCTCAAGGCTGGAAATTACCTCAAACACTATCAAGGTCCACAGTCAAACCAGCACCACCATAATGTTCACCATTAAATCACATCCACATGTGCCACATGTACACATTTTTTCACAGAATCACAGAATAGTCTGAGTTGGATGGGACCCACAAGTCCAACTCTTAGGTGAATATATGCCCATGGGGGAATTGCACCCATACCTTGGTGTTATCAGCACCTGACCAACCAAATGCTCTGACCAACCAAGCCAATATCAGGGCTTACACTTCCAGGAATGGTGACTCCACCACTGCCCTGGGCAGCCCTTTTCAATGTTTTCCAACCCTCTGAATGAGGAATTTTTTCCTAATATTTCATCTAAGCCTCTCCTGGTGAAGCTTGAGGCCATTTCCTCTCATCCTGTCAGTTGTTACTGGGGACAAGAGACCAACTCTCACTATATCCTTCTTTCAGGGAGTTGTAGAGAGCAGTAAGTCTCCCCTCCTCCTCTTTTTCTCCAGGCTGATCTCCCCCAGCTCTTGATGCCACCCCCAAGTCCTGTCTGATGCCATGCACCAGATACTCCTGAGCATTCTCACTAGTACTCTGCCTTTTACATGAGGGGTTTTTCTCCCCCCAGTTTTGTTCATGAGGTGCTGCCTTGAGAAGCAGATGGATTATTGAATTTGTGCTGACATGTAGCTCTGTGTGCACCATTTGTAAGGATCAGAGCTTTCAAACTCCTTGGGAAGGAGGTGCCCTGATGTGAAAGGCCCTGAGCAGCTGTACAGGGATAGATGACTTTACACTTTAAACCCCAATTGATTTGCACCATTGTTTTCTCTGCATCTGCTGCCTGAGGCTGTCAGATGTGCCTTGCCATGGGTGCTGTGGCAGTGTCTTAGAGCCTGTAATTCACCCCAAGGACAAATTCTAGTTTGGAGCAGCCTCTCAGGGGTGCAGGGCTCTGAACAGTCAGTTGTCTCAGCAAACTTTTTCATAGCTCCAGTCCCCAAGGGGCTACCTCTGTGCCTTTGACCTTGAGCATCTGGCTACGTGTAAATATAGATATATATTTATATATACATGCACACACACTCCGGACAGTTTGCTCTGTGCTGCTTACAGTGCAGCTCCATTAAAGCTCTGTGTTTTAAATTCTTCCCAAGAGCCATGGTTTAAATTGAGTGGATTTGACTACTTGCATGAAAAGTCATCTTCTCCTGAATCCAATCCATATCCTGGCAAATGTCTGCCAAAAAACATTTTTCCCACCTCCTCTTCTCATGAAATAAGCATATAAAATGTCCCCTGAATGGTACCTAAAAAATTCAAGTTCCTGACCACATTATAGTGGTGGAACCTAGCAGTGTAAAGATGCCTTGTGACTCCTACAGAGATGATGCTCAGTTCAGGAAATTAATCTACAGGAGAAGCCTAAGCACACAGGCAAGATTCATATATATTATTCTGCAAGAGCTATTCATGCATTTGGAAAGAATTCTGTAGCTGTTTTCATTTACAATATTTAGTGTGCTTAAAAAACATTAGCAATTCAAAGTCTATACATTTATCAGTAGATGTGTAGACATGAATGGAAATGTGCACGCATTCTACTATGAAATCAGGACCACAGAATCACAGAATGGTTTGGGTTGGAAGGGATTTTAAAGACTATTCCATTTCCCCCCACTGCCATGGGCAGAGACACCTTCCACTATGCCAGGGTTCTCCAAGCCCTGTCCAGTCTGGCCTTGGACACTTCCAGGGATCCAGGGGCAGCCACAGCTTCTCTGGACGCCCTGTGCCAGGGCCTCCCCACCCTCACATGGAAGAATTCCTCCCTAATATCTCATCTAACCTTGCCCTCCATCAGCTGAAAACTATTCCCCCATTTTCTCCATGCCATTGCAAAAAGATCTTCTCCATCCCTCTTGGAGCCCATTTAGGCACTGGAAGGGGCTCTAAGATCTCCCCTGAGCCCTTTCTTCTCCAGCCTGAATAATCCCAAATCCCAGGCTGTCTCCAGAATAGAGTTTCTCCAGCCCTCAGAGCATTCTCATGGCCTCCTCTGTATGTCCTGCATATTTTGGGGGCCCCAGAGCTGGATGCAGAACTCCAGATGGAATCTCACCAGGAACAAGTAGAGGGGCAGAATCCCCTTCCTTGATTTGCTGCTTTTGAAACAGCCCAGGAGAGGATGAATTTCTTGGGTTGCCAGTGCAAACTCCAGTTCATGTCAAGCTTCTCATCCACCAACACCACCAAGTCATTCTTGGCAGGGCTGGTTTCAATCCATTCTCTGCCCAGCCTATATTGTGAGGTAAAAGACTTCAAACTGCATTTCTGTTAATCACAATCTCATTGAGTAGGAGAGCAGCCCAGTGGTTGGGCTAAGAATGCTATTAAGAAAATTTTCTTAATAAGCATTTTCTTAATAAAAAATTACCCATGTTTGGCTGGATTTAGAATTTGTAAATATTTCTCAACAAAAAAATAATTGAAGGATGGGAAAAACACTTAATCCTCTCATTCTGACTTTGCTGGGAACCTGGGAGAAACATTTGGCCTTTTTTTGTTTTGAAATACAAAGAAGAAAACCAGTTAGTAAGAGCTCTGTAACAGAGATTTATGGTTAATTCCCAGAAACTCCACAGGGGATTGGGAACTGGGAAACTATCATTTGTTCTTGCTGTCCAGTTTTCGATCTCTGAAGTGGAGATAATTGTCTTTCTTTCTGTAGGGAGCTGAATTGACATTCCTGTCCTGGCATGCTCTGATTTTTAAACCTTCAAAAAGTTTTCAGCTTTCAGTAAAGGTCAGTCTTTCCCTTATTTATTATCTACAATAACCTGCTAAGGGAGTTTGGGGATAAATGACTCATTATTACAGTAGCACTTAGGAATCTTCTCTGAGTCCACAACCTGTTGGGGAAGGTCCTGCATAAACGTGTAACAGGAGACACAGGCTGCTCCAAGGAGCCTTGCAGGCTAAACAAATTGAAGAGAGGAAGGAAGTCTGCAATTTGTTTTTCTCATTCACCAGGAGAACAGAAGCACAGAGGTATGGGATGAATCGTTAGGGATACAGGCAGGTTGTAGGAGAACCAGAACCTGAACTAACATCTCCTGCCTCTGCTATTGTGTCCATCCCACAAGATCTCCTTTCTTTTCTGCTGGTGGAGCCTGCATTTCCATTAAATATACAACTTTTCACTGTGGTTGAGACCTGTCAAAGAGTGTGAAGGAAAAACTTCTAAACAGAAAAACACGAAGTGAGGCCTGCCCTGCCCACCTTGCATTAGTCACTACCATTAATCCCTCCTTGCTGAGTGAAGGGAAGAGTTTCCAGACCCATACAGAGCTTAGCAGGGAAGGACTCACCTTATCTGAAAGGCACTTTTTGCTGAGCACTGTGTCCACATAAGAACATGTCAGAGCCAATGCAGCAAGTGGGGAGAGTGTGAACACATCCACTTATCAACTGACTACACACTCCTCTGTGTGAGTGAGGCTTCAGGGGCTGTCAGTCCCAAAGGCAGCTGTCTCCACCAGCAGGGATTTCTAAAACTCCAGCTTGATGCATCTCTGACTCCTCTAACCATTGCACTGTGGCCAGCATGGTATCAGAGCTCCAAGAGACCAAATCAATGCCTGGCTTCCCTCCCAAACCTTATTAAGCTGACTACAGCAGTTTGCATATAATTTTCTAGAGAAGTGATTTGAATTTGTGATTAGTCAAAATAAATTTTTTTTTTCTCTGTCTTTTTTTTCTTTTTTTTTTTTTTTCTAAGAAAGTCTAATAAAGCAGGGACTGTAGTTGTGAATAATTTAGCTGGTGGGTTTTGCACTCATTCTTGAATAACTTGCTTTGAGGAAATCCTGCCAGAATTCAGTGGAACTGGACTCACACACTGGTGAGGAACCCAGCCCACATTTCTGTCTTTGGATTGCTATATCAGTTCATTTACAAACATGTAGGGGAAAAGCTGTTTTGTTTAAATTAGTCAATTCCTTCCATCAATGCCTAGAGCAGATACTGTTCTGGCAAAAGGTAATGTTTCAATATTTTAAGGACCTTTTTTCTCTTTTTCAATTCCAACTGTTATTTATTTATCTTTTAAATTTGATTTCCGGCTAAGCTGGGCATAACCCAAATAGTATCTTGAAATTCTAGTAAATTTCTTCTTGCAATGCTCCTGAAAAATGATAGTTCTGAACAGAAATGGGATTTTTTTGACACAGAGATTTTCCTTGTCCCAACAAGTGCTAAAAGGATAGACCACTCGAAGCCCTGCTCCTACAACAGTCACCATCCTGCTGACACACAGCTCCCTAAGTCATGATCTGGTCCAGCTAGGTCCAGATGAGGACAACTGCATTTGGGATGTTTCCCCACCCTTAGAGTCTGTCCCCCTTGCTCAGGCTCTAAGTCACAGCCTTGCAGCAAGGAACCAGCATGCTTGGAGACCTCTGGCTCTGGCCAGGCTTCTCTGAGCTTCCAGGCTCCCTGCTGTGGACCTGGGAGCTGAGCCCAGATTATATCTACTCTTCCAGGCTCTTGGCTCCAGGAGAGACTGTCTGGAAATTTTGGCATCACTCCCTGCCCTACAGCTACAGACTCTGTAAAGCTGAAGACCTTGGCTTTGGGGAAATCTTCCTGGTGGGTCTATCCAGGGGCTGTCCTACCTGGAAACTTTCTATGAGTATTTGATCTTGGTGGGTCTATGTGGGGGCTGTCCCTCTTGGAAAGCTCTCTGGATGAATTTGAATAGATCTTTAGTGCCAGAAGAGCCAGTGCATGAAATCTTGGGCAGTCTCTTGTAGGGGAGAGCTCTGTCTGTGTCTCCTCTCTGTGACATGGTGCAGACAAGAGCTGCAAGTCAGGGATTTGTTCTGGGAGGTGGGATGGGAGGGTCTGAAGCTCTGAAGACTGAGATTGTAGGTGGATCCATATATCCCACTCCACAGGTGGGAAACATCACACTTCATTGCACCCCACCCTCATTATGTACCAGGGGAAAGGCAAATTTCTGCAGATCCAGAAATGCACTTGGAGTGGGTGGACCTTGGCCCTCCAAGCTGCCTTCTCACTCCTCTTCCCAGCTGCACAGGGGAGAGAAAATAAGATGAGAAATGACTTGCAGGTTGAGATAAGGCAGTTTACTGAAACAAAAACAAAATTTTGAGCATGCACAAGCAAAGGGAAAACCCAAAAATTTTGTTCTCTACTTCCCATTAGTGGGTGAAATTCAGACACTTCCTGGGAAGCAGGGCTTCAGCACACGGAGCAGTTGCTCAGGAAGGCAAACATTGTAAAAATGAATGTCCCCCCCTTCCTTCTTTCCTTAGCTTTTATATCTGAGCTGATGTCCTATGGTATGGAATATCCCTTTGGGTAATTTGGTCCACTGGCCTGGTAATGCTCCCCCAGGACCTTGCCCACTCCCTGCTTCTTGATGGGAGGAATGCTGGGGAGACAGAGCTGTTGCTGTGCCAGCTCTGGCCAGCAGCATCCAAAACTCTGATGTTTTCTCAGTACCTTTCCAGCTCCCAATGTAAAGCCCAGCACTGTGAGGGCTGCTGTGGGAAAATGAACTGCAGCTCAGCCAGACCCAAAACAACACTGTAAAGATTTCATCCTAATTCCCAACAGACTGCATTAAATCGCTGCTTCTTTCTAACAGGCTCACTAATTTTGTCCAAAAAAACCTGGAAACTTCAAGACTGTGTCTAGTGGTGTAAATTTTCATTACCCTTTTTTTGTTATGAGGTAGAAAACCATCATCAAACTAACAAGGCAATAACTGATCTTTCATTCCACTGTCTCGTAAAACTATTTCCAGCCACAAAAGAAAAAACTGGGGCAGCAATGATAAGTCCTTTCTTTCTCTCCAAGTTCTCTTCAGGTTGTGAGGATTGATTCCTAATGAAGGTATGGTATTGACTGAAGTATTCTTTACCATAAGAAATGCCTCATTTTTGCTTAACTTTTTAGAACAGTCTAGGAAACTAAAAGCAAGACAATTTGATTTAATTCCAGGTAAAGACTCCTAGCTTCCAGAAAAGTAAGAAAACATTCTTTCTTCTCAATGGCATGACTTTGCCTTCAACTTAGAAAAAGTAGTATTTTGTCAATGTGGAGGCCAATGTTAAGGAAGAGCATGGTGGGAGAGGATCTCCTGGCATTCTCAAAACAGCAAACGGAGAAGAGACCTCTGCAGTCTGGGGCTTTACTAACAATGCATTTAGAGGTAGTTTCAGACAGTCCACTGATGACTTTGGGGGTGATTTTGGAACTCTGTAACATTGCCCTGTTTCCAGACACTTGCCTTGATTTGTTTTGCGTATCTGTGAGCATGAGGAAAGTTTCAGGAATAGGGAGTGTTGTGTATTTAGCTGAGAGAAGCCTGGTGAGTCTAGGTTTTGCAAGCTTCCTGAAAAAATCTTCTCAGAGAAAGATACATCACTTCCCAGCCCCTGTGAAAGATACATCAATTCCCAGCCCCTGCGTAGCAAAGCATGGGACTGTTGAAAAGCTGGTGGATGACTTTGTTTCAAAATTTCCAAGATGAGAAGACCCTCTCAGCACCTCCAAGGGCTGATGAATGGCAGTCTAGTCCCACTTGCTGAGGAGCCAACATGGAAAATCTGCAGGGGGGTCGTGAGTGATGGAGTTTGTAGTTTGATGCTTGTTTGAATCACAGTCTGATGAGAAAGAGAGAAGGAACAGCCAATACAAACTGTCCTCATCCTGTTCTCCCAGCAGTCTAAAACCTTGCTTGGAGGTGAGCATACTGGAAATACTATTATTACTCAACTCCTGCTACTGTGAGACGGCCAGCGACTTGTGCTGAAGGAGCCAACTTAAATGACAATAAAGTAAAATCCTTGGCAGCTGGGAGTGTTTTCTTCCCGGTGTCTGCAAAGGGAGCTCTGGCCTGTGCTCCGCACTCACGCTGTTTTGGAAACTTGAAGTTGTCCATAAGGCATCTCCTGTGCAGAGGCCCTATCGCCAAGCAGCAGGAGATGTTGTCCTTAGCTGTGACAAATGATTGCCAGCGGTGATTTTAGGGAAGAAAGAGCAGCTTTCAGATCTACCCCATCCTGCAAGCTGTGGAGCACAGCCGAGCCGCAAGATCCCGTGGTCCTGCAAACACGGTGGTGCCACTGGGAAGGGCCAGGGCTGAGAGCACCCACGGAGCTGTGTGGGTGGTGGGAGCTGGCTTGGTGCTTGCTGTGTCACATGTCACTCCCAGCATTACAGGGCCAGCTCCTGTGGAGCTGCATGGCACTGGCCAAGCTGGAGCTCTCTAATTACAGGGAGCTTTCCATATGGTCTGGATTGCTCCTTGTCTGGCTGATCCTGCTCAACACAGCCCTCCTCATACCACTGTGCTCCCCACACCTGGCCTGAGGGGTGATGGACAGCTTCCTGTGGGTACTCATTGTTTTTCTGAATTAATCTAGGAAGGTCTGATCCAGTTTTCAGACAAATATGGAGAGTCTTTCCACTGATTTCAGTGGCTTCTGGAATGGTCCCTTATTGCATAAACTCAGATCTCTGCTATTTTACACTTCATTTCCTTCTATACCCTTGGGTGAAGATCATCAACTCCTGTTGATTTACTGCCCTTAGCTTCTCAGGTTTCCCCAGTTTTTTATTTTATTCTTTTTGAAACTTGGAGTTTCTTTCAAGACCACATTCAGATTTCTCCATAAAAATTCCCTTAGAGGAGGAATTTCCCTATTATTTTTTATGGTTGAAGAATAATGCACCAAAAGGAACAGAAAAAAAGGCCTTTGACTTCTCTGCGTCTCTGTTAGTGCCTCTAACTCATGCTAGCCTCACTTTTCTCAGCTTTGTCTCCTGTTCTTTAAAATTTTATTAAGCTTTACCTGGAAACACCACACTTCTGTTGTGCATAAATATAGGGGTGCTTAAACCCAGACTCTGATTATAGCAGTATCTGCTGAATTTTCCTTCACAGATTTAAAACCATGCATTCCTGATCACTGTCTGGGCACTGGAAGACACATTTAACTGGCTTTAATATAAATTCTTATATAACCTGTTCTTCCCCCATACCCAGCATCCCAGATTCACAGCTCGGATTCATTTTAAGCTCCAATGGAATCCTTTTTGCTGATTTAGAGGCAGATATTTTTCTCCCATGCTGTGATTCTTACACTGAATAGCTAATAGGAAATGGCATTTTCTTAGCCTGAATTCCTCCCCCTGTACGTATTCAGAGCCACTGGCTTCCAGTCTTTCAAGGCTTGCAGAACAAGCATATTTAAGACAGACTCAGCTGTCTCTCACTCCCTGTGCAGTCAATAAAATTATTCATTTTCCCTTCACTTGTTTCTAGTCAAATCCACTGGAGCTTAATGAGTTGGACACATCCCTGGATGTTTCATTCCATGGCCGTAAGGTACATAGAAAATAAGGATATCATTTATTCTGCAGGATCACTTTTGAAAATAATACTACGGGAAAGGAGGCAACTCCTTGCATCTCAGACCCAAAACTACATCCACAGGGATGGAAAAGAAAAAAATCATTGTGCATAGTGTGTGTATATGATAGGAGACTGCAGATGAATGAACAGGTAATCCTGTGATCCCTTTGCTGCTCAGTGGTTTTTCAGTTCACAATCAAGTTTAGGTTGGATATTAGGAAGAAACTATTTTTTGTGAGGGTAGTGAGGCACTGGAACAGACTATCCAGGGCAGTTGTGGATGCTCCATCCCTGGACATGTTCAAGATTGGGCAGAGAAGGATGACATTGTCCTCCAGGGATGACATGGATTGCTGCCTCTTCAGAGGTGATGTGGTATGGACACAGCTTTTCCATATAGCAATTTTCACTGTGAATATATTAAATTATCAATGAATTTACTGATCTTTCCTATGCAGTGGGGCACAGGTCCCAGCAGCCCAGCTCAGACCCACACCTTGTGGTTATACCTCCCTGCAGTCTTGGCTTCTGGTATAAGTATAAGCTGTGCCACTGGAATAGAGCCCAGAGACACAAAAAGATGAAGAAAAGAGAAATCCTCATCCTCCTTCCCTGATTTCTAGGTCTCGGTGTCACCATCACCTAGAGCTGGGCTCTGGGAACAGGTCAAAGTGGAGAGAAGATGGTTTCCTTTTCTCTCCACATCATTCCTGGATCTTGATATCAGCTGAGGGACAGCAGCCAAAAAATAATTAGCAGTGGCTTCCCAAGCTCCTCTCAGCTGTAATGCACCTGTGCTTTAAACTAAACATGAGAAGCAAGTCAACTTTCCCAAGGGCTCAAGGGTTTCACAACCTAGACAGGGACCTATTGCAGTGTGGATTTAGGACTTCTACAGTCTGAGCAGTACTCAGATCTGAATTTGAATGCAAGCAAGACCTTCAGTTTAAGCACATAAAAAAATCTCTATTGAAATGCCACCAAGGATGTCCTAATATTTATTTCCGTGGTCTTCTGAGGTGGTCTTCCTAAAGGTAGCTGACAACTTTATTCAGCTCCTGAAGAAATTCTGCTGCTAGCACCCTGTTTAAGCACTGTGGATATTCTAGTGGGGATACATGATCACTCAAATATCAACAATTGCCTTCAGTGTGGAAGTTCCTGAGGAGACAGCTCCCATCCCTAGGTGCCACCCAAGCCAGCCACCCTTCTACACCACCTCCACAGGGCACCCACCTCCACAGGAAATATTTGTGCTGGTCATAGAATCACAAAATCACAGAATATCCTGACTTGGATAGGATTCACAAGGATCATTGAGTCCAGCTCCTGGCCCTGCACAGGACAGCCCCAAGAATCCCACCCTGTGCCTTGAGAGCATTGTCCAAACAGTTTTTGAACCCTGGCAGGTTTGGCCACTTTCCTGGGGAGACTTCAGTGCCCAATTGTCCTCTGGGTGAAGAATCTTTTCCTAATTCCCAACCTAAACCTCCCCTGACACAGTTTCATGTACTTCCCTCAGGTCCTATCTCCATAAATCTGGGGAAAAACCAGTCAGGACCTAAGGGTGGAAATCTGTGCTAAGTCAATAGATAACACTCAAATCCAGCATGTAAATCCTGGCAAGCCTTTCCCTTGATTTCTTGCTTTCATGCAAATCCTGATCAGCTCCTAGGGAAACCTCCTTGGGATCTGGATGTCGAGACTGATGTGCCTCTTGGTGAGGGCCTGTCCACACCTCTGATGCTGAGGAAGCTTTGCTCTGGATGCCCACTTTGAAGTTGAGCTGCGCTTTCATTTGAAACAGAGCCGGGCGGCTCAGCTGCAGAGCAGAAGGAATTGGTGCTCCGTGGCTGGTGGACAAGCTCAGGGAGACGTGTTAACAGCTGCTAATGTGCTGCAGCTCAGATTTCAATTTCGGGGCATTGTGTTTTTTTCTTTTTTTAAATATACTTTTTTTTTCTAAAAAAATCAGACATTAACAGTTAGTAACAAGGGACTGTTTCACCGGTTTTGCTTTTGACATAATGGAGCAGGAGGCTTGGTGAACCAGGAAAGGCTCCATAATGCAACATCCTGATGCTGACACGGAGCAGAGAGCAGATGAAAAAGCCCCTACTCTGCCTTTAATTTATAGCACATTTTATTATGAGACACAGATTTAATAAGTGAAAATATAAACATCAGGGTAACAATTACAGACGAAGAAAAACTTGGAACTCATGTCAACGTACGAGGCCCCAAGATTGCATCCAGAACCTCTTATTTCTTCTGGCACTCCCCTCTCTGGGTCTCAACTGCATTCTCCCCATCAGAGCCATGAGGTTGGGTGATGGAGGAAAGCACTGTGATTGCTTCATTGTGTTCTGTTGGGAGAGACAACATGTACAGAGGAATCTCTGGAGACACTCACTTGTATGCTGAAGGGTTGGAGTGAATTAGACTTCAGGACCAATCAGAAAGGTTTTGAAACAGGTGATTTGATTCTCAGTTATCTTCAATCGTGTAATGGAAGAATGAGCACAACCATACATTAAAGATATTGTGTGGATAGTGGACATCAATTGAAATGCCACAGATAAACAATGTGCCTGTGCCCATCAGGAAAAATTCTCAGCAAGAAGCAGGAAAATAGTGTTAGGAGATGGCCTTGCATCTATATTTGTATTAGAGGGGCTGTTGCTGCCTTGGAGATAGGGTGAACTTCAAGGAAGTCACAGAGTAAATAGATTCAGAAAAAAATTATGTAAGTCATTCAGGATCTGAAAGATAGATCTGATGGTGAAGCTGCTTACTCTGTCTATAGGGAAACTAGGGAGGGATTTAAACTGTGTCTGCATGGTAGAGCTGGCCTGTCTCACCCTGGGCTTTTGCCAGGTGTCCTCTGTCAGACTTCCATGCCTGTAGCTAGTGTTGGGAAGCCCTGAGATCCACCCAGAAGGTTCAGCCTGCTGCCCTGAGCCCCAACCTGTGACATGGACAATGGCTTCTGAGCTCACAGCCAGCCTGGGAAGTCACTCTCCACTGCTGTGCCTCTTTCAGCTGCCTTTTCCCAGCTGTGATTCCTGATGGGGAATGGTGCTGCTGGTTGAGGCTGGGTTACAATCACACACTCCTCCCTATATGCAGGAGTAAGGTGGGAAAGGCTTTCATGTAGAGAAGCACCAGGAATTCCCCTGTTTCTCATCTGAAACTAGAGCCTGACTCTGCAGTTTCTGCCCCTGTGCACAGTTTTGGGTTTCTGTCAGCTGGCCTGGCTGCAGACTCTGGTCTCACACAAAGGTAGCATCTGCTGATGATTGCTGTGTCCCCGTGAGCCAATGCCACCTGCCTCTCAGCTGATATTTGTGGATTCTTAGGATGACAGGTCAGATCATATGTCTTCTCAAATGAAATTTAGAAGCCACAGCCCCAACCATGGTCTGCAGGTATCACCCAGGACAAGCACATCACGTCATAAAGTGACGAAAATTTGGAAGAAAGTCTTCTAAAGTTATGGCAAGCTAGAATGTCTTGAATTGGGACTTGAAAGTGTTCTAGGCAAAAACTTGGCACATCTCGTAGGGGTGAGACTCACACATTAGGTTTGTATGCCCAAGGCTGTGATGGCTCCTGCAGGATTGGATGCTTGTGTGGTTTCCCAGAAAGTGTTTTCCAGTTCCCATACAAAATGGACAAATCACTGCATGAAATTCTATGGTCTGTGGTGTCCAGCAATCTAAATAGATGGTCCAAATGGCTCATTCCCTCTGGTCTTTAAAACTGTCACTAGTCTAAAAATAAAAAGCCTTGACTTTTTCCCCTTTCCATTCTGCAGTCAGTGCTTGGAAGGGGGAAGGAGACTGGATCTGATTTGGAACCAGGGGACAGGTTGGAAACAAAATAATAAGAAGCATTAAAGTGAAAATGAAGAGTAGCCAGATCACTGAATTTTAAAAGAAAAACAAACACACAATAAAGCGATACCTCCCCTCCTTGGCCCAGCTCCTACTCCAAACCACCTATCACATCTCATTAGAACAATGTTGAGCTCTTTGGAAAAGAGGTGCCTGCCTAGGATCCACTTTCAAAGAAAACTGCTGGGAGTTTACTTAGAGATGAAGAAAAAAAAATTTAGAGCTTTTATAAGAACCAGAGAGAGTAGAATTCCTCACTCCAAAGCAATTGTTATATTTTAAATATTCTATTAAAGAATCCATTTTCTTCTCTTTCCTTAAATGACTGGGGATAGGTTTCAGTGTACATCTTGAATTGGGCTTCACAGCGTTAGGATTTCCATTGGCATTTGGTTTTGATAAACCTCCTCTTTTTTTTTTTAATTTTTTTTTTTTTTTTGCCTTGAAGCAGTTTGTTCTCTTGGCAAGAATTCAGAGACTGGCAATTGTAACTCACTTCTTGTTGCCAGCACTAAGGAAAGCTTGAGGTCCTCTCTTTCAGCTGTAGCACGTTTGGATGTTTGGAACTAGAGCAGTGAATAGAGGGGAAAAGGAGGAGGGAGAAGGAGGGTAAAAAAGGACCCTAAATCTGTTCTTTTCTCTACTGTAAATTACAACCCTGCTTTTTTAATTTCCTTTCCCAGCACAATGTTATTCATTCACCTCCAAAATAAACAGGGGATTTAGAGAGTGAACAGTTTGGGAGAACAAACTGTCCTCTTTTCACAGTCTTTACCTGTCAAGAGCCTGATTAAACACATATATGCTGATGCAAATATGGCATGGTGGCCTTTGGGAAGCTTCTGCAACTCAAGGGTTGACACAAGGCTGATCCTGAAGCTCTGAGGTCTTCAGAGAACCAATGGGTTCTTGTTCAACTGAGCTACTGAATGAAGCTAAAAATTCTTTTTTTCTATAAAGGCTCTGATTTTCAAACAAAAAACCTTTGGGACCACCTTGGAAGAAATTGTGAAGAAAGACTTCCCAGTTGCTAAGCCTTTTGAAATCCCTGATTTGGGATGATAGATATTTTCCTTCATGAAGGTTGAATTGGGAGTTAGCAGTCCTACTAAACCCCAGTCCATTCCAACTCTATAATTGTGTGTTTGCTGTTTCTGTTTGGCACGACAGGCCAGTCCTGTCCAACACAACTTCATGGATCTTCCAGAGTGGCCCCATGGAGGGATGTGATTATATGTTTCTTGATGAGGAAGTCAGATGTTCCTGCTTTGTAATTTTTATTTCCTCAGTAGACTTCCAGCATTTCCTTTAAAGAGTCTCTGTGGTCTGGACTAAAGCTAAAAGCTTTAGTAAAGGTAAAGAAGGACTCATTTCCCACAGGTCTTTTCCCATACATTTTCTGTCCCATCTCCCACCTGTCTAACCCTCTCTCACCCACCTACTGACTTTGAGTACCTATAGAAGTAAAATTCATTGCACAGTTGCTAATCACAATTAGCCACCAGCCTTACAGAGCAGGCTGAGGTGGAGTTTGTCAGCTCTGTCTGTGACTCCACTGCTGAGCAATTTATTGACCTCTTTGACCATCTTGGCATGAAAATACATCCCAGAGCTGGGCTATTGGAGCTCTCCCTAAGTCTGTTACTCCAACAGCAACCTCACTGGTGATGGTGGCAGATCTGGGAGAGACCCACAGAAGGCAAGAGACACCTGAGAGACAGAGCTCTCAGTGTCAGAATAAGATGCCCAGACAAATACACTTTCAGCTGAAGGAGAAAAAAAAAAAAAATAGAGGGAAGACCCACCTAGTTTTTTGTCTGTTTACTGTGTACACTGGGTGCACCTAGAATTTTGAGGAAATTTTCTGTAGTTTTCTTTCTTCCCTGAATGTAAGTGACTGGAAAGGTTCTGGAAAGACTTTTAGATATTTCCTGTTTATATAAACAGGTTGTTGCTGTTGCTGTTGTTTTTGTTGTATGCTTCATTTTTGTGTTTATGTTTATATATAAATAATAGTGGATATTATAATAATATTATGTAATCACCTTATACAAAATAATGACTGGTTTGTTGAAAAACCATCAGGAAGTTTCTCTGCATCCAACCCCACAAAGCAAGAACCAGAGGAGTTTGCTGGGTCCATTTCCCAGGCAACAAAGTCAAAATGGATGAAAAGAAATACTTCAGTTTAAAGCATATAATCACCCTAAGGAATTCCCTGCCACAGGAAATTATTGAGGTAGAGTTGAAGAAGGTCAGAGAGATATTTTTAAAGGCTTGAATGTTCATGTAAAGAAGCAGCACACATTACACACTTTTTCCCACTGGCCAAGAAGATTGGTCAAATATTATGGGAATTCAAAATATATGGCCACCATGCAAAACCTTTAGTGTAGAAAGGTGACCATTTTAACACTATGCAACATTTAAAAAAGAACTGGCAGCCTAATCAGTGTGCATTAATATCTGGAAACACACATTTTAAAGATCAACAAGCTCCAGAGTGACACAAAGGTACTTTAGAGTTATGCCAATCTGTGTAAGAATTTGTAGTGTCTTCTCAGAAATTTAACCTTAACTTTTCTCACTTGTTTTAGTATATTGTTACAAGACAGTAGTAGCTTGCCCTCTTTTCTTTCTCCTTCTTTGTGGAATATTGTCTTAACCTGTTCGAGGTTACCGTGCAGGTGTGTTTTCACAGCCACTCATTCTGTATTTGAAAATTGCAAAAAATTTGGAGGCAAGCCTGTAGCTAGGGTTTTCAAGGGTGATCTTGAGTGTTGCAGTTTGCTGGAGGCCAAACCCAACCCCTTTCCCAGGCATCCAAACTCAGAGCACTGAGCACACTTTCCCTGAAATTTGCCTCTTCTACTTTATCTCCAGCACAGGCCCTAGAAATGATGCACTGAAAAGGAACTCAGCACTTCAGGAATGTCCTATTTCCTCGATAGGATTTTCCACATAAGTGAGATGCTTTGATATTTATTAGCCCTTGGAGCAATATGGAGAATGCAGGGTGGGTATACCCCACTGCAGACTGCACAGCCTGGTATCCAAAGGGTACCAGCCATCCAAAAGGCACCTGGGAGTGCAATCATCTCTTCATTGCACTGCTGGAACTCACCCTGCCTGCTCTTGGTTGGGGCCAATGACAGTTCCCAAACAGTGTCCCTCTATGGGCTGGAATCAGGACCTTGCAGGCACCATGTCCAACTGACAGGATACATCCAGCATCCCTTTGAGAAGATTGAGAAGTCATGCTACAGGTAGGCAGCCTGGCCAGGGTTTAGATTGTACAGGATATTGGGAAGAAATTCTTCCCTCTGAGGGAGATGAGGCCCTGTCACAGGCTGCCCAGAGAAGCTGTGGCAGCCCCATCCCTGGAAGTGTCCAAGGCCAGGCTGGACAGGTCTTGGAGCACCCTGGGATAGTGGAAGGTGTCTCTGCCCATGACAAGGGAGTGGAACAAGATAATCCTTAAGATTCCTTCTAACCTAAACCATTCCATGATTCCATGATTCTATTCTCATCCTTCATTTAATAGCAGAAATGTGGCACTGTGGTCTCAAGGCTTGGATACAACATCCCCTGTCCTTCAACCAGGTGCCCAGGTTGTATTTCTAGTACAAACTTGCCATGAGAGGGGAAATGACAGACTTGGGATGCTGCTCTGGTGAGGGATGTTGTGCAGGTAAAGAGTTCAGAGAGGACTCAGGCACCCCCTCAAGTCTTGCAGCACAGAGACAGTGACAAGTATCTCACCTAATTCACACCTCTCAAGGAAGACAACAGTCCTTTTTATGAACAGATGGAACAGAAATTAAGTCAAATTAAGCAAAGAAAGTGTCTATTTGTTGTTGCAAAGATAAATAACTTTTTCAAAACTGTAAATTGGTTTAGAAGTAAAAATTAACTCTCCTTGTTTTTTGTTTCTCTCAGTTCTGATCTGCTGTCATTTGGGTATTTTTCATTCTGGTAAGCAATGCCAGCAGAAGGTTGTAGAATAAATAGACTTCAATTTTAAATAGACTTCAATTTTACCAGCTCTTTCCTCAGAAATTAATAATAATAATATAAAAAAAAAAAAAATTACAAAAGCGCAGAAGGTATCATACCTCCATAACTGGGAGATCTGTGGTCAACAGCTCTGCCTAGTCCCTGTCCCTAAGAATTCCTATGAATTACTTGAAAGAAATATTGAAGTTACACTGGGGCTGAAGGGGTCTAAGCATCATTATGAATCTGCTGCCATCCATTGCCTCCCTTCCTAGGCAACCTCACCCTCATCTGGGTTAAACATTCTGGTGGTTGTGAGTAACTTGTTTGAATACTGAATGTTTGATCTCACTGCTGCTCCCACCAGGGGCAGCACAAGTGGGTATTTTAACAAAGAAAGCCCGGCAGAGAAAGACTCAGACTGGAGTCAATTAAAGACTGCAGTGGACTGGAGCCACCAGACGTCATTCTCCATCACCACACTTCTATTGGTACTTCACATTTCAGGAATTAATTTAGAAAACCCAAACAATAGTATTCTCTTTAAGGGTAAGTTGGCTGCAGTCCTGCATATTTTGTGGGCTGACCTGAAAGCATGGTCTACAGCCCATATAATGTCTCATCCTTTTGGTCTGTGCCTGAATAACTTCCCCACATGAAAGCATTTGCAAAGGAGACTGCACCTTTGGGGTTGTGGTGGGGGATGTCCTTGGAGAATGAGAAGCAACTGCAGAAAACTGACAATGAACCAGCCAAATAGACCCAAGGACTGAACAGCTCAGCTGATGGATTGCACCCTTCCCACTGCCAGGTTGGTTGTTCAGTCTCAGTCACTAAAGTTTCACAGGAGCACACAACCCTCTCTCTTACACCTTGTTGGCTGTGTAATAATTGCTTTGCCATGAAATGTGTCCTCAAATTTGCCAGAATCAAAAGATTCCCTCAAGAAGCCTGATTAGAATAATAATATCATGGAATCACAGGATGGTTTGGGTTGGAAGGAATCTTAAAAATCATCTTGTTCCACCCTCCCTGCCATGGGCAGGGACACCTTCCACTTATCCCAGGTTGCTCCAAGCCCTGTCCAACCTCAACTGGAACATTTCCAGGGATGGGGCAGCCACAGCTTCTCTGGGCAAGCTGTGCCAGGGCCTCACGACCCTCAGAGGGAAGAATTTCTTCTTCATTTCTTCCTCTCTAATCTAAACCTATTCTCTCTCGGTTTAAAACCATTTCCTGAATGTTTCCAGTTCAGCATTTTTTTTGTGGAAGCAAAGGGCATAATGAGTTCTCAGTTTTGTGAAAATTTCTTTCAGAAGTCAGGTCTTCTAGAATCTTGGAAAATGGTTCAAACCTCACTGAACTGATAAGAGACAAGTGTAAGACCATCAAGGCTTTTCAGAAGCCCAGAAACATTTATAGTCCTTCTCTAGTCCACTGATGTTGTCAGTGCTCCTCTCCATTAAAAATCTTCCTTCCATATCTCTAGGAGTCTGATGAGGCTCATGAGTTCAGGTTCAACCATTCTGAGTTTTTTATTTCAAACAGTGAATTTTCCCAAGCTTTTGGTGTAGAGCAGCAATTAATTTGTCCTAAATTTACGTGTTATTAAATTTACAATTTTTTCTTTCTTGTTTCCTTATGCTAAGGATGGGGCTTCTCCAAAATAGGATGAGGGAAAGAGCCACATCAGAATGACATTAGAGATTAACCAGAGTCCTGCCTCTGGAGGCTTTCAATCAATTGGGAGTGACATTTATTTAACCAAAACAAAAGTCCTGTGGCTCTGATTTCATTGTCACACAGCAGCACAGATCTGGCAAAACTAAGCAAGGGGCTGTTTAAACTCAGATTATAACAGGTCCCTTTTTCTTGTCCCTTTGGAACAATAAATTGGCTGAAAATACAAGACGATACCAAATGCTTATTACTCCTGTGGAGAATTAATGAACCATAGCATCCAAACTATCAAGTGGTCAGACCATATGTTATTAGAAATGGTGGATGCTCTGTATTGGTTAGGGATGTTATGCATTTGTGATTAAGGCTATGAAACTTAACCAATAAACACAGCTGAGAAATGAGCATAAACAGTGACTCCATATGAGGGAAACTGCTCACGTGAAGTAAATGTAGCAAAATGCAATTTAATGAGCCTTGTAGAGAAGACTTGCTACATCCAACAAACTTTCCCACAAACTAATATTGGCTGAGACCAGCTGCTTATCAAAATAATCCTTGGTCTTACTGGACAGGGGTTCTATACACAGGGAGTGTGAGAGACGTCTGACAGTAACAAGCTTATCACCCTTCGGATATTTGCTGCTGGCAATAGGGATCTTCCCTGATAGAACTTGCAGGGCCAGGCAGCAGGGATCAACTGCAAAAAAGGTCATGGTGCAGGTCCAGCCTCTTGAGTGGCACCAGCAAGCCCAGTCACTGTTCTGTGCCTCAGTTTACCCATCACTCTAACACAGTGCTAATATATACAGCTTCCTGGGTTTAATTAACATGCTAACAAATATCTAAGCATTTCATCTCATTCATTCCCTCATTATCTTGAGTGCTATTTAGGAAATATTCCAGGCTGCTCTAAGCCCTGTCCAGCCTGGCCTTGAACAATTCCAGGGATAGGTCATCCACAGATTCTCTGGCCAGCCTGTGCCTCACTACCCACACAAGGAAGAACTTCTTCCTAATATCTAACCCTGTTAGTTTAAAGCCATTTCTCCTCATCTGTCAGTTTGAAGCCCCTGTCCCAAGTCCTTCTCCAGCTCTCTTGGAGCTCTTTTAGGCACTGAGAGGGGCTCTGAGGTCTCCCTAGAGTCTTCTCTTCTCCAGGTGAACATTCCCACCTCTCCCAGCCTGTTTCCAGAGCAGAGGGGCTCCAGCCCCAGCAAAATCTTTGTGGCCTCCTCTGGACTCACTCCGACAGATCCATATCCTTCACATTCTGGGGATCCCACAGTTGGATTTGGTACTCCAGGAATGTTCTCGGGAGAATGTAATAGGGAGAACCATTTCCTCAACCTGCTGGCCTTTTGATCATAGAATAGCTTGAGCTGGAAGGGACCTCCAAGGGACAACTGGGACGAGTCCAACTCCCCCTGAAAAAGAACAGGGACATTTTCAACCAGACCAGGGTGCTCACAGCCCTCTTCCAACTTGACCTTGAACATTTTGCAGTTCTTTGTGAGAATAAATAATGTAACGTGTGCTATGTTCTGTTAAAATACCTTTCAAAAATTATGTCTGAGAATTTTGGAAAATTGTTCAAAACTCGCTGGACTGAGAAGAAATGAGCTGTAAGTGTAAGGCTGTCATGAGAGGCCTGCTGAAACCCTGGTGGCAGCAAAGCTGAATTCCTGTTATATACACCAGGTTCCTTCTAACCCCTTTCAGCCTCTGCTTGTTTATTATTCTTCCCTGGTTTACAAGCTCCAAAGAGATTTGACATAGATTATTATACACAAGAAGGCTCAATGCATCTTGAGATGGATTATTTCCTTCCTTCAGAGCAAGGAGAAGGCTGGAGTTGCTCATGATTTGGTATCTTTTGACATTTCACTGCAAAAGCTTACTTTTAGCACAGTGAGGCTGCAGTGTGATGAAGTCTGACCAACACAGGCCCATTTACCTGCTGGCTCCAGCACTCGGGTTCATAATGAGGTTTGCTGCTTCTGTCACGCCTTACATCTGGGTTTGCTGTTTAGAAAGTACTAATTTTGGCCTACAAGAGCACTGAGAGAATAATGTCCATTCCTGTGAGATGGCCTCATTTTGCACAAGACCCATATGATGAAGAATAAGGAGTAAGAGGAAAGGGTGAAAAAAAAGAGGTAACTGGAAAAGTCAAGCAACTGTTGAGTTGTTTGACATGCTTTATTTATTTGTTTGCTAAATAATTTCTGAGTTATGCAATCAGTGAGCATTTTGAGGTTTGAAATAGTAATAATGTCTGAGCCATTTATTGAGACCTTCAGGGCTCAGACCTGCTAGACAAACTCAGACAAATTTGTCTCTGTCTGCCTGTATTTCATGTACAAAGTGGGGAAGCTGCAGTTTTCCAAAATGAAAACTCTTTTTTTGAGTATCAGAACTGAAGAAACTTGGTAGCGACTCAAAGATGATCTCGTATCAGATGAAAAATAAAAACTCCACCAGGGAAGATTTGTTATTAGCATTTATTACAGCACTAACAGTGTGTCATGGCTGAGACAGCCCAACGAGGAGAGGCTACACCAAAGACAAGGTCATTAATATTGAGTCAGGAGCACACATGTCACATTTAAGTTATCCAGCCACCAAAAGGAATTGGATCTTCTTTTAAAAACAGGTTTTGGTAAACTTATCTTCATCTGCAAAATTGTGTTCTTGAAAATTGCATCTGAGTCTTACTGCTCTGTGCTATCAGAGTCCAACTAGATCATTCTCCAGTGTTGCTGAGTTATTTTATGTACTTATTCTGATAAGAACCATCAAGCATGACTCATTGCAAATTAACATTTCCAGTGCACCATACAGAACTCAGTCTTCTGGATTATTCCATTTTCTAGTGAAGTACAGATTATAATACAGCATGTGTTCTGTTTTTAAAGCAATTATGCTTAAATATACTTGTTCTTCAGTTTAATTTTCCTTCTGAAAGCACAGCAGTCGTCTTCTATCAACAAATCCATTCCAGAATGTTTTGCTAGCAACTGTTACTATGGATTTTTTCATCCAAATTGGAAGCTTGAGAGGGATATGATCAACCCTTGAGCATGGCTAGAGACATTTGCCAGTAGCTAAAATACACTGAGCAAAATAGCTGCTTCTTGGATGTTTTTAAAACAAGGAAAAGCCATCATAGCTTTAGGACATGAACTTCATCTGCTTCTCATCCTGGAAAAGCAGGAGTCATTCTAGTCTAGCAATGCTTTCAGACAGGAAGGAACAGTAATCTGGTCCAAGTAATCAATGACCATAGGGCAAGAATGACTGCAAGAAACCCCACCATTGGCATTATGTGACAGAACTGTGGTGTGGACTCCAAAAATGCAATTATAGAAGGTTTCTTCACAAAACAGAGGTCTACATTTGGTGTCTTCTGCATCCCCACTGCTGCCCTGGTAGATGTCAGGTGTGACCTGCAGACAGTTTGGCTGTGGATGCCATGTAACCCTGGGTCTGTACTCAGAAATAAAAACAAACTGTGTAAGAAAGTGACAAAGCAGACACCTAGCCTCATGCCTAGCCCTTAATGTTGAGGCAAGGCACCATTTCATTTTGATTTAATTGTTTTACCTTTAATTGTTTTACCAGTCACTAGGGAAACCCTTGCTTTTTCCATTCTCTCTCTTTTTTTTTTTTTTTTTTTTTTTTTTTTTTCCTATTTTAACCTCATCCTATTGCAGGGGGTCAAGCAGAATGAACAAGCCTGTGCATAGCTGGTTGCCAAGATTTTGGGCTTGTTACCCAAGCAGTGGATGACACACGTCCCTGCTCCTTAACCAGTTAAAAACAATAATGATTGTTACTAGTCAGCATTTTAGCACGGCCCATTCTCTCTGTGCACACATGTCTATGTGATTCATGAGGTCTGGATTGCTTCTGAGGTCTGCTCCAAGAGCTGTTTCAGGTGGCTCTGATGTTATCAGAAGTAGCTGGAGAAACAAGGGCCTTTCTACAGAAAAATTGGCAGGTAAGGAAATAAGGAAATTATTTCCAACTCATTTGTTTTAAGGTATATTTATCACACTCAAATCTAAACATATTGATTTATATTATGGCTTTGGCATCATAAACATTTGATAGGATTATTTATTAACATTGAGCTGTTCTTTTTTGGCTTTCCAAAACAAACTTCTGAGGAAATATTTAAACACACACAAACTACACAATTGGCTGACTCCAGCTCACCTCCTCAACACAACTGGATTGTATGAATATCCACATCTTCCATAAAGCAATCCAGCAGTCAGGGGTGCAGACAGATCACAGAATCAGGCTTCTGAGCTAAAGCTACAAAAGGACCTGAGTGCTACTTCCAACTTGGTATTTTACAGGGATCCTTCAAATTCCTGTGGCTGAGGGCTATGAACATTCACATTAGTGCTGGCAAAGCCCTGTGGGCCTCGAGTCTCCAACAGAGAAACTACACCAGCCTTGATGCTGTCATCCTGCTGAGCCCCCTGTGCCACATCTGAGGCAAAGCAGAGCTCTCAGGCTGCTCCTTCCTCGAGGACCTGCTCCAGGGAATGCTGTACTTTCAGCACAGTTATTGTACTTCTCTGAGCATAGTTGTTATGCTTGGCTTTTCCCCAACCAGAAGGTAGTAATGGAACTTTCTAATGCTGCCACGTGTGCCCCACTGTATACCACAGACCAGTGACTGAACTGGACAGGTTTCCTGCTCATTTGCCTACCCCATTGAAGAGATGCTCAAAAAACTATCCCAAAAGTCTACTTGTGGGTTAAAGTTCCTCAAAGGAGTGTAGAGGATGTCTGAGAAGGCAACTTTCAATAGTCCTTTTTCACTGTGAAAAAAACAATTTCTTGTCCTGCAGGTTTCCATAAAATTGGGCTAAGGTGACATAGGTACCTAATCTAGAAAAAGAATCAGAGCTGAAAATCCCAGCTAAAGACTCCCAGATAGCCACAGAATCATAGAATCACAGAATCATTAAGGCTAAAAACACCTCCAAGGTCAGCAAGTCCAACCTTCAACCAAATCCCACCAGGACCACTGAATCATATTGCAAAATGCCACACTTTTTTGTTTGTTTGTTTGTTTGTTTGTACACTTCGCTTTTGAACACACCATGTCTTCCTTCATCCAGGACCAGGAATCTTGGAGCCCTTCCACCGGTTTCCCTTGGTATTTTTAAGCTCTCCTTTCTCTTTTGGGCTAATCCTATCCGTTCATGTAATCTCCTTACTGGGACCCTGAGTGCCTGATGCCTGGAGCAGCCTGAGTCTGCACACTGATCTAGTTTTAAGTGACTTTTCCAAGAGTAGGAAGAAAGTGAATGCAAGAGCCAGGAATGGAAGCCAAGTTTCTTGTTTCATAAACTCCTGAGTTAACCACTTCTGCTCATAAGAGTTAAGCACAAAAAAGAACACAACAAAGGGGAGTGAGAAGGAAAGCTTTCAAAGAACCAAGCCCAACATCACCCATTCAGATTTCTTGAATGCCTTGTGTTGCCAAACATTTATGGCTTTGAGCACTGCTGGAATTCTCTAAACTGGTGGATAATTTTCCCCACAAATTTTATTACTGTAGAATTTGATTCTGCTGCCATTATGCATCTTGGTCAGCCCCGCTTTTTGCCCCCAAGGCTGAAAAGAGTCCTTAAGTTCTAAGGGGACAGAAGGCTGCCAAGTGCAGAAACTTTTATTTTGTTTCCTTTTCCTTGAAAATAAAAGGAAATGAGCAGACGAAAGGCACATTGCTCCCTGAGATTTTTCTTTTTAATGAAATTTTCCTTCCCTTGTGATGCTCACTTTTCGCTGCTGTGCTACCCAGGACAAGGAAACACTGACTATGAACCAGATCCAGTGAGAAATTCTCCTCTCAGATCATTTTACTGCTAGGAAAGGCAGGTTTGCTTCTATCTGAATGGTTCCTGGAGGTGATTTGGTTTTGGCAAATCTTGCAGGAGACCTAAACAAGAATTTGCACTTGAAATTTGTGTATTTTCTTTTGGCTCAGAAGGATGCTTCTGACTTTTCAGTTGCAGATTTTAAAAGACTTGATGAGGACTGTGGTGCTCAGTGACCACAATCTGTGGGTCTTTCAGAAAGGAAATCTGGTGGCAAATAGGACTGGGTCTATATTTGATGAGGTTCTTTGAGGTAAAAAAGAAAATGAGAGGATAACAAGATGGGCTTTTTTACCACAATTTAATATGCATGAAAGTAATTTCCACAGCAGTTGCTACAATGAGATCTACACATTTTTAAATTACCATCTACTCTATTTCTTGGGAAAGGAAAAATACCTAAATGAATAAAACCAACAGCAGTGAAGAAGAAGTAGCGTCCGGGCTTCTGATCAGCAAGTGGAAAAAGAGATATATAAAAAAAAGGTGGCTCCTGTAAAACACAGGGGAGAAGGATACTCCAGTAAACAAGACAAAACAGACTTAATTGGAAACAGGCCCCCCCCAGCAGCTTTCTGGATTGGAAGGCAAGTGGAGAGAATGGGAGAGCTGCAGAGAAGTTTGGAAGAACTGAAAAACTCAAAGAAAACCAAGGGGAATTGTATAAAAACAACAGTCTGCTTATAAAAGTAAACAGAGGGGGAAGGGAGAGTATGCAAAGGGAAAACAGATGCACAGTGAGACAGTGCTCGAGAGACAGAGGGAGATGAAAGCTGCCTAAAACAAGAGGGGAACTTAGAGGGGAAAAAAAGGAACAACCAAAAAATCCAAGAGAAATATTAGCAGCAATGCCTTGGTGACCTTCACACAGCAAGATGCTTCTGTTTGTACAGGCCCTGGGGAGGCTGGTGACATTTTATTGACACAGAGGGGCTTACCATGAGGAGCACACTGAGGAGCACACTGAGGAAAACACAGTAATGCTGTCTTACTCAGGATTGGTTTTAAAGTCTCCTCCTTTCTTTGTCTCAGTCTTATAGATCTGAGATGGAAGAGATGAGAAGAAACTCTGAAATTGGGTCAGGATACCCCTCTGAGGTCTGGCTTCCACCTAGATGATCCAAAGAGGGTTCCATCCAACATCAGAAGCTGAGCATCTCCTTCTAGTGGGCTCTGGGTGCACAAAAATCCTATAGGCTTGAACCCAGAAGGTCTACAAAATCATGATTTCCACACAAAGGTTTTGTCCTTTCTGCAAAATAGATGCACAAAAATAACGTGTCATGGAAAAACCTGCTCTCTGGCTTCTCTGGTACCTGTTGGAAACCCAGAGTGCTTCTGAGTCCTTCAAACAAGAGCAGAAGGTGTCCTGATGTCAGAAGTCACTCTGAGCTTTAAATCAAAAGATTAGAGTTTTATAAGTTTATTCTAGGAAGCTGTGCAGGGAGGTTTAAAATATTGCTTTTCCAGCTATCTGTCCTTCTCAGGCAGCTCATCTTGGTGAGTCAGTACAAACTGACTCACTTTTACACAGATAGTATAGGACAAGGAGCAATGGCTTAAAGTAAAAATGAGAGATTTAGATTAAATATTAGGAAGAAATTCTTCCCTCTGAGGGTGATAAGGCCCTGGCACAGGCTGTCCAGAGAAGCTGTGGCAGCCCCATCCCTGGAAGTGTCCAAGGCCAGGTAGGACAGGGTTTGGAGCAACCTGGCATAGTGGAAGGTGTCCCTGTCCATGGCAAGGGGGGGAATGAGATGATCTTTCAGGTCCCTTCCAGCTCATAGAACCATTCCATGATTCTCTGATTCCATGACTCCCTGATTCCATGGCTCTATGATCATAACAAGGCATGGTAGACAGAAAGATCTGTGACTCTTTTGCCAGACTCTGTGACACATGTTTGACCTGTTCCCTTTCAGAGTTTAGGGATTTCCAGAGCTTTGGATGAGTCTCATTGACAGCACTGGCAAAAAAGAGCAAATGACTGGGTCTGGGAGCCAAAGGTGTTCCCAGAGGGAAAACCCAACATCTTGCTCAGTATTATGATTTTGGGTTAGTGCTACAGCATTAAGTGATGCTGCTGTGTTACTCCCATGTGGTATAAAAGCAGAGGATTTATAGATCAGACTTTTATCTTCTTCCAGCCCTCATCTCTCCAGTTTGTCTCATTGACCTCAAAGGTTATGTCTCTATTAGTAAAACAAACACTGCCAGGATTCATTCCTGTGCTTGGAAACTGACACTCTGGTAACCTCCATCCTATTAAACTCTGTCAACTTTAAAACTGCATTCAGCCATTTATTGGAAGTGGTCCCAGGAGTGTGCCTGTTCCTGTCCTTGGGAGCAGTGGGAGAGATGTGGCAGCCTGGCAAGGGCCACTCTGGCAGGGAACACCATCAGGGAGACCTGTCCAAGCACCTGGTTTTCCATGACGTGACCAAGATAAAGAGCAAACTGTCCTGTGACTTCTCATTTCTCTCCATTAGTTCTCACTCTGCTAATATCAAAAACAGTAGAAAATGGTTGTACCTGTCAGAAATACACCCCAACCCTGGTA
Source organism: Certhia americana (assembly GCA_018697195.1). Classification (NCBI taxonomy): domain Eukaryota; kingdom Metazoa; phylum Chordata; class Aves; order Passeriformes; family Certhiidae; genus Certhia; species Certhia americana. The sequence continues at coordinate 3,287,001 of CM031859.1, read as the reverse complement.
AAATTTCCTTCACTTAAAAAAAAAAAAAAAAAAAAAAGCCCAAATCCTTTTAAGACAAATCCCCACAGACATATATAATTTCCTCACCTTGTAAAATTTCACTGGTTTGCCCCGAACTATGGTGTTTGCCAGGAGAATTTTGAATAAAATGAAATCTCTGTCCAAACACAAAAAGGGTAAAATTCCAGTTTCTCCTTTCTGTTTTGTTTAGAGAAAGTCATGAGCTTTTTGTCAAAACCAAATTCACTCATAGTCTGTCTCCTAGAAATGAATTTTTGGATTGCTTTTGTTAAAAGGGACAAACCCACATCCAAAAACTTTTGGATTTAGGACTTAGGTGTGGGCCTATTAACAAGTTAGGAATGCACATGATGCTAGGTTGAAGATCCAGACTTGCCCAAATGTTCAGGGATTGATCAGATCTGTGGTTTTGGTTCAGCTCCATGCCTGGCTTAGAGGGAGGGAAGTAGTTTGGACTTTGCTGATAAGAGAAACTCGCACTTGCATCATTTTAAAATGGTAATATGCTAAATACACCGCAGCAGATTCATAGGGCAAGGCAGCATTTCAAACATTGTGGTGAGTTAACTGAAAGGAGCCATAAGAAATATATACCAGAAGTTAATTTTTTCCAGTTCTTTTCCAGCTCTGCACCCTGCCTGCATTAGTTCTTGTGCCGGGTGGCTTATTTTCACTCAGAGCTGTTTTGGAATCACTATAAAACACAACTGGTGTGCCACAAGGACATGGGGAGTCTCTCAGCTTATATTTTGCAGATGTCCATAATTTAGCTGGACCAGCAGGTGACCAGGATTCCAAAGTCACCTTATGATGGTGATCAACTCATGAACATGGGCAGCTCACAGTAACACATTGAGCCCTGCCCTCGGCCGCTTTCCATCAAACCTGCCATACATATTACATGTTCTCTGCCCGAAATCTGTCCCTTGAGGCTGAAATTCAAAATCTAATAGTGCCTCCTGTCCCTAAAAATATGTGTCAATCCATCTAGGTGGTGGTTTTCCTTACAGGTAAAGCAATCCAGGGAGTTTTCAGGTCTGGATGCAACAATCTGCGATTATGAAGTTTATTTTGACATTTATTAGTTGTTAATGCCAGTGCTTCCAGAGAGCTAAGCACATTCCAGGCAGCCACACAGCATCCTTAGTCTGAACTAGCTGGTAGTTTATGAACATGCTAATACTGAAGGAAACAGCAACAATAAAAAGGTGTTTTTAAAGTTGGGGGTTTTCCCTTTGTCATTAAAGTTCATTTGAGTCACTACTTGTCAGAGGTGTCTCAAAGGTGGAAATATCCACAGGGAAGGGAGCTGCAGAATGACCTAGATAGGCACAATGAGGTCAGTTGGAGCCTGGGTTTGACCCTCTGCAGGTGTAGGGAGTGCCATAACTAACAAGAATTCTTTTATAATCTGGGCAAAAAGCCCTACTGCCTGGACAAAGAGCCTTGGTGACAGTGATAGAAGTTGTGACCAAGAAGGACCAATTCCAGTGGTGCTGGAACCATTTGCCATGGCTGGTGATCCTGAAAACATGGGAATACAGCAGCTCCTTCTCCACTAGAACCCAAAATCCTGAAAGGCTGACACCCTTTTGGATGCTCCTGCCCATCAGTGTCTGGTGCTGTCCTGGATGGAGGAAGGATTTGGATGTCCCTTGGCTCCAGCCAGTCTAATAAATCATTGAAACATAGAATCCTAGAATATCTTGGGCTGGAAGGGACTGTGGAGATCATCTCATTCCAGACCCCTGCCCTGGCCAGGGACACCTTCCACTTGACAAGATTGCTCCGGGCCACATCCAACCTGAAATCCCAAATCCTGAGACAAATGAGCATTATATGGCAAAGTGAGGTCACTGAAACTCAGTTTTGACTTCTCTGGCACGGACTGAGTCATTTCTGAGCAGAGCTGTTCACTCACCAAGCTATTTTGCCTATTCCCTTGGGGGCTGCCATGTAACGTGACAAAGCATTTTCCCTTCTTCCAGAAGAAAAGTTTCTTCCAGCAGATAAGAGAAACTTCTCATTGCAGTGACTCTCTGTGGCAGACACATAGTGAGATAGACGACATGGGGGAAAGATCAGGCAGCTAAACACATCACTTTAGTCTTTCCATATGTATTTATTGATTTGGGGTTTTCCTCCTAAATCCAGAACCTGAAATTCAACTCTGAACTCTACATCTACCTGACTTGGGTGGGCCTTCTGACCTGTCAGGACTTTTCCGTTTTTAAATGATGAGTAACAATACCAGGTAGGCTCAGTAAATGCAGAAAATGCCCCCCTGAAGTAATGTGCAGATCAGAGAGAACACTATCAATGTCCACAGATTGCAAAGGACTCTGTAGAAGTGGTTTTAAATTATGGTGTACTATTTCCTTGCGATAATTCCATATTTCAGAGTTATCTCATACCACACCCTATGCCTCTTCGGAATAAAGTGACACTGGAAACAAAACCCAAATCAGATCCTGATACACAGATCTCTACTATTTCCAATAAACTTCTAAAATAATTTGAATTATTTATACACATTTATTTACAATAAAGGATACTGCTACCAGTGCATATCCTCTAAGAGACCCCCAAACACTGAATTTCTCACTGTAAAGACAAACTTTTTAAATGAAATTTATGCTAACTACATAGGCTTAACCAGCTGTGGCTGCTCCGAGTGCACATGCCACAGCACAGGTGTGCTGAAAGCCTGGATAAGCCCTTCTCCAAGGATGAATCTGTCTGCTTCCCTGGGTGAAGGCAGCAGCCACTGCTGCTCAGAAATACCGCTCCAGGCTGCTCCCAAACTGCCAAAGGCTTTGGTTATATCTCTCTGTGCTCCTTTTATTTACAGCCATAAAGAGCAACAGATAATCACAGATGTGTCAGTCTCCAGATCCAACATCACCTTTGGGGTCCCAAATCCAGACTGTTAAGAAGTCAGGAACCTAAGGAGGCTGCCGAGTCTAGGCTGGGGCACTCCCACTGAACAGGCCAGCAGCCCCAAAAGGGTGGAAATGGCTCGGCTTGAAAGTTTTACAAGAGCTCGGGAGGAATGAGGGCTTGTGAGAGCCAGACAAGATGCCTGGGAGCTTAAACAATGCTGAGTGTGGCTCCAAAAGCACTCCCTGTGGACAGCCCATCCTTTCAGCACAGCCAGAGATCGCCCACACGTCTTCAGAGCCCGTCGCACGCCCCGCGCCGCGCTGATGGTGCACAGCAGCTGGGAGCTGAGCAAATAAGCAGCCACTGCTGTGCTGGATGGGGGAACATCCTGGTGTTCTTACGGCATTCCTTGTCAAGTTTTCAGGCTCAAATGGGTCCCACATGGGGGGGAGAGCATCAGGCCCTGTTGGCAGGCTGGAGATTTGGAGGCTGGAGCACTCCCCACCTCCTTCTCGTGGAAACAAAGCATCTTTTATGTTTCCTTGCAACCAGGACAAGGGGCTGGAATAAATCATCGAGTGACCCAGCCACTCCCCTGCTATTATAATAAGCAGCTGGAGGGCCACCAGGCCCGGGCACCGTGCTCGTCAAACAGGCGCTTTCCCGCTTGCCTTTTATTGGGATTCACTGGTGGCACTCTGGGGGTTTGTCGCTTCTTTCTTTGCCTCCTACTGTCCAGAGACACTACCAGTAAAACCCCAAGGCGATATTAAAAAGGAGAGGCTGGGCTGGCAGCCAGCTGTTGCTACCAGATGTGCCTGTGAGCATCACAGAAAAAGGCAATTTAGCCGATCCAGCCTCCTCGCAAAGTGGAGCCCATTGTTCGATGGGGCACAACAAGCAACTGCAGGAGGTTAAATAAATCCCAGGGAAGAACTATTTCAGGCTGGAGAAAGTTTCCAGAAAGGTGCTTATTGCTGCAGAAAGGCTAGGGAGCTCTCCAAGCAAACAGTAGGTGCTCAAACACCAACTTTTGTTGCACTATGGCAGCAAAAATAAACTTTTGCATTTTTAAGCTCACATGGAAGATAATGGCAGTGAAAAGTGCATTTAAGGGATCAAAGTGAAGTTGCCCATGTATCCAAGTTGGATGGGATTGACTGAAAAATCATAGAATCATAGAACAGTTTGGGTTGGAAGGGACATTTAAAGATGGTCTAGTCCAATCTCCTGCAATAAGCAGGGACATTTTCAATGAGATTAGGTTACTCAGAGCTCAGTCCAACCTGACCTTGAATGCTTCCAGGGATGGGCAACTGCCACCCCTCTGGTGCCAGGACTTACAGGACTTTGAAGATGAAGCAGATCTAGTCAAAAGCAGATGTCCAAGCCTTTTGCTGATGTTTTAAAGTCACCCTCCCTCCATCCTTCCCTTGTCTTAGTCTGTGCTGCCCTACACAGAGGTGCTGTCCACTGCAGCTCACAGGGACTCTCTTCTATCTTGAGCCACAGCCTCAAGGAGCAGCAAAGAGATGAATTTGGAGATGCCCTGTGAACCAGCTGCTTTTCTGGGCCTGCTGCCTCTTCTCCTGGAAAAGGAGAAGTGCAGCTGGGGGGAGGAGGCTCCAGCTGGGAAGGTGGGGAGGGTGAGAGGAAAACCATGAGGGAAGTGCCTGAGCAATTTCACAGCAGAGGCAGTGTATGAAGTTGCCTCGGTTCGTGGTCTGCACTCTGGGGTCTGTCTGTGGGAAGCCTGCAGGGGTGTTGCAACCTGCCAGTGCCAATAAACATCACCACAAGACCAGAGGAGCTCAGGGCCTGCAATATGAAAGGCAAAGAGAGGAAAATTAGAAGCAAAAATATGAAGTTAATAAAAATCTTTTATCCAATCAGACTCTGAAGAGAGCGCAGCCATGGGCTGGAAGCAGCAGCCGGGCGCTCCAAGCCCTCACTTTGCTTAATTACCTAATAGCTTGCAGAGCCCCTCCAGCTTTATGAGTTGCACATTTACGTGCAGCTGTCCTGCCTTGCAGGAGCCGTGGTAGCTGCTGGGGGGGTGTCTCTGCCTGTGCCCCCTGCCTGCATGCAGAGCAATGGGGCTCCTTGGCCCAGATGCTCCACATCTCAAGGTTTGAAATAGGTAAATCCCTTTAGGTAAATAATCTTTCTTATAAACTACATAATTTGTCTGCTAAGGGGGATAAATTCCTCCTCCCTGCTGTTTGCACAGCAGGTCCTCTGGGAGGTTTGTCTGAGCCCCTACTCCCAGGACACAGGGTTGATGATTTCATGAAGATCAGGAATTGTGCCTGTGGCTTGCTGGGGGCTGGAATAGGCTCTGCTTTGGTTTTCCTGCTGCAAGAAAACCCCTTCCCAGCTCAGCCTCTGTCTCCTGCTGAGAGCAGCTCCCAGAGCAGGAGGTGGGTGGGATACTCGGATGGGGCTCTGAGCAACCTGGCCTGGCTGAAGATGTCCTCACTCTGATTCTCTGCTGGAAAATTTTCTCCCAGTGATGGGTGCACTTTGCAGGAAGGACAAGGTTGGAACACATATTCCCAGGATCACGGCAGCACCCTGGACCCTGATAAATAATGGGGTTGGGCACAGTAAACATTTTATTTAGTTTCAGGTTGAGGCAGATCTAGTGAAGTTTTTCTCCAGGTTGGACTTCTGAGGACTGCTGAGATGTGTTGTCTTCCCTGTGTCATGGGATCCCTGCTGCATCCTGGGCAGAGGAGTCTGCAGACTCCATCCCAGCATCCCAGTTTTGCCAGAGCAATCCCCTTGTGTCCCCATCCAGTGTCTGAGCTGCAGACTCAGGCATTTCAGGACTGGCATTCTGGCACCAGGCTGTGCTGATGGCCAGAACAGCTCTGTGCAGGCAGAGAAAGCCAAGCCCTGTCTTCAGCAGATGGTTGAGGGCCAGGAAGAGTTCCCTGTGCTGAGAAAAGCCTGCTTGGTACCTGCTGTCTCAGCATTCTCAGGAAAAAGCAGTGGATGTAGATGTCTCTGATCAACATGAACTTCTTTGCAAGATGCCCATGACTGCAGCACTTGGGCTTTGATTAACGAACACCTGGCTTAGCAGGGCAAAACATAAAGGAACCACCTGCAGAAGTGCTTGTCCAGAAGTCATTACCCCTGGGCTTTGGTCCCAGCCCCTTTCTGGGGCAGTATGTCTACCCAGGAGGTCATGGAAAACCCTGATGGGTTTTTCAGGGCTCTTAAGCCCAGAGGCCAGAAGTTACACTCATGGTTGACATGCAGGGATGAACACTGACCATCTGAAAGGAGCTGGGGGCTTACTGCTGCAGCTGAGCACCATTAACCCCACCTAGTCATTTATCCCCAGGAAACTGAGCCATATCACAGAACTGGAGGATAAACGGGCTGAGGGGACTTTGTGGGATCATCTTATCTGACCCTCTGCCATGTGACAACATCAGAGAGCCTTTGTTTCAACACCTTTTGGTGTTGCAAGATAAAAATGAGGAAGGAGAGAGAAAGGAGGAGAAAATATAAAGTGCTTAACAAAAGCTGCAGTGTTACTGATTCAGTGCTTCCCCCTCTGTTGTTCCCTCTCAGCTGGCAGTCAGGTGGAGACATAACACATATGTGGGCCCATGAAAATGCTCCAAGGGCTGGAGCTTCTCTGCTCTGGAGACAGGCTGGGAGAGCCAGGGCTGTTCACCTGGAGAAGAGGAGGCTCTGAGGAGATCTTAGAGCACCTTCAATGCCTAAATGGGCTAAAGAGAGATGGAGAAGGAAATTTATCAAAGACAGGGGTAACAGGACAAGGAGGAAGGGTTTCAAACTAAATGAGAAGATATTTAGATTAGATATTAGGGAAAAATTCTCTGTGAGGGAGGTGAGGCCCTGGCTCAGGTTTCCCAGAGAACCTGTGGATGCTCCATCCCTGGAAGTGTTCAAGGCCAGGTTGGACAGGGTTGGAGGAACCTGGGATAGCAGCAGGGCATGGAAGGAAATGATCCTTTAGGTTCCTGCCAACCCAAACCACTTGAGTCTATGATATCTGATGAGGGAATATTTCTTAAGGCACAAATAATTTCAGTGAAAGATTTGTGTTGAACATCTGATTTGTTCATTAGGAAGATCTTCCTGCTTCCTTGTTCTACTTGAAATAAATACAGCAAAAATTCAAATCAATATTGTGCCTTTACAGGGTGTGTGAAAAAAAGTTCACACAGATGTGTCTTTTTCTACATTTTGCAGCTCCATTTTCCAAATTTGGGCTTATTGAGAAATCATTTTATCACACCTGGAAAATATAAGTAAAATAAACATTTTTTCATACTCATTGATATTTTTGAAATAGAAACTGTAAGGCTTCCATTAAATCCCAGTCAATTTTAAAAGTTCTGTAGATAAGTTAAAATGTTAATGATTCAGAAGGAAATTTCATATCACTTGAGAATAAAATAAAAATTCCATTCTGTAAATATTAAACAGAGAGAAAAAAACTATCTCATTTCCCTCAAACTGTTCTGTGTAGGAAACTTGATGTCACAATGTCCTGGGAAGAAAAGACTATCCATGGTTTTTTTGAGTTGCAGAAGAGGAAGATGGTAGATACTTGCTTAATTGAATATATGAAAATGTATTAATAGTTTCTTCATGGAAAGACTTTTCACTATGCCCAAATGTATAATCTTAGACTGCAACTGGTAAAGAATGTGTAAATCTGGATTTTCATCCCCAAAGCTCATGTTTTGATTCTTATTGCCTTTTTCCAAAACATCTCAAAGTCCCACACTGGGCACTTATGAAAATCTGCCCATTTTCTGAGTGACCTCCCCTCAGCAACTGAGCTCTTTTAAAAACACAACTTCAGTAGGGAGAGCTGACCACATCTGTAAATCTGGAACAGCTTTTCAAAGAGAACTAGATGTCAGCTTTGGAAAACACTGGTAGGCGTTTATACACCGGGATAGAAACCAATATTTATACATATATAACCTGTTCCAGTGGCTCATCAGCCTCTGAGTAAAGAATTTCTTCCTTATATCTAATCTAACCCTGCTCTCTGTGGCTTTGAAACCTTTCCCCATTGTCCTGTCACTCCAGGTCTCAAGTCTCTCTCCAGCTCTCCTGGGGCCCCTTTAGGCACTGTAAGAGGTTCCAAGTTCTCCCTGGAGCCTTCTCTCCTCCAGGCTGAACAATCCCAACTCTCCCAGTCTGATTCCACAGAAGAGGAGCTCCAGCCCCCTGATCAACTTACTGCCTCCTCTGGATTTGTTTCAACAGTTCCACGTATTTCTGGATTTGTGAGCCCCAGACCTGAATGCAGAACTGCAGTTGGGGTTTAGAGGACATGGTTTAGTGGTGGATTGGCAGTTCCAGGTTGAATTTGATGATCCTAAGGGTCTCTTCCCACTAAAATAGCTCTATAATTCTATGATTCTATAAACTGACTTTTAATCTTCAGTTGTCCTGTTATCCTGTTTTTAAGGTTTTATTTCAGGCAATCAGGCAGCAAGTATAACTTGTGCTCCCTGCTCAGAGTAAGCAAAACTTGCAGAGTGAGTTTGGTATGAGCTTGGGGGTTACACAGTCTGAAACCAGCTTTAATACCAGATCTGACACTCGTGGCTTCAGTGGAGATGCATGGATGAGCAACAAGTGAATATTTGTTCCTCCTGCCCTGCATCTTAGTCCCTAAACCCATCCTGCCAGCATGTGATGCAGTGAGGGCTGGGTCTGGCTCCTTTGTGAGCTCATCACACATGGGGATTTCTGGAGACAGGGGGGATTTGTGAGCCCCAGACACTTCTCAGTGGCTGCAGAGGGCTGGTCCATCTGCTGCATGGTGTTCACTTACGTGGAGTCAGAGGAGCTGGCTGCCAGCTCCCAGCAGACAGATCAAACCAGCTTAAAAAGGGATTAGTATCTGAAGACCGGATGGAATTCCCTGACATTGCCCCTTAAAAGTTTCAGGTGGAGGATAAAGAAAAATCTTGTAACCCGAAACCTTCTGATGTCCAAATTGTTATGTTACATAGGAAATCTCCTTCTTTCTTACAGCCCCTGGTGGACTTTCACTGATGAGTGAGTGGGCCATCTGTTTAATTTCACGATTAACGTGTGTGCTGTGCAGTTACAAACAATTTCCTCCCTGTCCGGCTGCCCGTGTCTGAAGTGTAGCTGATTTTGGTCCAAAACCCACAGCAGGGCGTGTAATTAATAAGGGTAATGTTGTGATATGATAAGTGCTGCAGTGTGGTGTGTGGTTGGGCCCATTGTTAACCCCAGAGCTGTTAATTTCAGGGCAATGTTTTAAGCTGATTTACGTGGGAGATAAGCAAATTCATCTGTATTACAGCAATAAGACTATTTAGCACTTATCCAGCTGCAGATCTTAAAACAATTTGCAAACATTAATGAATTAAACTCCGTGTTCAGTCAAGCTGCAAACAAGATTACAGTGCTATAGCCCCATTTCTAGAAAGAAATCGAGAAGAGTGGGAGAGAAATCGCTGTTTTACCGGCCCAAACTGAGAGAAACTGCCCCCAGTTTTTATTAGAAATTATAAGAGTCCTATTGTGTGGCTGTGTACTTCTTAAGACACCTGAGACAAAACTCCCTTTAACTTTGATGCCCATTCAATGCTAGGTTTCCCCTTACAATTTAATAGTGAAATATCCCTTTACCAAAATGTTGTTCAAAACACACCACTGATAAATGAAGGAGGAGTGGGTGAGTTTTTCCTGTGGTGTTCTGATCTATACTAGGAAAAAAAATGTCTTTTATGCCCCATTTATCTATGCCTGCGTCTTCTCTGACTCTACTCAAAAACAAAATGAGAAAGGTTTACATTTTTCAGCAGTCAGTCAGGGCTATACCCAGCTCTGTGTAATCAGTTAAAAGAGTCCTGGCGGTTTGCAGTGACTCCAGCTCAGATCCTGAGGATAAATGTTACTTTTTAGTTACTTTAAAGTCAGGCAGCTCGGCAGTAAGCTGGCCAAGCTCACCGAGTGAGCAGAGGATTTTTTAGCTGCCCCAAAAAAAGCCCTCGCTAATTAAACAGGACTTGCTTCCATAGGTTTGCAGGATGCGGCTGTGCCCTGCAGGCATTATCCCTAGGTGGGGTGAGACGTCCCTGGTAAGGCAGCTGCAATGGTTTTTACAGGGTTTCACAGCAGGAATACAGACTCGGTTGGATGTGATCCTGATTGCTTGTGCCAGGCATTTGCTACCCAGTTGAAAGGGTAAATTGGGGACTTCAAAGCCTCATCAACCTGCAAATCAAATATATCCACAGCTGGAGAGACCGTGCACAGCAGAGGATGGGAGGAGATGGGCAAGATCAACCTGAGCACAGGTCTGATGAGGAGCAGCTGAGGGAGCTGGGAAAGGGGCTCAGCCTGGAGAAAAGGAGGCTCAGGGGGGACCTTGAGGCTCTGCACAACTCCCTGACAGGAGGGGACAGCCAGATGAGGTCGGGTTCTGCTCCCAGATAACAAGGGACAGGATGAAATGGCCTCAAGTTGTGCCAGGCAAGATTTAGACTGGATAGCAGGAAAAATTTCTGCACTGGAAGGTTGTTTAGGCATTGGAACATGCCATCCAGGGATGGAACATGCCATCCCTGGAAATGTTGATGTGGCACCAGGGATGTGATTTAATGGTGGGCTTGGCAGTGCTGGGTTGACAGTTGGACTTGATGATCTTAAAGTTCTTTTCCAACCTTAATGATCCAATAATTCTGTGATTCTATGAGAAGAGCTGTGGGCATCCCCCCTCTGTACATGGATAAAGGATCGGAGGAACATCCAGCCAGATTTGCAATGAGCTCCACAGCCAACACCAGTGGCATTCACCCTTTAGGTGTTCCTATAAGTGGCCATGTTTCCTGAAGCCTCGGTGATCTGAAGTGGCCATCTCTGGCCACCAGTGTCACAGAATGGCCACCAGTGTCACAAAAAGGTGGTTCTCAGGTGCTCTGCCCACTCTTACAAATCAGGGCAGGGTCATGGTCTCCATTTTGACTCAATGATCTTTGAGGTCTTTTCCAACTTCAGTGATTCTGTGATTTTACCCCTGACAAACTCTGACGACACGTCCTGCTGCATGGTGCATCCCATTGTTGTCTGAGATTCTTGTGAGTGTCCCCTGTGATCTGCAGTTTTGTGGCAAGATTCGCAGTTTTGTGTCAGAAAAAAAAGTGTGAGGTGCTTCCAGCTGCAGGTTTTTAATTGCTGGTGTCACCAAAAAGAATGTCTTCTGGGTCTTTGTAAAACCTAGGGAGAGATAGGGACCCACAGGGAAGAGGAAAGCTGCATTTATCTAGCTGGCATTCCCTGATGTATGAGCTGGGACACTCATCGTAAGCGCTTTGCTCACAGACAGAAAATAATCACTAACAGGAACTTTTCCCCTTCAGCTCATCTAAAAAAAAAAAAAAAAAAAAAAAAAAAAAAAAGTGTGCCAAGAAAACTCCTATCCAGGGCCTCCTAGACACTCTCCCAGTGCCAGAGGATGATCTTTGAACATCTGTTACAGCTCTGCACATGAAAGGCTCACAGGCACATTAGTTTGCATGTCCAGCCATCCTATCTCCAAGGGGGATGTGCTCATCGCTGACGGAGCTATCTGCAGGATGTGATTGCTCACGCTGCACCCAGGTACTTGGCAAGTGAGGGGGGTGACGACGTTCTTGGCATCACACCTGCCCGTGTGATGAGCCAGGGGCGGGATTTCCACATTGCTGTCTCCCCCGCCCGGGATGAGAGTGGCTGCGAGCTCACAGCTGGAGCTGGCCGAGCCCAGCAGCTCCAGAGGGAGGATTTTGTCTCTCCTTTCAAGGCAGAGCTGTGAAAAGACTTGCACTTGATGGGTTTTTCCTCTCTAGCTAGACCGAAGGTGCGTGAACTTGGTGGTCTTTGCTGCAGCTTCTGATGTTTTTTAGGTAAAGTGTTCTGCTTCCTTTCCTTGGGGTGACTTGCAGGAAGTAACACAGCACCCTGACCCCTAAAATGCAGGTGGAGCTTTCCTGTTGGTTTTAGAGCAGCCCCAAAATCACCAAGGCACTGTCAGAGCTCCTGTTGGTTTGCTTTGACTACGAAACCCACCTTCACTAAAGCAGCATCCTCACCTCCCTGCCTGCCAGCATGATACCAGTGTAGATTGCCATGAGTTTTACAGCCCTGCATTTATGCCAAATCAGCTAGAAATCACCCCAGAAGGGTCAGGTGTCTGGAATGCCTTGTGTTTCTTGTTATTTTCCCAGTCAGAAGTGCTCACAGTAAGCAATGCTCCCCAGGGCAGCTCTTACAAATGAATCAGACAGAGTCATGATGCTCTGGTCATCTCTGTGTCTCTCTTTTATCTCTTCTACATATTTATTTCAAAGAAAGTGTTCAGGCTGTTCTTGGGGCAAAGTTCAGTTCAGTCCCCTGCTATATCTTAGAGTCACAGACTCATTAAGATTGGAAAAGCCTGCTGAGACCACTGAGTCCCACCATACACCAGCACTGCCAAGTTCCCCACAAACCATGTCCCCACCTTCCACATCCACATGTGTTTTGAACAATTCCAGGGATGGTGATTCCACCACTTCTCAGGGCAGACTCACCTGTGGGTGCCTGACCCCCCTTTCAGTGAAGAAATTTTTCTTAATATCCAATCTAAACCTCCCCTGGCACAACTTCAGGCTGTTTCTTCTTTTCTGGACACTTGTTACATGGAAGAAGAGAATAATCCAATAATGTATCCATTTTTTACTTGGATTTAAGAATTTTTGGTTGATATAAGCAATGCAGAGAAGAACACCTGGTTTCACACAGGGCACCAGGCAAATGCCACACCAGTGACAGCTTTTTGTCACCAGTGGTAGGGGCTAGGGTTACATCTCATTGCTGGGAGATAGAACACTTTTTCCTTGGCCAGATGTTGATCTTTGTGGTTGTGGGACTGCCTCCAGAACAAGGAGACACAGAGATGGGGCAAAACTGCATCCTAAATCTTACCAGAGCATCAGTCTCTCTCTCTCTCTCTTTTTCTCAGTCTCACTCCATTTAATTCAACTCTTACTTTCCAATTTGCAACAGTGTGTTATTTTTGTCTCTGCAGACACAAATCCAAATCCTGATCTCATTAATGTTAGTGGCAAAACTTCCAATAACATCAATTGCACCAGGACTTGGCTCACTGCGAAGAAAATGTTGTTCTGAAGGCAATATGTACTGCCACAAGGTTTCAGACATCCATAAATCCATCAGACCAATGAGTATTTCCATCTGCCATCCAGCATTTGGAGTCATGTGTGTTAACAATATGAGCTAGAAGTGAAAGTTACCAGCAAATGCATTTCTGCAACCATTTCTCCCCCTCTTATTGACGAGGCTTTTGCATTTAGTGGCAGAAGGATAAGGAAGATCTTCCAGAGCACAGTAGTTTCTGTGTTAGTTGGGTCTTGCATGTCAGTGTGATGGACACCTTGAAAATGTTGTAGTAAGACCTAAAAATGTTGGTCTGGTTGTAGGAAATCTGAGTTTATTTCCCAACTCTGCCACCCAACCTCCTGTGCGTCCCAGGACAAACCATTTGATCTCACTGTGCCTCAGTCCCTCTGTTACAACATTTCTAACTCCTATCCTTTGCCTATGCAAAATTAATTACAGGCAAGGTTGTAGTACAAATAATAATAGGAATAATAATAGTAATAATAATAACAATAATAATGAAAATCTGTTCTATACACAGCATCAAATCTTAGCCACCCGCATCTTTCTAGCTACGTTCTGGCAGGACTCTCACAGCTGAGCAGCACACACAGGAACCCTTTAGCTGGGGGAAAAAAAAAAATCTTTCCCTTTCCTGGTGAATAATTTTAGGACTAGACTGGTAGCAAAGCCAGAGTGCAACCTGGAGGCAATTTAGCTGGCGTTCTGAAATGAGTTTTATTTAAGTCCATAAATGTTTTTGAAAAGAGTCTGTTTTAACAGAGGCCAGAGTGCCCTGGGGTAACTCTCTTTAAAGAGCTTTGTTTGGTTAATAATGATTTGTAAACGCTGTCTGTGGAAGTGCTGCTGCCACTATCTTGGAAAAGTCTCTGCTGGGAAACACAGGTACCCTGTGTTTGCTGAGGTGCTTTGAGTGTTTTCCTTTCCAATAATGCCTGCCAGTGCCCTGACCCTGTGTGGCCACAGAGAAAAGATGCTCAGCTGAATGACCATGGTCTTGTGCTGCATCCACACATCCACTTCTTTGGTGGCAGATGGGATGTCCCCATGGGGAGCAGATGGCATTGCCGTGGGATCTGGGGAGATGAACACCTTGGGGAACTCACCTGATCATTTCTGAGCAAGGACAACCCCTGGCAGATCCCTGCTGCCACCGCAGCTGGATGTGCTGTGGTGTGAATAAAGGACACATCTCACCTGTCAGAGGGAGGACTCATTTTGTGGCACAGAGAGGGTCCTGCTGGGATGGTGAGTAGTTGCCATGGGATCCCCTGAACTAGGAGGCAAAGCCACAAATCCTGGCATTAACTGTCAGAGAAAGGAAAAGATCAGTAATTTCAATCTCTATATTTGTATTTAGTGGAAAGAAGGACTTCTAAGTGACCTCGAGAAATATTTAGAATTGTACTTGCTGCTGCTGCCTCTCCAAGCATGGACTGTGTGGAAACACGATGCCTGCTATTTCTGCTAAAATCCCACAGTTTGGTTTCTCTGCAATCACTGTTTCAAGCCTCTGGGTCCTTTCAAAGAGCCCAGCTCCCTCTTGCAGGGACCAGCAGCACTATTTCCAGCCCTCAAATCTACTCCAGCAGCTTCAGTTTGGATAAAATTACAGCAGCCATCAATCCAGGGCACTTACTCCAGAGCCGACGCTAATCACCACAGAGGGGAAGGAAGCAATTTTCTTCACACTTTATTACTGTGCAGCTCTATACTTACAGATCTCAGTGCTGCTCTTTATTTTGCATCCTTGAGGAGCATCCATCACCATCCAGTGATGGAAGACTGACAGAAAACCAGGCTGGACAGACCACTGCAGGCAGGATTCACCTGACTTAACTGCAGCTGACAAGCTTGGCTGATGCCAGTTATCATTTTCTAGTTGGTGGAGAAACTGGGATGATTCATCCCATGCTAGGAGAGGTGTCTGAGGCAGCCAGGATAAATCACCCTTCAGAGGCCCAGCTCTGTAGGTGGAGCCCATACGATTCACTCCTGTGAGATTCCAAATTTCTGGATGGCAGTAGTAGAGAGAGGTGTTCCTCACCTCTCCTGCCTGTGGGTGCTGTATTCCTGACCCTCTGCAGCAGTTCTCCTTCAGATGAATGAAGATCTTTCAATTCTCATCATTCTCCTTCTGATGAATGAGAGTCCAGAAGATTTGCTTTTGCTTAATACAAAATTGCCCCAAGCATGCTGCCTCTTAGCAGGTGGATGCAGGACACTAGAGCAAAATGGATGTGTAATAATAATAATAATAATAGTTATTATTATTATTATTATTATTACTGGTTGGGAAAGGCGAAATAGAACAGCTGAAACTTAGCAGAAGGGGCCAGTGAGAAGTCCTGTTCCAAAATGATTGTGCACTGAGATGAGGTGGAAGAGGAGGGGAAGTTTTATTAATTATCATACTTAAACCTGAGTGCAATGGCAAACATTGCTGCTTTTAAAACTTCCCAGCTGTTCCTTCCTTTGTTCTGGCGACTGCTTGGAAGTTTGAGCAGTGATAAAAGCAAGGGCTCTTAAAGCAGTTTGCAAAGTTGTAGGAGACTTTAAACAGCTGGTATGATAAAACACCCACATTTCCCCTGACAAATGTAAGCTCCACCGGTAGCTTTTAGTACAGGGATCTGTACCAGAGCCATAAAAGAAATCAAATGGTTAAGTGTGGAGGTGAGGTCCTGGGTTTTCCCAGCTCAGTAAAGATATATCCAACCAGCCATTATCACACAGGTGCACGTATATCATTCAACATCAGACATCAAGGAAAAATAATCGCCTGGAGCGAGAGAGTAAAGTTCAATGAAAGTTTGAAAGCGTTACACACCAGCACTCCTGGAAGGATAATCAGACACACACACACATACAGAGAAAAAAAATTACTCCCATGCTTTTGTTTGGTTGATGAGTTTGGGTTTTCTGGCTGCATCAAATGAGATCCACAAATCCGTCTTCATTAGACTTCTTCTCAAAACAATTGTACATTTCCTGGAAGCTCATTAACAGAGGAGCATTGCCAGGCTCTTATTCATAATGACCCTGATTCAACAAAGTAGTTAAACATGTGCTCTGGGACTGATGATTTATAATAGAAAGTATAAAACAAACCCAGGTTTCTTCTAAGTTATAGGAAAAACTAGGCCCAGATTTCATTTGCATTTTTAGTAAAAATTCTGGTCAATCTCTCTTTTTCTTTGATCTGATTTGTTTTACATAATATGTCAAATATCTACCTGTCTATTATTTCATCACTCAGCATAAATTCGTGTTGAGCTCAAAATACTTGATGACTCCACCTCAGCATCTATTGATTCCTCCTTCTCTCTTCTGAAATACTTCAAACACTCCAGAGGCTGAGAGGGCAGCAGCTGTTACCTGTTGAGCACAAGGATATAGAATCATGAATGATTTGGTTGGGACAGGCCGGAAGGTTCATCTATTCCAACCACTCTGCCACAGGCAGGGACACCTTCCACTAGACCAGGTTGCCCCAAGCCCTGGCTTTGAACAATTCCATGGACAGGGTAGCCACAGATTCTCTGTACCAGGGCCTGACCAGCCTTTGAGTAAAGTATTTCTTTCTAACATCTAATCTAAATATACCCTCCTACATCCTAAAGCCATGTAAGTAAACGTCTTTCATGTAGGTTTAAATTTATTTTTCAATAGCTTAAATATCTTTTCCTATTGCAGTTTCCTCACTAGAATAGATTCCCTGTTCCTGGCTGAACTGTGATCCAGCTTTGGTCCTTGTTCCAACCACCTCCAAGGCATCAGCATCTTCTGCTGCTTTGCCCAATTTATTGCTACTTCACCGTTCCTGTTCCCGTAGGATGATAGCCCCAACAGTGATTAATCCCTTTCTACATCCTAAACTCTGTATAAACATGTAGTCAGAGATTAACATCCCTCTGAGAAGCCTATAACCTAAATAGATGAAATAAATTAGGAGGTGAAGTGATTTGCCAGGAGGAAAAGCTGATTTTTGGATTTGCACCTGATGGCGCCAGGTCTCGGTGCCTGGTCATTAATCCCCCGTTCCCCAGGGGAGCACGTGTGTTACCTGCTGGAAGCCCACAGCTGGAAAACTTTCCAGCTACATCTTTCCTACATGCAGTTCTGCTGGAGACAGATCACTCCTTGCTTGACACATGGAGTTGTACGAAGTCTCATTACAGAAAATGTTTTATGCTGTCGATCTTCCAAAGCGTCGTCGCTGCCAGCAGGGCACTGGCTTCAGAATGGGTGGATTGTGCTTCCAAAAAGCTAATTAAAATCATTAGTGGCTCCCTCAGATCAGTTGCCAGAAGCTATCCTTCATGACAGCAACCTCACATTCCCCTTGTCTGCTTGGGTACATTTAAGAGTTATTCTGAAGTTTATTATCTACCTTTTTAAAAATAATTCATGGTTATTTTATGGTAAGGGGAGACATCTTAAAATGATTATGTATACCCAGATAAGCAATAAAAATCACAGAGGTCAACAAAGAGAGGGCCTGTTTTGAATGTTACAAGTGTTCTGTATCTGCTGCTGGGTTCAGGGCCAGAACCTCTGCCAAATCCCCTGAAGTCAGATATTTTTGCACTCTCTGCCTGTTACAAATGGAAGCTAAAAAGCTGCTCAATGGGAAGGGGATGGAAAGATGAAAGGGGAATTCTCAAGCAGAAAATAGTCATAAGACAATATCACCATTTAGGATTTCTTCTTCTTTGCCCTGAATTTCTATTTCCCTCATCCTCCACCATTCCCAGGTTTGCATCCTTTGGAAATGAATAGAAACAATCAGATAGACTTGTTTTCACACAGGCAGGTCTATGTCTGTAATATGGATAAAAACTTTGACAGGATTTATACTGCTTACCTGAATACCAAAGAGTAGAGCTGCATTAAGTCCCTGGACTGAGAAGGGTGCTTCAGTTCACTGAACACAGGGTGTGACCCTCTATAAATCAAAATAATACTGCTCTCCTCTGAACCCTTTCTTTTCCTGTCTGTTTCAAGTGTATTTTATTTACCTTCCCCTGTTGGTACAGTGGATTCTCCAGGTGCTGACACATGGCATTTTGAGATTTGTAAGCCACATTACACCTGTGAAGTGCCTGGTGACAGCTGTGAGAGGTGCATTTGTTCCAGTTCTGCTCAGAGCTGCTGGCTACAGCCATTTGTATGGAAAACTTTGAGCTGTAGTCATGTAGATTTAGATTTAGTCATTAGGAAGAAATTCTTTACTGTGAGGGTGGCAGGGCACTGGAAGAAGCTGCCCAAAGACACTGTGGCTGCCTCATCTCTGGAAGTATCCAAGGCCAGGTTGGATGAGGCTTTAAGCAACCTGGTCTAGTGAAAGGTGTTGCTGCCCATGGCAGGGGAATGGAAATAGATGGTCTTTAAAGTCCATTCCAACCCAAATCATTCTATGATTTTGACAGGGAAATTGAGTGTCTAAAACAAAGGATTTGAGGCTACTGAGAGCAGTTCTTTGTGTGGCGGATTGCTTTCATGGACATGGAAACTCATGGTGGAAACATGGTTCTAATAATTAAATTCATTTGGATATTTTATGTAGAGTGTCAGTTTAGCTTTGTAATAATAAATTCCAGTTTTTCTTCTGTTTGCAGAGATTTAACTCTTACTGGAAGAATCACTTCTGTTCAATTCTGCTTCCCACTCACCAATCAGCTCTAGTGCCATGGATTTATCCCCCTACACAGTTTTTAAAAAACACAAGATCACCTGTAATACGGGGCTGCACATTGCATCTCTGCTCAGGGCTGACAGTGACTCCAGCAAAGAGCAGCTCTGAGTGATTTTGTCCAAAAAAGAAGATGAAAAGAATGTTCTTTGTGCCTGCCTCCTACAATGAGTATCTTCCATGGTAATGAAAGGTCCTGGTCCACTTCCTGCCTCTCCCACCTGGAAAGGCTACATAAAAAGAATAGCATTCCCTGGCTTTAGCTGTGTTGCTGTTCAGTTAGAATTTGCTAAAATTAGTTGAAATAGCCATTGAAAGCCAAATATATGCAGAAGTTTCTGCAAGTCTGATTTCTGCCATGCAGAAAGGCTGTACCTGGAACAGCTGAGCCACACTGCTCAGTGACAGCCACCTCTGCAGCCATCCTGCAGGGAAGTAACAATCCATCCACATTCCTCAGTTCATAGTGAATGACCACAGTTGCTTTGTGCATCCCTCACCTAATGACAGGCTGCCTTCAAAAGTTTTACAGCTTTTTTTTTTTTTTTTTTGGTAGTAGGAAGCATCCTTCCAGTGAACATAAGACCATTTGATGTTACAATAAACCATTCTGCTGGCTCAAATCAAAGATGAGGCACTGAGGTGTTGTAAAAATCTTTGAGTCAACAAAAGACAGCTGGTTGAATCATTTCCCAGATTTTCATATGACTCATAAATTTGTTACATAGTGAGGAAATTCCCTGAAAGCTTCTTGGCAGGCACCACCAGTCTGACCAGTAGCTAAGAAACACATAACCTTCCAGTTATAGGGAGGGAGCAGTGTGGGGAGGAAACAAAGAACACTCTGCCTTCAGGTTTGAGCCTGGGGTCAGTTGGAAATGCATTTCTGCCACCAAAGCCACAATCCTGCTGCATAAGGGGACAGGACGTTGAAGTGACAGCTCTGGGTTGTTATGACAATGTCCAGAAGGGTCTTGTCTCCTCCTCTCTCTCATTCCACCCCACTGCACTCGTGCACAGAAACACCCATGTCCAGACTCCACAGGGCTGACCTGGTGGTGCAGATACCTGTATCAGCCAAATACAGAAAATTACACCCTTATCCATGTTAACTAAGAGCCATAAATTCATAAATGGTTTGGGTTGAAGGGACTTGAAATATCAACTCATTCCCAACCCTCTTCCATGGGTAGAGACCCCTTCCACTGCCTCAAGTTTCTCCAAACCCCATCCAACCTGGCCTTGAACACTTCCAGGGATTGTGGCAGCCACACCTTCTCTGAGCAACCAGTGCCAGTTTCTCACCATCCTCTGAGGGCTACTGAGGTACTGGGGTAAGACAGGCAGCCCAAATCCTGTCTTATTTGTTAGTCTAACTAATAACAAAATTTGAGATGTTTCTGCCACCACGATCCACATTTCTTTGGGTAGTTAATGGAGAGCACCTTTGAGAGTCTCTGAAGAGAAAAGCCTACCTCCTGTGAGCAGGTATGTTGCTTTGATCTCTATATATTTTCTTAGTTTTCTGATGTTTTGCATTTTTTGTAGTTAGATTTTTACACAGCCTTAATGTAAACAATAATTGTTTTGCATTCCTCTCTAGAGGAAGCGAGACTTGATGGACCCTTGGTTTGACCTGTGTGGTTGGAGAGGTGGCAACTTCACCCTCCAATCCCTGGTCACTTTTGGAATGATATATATATCGATGTCACACAATAAACTTCCCTTCTTAGCCTCCTTTCTCTGCAAAGAGAGTTGTTGTGAGTGTGTGTGTCTATTTGTGTGTCTATAGCGACACAGGTAGGTTGGGTACTTGTGCTCCCCAAAAAACCTTCAAAGCTGTGTTTGGTTTTTTTACTTGCATCACTGACTGTATGTGGACAGAAACGTCTTGCTTCAAGGGAACCAATTAATTAGACACCTATAGCCTTGGCACAGTGGGGCACAATGATGTGAACCCCAAATTAAGCTGTATGAACAAATTCCAGTGACCACCTTGCGCTTGTGTTGACACAAGCCCTGGGCCATGATCTTGCCTGGTACCTCAGAGACCATTTGAGCCTGGAGTTGTCTCCATTACCCCAGCAAAACACAGCTTATCCACACAATTCCTCCAGCTTCAGAGGTTGCTCGTGCAGACAACTGCACCTGAATTTCTCAGATCCCTTCTTTGTGGCCAGAGGAAAGGAAGAACAGGTTCCTCTCATCCCAAGCTATTGAAGCTCTATGTGACCTCAGGTATCATGCAGATAATCTCACAATAATTTTCTTTCCTATCCCTGTGATATATAGAGAATAAACCCAGGACACACTCTTGAAAGCTGGGGTGTAGAACCATTAGAAGCCCTACAGTAAAACTCAGCAATGCAACCTTTGGTTGTTCCATTGGGTCTCTAAGCTCCGCACCCTGTTATCTTTTGAAGAACCACCAAAGCATCTGCAGGGGCTGCGCACATCTCAGGTTGTAGCACAGAATCTGAGGTGCTTTGGGGTGCTGGCAGACAGCTCAGCTCAGGGTTTTTCCCAGTCACTGGTACCAAACCCACAAACCCACAAACCACAAGCAGTAATTGACTCCAGCGTGTTGGGTTGGGTGATGGAAGTGAGACTGTCCAGGTTAGAGTGTGAAGATGATGGGGACCACCTTGCAGAGACTTGGGGACCACCACAGAGGCGTGGGCTCCTGTTTGGGGCCCAGTGCTTAAGCAGAAGCTGTGTGACCTGTCAATTCGCCCCACAGAGTTTTCACTAATTTAATTAATTCATCAGGTAATTCAAAAGCCGTGGACGATCAGGGATAAAAGTCCCACTGAAGTCCCAGTGCGTGAGCACACACAGGCCCAGGAACATCTAATGGAACACGGCTCCCAGCTCCCCAAATCCCGCCCTGCTCAAAATGGCCAAAGGAAACACAAATGACATTTTGTTTCTTCGCTGTGAAAAACACTTGCAAAACCCTGACCGGCAAGAATGGATTGCATTTCAGGGACTTGTTTATTCATCCCAAGCTCAAAAGATTTAAGAGTTTAAATAAAACGTCTGAATGAGGCTCCGGGTATGTGAGGCTCTGAAATGCTCTTTTTAAGAGACAGACGCCTGACGCCTTGGAGGAGCTCCTCAGTGGCAGAGAGGGGTTTAGCGGCTTCAGTTGGCTGCAATTAAAGCTGATCAGGGCTTCGAGCTGGTTGACAACACAGAAAATCATGCCCAGATCGGCCCTCCAAAATGCCTTCCCGTGTCACATATTTGTCACAGCTTTAGCTTCAAATTGCAGCATGAAATAACACAGCCCATCGCCAGGTTAGGGGCAAAAATGTTCCTTGGAATTCAGAAACTTTACCAAACCGTTATTCTGACTGCTTTCCAGACGAAGCCTTTTTTTTTTTTTTTTTTTTTTTTTCTCTCTTTCTTTTGGTTGCTTTAATTTACTAGAGGAAGCAAAGGCAAATAGTTTAATCATAACCATCCCTAGGGGCAATTTAGAATCATTTTCTCATTAGTGCCTATAATATGTAGTATAAGTAATGTTCAATCAGATGGTGGCTACAAAGGCCTGTGCAGACAGTAAAATGAAATGCACTCCAAAGCCAGGAATAACTGAATGAGAATAATCTTGTCTTTCTGTATCTTGCTCCTTTGCTGGTAGATGAACAGGATTTTTTTTTTCCCCCTTTATTCTCTTTCTGGTTTGGGGGAGGATGGATCAAACTTTCTCCTAAATAGTAAAATCAAGTTATAGAAGTGGAGAGAGTCCAAGACTATTAAGGCTCCAGGGAGTACAGTCACAGACAGCCAAAGGCAGGAAGTATTTGAAGGGGGAGAAGAAAATAAAAACATGAGGGAGCAGGAAATACGTGCTCCATAAAGATGACTTAAGCGAGAGACATGTGTCACACATCCATAAGGAGGGTCCAACAGGAATACCTGAGGGTATTTTGGGAGAGACAGTAGCTTCAAAGGCTTCTTCTTCTTCCCCAAAAGATTCTCAGCCTGAGATGCAATTTCATCATACCACCTTGTGTGGGTCAGGACTGAGGTCAGATCATGGAAATTACTCCCATTAAAAAACAAGCTATGAAGATTCACAATGGTGGGGCAGGAATTTCTTGTACCATCTCTCCTGCCAAAGCTGGTGCACATGGGATTACTCCTGTGAGTGTAGATGGGCAGATAAGTAGAAGTAAAATGATCATTACTTGGACGGCCACCAGCTCAGTGGCTGTTCTCTTGCTCCTGCTGGGTGGGATGTGCTGCTCCGTGACAGCTACACCATTTAAATGGGATCTCATGAATCATCCTGGCCATGATGGGGAGCCCAAAGAGCACTGCTTGTGATTCCAGCACAAGCTGGGAGCTGGGGAAGGTAAATTTGGTAAATTCTTTCTTCTTTCTTCTTTCTAGGGAAGAAGTCAGTAAGACCCTTGGTTGTGTTCCTCTCCTTATTTCTCAGGACACTCTTGGCTTGCTCATGGTGGTACCTGTTGGAATCAAGAATACAGAGAAGTATTTCTCTGCCTGTTTTAAGGGATCCAAACCCTCTGACAGACACTATTTTTACCCTTTGTCTATGGAAAGGGCTTCCTAGGCTCTGGAATGTAGCAGAACTTTCAAGAATATAAATTAGATAGTAGCATAATATGTCATTTATCACAGGGTGAGAATTTTAGATTTCTGTCTGTTAGGTTGGTAAGTAGATGAAGACATCCTAACATGTCTGTTAGGATGGTAAGTAGATGAAGACAAGATGGAGGATCCTTGTCATTTTTAGGCTTCTTCCTCCTTCTTCATCTGCTCTGTGCTCTGCAGTGTTGGGGACACAGAATTATTATATATATGGTAAGAATTTGCTGTAGTATAGAATCACGTGAATAGACATATAGTTAGTTATTGGAAGAAAAAGAGAAATTATATATGTTCTTGGTGATACTTGGGTGAATTATCTTTAAGAGAACCTTGAATCAGTGTGTTGGAGGCTTTTATTGGTGCCTTTTCTCCTGCGTGCCAGGCTGGAGTAAAGCCTGGTGTGCAGAAACTGCTAATAAGAAAATAATAAACAACCTGAAAACCAAGAACAAACAAGAGTCCAGTTTGCCTTTTTCTTAACAAAGACTTTCTGAAAGGCCTCCCCTTCTGGGGGAGGCATGTGGGAATGGGAGAACTCCCACAGTACCTATAGGTTTTGATGGACCTTGTCTGGGAGAAGGGCAAATTCTGGGATTTCCTGCTTTCCAGCTGGCTCAGGGTGATGACTGGGATTGCATATTGTCTCTTGAATAGCTAAGTCTCTACTTTAAAAAAAAAAAAAATGTAGTGGCTTCACTTGTCTGTTTTTTATAGGTTGGAAGAGACACTAGTGCTGCTCCCAGCATCCACAGAGATCAAAGGTATGAAATCGGACTCCATAGCAAGGGGCTTTGCAGATCGTTTTTCAGGATCATTCAATGAGGGTTTGAACCTCCCAAGTTTCACTTAATTCTTCATAACTGAATAAACCCAAAAATTCAAAGTGAAACTCAACCCAGAAGTCCACATTCAGCTTGGTTTTGGATGGAAACCAAAGGAAATCATTTAATCCCAACATGGTTTCTACCAGAAGTTCTGCTTTGGTTTGGGTTTGGTTGAAGCTCAGCCTTAGTTTCCCTTTGCTGAACAGTTCATGTAAACTATGGGATAAGAAGAAACAAATTCAGGAAATACTTGTGTATTTTCCTTTAACGGTTCAAAAATATCCCCTGAATTCTATCAAACACATCAGTTTCATGAAACTCCAGAAAATGCATCAGTCCAAACTCTCTGTAAATTGGAAAGAAGAGAAATTTGTCACTGTTTATCTTCAACACAAATACAGATATCCCAGCACTGGAAGTACTTGGATAAATAGCGTGCATTTTTTTCCCATAGGTGGGGAAAAAAGACAGCTTCAAAAAAGATTATTTGATTTGATAAACAAAACTGAAAGGCTTAATGCTGTAAACAAACCTTCCTCTCACTTTCACAAAGTCTGAAGGAAGAAAAAGCAGCACATTTGCTGTTACAAGAGACTTGGAGGAGTTTTTTTCCCTGAGATCTCAAAAATGATGGTATTATACAAATGTCCTGTTGGGCAACAAGCTTCATGTGATTAAGGACAAGCTTAATTATTTTCTTATCTCATGGACCACGGCAAGGAAAATTCTGTTAAATAGGAGGATGGCAGGACTGTTTAGACAGTGCACAAATAGTGAGTAATGGGTATGGAAAATGGATATTTCTTATTTTAGTATGTGTTTGTGTAAGTCTGTGTAAGGTTTGTCTGGCTTGTATCCTCTTGACTATGAGAATGTGGAGCTTCATAAGAAGGGACAAGAAACCATAATTTACACTTATGGGATGAGAAGTTTTTTTGGTTCAGCCAACAATTAGGGGCAGCCTGAACTCAGAAGATGAAGTACTTGCTCCTTTGGGCTCACAGATGAATTGGGGTCTGTAGATCTGGATTAGTCAAGGCCAGGTTGGACAGACTTGGAGTAGCCTGGGATAGTGAAAGGTGTCCTGGCCCATGACAGGGGTTGGAATGATATATCTTTAAGGTCCCTTCCAACTGAAACCATTCCGTGATTGTGTGATACTACTGTAGACTGGTATTCCCCCTTAGGCATTCTGGGTGGCAAAAACACTTGTTTAGAGTTTGCTCCACAGGGAGCACTGGGCATCTGCAAACTGTGTGCTTGGCATACTCACACCCTGGAGATATTTCGTGGAAATTCCACTTACTGGTTTTTTGGTTGTTTCTCCACAAATTCCTCATTAATACATTCTCCACTAATAAATCTTTTCATTGCTCAACCAGCTCATCAGAAAACAAAAGTACTGTTGGGGGAGTGTTTGATTGCAACATTTCTTTCTACAGAAATAATTATCATCCAATAAAGTTGGAAGGAGCTTGGCAGAGTAAAATCCTCCACTGGGATTGGATCCCCATGAAAAGACTCAAATTAATTTTGCCGTTGCCGTGATTTGATTAGATCTTGTTTCACATGTGGTTGAGCTTCAAAACAGATTTATATCTGTGCAGCTAACCTGTGCAACAGCACTTGTTGCTCCTTTTAACTTTATTTAATACATTGAATGCAGTACATAAGCATATTTTAAAGCATGTAAAAAAGAAAACCTAAGTAAAATATTTAAAATACTGACTCGCACACATGATGTTTTTGTGCTTCTCTTCTTACACTCTCTGCAAAAACATCATGTGTTTTGGCCAGGCCATTGTCAGAACAGACAGAGATTAATTAGTGCAGCCATTTGTTCTGTTACAGAAAAGATAAAAATAACTCATGAGTCATGACAACAGTGAACACTGAGGAGCCAAATCCTGCATCCTATTTGCCATTTTCTAGCCTCGGCATAGAAGAAGAGATGTGATTTTGAGAAATGATCTGACGCTATCTTTAGACCCTCTATGGTGTTTGCACAGCTGGGGAAGCCAATGTCTGGCACTGCCTTTAGGGACACAGACCCTAAAGACACACAGATGTGGTTCAGGGGAGGTTGTCCTGCTGCAGGCGGTGGAGTGAGGCCACACCTCGAATCCTGGGTCCAGTTCTGGACCCCCCTTGACAAGAAAGACATTGAGGGGCTGGAGTGTGTCCAGGGAAGGGAAAGGAGCTGGGGAAGGGTCTGGAGCACAGGTCTGATGAGGAGCAGCTGAGGGAGCTGGGAAAAGGGCTCAGATTGGAGAAAAGGAGGCTCAGGGGGGACCTTGTGGCTCTGCACAACTCCCTGACAGGAGGGGACAGCCAGGTGGGGGTCAGGCATTGCTCCCAGGGAATGAGTGACAGGACAAGAGGAAACAGCCTCAAGTTGCATCACAGGAGGTTTAGATTAGACCTTTGGAAAAATTTCTTCACAGAAAGGTGGCCAGACACTGGATCAGGCTGCCCAGGGCAGTGGCTTAGCCACCATCCCTGGAAGTGTTCAGAAATTGTGTGGAAGTGGCACTTAGGGACATAGTTTAGTGGTGAACATTATTGTGGTGGTGGGTTGATGGCTGGACTTCATGATCTTAGAGGTCTTTTCCAACCTTAATGATTCTATGATTCTATAAAAATCCACAGGATGTGCTATTATAAGCATGAACTATATAACCATGACATAAATGTGTCACCAGTGTCCTGGACCCAGGGTCTGTGTTCAGTGCTCCCTTTGCAGCATGGATTCCTAGGCTTCCCTCAGATGTTAGCAGGGGCCAGGGCAAATTTCTGACATAGTTATCATCCTGGGAGAACCAGTTTAATAAGGTCATGGACATAATCCATGCAAGAGATAGGGATAGGTGTGGTTTGGTTTCCTAGCACATAGAATCATAGAATTGTAGAATCATAGAATTATAGAATATCCTGAGTTCAAAGGGGCCCACAAGGATCATTGAGTCCAGGTTTGTCTCTGCACAGGACAAACCCAACAATCCCATCCTGTGCCTGAGAGCATTGTCCAAATGCTCCTTGAGCTCTGTCAGGTTTGGTGCTGTGACCACTGCCCTGGGGGGTTTGATCGGTGCCCAGTCACCCTCTGGATGAAGAACCTTTTCCTGATATCCAACCTAAACCTCCTCAGCTTCAGACCGTTCCCTCAGGGTCCTGTCAATGATCACCACAGAGCAGAGATCAGTGCCTGCCCCTCCTCTTCCTCTCATGAGGAAG
The DNA here is from genome assembly GCA_018697195.1 of Certhia americana. Lineage (NCBI taxonomy): Eukaryota > Metazoa > Chordata > Aves > Passeriformes > Certhiidae > Certhia > Certhia americana. Next base: position 3,259,518 of record CM031859.1, on the reverse strand, counting down.
TTGTAACTGCAGTGAGGTCTCCCCTCAGTCTCATCTTCCCAGGGCTGAACAGACCAAGTGCCCTCAGCTGCTCCAGAGGTGGCCATGCTCTGCACAGAGCTCCCTGTGACCTCAGAGGGACAGCCAGCAAGCAGGGAGCAGTCCTGGGCTCCACACCCAGGCCTGAGGACTACTCAGATATTTTTCATTTAACAGTGACAGGATATACTGAACAAAGACAAATCTGACTGAAGTCTCACAACCTCTTCCTTGAAATGCGCTTGTCTGTTTGGCCTGGGAAGGGGTGAAGAGGAGTTGAGTACCTTTTTGCTACAGTGAAAAATTAGGCAGCTCCTGGTCCAGGCACTGCTCAGCAGCAGAGTTATGATGATGATGATGATGATACTCTTTCAGCTGTGACTGTCCCTTCCCTTGTGTTTTATTGGGCCAAGTTCTCTGTTAAGGAGCTTGAGCCAGAGATGGCCAAAGACCAAACAGGTCACCTGAGTCCCATCATCTCTGGGAGTACGGTGATGCCAGACAGAAGGCATCTGAGGTCAGCCCTGCATGTGTTACATGAGCAGAGAAGTATCAGGATTCACTTTTTTATTATTTTTTTTAAATTTTGCTGGCACACGTCTTGCGTGTCAGGTCATTCCTTCACACATGCACATGTGTGCACTTCATTACAGCTTCTTGTCTCCCTCCCTTCCTCTGCCTTGCTCTGCTTCCCTGCAGTATCCTCCTTCCACCCTGGGGCTTGGAAGCTGCGCTCAGCCTCTGCAGGAAAACTGCTTCCAGCTGTGTGCTGTGACAGGCTCTCAGCCGCTGTGCAGCTGTTCCCGGGCTCCTGCTCCCCCAGCCAAGGGGATGGGTGGGGAAAGGCTGATCTGTGCTGCTGATTGCCTTCTGAAGCAGTTGCCTGAGTCTGGGTTTGGAGCCCACCCTGTGCCTGAGAGCATTGTCCAAATGCTCCTTGAGCTCTGCCAGGTTTGGTGCTGTGACCATTTCCCTGGGGAGCCTGTTCAATGCCCAGCCACCCTCTGAGTGAGAAACCTTCTCCTCACGTCCAGCCTAAACCTGACAGCTCAGGCCATTCCCTCAGGTCCTGTCACTGGTCACCAGTGAGGAGATCAGTGCCAGCCCCTCCTCTTCCTCTCCTGAGGAAGTTGTAAACCACTGTCCTCGTAGGTAGGAAGATGCCTCTCACCCAGCTGACGTCTCTCAACCTCTCCTGGCCACATCACTATTTGTGGTCACTTTTTGCTTGGTGCTTCCAAGGAGATGTTTCTGCCTGGCCCAAGTTCTTCTGTGAACCCTTGTCCTTCTGGCTGATTCAGCAGTTTTTTCAATTATAGTCACAGCCACATGGGCTTGGCTGTGCTCCTGCCATGCCTCATTCCTGCTGGAAGAAGGGGAGGCAGGCAGACGTTTGTGCATTCTCTGGTGATGCACAATCCCCGTCCTGTGGTCACCGGGTAACTGTAAAATTAAATCAGATCCTTGCTGTTAACCAAAAGGCATCTGCAATGAAAGGAAGTTAAATGCAGAGCTGGAGGGGTTGTTTTGCTGCTAACAACACATTACAGGACCTGCTAGGAAATCAAATTCACTGTTCTATCCTTGCCCACATGATTAAGTTCACCCCCAGCTTAATGTGATTTAGGATTAGGTGGGATATTTTATATTGATTGTAGGTTCAAGGACCCTTTTTTTTTTCCTGGACTTTGGTAACATGCCATTATTAAGAATGACAGAATAAAACTGCATTAAATTGCAACAGGAGAGGTTTAGTGTAGACATTTGGAAAAATTTCTTCATAGAAAGGGTAGTAAAACACTGGTACAGGCTGCCCAGGGCAGTGGTGTAGCCACTGTCCCTGGAAATGTTCAAAACTTGTGTGGATGTGGCACTTAGGGACACGGTTTAGTAGTGAACATGATTGTGGTATGGGGTTGATGGTTGGACTTGATGATCTTAGAGGTTTTTTCCAACCTTAATAATTCTATGATTCTATAAAATCCACAGGATGTGCTACAGCAAGCATGAAAAACATAAAATAATTTTTTCCCCTGCTGTATAATCCTCCCATGAGGTAGAAAGTGGCCAGAGACGCCCACCTTCCTCTCTAGGGACCAGGCAGGAAGCCAGTAAGAAAAAATTATGCCTTCACCAGAATTTGGGTGCTTTCCAGGCAACATAGTGATGCAAGGGCATTGATCTCTTGGATTGGCAAATTGTGACCAAAGGTCCAGACCTTCCAATCCATGACAGGGAAGAAGGTTTGGCATCTCCCCCAAAAAGGCTCTTTGTCATAGTGAAATGACACTGTTCTGTGACTAAACATCTGCTGCAAGGAGGACAGAAACTGCTCAGGGCCCTCTAAAGCAATTACCAGCCATTTATTATGTGGGGTGAAAACACCTCATGGGTGTTCCCACCAAACTGTTGTCCCTGGTTTTGTTTTGCTTCCCTCTAAACTTGAAGCAGTATGACCAGCCCTGTCTCTTTTCAACTAAAGCACCAACAAAATGGGGAACAAAAACCCTCGAGGTCACTGTTGGTGACAGGATGAGCTGTTGGAGCCAGGATGGGCTAAGGACGTAGAAGCAGCAGTTTGAAGGGAGAATATCTTTGAATAAACCATCTGGAACAGGGAGGTGAGTTTCAGAGTTCAGGATTTTATAAATATCTGTATTCTCCACCTATATGGTCTAATGAAAGACCTTACCTCTTCCCAGACCCTTGGAAGCACTTGGCAGGAGCATAGATCAGGAAGGATAAGCCTGTTCTGTGCTAGAAATTGATCTGGTTGAGCCAGAATTAAGATAAAAAGTGGGGGAACACAATCTATGGAATAATTTAACTTTTATTTATAGTTATTTTATGGTCTGCCACGGACCTTAATTAATGTGTTCAGTAAACTCACTCTTTTTTTAAGACCCAGTTACAGTGATGGTCCTGCCCAAGCTCCAAGATAATTCATGAACAATTATAGATAAGGGAGAGACAGCTTTGAAATCAATGTTTTACACAAGAGCCAAATATTACAAAGATCAATGCAATAATTAGGTTTTTACAAAAATAAATATATCATACAGTTGAATTACTCCGGGGGTGCCTTTGTGTCTGAGGTTCAACCAGTGGATTCTTTTAATCAGAATTAGTTCTGGAATAGATTTTGCTGGCTATAGAGCTAAAAAACGTAATCCTGGCTGGCTCATTCAGCTTTATTAAACATTCATGACTATTTTTCAAAAGAGGATCTCTTTCTTCTCTTGACAGAAAGGCTCATCAAATGCAGACAGGAGAGGAGAGGAAAGGAAATCTCAGTTCCATTGAAGCTGAGGCCAAATCTCCCATCGAATTCACTGGGACCACAGTCTCACCTAAACTGCTTAACACACTTAAAAATGCTACTGGCCTGATAATTATACAAAATAGACCCCAGATTTCTGTTCTGGGAGGGGAGAGGGAGTGGTAGGAGAAGAGGGGAACCAAATACACATATCTGTCTGATCCTGTGAGGCATTTACCAGTAGCATGTACTTGGCAAAAGATGTAATGTATGAAGTGAATAAATAATAAAATAGTCTGTGTTTCTTTGTGTTGCAATTCGTAAATGCTTTCGATGCACATAAATGATCCTAAAAGACGTGCTTGCATTTCCTTTGAGGAATCCTTGAGGAATCCAAACACATCAGCACCACGGTTGTGACTTGGAAACCTGAAAGTCTTCGAATGAGGCAGACCCTGTCTAATCTGATCTGTGAAAAACCTTTGAGTTGAAAGCAAGACTTCTAACCCTGACAGTAAGGCATCTCTCAATAAATTACAGTAAACCCAGACAACACCCCCCAACAACTGGCACACAATCAAACCCGATGTGAGTAATCACACCAGCAGCAGAAGTGATGCTGTAAAACACTGCTCATACCCACTTCTTTACCTTTTCACCTACTATGTGCATCACAGTCATGCCTGAGGCAGCAGGAATTGGTTAAAGCCACCTCATTTAAATACATTAAAAGCTAATGAGGCTTGCTGGAGGGGAGATGACTCACCTAAAGGCCTGCATGCAACCAAAAAAAGTGAAGCTCCTCTTTTTTTATCCACAGATACTCCCCTTTGCTTCAAAATTATTAAAAGTCTCAAAAGTGCTTAGTGCAGAACTATCAAAGGGTGTGTGTACTTAGTGGACATACAAGGCTGCATTGGCTTAGATATGTGTCAAATGTGTCTTTTGAAGTCTTTTTCAGGGTCTGATCTCACTCCTAATGTCAGTGCAGGTCTTCAAGATCAGCAGAAACAGGTATTTTTTGTTGGTAAGGAAAGGTAGAAACTGGAGCTGTGGAAAGGCAGAGCACACAGGTCTGGAATTAGTTACAGGGACACTTTGCCCTGAGATGAGTATCTGGCTATTTTTCAACATGCTTTTCACTCAGCTAGGAAAATGGGGAAAATGCTATTTGATACTCCACTTTTAAATCCTGCTTGGGAGACAGGTGTTGCTTTGAACCCACATTATGGAAGATAACTGCAAGCTGGATTCCAGAGATGAATGTGAGACAGATTAAGTCCAGACCACAGTAATCTCTCTTCTCCAGCAACATCACTGACCGAGGATACTGAAGGCAAGCCAAAGTTCACACACTGGTTTATGATACTATTAGCAAGTCTGCAGCCAAAACAAAAGTTCAAACATGGGTTTTGATGCATTTTATTTAGAAATCTATGTTCGGGCCATGATGACAAAAAACAATGAATTTCCAGTGTTTCATCAGGGGCACAGATCCAGCTGAGTCTGTCAGAGGACCTAATTGTGGGTAGTTACCTCATGTCAGCTACTGGCCTTGGAGCACTGCAGTCCATGTTTCACACTCACTTTAGGCAGACAATGAAGTGGGACATCCTCTGACAGAGGCAATCACAGAAACATTAAGGTCTGAAAAGACCTCTAAGATCATCAAGTCCAAACATTAACCCGGCACTGCCAAGCCCCACACATCTCTAAGCACCACATCTACATGGTTTCTGAACACTCCCAGGGGTGGTGGCTGCACCGCTTCCCTGCGCAGCCCATTCCAATGCCGGATCACCCTTTCAATGAAGAAATTTTTTCCAATATCCAATTTAGCCCTCCTTGGTATAATTTGAGGCTATTTCCTCTTGCCCTATCACTGGTTACCAGGGAGAAGAGCATGACCCCCACCTGGCTGCCTCCTCCTGCCAGGGAGTTGTGGACAGCCAGAAGACAGCCCCTGAGCCTCCTCTTCTTCAGGCTGAGCCCCCCAGCTGCTCCCTTGTGCTCCAAACCCTTCCCCAGCTCCACTGGCCCTCTTTGGATACTATTCTGCCCCACTTCCACCACCCACTTGCACTTCCTACCAGGGAATGTGGCCCAATTCATGTCTGCCCTGTACAGGGGATTGGGCTATCAAGCTGGATTAACATATTTTAACGCAAATGTGCCGCCTCAATGCTTGTCTCAGCAAACAAGGGTGCAAAAGGCAAACAAGCAGCAACAGGCAAAGACAAGATGCTCCTTTTGCTGCTGGAAGTGTCTTTTAAAGGCAGCCAGAGAGCTCTGGTGTGTCTTGGCCACGGCTGGCTGCCGTGACTAATTACAGTGTTACACAGTGCTTATTTCTCTGGAGATTTGCCATGTTTGGAAAAGCTGGCTTCAGCTCTGTTGGATTTCTCACAGGGAACCTCCTGTGCCTCCAAGGAGTCTCCCCCTTACCTCGAGCTCATGATCTCCGTTATCTGCTGGGTATGGATGAGACACCCAGCTGTTATAATTTAGTCCCCTTGGCTTTCCCAGGTACTGGAATCCAACTCAATTGAAGTAAATGACAGCCTTATCAACTCTACAGACTTTGAAGCAGGCTCCAGCTAGGGGATTGATCCAATATGTAAATGCCAAGTCTGATTCCAGGAAGGGAGGAAAATCATCAGCTGAAATTATTTAAAGGCTTGCAGATATATCTTGGCATGCTGAATGGAAATGGAGGAATTTCTCGGGGAGAACGTTAAATATTTCTCAAAATAATTGTTAACACACACAGCACAATCCCCATCCCACCTCTGTCAGTCAGGTCAGAGTTTCCCCACTGTAGTGAAGTGTTCACACATTTGAATTGTTTATGGTTTTACTTATTATTGTTCTTAGAAAGAAAGATCAAACCAGTAGCTGGCTTCAGAATCTTAAAATAAAAATTTGCTGTCAAGGTGTGCTGGTCACTCTTGTGTCCACCAAACATCTGCATTTAGGTACAAATATATTTAGAAAGAGATTCAGGGAGTGCTGTTCAGGACATAAACTGGGCCTAAGCCCAAGAAATAGATCTGGCAAGCCCGAGTTCCATCATCACCTGCAGCTGGAAGCACTGACATCTACCAGCATCCAAATTAGCTTGGACAGATTTCCTAAGCACTCCAGTTTAAGATCCCACACCTGAATGATCTCAGGGTATTTTAGCACCTCGTGCCTGCTGCAATTAATGACTGGTTAACTGCATACATTTCAAGAAAGAAAAGTCTTTTGCGACTGATCAGTTCTTCAGATTTTGTCATTTAAACAATTTAAGGCAGTGTTTGAATACCTGTCTAGATCCAAAGCTGTCAAAAATACAGGGCACATCAAAGAGGCTCTGCTGCAGCCCTAAAAAGAAAGGAAACAATTGTAGTTGTGGTATTGGTAAACCTACAAGGGTTTCTCTGTTAATATCTCCAGCTACCACACAACCACAAGAACTGACATAATATGCCATGATTTTTCCTTTTGGGTATAACCATGCAAGCTGAAATACCCCATATGCTACAAGATTGATGCTTAATACTTCATTCCAGATGTGTTCTGGCTTAGTTAAATATTTAACACATTTCTAGAAGAATGTAGTCTATAATTGCATTAATACTTCAGAAGAATGATGTCCTGGTGAGTAAAGGGAAAGATATTCCAAGGCTGGCAGTGTCCCTACTCCTGTCAGTGATCAGCAGGACTCACCCAGTTTACATTTTAAAAAATCTGGTAATCATAGATCCCCATGGATGGCACTGACAGAGCTACACAGGCACAACCCTGACAATGTTCCCCAGTAACATTTCCAAAGCCTAAGCAAAATGACACTGTAATCTGGTAAAATTCCAGACAGCAAAATCCCCATTTAAATTTCAAATATATCCAAGCAAAATTACATGATGCATGTTACTGGATGTATTTAATTGCTGAATTTAGTGCAGTTAAAAACAGTTTTGCCTTTTTCCCTGTGCCTTTCCACATGCCGCAATTCAAAAGACCCGAAGTGTAGGCACATTCCCACCTTTCCCTAATTCTATCCTTACCCTTCAAGACAAAGCAATGAGACAATTAAATCTTGTTGAGATGTGGTAAAAGGAGGAGAAAACACAGCGCTTCTTCCCTATCCCACACCAAGGGCAACAAAGCAGATGGTTTATAAAAATTAATACTTAGAAAATTTAACAGTACATTTTCTGCTGAAATCTATGATTCCATTAGGCATTAGGCCATACTGGGTGTCTTTATAAAATTTATTCCTACCATGGTTCCAGGAAGGGGTGATTATGCCAGTATGACTATTAGAGCACCTTGATAAAGCTGGGAGTGTTTATTCACAGGCACAGAGAAGAGTTGGGGACATGGTATTTATTATCTGGACAACAACTATCCTGCACAGGTAATTTCTATTACAAATTAGTCATGGAAAATAAAGGCAGCAGCAGGGGAAGGGAAGACCAAAAACACAAAGGAGGGCTGGGGTACGTCAAGATTCAATTTCAGTTAAAAGACAGACATTATTACTTCATTGTTTTTTAACATTCCAGGTTTATTCAAAAGACATTATTCTGCATGTATCTTACAGGTCTTAAGACTGGTAAAATACTAGCAATAACGTGATAACCCTAGCAAATGAAGACATGGCTAAAATCATACCGGAGTGATTTTTCTTTTCTTTCAATAAAACTTTGGACATTTCAATCCCATTTTTAACACTGGCCAGAGCTATTCATACCTAGAGCATTTGGAATAGTCCACTGAAGGAACAAAACTTGACAAGATGGAAACAGCAGACTGCTACACCTGATTTCTGCAACTGCTGGCACAAGCTGCTGGAAAAGTATCTGTACACCTTAGGAATATTACATCAGTGACAGATGGAATTTTGTGCTTTAATACTTTGCTTGAAAAGTCTCTTTATCCAACATGAAGTCAGCAAATCTCTGCTGGAGCTCCTTTTCTCTCTCCTGCTGTCGCTGCACATCTTCCTTCAGACACTGTAAGGAAAACATCATTAAATAAACAGTTTTCCACCAGTCACACCCATGAAGATCACTACCAACAGTTGTATTTTAGTTCCTTCAGAGGAAGAGCTCAGAACTGAGACAGGACATTGCTAAAATCAATCATTTTAAATAAAAATGTAAACCACAGCAGCTGATGTAAAGTATCAAGAATCACAGCAGATGTCAGGTAGCTCACCCTGGTTTTGACAGCAGCTAAGATCAAACACTTCAAAAGGAGAGATTTCAAACTGGAACCTTGCCATTTACTAAGAACAGGTGCTATTAGCAGCTATCAAGTGATTTAGTATGTTTTAACTGTTACCTTTCACTTAATCAGTGAAACACTTCTGAGTTTGTAGACATATCTATCAGCTATTTTAATATCAGATTATTTTATATTTATATTTAATATATTTATTATATTTATATTATATTTAATATCAGATTATTTCTAAATAATCTTCACAAAATCAGTTTTAAGAACTGATGCATTTTATCTTTTTTATAGCAAGTGGTTGAGAATATCTAAGCCTCAACGGAAGCCTCTGTTCTGGAGGAAAAAAACATTACCATAAAAACTGTGCTCAGGTGAACACTTATTCCTTGGAAAGAAAGGCTGGTACTGGTTCAGACCTAGGACTGAGGCCTGATTAAGGTTTGTGTCATTAGCTGAATAAAAGGAAAATATCCTAGAAATCCTTAAACTAAGAAAAGCGGTTCCAAGGCAGTGATTTTAGGTATATACCAGCATTCAGTCCACTGACTTTTAAGGAAGAAGGCAATTTTAGACAAGTTTTACATTTACCCAAAGTTCTAATAGTAATTAAAACTGAACCAAACTAAATCAAGAGAGAGATGGAACATGTGCTGATAAGCATTGCAGAAGACTTTTAAAATAAACCACACAAGGAAATACAAGTTAGAGAACACACTAACAGATTGGTCCCAGCCTCTAATATGTGTATCACAGATTCTTTGATACTGAAGTAAATGGCAGATGAATCTGGTGACAGACAAAAGTATTTTAAGAGAACACTAAAAACTTGACACCAGCTCAGATTGTGAAGCTCAGAGCTCGTGTCTTGTAAAAACATCTCTTCCCCGAGGTGCCTGTGTCTGCTCCCAGGCACTGGACTTTGGAATCTCACCTCCAGTCTCCGAGGGATTGCAGCATCCTCGTGTTTCTTCAGCTCCTCAAAGGTCCGCAGCTCCAGGTGGGCCTGCTCGATCTGGTCCCACAGATCATTCAGCTGCTTGATGAGCCCCATTGCTCGGGACTGGTAACCACCAAGAAGGATCTTCAGCTTCTTCTCCATCTTGGCAGCCCTCTTAGCTTCAGTGGTCATGTGGCCTCTGTTGATCTGCCAGAAGGAACCCAAGGGTGGATTTAGTTACCCAGAACTCAAAAGTCAAGAGGAAAAAGAAAAAAAAAAGTAGCAAAAATATATCTGTGGAATTGTGTGGAGTTGATCAAGTTCTTTGATTTCTATTAAAATAATCATACTGCACATTTTATAACAACCTAGACTTCTGTATAAAAATCTTTATAATAGACATAATACATGTCTAAAATTGTAATCCATAAACAAATGACAGAAATTACAAAATCCTGTCAACTAGGACACAAAACCAATAATTGAACATATTTGTGTTAACATATTATAAATATTTTATAAAACATTTATAAATAGCAAAGGTAACAGAAGTGTTTAAGTATTTTTCCATCTGGGGTGAAATTAAATGAGCTAAATTAAATGACTAAAGGAATGAAATAGCCATCAGAATTTTTAAAGACTGGAAGAAAGCATCAAAGAAATCTTTAACATTGAATCCCAATCACAAATGGCCTAAAGATGAAGATTAGATTACATTAAATATTTGGAAGAAATTTTTCCCTGTGAGGGTGGTGAGGCCCTGGCACAGGTTGCTCAGAGAAGCTGTGGCTGCCTCATCCCTGAAAGTGTTCAAATTTAGGCTGGACAGGGCTTGAAGCAACCTGGGATAGTGGGAGATGTCTTTGCCCACAGCAGGAGGTTGGAATGAGATTATCTTTACAGTCCCTTCCAGCCCAGGCCATTCCATGATCCTATGAAACCAAGAAAGAACACAGGCCTCCACCACTGAGCACAACTGTGGAGAGGTGTAACAGCTCACATCTCTGAACAGGGATGTAAAGTTCCTTGTTGAGATTTTTCTAATGCTACTTCCTTAAAAAAAACCCAACAACAAAACAAAATCCTTTTTCTAAGAAAGGGCTGTGTGAAGAATGCCAAGCTCAAGAAAAAAGGAATCAAACTTCTCAGATTTTGATTTCTGCCACACTTAACAATATATTAGTGCAGGACATGGAAATATATTATGAAAGTTTCTCAAGCGTTAAAATATAAAAGTCTAATTCAGAATCCCAGTGTCTAAGTCACCAATCCTTGCCTTGTTTCTTTAAAAATCAAAGCTTTGCTGGTGGATGTTCTCACATACATAAATACAAAGAAATCACCAATAATCAACCAAAATGCAGCACCTTTTCATTGCTACAATTACCCTATGTATTTATTTATTATAAATGTATCCATTTATTACCAATGAAATGGAATTCCTTTGGGAAGGAACTACTGAAGAGGGATCTGCCCTTCACAATGATAACTACAGTCAACCATCACAGTCTTACACACCAAGATCCTGCAAAGTGCATTTCATTAGCCTTCCAGTCCTCCAACTGTACTGAAGTACCCTCTGTTACACAGCTGCAGGTTTCTGGAACATGCCCTTCTACTCCTCAACAATTTATTCACTCATTTAGAACAGTTTTAGTTGGTGGTGCAGAGATAAACAAAGTGAATGGTCAAGGGAGCAAACTGTTAATGGGTGAGTGAAAGAGAAATTTGACTTTCTGAGCTGTCTAGTTTGCTCCTGGGGAGAGTGATGCAGACTGCTATGCTTTTCAAATTCTGTTTGCAATGTACACTTAAGCTATGCCCAAGGTGCTTTAAGCATACAGAAAGGCGCCTCTTTTTCAATATTTATATAAATCTAGAGAAAATTAAATAAATAGATTAGGGATTTGTGAGGATACTCTCTGATGGAAAAGTATGAAAGCTTTAAATGTCTTCATTGGTAAATAATATGCTATTACTGCAACAACAAATACAGCTGTGCGGTCAATGAACTATTTTCCAATTACTGTTTCTTGGATGAAAAATGTGTGTTGAGGGCCACTGACATTTAGAGATCATGGAACAGATAGATGCACAAGCAAACAGAATTTTGTTTGCACCAGAGGTCTAATGTAACAAAGATCAATTGTCCATGTTGCTCCCAGCATTACAGACAAGGTTGACAGACACAGCTGGTGTGAAATGAAACTCCCATCACAATGTCACTCTTCAGTGCAGGCTAAAAAAGACCATTAGAGAAGTACCACTGTTCTGTCATCCTGAGTGAAGATCTTATTCTTTACTGTGAGGGTAGTGAGGCCCTGGCACAGGCTGCCCAGAGATGTGACTGTCCCACCCCTGGAAGTGTCCAAGGCCAGGCTGGATGGAGCTCTGGGCAACCTGGTCTGGTAGAAGGTGTCCCTGCCCAAGGCTGAATGAGCTGAGCTTGAAGATCCCTTCAAACCAAACCATTCTGTGATTCCATGATCTCTCAATAATCTAATATCCTAATAAAATGTTAAATGCTGAGTACCTGAAGATATAAATACAATTATCAGCATTATCTTCATCATACAGAAAAGGGACTGGATCAGGGCACTGTGGACACAAGCCCTGAATTATCCCTATGTTCCAAGGATCACCAAGCAGCAGTGGCAGTACTGGACTGGTCTCACACTTTTACACTCTTCAGTTGGGATTCACTTTGCTTGGCTTTAGACATCAACATCTGAGTTTGTCACAGGAGATCCTTCTGTCATCAGGAGAGAAACTGGCAACTCCAGGGCATGGTTCATCTGATCCAGGGCCTCAGGTTAAGATTAAACACCCCAGTGAAGGGCTCCTCACTGACTGATGGGAGCACAAACTCTTTGTTCAGACACTGTTATCCAAGACCAGGTAGATCAATCCCACCCTGTGTGTGTACTGTCATAAGGTGTTAGATATAATGAAGCATTTTTAAATTTAAAGCTTTTAACAAAGCCAGTTCAAGTCTAATACTTATTATACTATCAGAACCTGATTATTTAAGCACTCTTGAAATTTTCTGAAAATGAGAATTGCACTTAATATTTCTGAGTTGGTTGGTCTGGATACTGGACTCTAAGCCACTAGAGCTCCTTAGGTTATATGCTGCTATACTGCTTTTCTACTCATTTCCTTGTCCCATCGTGGATTGTCATTGGCCTCACTGCTGTGAAAAGAAAAAAAAAAACCCAAGAAAAAAGCCTCCCAAGTATCTAAAACAAGAAATAACAGCCCTTTCTTCCTTCTCTGCTTAGGGGGAAATGTGAACACTCACCACCTTTTCCCCTCCCTCCCAACTACAAAATTTTAGGACCAACTACAAAAAGGTCAAAAGGAGGTCTCAGCTTTTGTAACAAATACTATTTATTAAAAATTGCTGACTGCTGCATTAGTGCCAACAACTGCATATAATTTCAGTTCAAGCTTCATAAAATTTTAAGGCTCAGATACCAAGCTAAAAATTCCAAGCAGTTATGAAGAGGTGTGTTTAAACAGTAGTCTACATTATTTGCTTAAAGGAAAGAAGTAGATTTGAGTAAAATCTGACAACCATTTCCCCCTGAACCTAACAGAAAGAGTAAAGACATTTGAAAGATTTCTCCACTTATTTATTTTGTACTGTTCCTTGGCCAGCTTTTGTTCTGCTGACTTTTATACCAGCTACGGCAAAATGAGAACAGCATGTACAGACACAGGGTAAGATGATATATGATGTTAAGGCAAGTGTGAGAGCCTCATCCCATCCCAAATCTCTGATGTAAAAGACTTCCCTTATGACTCGTAAAGTGGTGTTCAATTTTCATTACTGCACTAGAGAACTGAGGAAGAGAAACCAAAACAAGCAGCAGACAAAAGAGACAAAAGAGCAACAGACATAACCAGAGGTTTAATAAAACATGATCTAGAAAAGGGGGACTGACTGGAAAACCAGGGTTGGTTAGGTTTGTTTTTCCTCTGCCTAACAAAAAAAGAGAGAAAGAAGAAAGACACAACACCCTGCTTTAAATATTACAAAGTTCACTGTGAAAAATTCATCTGTCCTTACAGCTACTGAGAAAGGAAGAGGAACTTAGATTTGGGAAGGAAATTTTAGATGTTAGTTGTAAGGTTTAACTAAGGACAATGAAGGACAGGGAAGGACTCCTTATGAGAACCAACATCCACTGGGAAAGATTTAAGAAAAACTCGCCCTGAGGAAGGAGTAGTGCAACTGCCTTAAAAATTGCATTTTCAGAATTCTCATCTCACCAGGTCTACTGAGGACACCCCTGCTCAGTTCCAAGGGCTTTTTTGCTGTACTGACTGGTTTGTTTTCCTTCCCTTTAATGTGCAGCTTCTGGTAATCCCTGAACAGCATTAAGCTCTCTTGTCTTTTAATTGATCTTCCTAATCATGCTGGATGGATTAAACAAACATGGAAGAAAAACTGCTGCATGCTCAGAGCAGAGCCACAGTCAAAGTAAACCAACCTGTTCCGTGACCTCGGAGAATCAACATCACCACAAAGCTGCCTCGCTTGTGCAGAGAAATCCTGTGCCAGCTTCAGCTACGCCGGCTGAGCAGAGTACTCTTGGAACATACATAGGACTACTCTAAATGTTACTGTAACTTCCTTCCTCACCTCAGACCCACACGTGGCACTCCCAAATTCACTTCTGCTGGCAGGAGATGGATTGACTTAATTGGAATGGCAGATTTGTGAGCTTGGCTCCTGCTGGCTCAGCCGCAGTGTGTGGGGTGAGAGTGCTCAGCTCGACAGCAGCTTGCTCCAGGCCAGGCATTTCCAACCACTCCAGGGACAACAAGGACCCCCACACTACAGAATGCTCTGGCCATGGGGTCATCTGCCTTTAGAAGCTTAAGGTGTACTCAACAACAGCAAATTTAAAAAAAAAAAAGACACTAATTTCTCTATCTGAACACGCTTTTTCAGTTCCAAGCTCTTGAACAGACTTCTCCATTTTTGGCTTGAAACACTGTTATATTTGTCTAGAGTTTGACCAGGCAAAACTCTCTGCAGAGCCCTGTCTGAGTTACCCCCAAATCAACTCTGCTGGAAACTGAGGCCTGGAGTTAGTATCAAACCAAAATTGCATGTCCAATGTAGAACAATGTGGTCTTAATCTATTAAACATCAGCTCAGCTCATCAACCTAAACCACTCCAAGGGCTTGACACAATTTCACATTTCTGCTGTGTCACAGAATCAGAGAATGGGTTGGGTTGGAAGGGATCTGAAAGACCAAATCATTCCAACCCTCCAGCCATGGGCAGGAACACTTTCCACTAGACCAGGCTGCTCCAAGCCCAAGCTGGCCTTGAACACCTCACCTCCAGTAAGGTGCTTTACTTAATGTATGAGGGAGAATGAGGATCATGAAGTAAAGGTGTTGATCAGGAACAGAGCAGTCAAAGAGGGACTGAGATTGTAGCTGTTAAGACATGAAAAAGCAGAAATTAATTCTAATTGACTGGGATCACACAGTTTTTTATGTAAAAATTCACTTTAAGAAATCCTCAATTTAAGCCATTGCTGGTAAGCAACTACAACTTCCCAACTGAAACTAGACCAGATGTTCAGAGCTTGCATTGCAATATAAAGCTGCCTTTTCCCTGTTTAATAGGGGAGCCCCAGATAAACTCCTGTATTGTACTTTGTCACGTAGATCATGTACCATTATGACTTACTGATATCTGCAGAACACTATTCTCTCTACTCACAGCCAAATCTAAAGAACCCATACTCCTCCTGAAGCATGTTCCACAAATTATAATGACTTATCTTCAAACACCATGAGTCAGTGTGACTGTTGAGTGAAGACAATAAAGGGCACATGAAAAGCAAGTGTTCCTACAAGGGGTTCACAGCATCCAGCTACCTAGAACTACAATAATCTAGAAAAGCTACTGTGTAGGACAGCAGTCATTGCTGATCCACAGCCATGGCATTAAAGTTCACTTTGAAGATTTTTATTTGGGAACTGCTTCTAAGACCAGCAGTTTTATGAGCGGTACCCATACATGCTCCCTACAAAGAAAGGAGGTTGGAATGAGGGTGTCAGTCTCCCAGATAACAAATGACAGAATGAGAGGAAATGGCTTCAAATTGCATCAGGTATGGTTTACACTGGGTATTAGGAAAAAATTTTCTTATGGAAAGGGTTGCCTAGCATTGAAACAGGCAGCACAGTGGAGTAGTGTAAGTCACCATCACTGTAACTGTTCAAAAAATGTGTGGATATGGCACCTGAGGACATGGTTTAGAGGTGAGCAATATGGTGGTATAAGGTTGATAGCTGGACTTGAGGTCTTTTCCAAACTTAATGATTCAAGGATCCTATCTCAATCATAGCAGAAACATGTCTAGAAAAGAGTAGTTTATGATGAAAAAAGAATAATTTACTTTTACTAAACTTTTTTGGAAACTCTCTATCATTCGTTGGGAAAGAAAAACCTTGCATTAAGATCACAGACAGCAACACCCACCAGAGGCCAAGAGCTCTGATTAACCACAAGCAAACACGGGTTACTGCTGTGTCAGATGAGGTCACAGGGCAGCCAGCACAGTGTAATTACCTTCAAACACCACCCCTGCACACCCAGAGTGCCTGCACTGGCCTCTTCAGAGGCTGACAAGGTTGTGAAAGCTCAGGCAATAACGGAGCTGGCAAAGAGCCTGGCTCCCTCTCAATACAGCAGAAGCCCCATGGTGATCCTGCAGAGGTCAGTTCTGAACAGTGAGGGTGTACAAAGGCCTTTGCAATGACAGCTTTGGCAATGCTGAACTTTATTTCTAAGCATGCTAAATTACCAGATTCTGAACAATCTGACAGTGAAGACTCCTGATAAACCTCTCTGCTGTGATCCTCTGGTGCCAACTACACTCCCAACAGATCTTATTAAACAAAGTGTATTCCACAAATGCAAGACATTAGCACAAAGTAAAACATGTGACCATAAAAGTCACGCTACTCAGGATTTTCACCATATTTTAGTTTTGTGAGTAATTTCTCTTTTCCTAGTCCTATAAAATCTCTTATTTCCTCCAGGTGCTTTCTGAGTACCAGCACACCTGAAAATGCAAAAGAAACTGCAAACTTTAGCACATAAACTACAGAGAAATTAAAAGACAATCTCCAATAAACTGATACACCCTGCAGCAGTGTACCTATAAAATTTCAGATAAGTAAATTGTTTTTCATCTCAATTAAGTCAGAGGACTTGAGCTGCAATTAAAAGCAAACATCAACACTTTGGTAAATCATCACCTTGATGTTTCTTGGATACTGCAAAGAATAGATAATTTACTATATTTTGCACATACAGTGTACCTTGAACTTTTCCACTACAGGCTTCCAATGGCGTTCATATTTTAGTAATCAACTGAAATGATAATGTTAATCACCACGATTTTAATAAAAGCATTTGTATTCTGCAAGCCAACTTTATTAACTATCTTCAAAGGAAAAGTAAAGATGGCAGGAAGTTTCTATGTTGTGAACTACAAAGGGAAGCAACTAGGTTGTTAAATAGATGCCTTTACTATCTCATTTCATCTTATAATGTTCCCAGTTTAACATATGTTAGAAGGAATGCTTTTCTTTATAAATGTATTGTTTGGAAGAAAAGGGAGCAAAGGTATTATAGAGAACTGAAGCAGTTACTTCACACAACTGCAAGCATGAGAAAACTTCAATTTCTGAAATCACTTGCTCTGCAGTGCAGACTAGCCTTGGACAAATATTCTGGATTTATAGAAGCTACTGGGAAGATCAGAAAATTCCACAAATCAAAGTTGTACCAGAGACACATACTGAGGTCACAGGGATTCACTTGCATAGACCTGAAACTCCCCATCTGTAATGCAAGAAAGTTCACAGACTAATCCTCTAACACACTCAACACATTCAAGGAGTCCAAAACCCTCAAAGCAAACAATGAAAAGTATTACTAATACACAGCAGTACACTCCAACATCAGAACTACTGATGAGCTGTACATTACTGATGATGCCTGGACAGGATACCCAGCCAAACAGAAGCTCTCCACAATGTCGCCACTTTGCCTCCTCAAGTTCATCAATAACAGCACAAATCTGTTTGTGATATCAGCATCCATTGGAGAAAGATAAATGTCATGTCAACATAGGCTGCCATGACTAAACCACTCAGGCAGTGAGAACAGGACAATTAGAGGAAGATGAGTGTATGTCCACACCATCAATCCAGCCAGGAATCTCTGAGTGACACGGACAGACCCAGAAATAGTTTGGTTTTTTTGCACAGGATCTGCAGGGTGTCAGCAGTTCCATATGGAAGTATTAGACAGTGACTTCCCCATGTGCAGCTGTGCCAAATATCCCCACACTCTCGTGGCTTTTTCCCCTAACAATCTTAGTGCACTATAAAGGAGAAGAAGCAACCCCCAAAACTGACCAACATCAGTTGCTGTTGCTGGCAAACTGTTTTAAAGTTTCTACTCTTCTCTCAAAGAAAGCTGAGAGTACAAGTGTCTTGGGGTACTGAAAACTGAGCTAATATCCCTGCTTTTCATTAAGCTTGTCTGATACTTCCCATTAAAATATCTATTTCAACTGATATTACTTTCAGACAATTTTCCTTGGAAAAACATTAAAATGAAGGTGGGTTTTGTCACTGCTGAGAATAGGGAAGAAAAAAAATCTGTGCTTTTTTACTGCATATTCATTTGTTCATTAAACTGCTCTGCTTTTTATTTATTGTTTAAAAAAAACATTCAGCAGGTGACCTACGCTTAAAAAACCTGTATATGTATGTCTTCCTTTTAGGAAGGGCCTTTTAGGGTCAGGCCACAGAGCTACACTAAACTGCATTTTGCACACACTTGGGAGAGATTTTCACCTGCACTCAAAACAGTGAGTCGTGAGAGGCAGCACAGTGCTCACTGCACCTGCAGGCACGGGGATCTGCTGGCCTGTGTTTTGGAACACAGGAAAATGGGAGAGCAGGATTGTGTGTGGAATTGCACCATCAGTCTCATCCAGCAGCACTCTGAGCTCCCTGGGGATGTAGCTACATTAGCCAGAGTCTCATGACTGCAGTGACTGGTAACAGACACAGAATGGGTCAGGCTGGAAGGGATCACTGTGGTCATCTGGTCCATCCTCTGTGTTCAAGCAGGGTCATCCCAGAGCACGGGATTGTGTTTCCAGACAGTTCTGGAATATTCCCAGTGAGGAGACTTCTCAGCCTGTCTGGACCATCTGTTCAGGGCTCAGTCACTGCACAGGGAAGTTCTTCCTCCTGTCCAGGTGGAACTTGTTGGGATCAGTCCCTGCCCGTTCCTCTGGTGCCATTGCTGGGCCATGGAGCAGAGCCTGGGCCCTGCTCTGAGCCCTCCCTGCTCACAGGGACAAACAGGGATGAGGTTCCCTCTGGGCTGTGTCTCCTCTTGAGGCTTCCCAGCTTCCTCAGCCCCAGCCCTACCATCATCTTTGCCATCCAGCACTGGACACACTCCAAGAGCTCCAGGTCTGTCTTGTCTTGAAGAGCTCAGAGCTGGACACAGCACCCCAGATGTGCCTCAGCTGGGCTGAGCAGAGGGGCAGGGTCATCATGAGTCCCATGCAATGTTGGCAGCAAATAATAACCTGGTTTTGGGGGTTTTTGGCAAGACCTCTGAGCTGTAACTTGCTTCCTGGGTGACTGTCTTGTGACTGCAGAGTTAGGAACATTCAGAACACACATACACGAGTTTGATAAATGATAAGCTTGACCTTACTTTGCTTCAGTATCCTTAATAAGCATTCCACCACCAACTACTCATTCAACTATTGGGAAGAGAAAGACAGAAATCAACAGCACAAGAAAGCCCACACAGAAGTAACCAATTTAGACTGCAGAAACAGTGCACAGGATAAAGGCACAGGGCCACACACCAAACAATTAAGAGAAAACAAAATATTCAAGAGCTACTCATTAAGCAAGTACCATCCACCCTGTGCAGTAAATGAGTCTGTGGAAAAACTAGGCTGCAATCATGAAATTAAAGACTGTCTCAAAAGCATATGCATAGGCAAATTAAGGCTGTTCGTGCATTCCGTAACTTGGACTGCTTGACTTTGCAACTTTAATAATGCCCTTCTAATGTCATTTTGAACCTAAGATATTTAAATTTCAAAAGCATTTGTACACAAATTAGGTGCAGCCCTCTGACTGCTGGCGTGCAGCCCGCCCAGCCAGGCTGCTGCTGAGCTCCCAGACGGGTTTGGGAAAGCAGATCAAGTGAGTCTGTCAGGCAGCGCTGGGCAGGGCAATGGTGCTCTCTGCTGGGTGAGCAGCAGCACGGCAGGGCCTCTCGAGTTCATACTAAACCCCTACTAGCAGGCTACGTGCAGGTGAACTGCTCCTGGCCCAGAGCTGGCCTAACAACTGCGGGATCTGTGCCTGCACAATGCTCTTGACTGACAGACTTTACAAAACACACACTCACGTTGTATTTCGTGTATATGAAACAAGTGAAAATTCAGCCTTTCGGGCCTCTCCCCTTATTTCTGGGGTAGCAGATGTTTGGGAAGGTTTGCTTCTAGCAACAGTAGCTATGTTGATATCAAACAAAAAAACCTTTTTTGCAAAGTTTCCTTTACCATGGGAAAAAAAAAAAAATCTGCATAATTTAGAGAAACTTTTAGGCTAAAATGGTATTTTAGAAAACATTTAATGACTACCTGCAAGTCAGAACAAGTATGTTCTGTGGGAAGAAACTGTTTCAAACCAGCTCACTTGTCATCATGAACGTTGTCTATTTTTGGGTTTTTGCATGCAGTGTTTAGGTGAAAATCTAGAGAAAGGACTGGGCAAGGAAAATCAGTGTCAAAGGGTCTGATAAAGAAAGTGAAATGGGATCACAAACATCCATTGTTCTTTTTTTTGGAGGGAAAAAGATGCCAGCTTGGCAAGAATTCAGAACTATCTAACATTCATCTAAGTAACTGTCAGTCAGAAACCAAATGTTAAGCTGGAAAGAGAACTTGAGAGGAACTTTGGGACAGAGATGGTTTTTTTGGGCATCTTTCTCTGAGTTATTTTTTTTTTCATGTGCAAACTGAGAAAGATCTGATGCGCTCACAAGAGAGATTAAGAAAACATCAAAAAATCCACATATAATTAGAGACAGCAGAACCTGACCCTCCCTCCAGTAGAGAATGGAGCAGATGAGCCGTGTTACAACTAATAGTGCAGAGAAACTTCGTGTGGGAGTACTCTGAGTAGGGATATTTTAAGGAGGAAGATGAGAGAAGATGATTTAAGCAGCTCAAGAACATCTATGAACTCCCTAGGAAAATAACTCAACAACCAACTTTTTCAAATGAAGCCCTTCAAAAGACCTGACTGAACTCCTACAGAGAAAAAAAAAAGGAAACAAAACCAAACAACAAAACACAAGGAAGCTCCAAAAAAAACCGAGGTGCAAAAGGGAGAATAAAGTGACACTGACCTCGAGTCTCTTTTCAAGTGACTCTATTCTGTCTTTTTTGCTGGCCAAGTTAGCCCTTGTGTACCTGCTTTGTCCAGGCAGGTACAACACTTGGCTGTAACATTCTTCCCACACCTGGTTATAAGCTTCGCTTGACAGCTCTCCATGCCCCATTCCTTGCTTTACCACCTCCATCTCTTGTGCCAGTAGATCCTGTGCCTGTTGGAAAAGATGAGAGAAATTGCAGTTACAATGCAGGATACAAGGAAATTCTTTTTTTCAAACCTTCAGTGTGCAATTCATGGGGGCAGATTTTCTTTTCATCCTCAAAGCTCACCATCAGGTTAAGCTAACTATGAAATCGAACACAGATGCTGTGGATTACAAATGAAACCCAGGCTAGAAGGCTCCTCACAGCAAAACTATCCCTCATTTTATATAATTTGGCCAAACTTGACATCACTCTGGCGTGGCTAATGAAAGCTGTGGCACAGCGAGATACTTCATCTTGCTGCACAAGAACAGAGATAAAAGCAGGGACCTTGAGGGAAGGGAGAATTGTACAGACAGAAGCAGCTGTCCTATGAAACAAAAATCACTTTTCATTTCCTTTTGCTTGCCCTTCTCCACACAACCTGGAAAGTCAAGTCTAAATATTCCTCGGTGAGCTGTGTAAGCTACACTGCAGGAAATACAACTCTGACTGTAACTAACACATTCTGTGGCTGAAGAACTGGTGAGATATGAGCACTCTACTGCTTCCAGTTTAGTTTACAAAGTTTACAATGAACTGAAAAGATTCTTGTTGGTCTCACAACTCTTAATATTTTTGACAAAGAGCCTGGCTCTTTGATTTCATGATTGCAAAACTACACAGGCACTCAAGTCTTTCTGATTTTATTAGTAATTAAAAAACTAAAATATCTTTGCCAATCTAGACTTCACTGGTTATAAGAACGTGTCCATGTCCTCTCTTTCAACAGCACTTAGAGGTGCAGCACAAATTTCCCTATCTTACTGCAAGCAGATGTTATGTTTTGTAACTGCACACTGACCAGGTAGAAATTCAGGTACCACCAGACTAGATGACTCCACAGATACGGGGAAAAGGAAAATTAATTACTTGTTCTTGATGGTCAAGACAGATAAAATAGGAGTAACACAACCACACCTGACAAAGCTAAATGTCGTAAATTTCAATTAGCCAAGATTAGTACACTGTGAGGAACTACTTGAGGGTATTTACTTGTGGCACCAGAAGTGTATCCCAGCTCTGGAGCTCAGTATACTGTGCCCAGCACCACTGCTAATCCTTCACAAAAGAGAACTGCACATCAGGAAAAGAAAGGAGTTTTATTTTATGAAAGGGTTTTAAGATGAAGATGTTCTAAAAACAAATGAAGTAAAGCAAAATAAACAACCCTCAGATGAGATCACAGAGATAGGAAAATTTTCTGGTTTGACTGGATTTTAGACAGAGGGAATATTGTGCTGAATGTTCGAGAGCAAGCAGGAGTAGGGATGCAAAAAAACTTCGGCTCATCAGTTAGGAGACAAAACTTCCAGGGACTTTAAAGAAAAGTTTCTAGACAAAAACTACTGGACCATGAAATAGCCTCTAAGGGAAGTGATAGCAAACCTGATTCTTGCTGCACTTCAAAACAACCAGAGAAAGCACTTGGAGAACATTCCTAAGGGAACAATCTGACACTGGCAGGGCAATGAAATTCATGATCTAACAGTATTTTCCATCTTTAACGTCTCCTGGTAAGAAATCTTGAAGTATAATTTTTCATTTAACAGCAAATTGGAAGTACATACTGTTCAGTGTTTCTCCTTTTAGGCTCTACATTCATTGGTCAGATATGGTCAAGGTCATGGATTTAAAGTCTGCGTGTATATCTTTAGAGCTACCTTAAAGAACAGGGGATTTAGGTGTAGAGATACAACAGGTATTGTCAGAGGACAAGTCTAGAGACAGACAACTTGGTGGCACGTGATTTTGTTCTTTTCACTCATTTTTATTCCTTTAGGCATTTGGTCAAAGGTTACTGGCACAGCTTCACAGGTGAAGCTCTTTGAAAGAGCTAAACCACAGAACTGCCTATCTGTCACTTGGCAGCAAAAGGCAACATCTGTAGCTGCTTAAATAAATGAACACCCTGAATTGGAACCCTGGTCCAGAGCTGCTGTTTAACTTGGGATTACAATGCAAAACAGGACACAGTGCCCAGGCCGCCCACTCACTGCAGCCAGCCATGGCCCAATCTGCCTGTTCAGCACTTCTGGACCAGGTATGGCTGTAAGATCAGCTGCCACAGCCCAGCAGGCTCTGCACCAGCACAGCTTGCCTGGATCAAGCTTGACAAGCATAATTAAACAACTTGATTTGCTGCTCCAAGGTACAAGCTGACTACCATTGTCCTATTCTGTCTGCACTGCTTGGAAGAAAATGCTTCGTAATTCTGGTTTAATGAAATTCAGAGGCAGCAGAAGGTGGGTATCACACCTGGTTAATGCCTCAATGAATTAACAGCAATTTACAGAAACTGCCAAGTAGAGTTTGGTAACTGTTGGGGTGTTATTGCTGTTACCCTTATTTCAAATGATAAGTAACCATAACACATTCAAATTTGTATCTCAGTGACAATGTCTACGGGCAAATACAGCATCCTTATTATTCTGCTGAAAGCCCAGATGAACATCAGCTCACAGAAAGGAGAATGCCCACTTAAATCATCCTTACTTATTAACTTATCCTTATTTAATGCTTGGCAGTGCTGGGTTAACAATCAAACCTGGTATCTTAGAGGTCTTTTCCAACCTCAACAACTCTATGATTACAGCCCTTCATGCAACCCTCTGGAGACCTCACAGCTGAACCCTTTGCAGTCTTTTTCCCCAAAAATAGAGATCTATGCCCTAAGGTGACTTTAGGTCTCCTTAGGTCACACAATTCTCACCTTCTTGAGATCCTCTTTGGAGAACTTCTCGTAAGGATTTTGTTCCAAGTAAGCCATGTGCTCTGCATTGTTGCTTCCAAATCCTGGGCCTTTCCCTTTCTTACCAGTAAACTGTTCTCCAAATGGATGGTGTAAAAGATCAAAATGAAGCATGGTAATCATCTCTTTCTTTATGAGTTCTTCACTTTTCTGCAAGTCTGTTAGAGGCGGTTCTACATTTAAGGGTCTCAGTATTGTTTCATTTACCTGCCCAGGAATAAAAAAAAAAAAGTTTGTAAATGTCATATACACCAAAGATAACATTAAATTCATATCTCCTTACTCAAGTATGAATTTTATGTATCAGCTAAACCCCACAGAGCAGGTGCCAAAATCACTTGTGGTGGGACACATGCAGCAATCTGTGCAGATGAAATACCTCAAGACAACTCTGCTGGGGAAGTTTCCTGAAAATCAGCATAGTCAAATATAGATTTCACTCTCTCATGATTTCCTTAGACTGTATTTCCTCCTATAATGGTTAAAGCCTTTATTTTTAATTTTTGTTCTTTAACAGTGAATTTTGTTTCCACTTACTTCTGAGGGCCGTGGTAGATTCTTCTGCACAGCTTTGTGCATTCTCTTCAGTTCCTTGGCACGCTCTGCTTCTCGGAGAGCCTAAACAAACAAGCCAAGTGTTACTCCAGCCACTGTAAGACAATCAGATGCTGCCTAGGAATGTGTGTGATATAAAAACTAATTGATCACTGCAGTAAAGATTCCTTCCAGTATACAGACTTCATGTTACTAAGCCAGAGCTAAATAATGTGATGACAACATAATTTACTGCCTCTAAAGTGAATGGAAAGAGCAGAGCAGACTAACTCCAAGAGAAAAAAGATCCTCAATAGCCATTTCCCAGCATCAAATTCTCCTTCAATCTCAACTCTAGCAAGGTTTTGTTCTTTACACATTTCTCAATGTGTTGTTACAACCACTCTAATTCTTCAGCCATTAAATCCACAAGGAAAAGAAAGACTCTTAAATTAGCAGCCATGACTCTGTCATCTTCAACGAGCTGAAGTACCTAGTTCAGTAAAACAATACTTGTGAAAGTGGAAAAAACATCAAAGTTCTCTTTACAATACACTTTCAAGGAACAAATAACATAAAAAGCCAGTGTTGTCAGGAACTTCAGGAACAATGACCAAAATGACCAACATCTTCCATGTTCTAATCCTAGCATGTCACATCTTCACTTGAAGGCATGGATGCTCTCTCCTCTTGTATGATGGTACAACTCAGATTCTTTCCTCTATTCTAAACACATACATTACTTGTATTTATTCAGACTTTTTATTAGGGTATGTATGCACAAGACATACATATACATGTAGAAAACATGTTCCTCCTCAAACAGGGCACATTAGGAAATCAAATTCTGGGAAATGCTTATCCCATTTAAAGATATCAAAGCATAGTATTTATTTTTTAAAATATTTTGTTCACTTGTCAAAGCACAGCCAAGTCAAAAACTTCTCTGGACTCAAAAAGCCCATTTATTTTTATAAAAAACATTTGTATTCATATAAGGTATACTTGTATTTATATATAACAGAAAAAGATTTGAAACACAAAAATTAGGCTAAGCAATAAATAGAAAAGGGACTGTTTTTAGAAAGATTTAAAGTGTCTCTGGCCAGTACAGACATTTAACTGGCAGAATTTAGGCTTGTACTTTATCCAGCCTTCCTTGATTCTAAACCAAAACAAAACAAGAGGGATCCATTCACATCTTGGCTGTCTGGGTAATCCTCTGGTACTGGCCAAGGGTACCAATTTCCTGCATGGCAGATTTTTATCTGCACTACCAGCCTGCCTGAGATTGTATATATCTGTCCAAACTTTCACAAACAGCAACTTTTAACCTTGAGAGAATAACCTGAAACTGAAAAAAAAATGTAACAGTTCTTATGTGCTTCAAATCAAGCATGTGCCACTGCAGAAAAAAGCTTTTGATTAAATTTTTATCTTCTGTGGGACAAATGCAGGAGGTAGGACACAGGCACTCTTAGGGACTTCGTGGTAGGAAATGATGTGATACGTAACGTGAAGAAATTATTACAAAACTGATTTGGCCTCTGTGTGTGTATACTCTAACAGCAGCAAAGAAAACAGATACCTTTTACTTTGCTATCCTGTGGAAGAAGCTGGACCTCTTCCATTAAACAGGTGTGAAACGACAGGAATCATATAAGGAACACATTTTATTTTACACAAAAGGCACCATCCACATCTCACACACTGACCTGCTTGCGGGCTTCTATATCAGCAGCATCTTCTACAAAGGTTTCATCTGCTTCATGTTCTTCAAGTTCCTTTTCTGCATTTTCAGGTAGAACAATCTCAAAGTCGTTCTTTGGAGCAGGGAGGGCCATGAGCCCCAGGCGCAGGTGCTCCCGAGACTCCCTCTCCTGTGGGAAGGGCAGGGAGATGTGATGCTTCTGGATTCACAGCCTGAATGCAGAATTACCCCGTGCAATACAATCAGACTCTATTCATCTGCATTAACGGACAGCAACAACACACTAATTATTCCCTGGCCACCTCAGTCTGCTGCAAAGCCAGAGAGCACCAGATCTGGAAATCAGTGGAGTCCACCAGGAATTTGAGCCTCAGTTTCCCTTCTAGCAGTAAAAAAGCCTTTTTACTATAAAAAGGCTAAGACAGAACCAAAGTATAAGTACATCAAATAAACCTTCCCTTTTTCAGGCTAAGACGAGCTCTGGGATTTTGAACTTGAAGAGTTATGTTTGTGAGAACATACCAAACACTTGGAGGGGATATCTTAGCTAGGCCAGAAAGAAAACTGTTGATAGCTCAGGTGGGAGATATTCAAAGCCACAGTCGAGGATGCCGAATCAGCCACATAAAAGGGGTTCCCAAGGTGCTACCTATTAGGTATATGCCCTTTTATACCATATCTAATTGACAGGGTCCATCTGGCTCCATCTCCAAGAATGAAAACATCTGTTGCCAAAGGTGATGAAAGAGTCTGCATGGGACTCAGATTTCTGAACATCTCAAACCCCAGTGCTCCTAACGGCAAAAATTAACTCCTTTAGCTCAATGTTGTCAACACAACAGACTGATGAAAAGGTCCTGTAGGTAAATCAGAAAGCCAAGATGATGAGAAATTTGAGGATTGTGTAGGATTGCAAGAAAAAATGAATCTTTGCTCAAGATGCAGTTACTGCTCAGCTTCAAAGATAGAAATAGGATGGAAACTTAACTGTGTCTTCTCTGACAAACAGGTTTAGAGTGTGTTTACTGAGCACACTGAAGCCATTCTAAGCAGCAAGATTTCTGTTCTTTTAAATAAAGCTTGTATTTTATTACGTGATGAGGACAGACTTGTAGACAGGTGGAAGAAGTAATACTTACATATTATAAAAATAACTTTTTTTTCGGCAGATGAGAACTAAACCCCTGAAAATTAATAGAGCACTGATTTCCACTTCTTAAGTAAGTACTACTTACCATTTGTTTTGCATAGGATGGGTCACTGTAATCTGCCATTCCTTCTTCTGGGTTGATGTTCAGTTTATCCCGCAGGGGAGTTCTCCCAGGAGTTGTGCCCAGTGCAGGTTTGGGAGTCAGTCCTCCTCGAGGAGTTAAACTCTCTGACCCCTGAGAGGGTGTTCTAGTGAAGTGCAGATAGTTATTGGTTTTTTACTAAAGAGCTTTATTTACAGAAGTCTGAACGTTGGGAAAATTTACATAAACACAGTCTATGCAGTCAATCTGTAGGGTTTTTTCTTGGGAGGCAGTGAAACTGTAAAGCACAATGACAGTACTAAAAAGAAATTGTTTAAACCTGTCAAGGTGTAACCAAGGTCCTGCCAAGCTGAAATCTAGGCACATCATCATTTTAAGAGAAGCTTCAGGAACTCCAACAAGACAAACTCCCACTGCTGCTTTTGAGAGAAGAGCTTATCCAGTCACCAGGCATTATTCTGGGTCACAGTAATCAGGCTTGAATTGCAAGCTCTGATTTCCCCACCACCTGGGCAAGTCATTCACTCCAAAATCATCTGGCCCAACAGCTGTCCCATTTTGCATTGAATGGATCATCCTGAAAATGCTTCTTTGCTTTCACTGACTGTTGAAGAAGTAATTACATTATAATAATTACTTCTAAGCATCTATGGTTAGGCAACATAGATTAAGTCTTAGATTTTGTTGGCCCAAATTGCTCCTCCTCTAGACTGGGAAGGAATATTGTTCTCTATCCCAATGACCTACTACACAAATGAGGGGCTACTTCATGGATTCAATCATTTTTTCTTCTGCTCAATGACTTGGATTTTCCCACTGATAGAGCACTTCTGTAAGCAAGCCAAGCTGACCCACAGGTACCATATTTACACGTGCAAATTTGAACTTCAGAAGCTAAAAAAAAAACCCACCACAAAATTTAAACAACAAAACTAGAGTATCTCTACTTTTTAAAATATAAAATAACCCAAATCAACAGCCAGATCATTCCAGGTCAAATTCTACATTTATTTTGCACCACACTGACACCAACAGATCTTCAAAACAAGTAGTCATTGCTGGAGCTGCTCGTTTAATTAAAAGATCAGGGCTTTTGCACACAGCTTCTAAACAAAATAAAGCTGCTTTGGAAAAGTTGCCATAAAGGCCCATTTTATTTTATTCTCCACTTTTCCTACTAACATGATACAAGTAAAACTAGGACCTAAGTGGAAAAACCTGACACACAAAATGTACCAATTGTAACATGTTTTAGCTGTATGGTATTGGGCATTTGTGGGATATATATTTGTTCACTGTAAGAGTTAAACCAGCAATTCTGTACTATTTAGATTGGCAATGTAAGAAATATTTTATTTTGGATATATATGGCTTATAAAATATTTACTCCAGCTTTTCAAAAATTCAGTGTGGGTTTGGCTAAGGCACCTCCCACATCTTTGACTCCAAGGTAATACTTTGGACAGGCCAGGATCCACATACAGAATGACACTCCAGCTTACTATTTATACTCCTGCATTACTCCAGAATAATTTATACTGCTCCAGACCACAGAAGGCCACATTTTGGATCAAAACTCCAGTGAGCCATACACTGTGTGAACACAGATTAAGAGGACATGGCCAAGTTTTCTAAAGACATAGAGGAGAAATTTTTACAAGGGCTTGAAATAAAAGTGAGTTAACTTTTCTTTTGAAGTTATAATCATGGTAATATTTTATACATCAAAATCTGCTCTGTTCACCCACCTCCAGACACCTGCCCACCCAGGGACCCATCACAAAAAAAGGCTGTTTACCTGAAAGGTGTGGAAAGCACAGTATTTGGAGTCTGAACAACCTGTTTCTGTGGTGTTACCCCTGAAAAGTCACTTTCATGCAAGGGAGTATTAAGACCTCCTTTCAGGGGAGTATCCACATTTGTGAGAGCCATCAGATTCTGGGCCTCCTGTGTAACAAACAACACAAGCAGTGCTTCACCAAGACAATTACAGTCATGTTTAACAGATTCAGTAACAGAAGGAAAGCTGAAGAGTTATTTGAATATCAGTCTGTGGAAAATCTTTAAAATTTCTTAGCTTTAACACCCATACACTGGCATTTATAAATTTTTCTGTTCCACTAAAAGGCATTTGAACTTCATCTCCAGTAAAATATATTATCAACTGGAATTGTAAAAATGAGTGGGTTACTTATTGTTTCAGCTACCTTCCGTTTGCCAGACTCCATAAATCTCCAAGATTTCTTAGTGAACACTCAAGTAATCCGAAGAATCCTGATTTTAAGAAAGAAGAGCACACTTGAACTCTGAAACCTCAATTCAATCAACTTTATCCAAACTGCACTTCAGAGAATGTTCCAAAAGAGATGGTCACTAGTCAGATTTTTGGCCCATGACTCAATTGAGGCTTTTATGAATAGCCCCCTTTTTTATTTCATTTTTCCTTATTACAGTGAAGAATTAAGTCTCTCTGAAAATATGCTAATTATACTACTGCAAGTAGCAAATATATTCCCATAAGGCCACTAATCCACCTAGAGAACTCTGTATATGCAGAATACTCTGACATTTATAATGTCGGAGTATTCCATTTGAAGGTGAGCCTGACCATTCCTGCAAACATTGCACAGACTTAAGTCATGATCTGCAGAGCCAGGAACTTTCTCTTTTCTCCTATCACAGAACTGCTGAAACACAGCTCATTGTCAGCTCAGAGGGCTTTTGGGATTTTTGTTTCAGAGTGAGATTTTTGGGGTCCTGTTTTGTGCTACACATTAGCTGCATTGATTTAATTTATCCATTTCCACACACTCAACAAAATGTTACTCAACATTACCAGTTTTTAAAAAATCCAGGCAATCAAGAGGTTGCAAAGGCAGGTTTTGGGTAACCTAAGTTTTAAGCAAATGAAGTGCTATGAAAATGTTCTTGCATTGCTGCAATTAATTACTACTTGTTAATTGAAATAAAAGTAGGACAACATCAAAATACACAGTTTTAATGAGATGAACTCATACACATTTAATACTAAGGGTCACTCAAGAGAAAGGATAATGATGCCAAGACATCAGGAGAATGGTTAAAAGCTTCACACAATATATGACTAAAAGAAAAAAAAAAATCAGAGCATTTTGAAACACAGTGAGAATTGATTAAATAAAAGAAGTAGATCTGCTTCTATGCCCTTCAGTGTGTCCTGAAGATTGGGATTGATTTAAATTCCAAGATTGCACATAATCTAAGGAGAGTTTCTCTGGCACTTATACCTTCTACTATACCTTCTACCTTGACTTCTGCTCCAAAAATTAAAACCCATCCCATACACTTATACTCTACCTGCAGGATCCTGTCCTGGGCTGCTGGAGTTTTGGGAGTCCGTAGAGCTATGCTGTTGTTGGTTACATTATATTCAGAGAGAAGAGTGCTGGAAGCTGAGTTTGTGATTCCAGATTCCTCAGCAGTCTGTCGTGCAATCTCACTCGCCTGGCCGACTTTTACAACTTCTTCAAGTTCTGTATCAGATATCTGTGAAAGAGAAAATCCCAAGGCACAGTAAGACAACTATGAGATCCATTCAATAAAACAGAAAACACCGTTTGGTATTGGCCTTATAAGTTGTTTATTATCAGTAAACACCTCACCTGGGGAGCTGGAAGCACCAGTTTACTCCTTTTCTTGGTAAATTCTGACACTCCACTGGTCTGCAGAATAGCTGAGGGCAAGTCTGACTCTTTCTTCCTCTTCATGTGTTGTTTGTCCTTTTTGCGCTCTCTTCCCTCCCTCTCACTGTTATTTTGGAGAACAGAATCATTTCAGAACACACAGAGCAGCCACAAAGCAAAGCAAACAAGCCAAGAGCAAAAAGGCTGTACCCTTATCAAATGCTGAAATAAAACACTGCAGGGAGACTGAAGTACATTATGGGTGATTAGATGTGATCTGCAGATCTTGCAGCAGAACCTTCTACAGGGGAGTATAATGCTGTTACATCATGAGATTTGCCAACAGATTTAGCTTTTAGGCTGAATAACTGCAATCAACAGGATCACTGGATCAATTAAAAAATGTCAGGCCAAGAATTTATTAAAAATAAGGGAATGTGAACAGTTCCTTTTTCTCCAGCAGCTGCTAAGGGAAGATGAACATTTTCTTTTGTGAAAAGTGTGAACCCATTTCTCTTCAGTCTTTAATAAAAATGGCATCTCCTTCAAACAGCAATGGAGGCAGTCAGTGAAATTAGCTTCAGTCTGAAGCTCCTGCCTGACCCTCTGAACGAAGAGACATGCAGAAAAATCAGTTATACCACATGAGTTAATAAACCAAACTGTACATGGCACTGGAGTCTCTCAGTAAATGCAGTTTTGGCAAAAGTAGTGGGAAATGCAACTGTAAAATTAAACATGTACCCAAGAGTGGCATTTAGCTTCTCAAGTACACTTTTGGGGATTTTTTGGGGGGATGGGGAGAAATTAAGTATTTAAGGACATCAACTTAAGAACAACTCCATGAAAAGTAATGCTACAATACTACTCCTATAAGTAATCTTAATAAAGCACACTAAATACACAAGCAAATGAACTGCTAAAAAAAAACCCCAACCTCAAACAACTACATTTGAACTTAAAGAGCAAGACGATGCATAAGAAACTTTATTCTCATAAATGGTGAGTGAACTAGAGAAAACAAAAAAGGTGATCATAGAAAACAGATGAACTAGACCTTTTGTAAAGATAAAAACACAGAAAACTGAAAATGCAGACTTGCACTTGTATCTGGAAAATGGAAAATACATTTCCCACCCACATTATGTTTCTAGGACTTAACACATATATATATATATATATATATATATATATATATCTTTTCAAATACACAGTTTCCTCCTTATTACAACACACACTTACGATCTTAATTCTCCATCCAGGTCTTGCTGACGCAGTCTCCTGAAATCTGCATCCAGGGACTGATAATTTTCTTCTGATGTATCATAAAAACCAGGGGCAGGCTTCTTTTCAAATGGAATTTCTGCATTGTAATCCACACCTCTTTTCTTTTTTCTTTTCTTCTGGATCTCAATTCCAGCAGCACGAAGTTCTCGTCTTTTCTGGAGAGCAGCAAGACGTCTAAAGAAAAAGTGACACCACGTGATTTAAAGTGTAGAGTAAAGAAAAGCAGTCCCAGGATATGAAACCAAATGTGAGTTTACCGAGCTTCTTCCAGCTGCTTCTCCCTGGCTTTCCTCTTGGCCTTCTTTCCCTGTGTATTCGCCAGACGTGCTCGAGCCTCAGACAGCATTTCAAGCTCATCTACAAGTACAGATAAATACAGCAGTGAATCTACACTTAAGAAATGAGTCAGGAAAAAGGTGATATTAAGATCAGAAAACCATCTTTAAAAGCTCAATCAATCAATCACAGGCACTCTGTACCATCACTAATCTCTAAGTTTTCCCAATGTATTTACAGAATCACCTGCCAGCTGAAATGAAGACTTTTAGAAAAAAAGCCTAATGCTGAAAACAGTATCCATAAGTATCAACAGCAAATGAAAATATTTACATAAAGAGGAAAACTGACCACATTAATAGAAGTAAAACTTCATTTACATCTTTATATGAGAGTATTATCTTGAGAACTTGTTAATTGCATTTACTTCCAGAGCTGAGAGTGCTGTTTCTGTGAACCTGTGACTGTTTGAAACCACCAATGGTCCATTCATGGGATTTTAACAATGCTCATTTTTCAGTTCATAACACTGCTTTGTTCAAGGAAAGGGAAAAAAAAAAAAAAAGAAGTCAGGCAGTCCTTCTGTGCTTCAGCATGGATTCATCTGAGATGTGTGAGCTGATGGACAAAGATGAAGATACAGAATGCTAACAAGCAGAGCAGTTGTCAAAGCATAGAACAGCCAGTCATGGTAACAGATGAAGGTGACAGATAAGGAGGCAAAAAACACATCAAGAAAAGGAAAACTGGAAATGTATAACTGACTGGCCAGATACGGAAATAAGACAAAATTTGTAAGTAAATTAATGACCAGGCAGTGGTGGAAAAAAAGAAGAAAACCAAGGTACACTGTCTGTGTTAACAGAAAAATCAAACAGATCAGATTTCTGTCAAAAATGGTAAACACTCCTAACTCACCTTCATCCATGTCAATGGGATCTGGCCTGGCAGGTTTGGTTTCTGGATTTGGATCGATTTCTCCAGGTTTCAGTTTTCGAGGATCATCAGCAGTTTCTTCCTCATTGTCTCTCTGAGCAGCTTTGTCCCTAAAAGCACGTTGTAGGTGTCACCACCAGCTCTTTGTTTCCCCCCAGACTCGTAATAACCATCCCTTAAATGTCTCCAAAGACTGATCATAAAGCAGTAACCTTGTACTCTGTACAATACATTAAATCTGTTATACAATTCACAAGCGTGGTACAGTCCCATAATCTTAAACAAGACAAGAGAAAGAAACCAACACAGTATTACATTACAACAATAAAATATTATATAAAATACAATACTGATACAGCTAGTAGTAAAGAAATCTCCTGAGGTAATCTTTAACAATAAAAACGAGAATTCAATCTTTAACAACTCAAACAAGGTAATCTTTAACAATAAAAACAATGCAGTGTGACAAAATTAAAAGTCAAGTTTTCTACTACGTTTTTTCTACTCAACCAACCTCACTGGAATTAAGAAAGCTCACAAAGGAAAACAGCACATTCTTTCTCTTCTTGTGGACTAAAGAAGCTCTGTGCAGCAGAGAGATGGTATCTGCACATCCAGCCATTTCAACATGTGTTTTATGTCCCTTTTCTTTCTCACATACCCACTCCTGCTGATCACCCAGTCAAAAAATGTCCAAACAGCCTAAAAAAAGCATAAATCTTGACAGTCCCTTAGCCAGGAGCAAGAAAAGATATGCCTATCTCTATTTCAAGGTGCTCTCCAGGTTCAAGCTAGACACAAGTGACTGAAAATTTTCAAGCTAGACACAAGTGACTGAAAACAATCTTTAAAGATTTGCTTACAAAAGGACTCCATCAACTTGAAACCACCCTAATTTACCACCAAAGGAGAAGGGAATGACACACTGCTACAACTCCACAGATATTTTGGGTACTCCTGGCTAGATTTTCCTCTAGGCAAGCAGAAACTCACAGCAGAAATTCATAGTGTTCCAAGCACTGTGCAGCAGTTCTGCCAATGATGGGGGCAATGGTTCTCCACTGGGTTGGCATCAGCTTGGCCAGGTGCAACAGCTTCTCCTCCTCCTCCCGAGACCACTCTGTCTTTTTGATGCTTGGGTCCAGCCATTCGTACCTGTAATAAGGAAAAAAAAATTAAGGATGACAGATTCAAGTTATCCACTGATTCATCTTCAAGAGTGTTTTCATGACATATGTATCTGAGCTTTAAAATTTATTATTTATCCAGCACTTCTCATACAGACACTGCCTCTTCTCCCTTGTCCCATCTCTATTCTGGCAAAGTAAAGAGTCACAGAATTAATCCTGAAACAGAAAAGTAAAAACTGCAACCATCAAAGACAGAAAAATGGTAGAATTGTTTGGTCTAGAGCCTTCAACAATTATCTTACTAATCCTCAACTATGCCAGTACTATTATCTCTACAAGAAGTACTGTATTAAATATGTGCAATTCAGTATTTGAGAAACTAAGTCTGATTTTCAAATTCATTTATACAGCATCAGTATTTGCATGAATTTAAAGCTCCTATTTTTTTTTTAAATAGTGAATTTCATAGTGCAATTTTTAAACACTTACTCTCAAGCCAAACTTCCATTACATGAAATTAGAAAATTATATATAAGAGAGATTAGTATCTTACAATTTTACTTCCTTGGCAATATCTACCAATTAAAACATGTTTAAATAAAGGGAAAAACTAATGTTTATAATTTAAAGCAAACCTTCTTTTGCTAACACTTCAGTCACTGGAAAATAGAACATCTGGCTACTTTGTTCAACTATGTTCAAGCAATAAGAAGTTGAAGTTTCCACGATAAAATCAAACTGTGTTAAAACTGTTGTTGCTCTGTGCACATAAATTAAGCCTGTGGTAACATTTTTTCCTAAGTTTCTCCTAATTATGAAGGTCATATTCCCAGGCACAGCACCTCTCACTTACCATCTGGCTTTGCACTGCTTTGCTGATTTCCTGTGCAATAATGAGGCAATTCGAGACCACTGGTTTTTGCCATATTTCATAACAGCTGCTTTCAGAATTTCATCCTTGAAAAAAAACACAAATAAATACCCTTATGGACTGCAAAACAGAAAGTATGAGGTCAAGCAAAGGAGAACATGGTAAATTTCATGGGCTGGCCCAGAGGAAACAGCGTAACACTGCCACTTCTATTCCAATTCTCAAGAAAAATGAGGATTTGTATTTCAAAGGCCAATGAAATCCATAAGGATTAAATGAAAAAGACACATGATTATTGTTCTAAATTTCATATATCCAACAGAACTTCCCAAATGATTATTTCCAATGCTCTCTAAAGGCTCTGTATGTCTTCCCTGAAGGAAAACAGCAGAGGTATGGAAGTGTTTGTCTGGTAATGACATCTCTATTGGAAAAAACAGTAGAAGTGGCAAATACCTCTGGCTGCCTGGTTTTGAATAATATCATAAAACTATCTATTTTTCACATTTTAATACAACTTGAATAAAAATGTAACAGATTCAGCTTGGGAGCCAGGTTGTTCACCTACAATGAAGTGTGCAGTGAGTTTGATCAAAAGCCAGACGTGTTACCAATTGTCTGTCAATCCATCCATCAATCCCTCTCTCCCTTCCCTTCCTCAATAGATGGATTCATTATTTCTGGTTTATTCAGAGAAAGTGGTATTTTAAATGCATTAAAGCTATTCTTGCAGCCCTGTCAACCACAGATGCCCCTCTCCTGCACCCAGTGAGTGTTCAGTGTGTGACACTGTCCCCACTGACACCTCCCAGAGAACAACAGCTTTAACTGTGAGCTTATGACCAGCTCCTGATCTGCTTTGAGCTGCTACAGACAACAATTCACATAATCACTGTTCTGAAATAAATAATAAATCCTCCCTTGTGTGTGTTCCTTTTTTCACTTCCTTGGTGCTCTGTGGCACACAGGAGCTGTACTGGTGACATTAACAGGCTTTTTTTGCAAGTAACCAGTCATTTTATGAATGACCTGGTATCATCCGGTTCCACTTTCTGTTTTTAATGCTGTATGTAAAATCAAAATGTTAATTAAAAAAATCCCCCAACACCTATTTTATCTCTGGTACACAAAGCCTGGTGAACTAGGGATCTGTGTGGCCACTGAACAGGCTCCTCAGGGCAGTGGCCACAGCCCTAAGCCTGGCAGAGTTCAAGCAGCATTTGGACAACACTCTCAGGTGCAGGGTGGGATTCTTGGGGGTGTCCTGTGCAGGAGTTGGACTCAATGGTCCTTGTGGATCCTTTCCCACCCAGGATATTCTGTGATTCCACTTAATTCACTGCTATTTCTCTCCAACAGTCACCAAAATTTATCAAGTATGGAAGACCCTAAGAATGGGGTAAAGACAAGGTGAGTTTTCCTGTCCTGGGCTGACCCCAAATTTAGCTGCTTCCTGGCACATCACTGATATATCACAAGTGCTTAAAAGCACACGCAGCTCATTTTATCTTCTATTACTTTTTCCTCACTGCTTCCTGGAACCACAAACACGCGTTGTGTTCACCGTATGCAGTGACAGAGTGCTGAATTTTACAGTGCCAGGAACATCCTTTTGTTTTAAACATGCATCTGATAAAACTGACATCCTTGAGCTCTCATGTTATTTATTTTTTTTGTGACTACTTGCGGTTCTGAAAGCTTGTGACAGCAAAATTGGAGGGGATCATTCTTTTTTGGAACAGTAATTTCTGTGCACAGAATTCTTGGGGTTGCAGATGAAGAGCCCACACTCATTGACAAGAAACAGACTGAAGTTGCACCAGGGGTTTAGATTAGTTATTAGGAAGGTTTTTTTTCCATGGAAAGGGTTGTACAGCATTGGAACAGGCTGCCCAGGGCGGTAGTAAAGTCACCATTTCTGCAAGTGATATAAAAACCATGGGGATGTGACACTGAGGAACAGGTTAAGTGGTGAATGGTTGGACACTTGGTGACCTTAAGTCTTTTCCAATCCTAAAATTCTATGACTCTACTTTTGCCATTTCCACATTTGGAAATAACTTCAAGGGCAAGAGATTCCTGCTGCCTCATTCCCCTAGAGCATAAGAAACCTGCCTATGCAGTACAAGTCACACTCCAGCCTGTGACAGGAACATCTCCAAACAGAGCAGTCCATGCTTCCAGTGGCAGTGGCGCAGAGAGCAGTTTCTCTTGGGCAAAAGGACATGACACACACATGGCTGAGCTTCCCAACCTGCAGCCCGAGGGGAAAGCAACACCAACACGACCTTTGCCCACAGAGGCAGCAGGAACGAGGAAGGCACAGGATGCTGGGGAATGCAGTCCAACAGAGAGCCAAGGAATCACAGAATCAGTTAGGTTGGAAAAGGCCTCCCAGATCACCGAGTTTAATCCATGGCTGATCAGCGCCATGTCAATGAAACCATATCCCTCAGTGCCACATCCAGTCTGTCATTAAACGCCTCCAGGGACAGCAACTACATCACCTCACTGGGCAGCTCATTCCAATACTTAATCACCCTTTTTAGTGAAAAAATTCTTCCTAATGTCCAACCTAAACCTCTCCTGGTGCAGCCTGAGGGCACATCCTTTGGCCTATCACGTGTTCCCTGGGAGCAGAGCCCGACCCCACCTGGCTGTCCCCTCCTATCAGAGAGTTGTGCGGATCCAGAATTTCCCCCCTGAGCCTCCTTTTCTCCAGGCTGGGCCCCTTTCCCAGCTCCTCATCAGTGCTGCAGACCGTTCCGCAGCTGCGCTGCCCTTTCCTGCACTCGTTCCTGCAGTCCCAAACCCTGCGCTGTCCCGGTACCGGGGCTCCAGCAGAGCCGAACCTGCCCGGCCCCCCAAACCCGACCGCCCGCGCAGGCGCACCACGACACCCACCGCCCTCCCGCGCCTGCGCACTGCCGAGCGCCCCCTCCCCCGGGCCCTGAGGGGGACGAGGGCTCACACCCCTACCTCGGTGTTCCGCCACACGCCGCCTTTAATCATAATCCGCGGCATCTTGGCGGCGAAGGGAGGCGGGGACGAACCCCTGGAGCGAGAGAATGGAGAGGAGACGGGCGCGCCGCCGGCGTCAGCGGGACCGGCCGAGACCGCGCACGGTCGCCCTTAGCGGCGGCGGGTGCCGAGGGCGAGGGAAGTGGGGCCGGCTGCCGTGCCAGAAAAGCGGGAAACGGGTCCGGTTGCTTTCCCAGGGAAGCGGGACCGGCGGCTCTGGCAAGGGAAGTGAG
Organism: Certhia americana; assembly: GCA_018697195.1. Classification (NCBI taxonomy): domain Eukaryota; kingdom Metazoa; phylum Chordata; class Aves; order Passeriformes; family Certhiidae; genus Certhia; species Certhia americana. The sequence continues at coordinate 3,220,682 of CM031859.1, read as the reverse complement.
GCCGCTGCTCCTCCGGGGAAGCGGGTCCGGCCGCACCGCGCATGCGCAGCCGCCCGCCCGCCCCCCGCGCTAGCGCCCCCTGCCGGCCGGAGGAGCGCACGGCGGCCGGCGCCCAAAGGAGGAATTGAGCCTTCATTAAACTCTTTAAATTTCCCCACGGGACGCAAATGAAGGAGGTAAAGTTCAGCGGAAGGAAATCACATCTCCTCGCTGTTCCGTTTAGAGGATATTTTGTTAATTTCAGGAAAAAGCCCCGTGCGTTTATGCGTGGAATAAATTCTTGGCTGTGAGGGTGGTGAGGTCCTGGCAGAGGGTGCGCAGAGAAGCTGTGGCTGTCCCCGTCCCTGGAAGTGCTCAAGGGCGCTTTTAACAGGGCTTGGGGCAACCTGGAATGGTGGGAGGTGTCTCCACCCATGGCAGGGGGTGAAACGAGATCATCTATGATTCTACAGGAGAGCAACATTGATAGTGCATTTGCATAGTCACACTCAAACACGCCCTAAAGGAGTGTGTGCAAGGAACACACCTCAATTTGGCAAATGTTCATAGGTAAGTGCTCATGTCACTATCAACAGGGGAAGGTTTGAGTTTCAAGGAGTGGGGAATCTCAGCTCAGGATCTGTCACTGTCATTCAGCTGTTGCCTCCACAGGTATCTCCAGTTGTGTGGATCAGAAGGGTCCCAGACAGAGGGAGGTGCTGGTCTCAGCCTGCTGCAGTCCTGGAGAGCTCAGAGGGTCTCAAATACTGCTTAGACACAGTTACCACAGTCACAACACACTTGCCTTTGCTCACAGTGATTTTTCCATCCTGGCTGCAATTCAGGTTGGTAACTTCAAAAGTTCAAACCCAAAAAACATTTCACCTGGGAGGTTATTCAGGTAAGAAAAGTAAGTTCCCAAGGCTGTTAAAACCCAGGGTGCTCCTTAACCAGCACAAGTTCCTGGGGCAGACTGTGTTTTGGATAAGCTCAGAGGAGCTTGGCCCAGCTCATCAAGAGCCTAACAGGAAGATGCACCACAACACCATACAGATCTGACTAATGTTCATTTATCTCACCTCCAGTTTAATTTGTATTCATTTAATTAGAAGAAGCACAGCAGGTAAAATGACAGCCTTTTGCTCAATTTGTCTTGTTACATTTCCCTGTTTCGTCCAAATTCAGGGTATGTTCATGGAGAAAGTTATGAAACTTTTTTGGTTTGAATAGGAAACCTCACAGTATGATTTAGGAAAGGCTTTAATTTTTGTTTAAACTGCAGGAATAAAAAAACCTACACTTCTAGCTACCAAAAAAAAAAAAAAAATACCAACAGCCCATGTCTTATTTGAAACTGAACATGCCTCAACCTTTAAATTTCACTGATTTAGCAGACTGAAAATACCTTTGAAAGTCCAAAAACCCAGTGCAGTGCATGAGGAACAGAAAGCAACGTCAGGAGTCATTGAACTGTTTATTTTTATTAGAGGCAGTCACTAGGAATAATTATTTTTATAAAATCATCAATCTCCAACTGAAAATACATTCTTGTTATTACAACTTGAAGAAACTTACATTTACAAACTCTTTCAAAAATTTCCTGCAGTTAATTTATCTCCATAAACCAGGCTCTCTTCATCATCGTTGTACACCACAGTTTTAAACAACTGTGCTCTATCACATTTTATCACATTTAGTTTATAGATTTTGCTTCCCTAGTCTCATCTGATATCGAGGCTTACAATTCCTTCAGTATTTGTTTTCACTTTATACCTGTTCTTTTCAAATAAATGATCAGAACTGTAATGTAACACAGGTAAAACCTCCTCCAACCTTGAGTAACCATTAATAGTTCACAGAAATGCTTTTCTTTCTTCACACAGGGTAACATCCTTCTATCACAGCTGGATTAGGTGGCTCCAAGATCTAAATCACTCATCTGTAACCACCACGGTTCAGGCAGAGATACTTACTTGTCTGACTTTCCTGAAGCTGCAAAGAACTGGATCACTTGAATAACTTTGCTGATCTGGCCTTAAATGCATGTATCTGTCCCTGAGTTTCAACCCATTATTGGAAAATTATCTTCCAAATTGCGGAATGGCTGCAGGAGTTCTGGAAGACAAGCCCTTGCTCAGGCAGGGGCCACCCAGAGCCAGTTGTCTAGGATTACATCCTGATGGTTTTTGAATACTGTCAGGAGGGGAACTCCACTGCCTCTCTGGGCAGCCCTTCACAACCTGTCCTTCTACGTTGCCAGAAAGCCTCCACAAGACATTATCTGTATTTCTACAGACAGGCACACATCCAGGAGCAGAAAAAAACTCCACTGAGTTCCACATTTACATTCTCTAAATTAAACCACAGGTTTGTTCTGCTGCTCCATGGACTGAGCTGTAGCACTGGGACAGTTTGCACCAGCCCTTTGTTGTTGTCTTTCCTCACTCAAGGGGATAACAGAACATTTTTTAAACCATTTACCACACTCAAGAGTTCCTAGCACTGCGTAACTCCAAAACAAAATAAGATTTGTCTAGATTTGAATATAAATTGGAAACTGCATCCATCTGGGTTCACCATACCCTGTACCAACTGCTGCATAGTACACTGGTTCTCACATACAATATTTTAGACTAAGAGTAAAGTTCTTAAAATAAATTTAGATCCTGCTAAGATTTTCAATGTAACTAAATACCATTCACAATTAACAGCAACTGCTGATAATAATCCTCATATTAACAGAAGTTATTTGAAAAGTGTACCATCTATTTTAACAAACAACACAGTAACTACCAACCTGAGACAAGGTAAGGCATTTCATACTAGATTAACGTTGGACATTCACACAAAATTGAAGATTTAAAGACTCAAAGTATCATAAAATACATGTTTCTGGACATTACCATTTCTGCCAGACTACTCAAAAAATTATCAAAACTGCCAGCAAGGTAACAGCTTAATGAACATATTATACATGCAGGCACATGTAAAACATTTTAATGTCACAACTACCCAGTGATGACATGCATATTTTGTTTCTGTAATTTGGTGAGATGCTGTTTTTTTTTTCTCTTGCAAGTATTGCAAAAGCACCTGGGAGTAAAGGAGGCAACTTTCAGCAGACAGGAGGTAGCATTAAGCCTCCAGATACACTGGTTTTTATATGAAAATGTTATATTTTATATGAATTTTTATATGAAAAGTTATTACTATAAAATATAACATGCCCTTCCTTCCTTCCATTTAGACATTCTTTCAGTTAGAAGAGATTTTTTTTAAGCTTATTACATTTTTACATGAAAACAAGTGGTGCAGAGTAACTGTTCAAACACAGATGAACACTGGCCAAAATAACTGACCTCTATGGAAGCAGTTACTCAGGGGTGAAAAAGTGTCTCCAAGATCTTCAGCACAGCCTGTGCTAGAATTGATGTTCTCAAAAACACCTGCAGCAAACCAGTACCCTGTTTAATTCTCTCAACCAAAATGATGGATGCATCCATTACCAGGCATTGCTCTGGAAAGAGCAAAGGAACATAAAACCAGGAAGAAATTCAGGAGCAAAACTAAGCACCAACTTCCTGTTCTCAACCTCACATCCCAAGGCTGTGCTGCTGCATATGCTTCTCCAGCAGTTTTTTGGTGGGCAGCACCACATTACACGTGGCACACCTGTACTTCTTTTTGTGAGTTTTTATGTGTTTTTGGAAAGCGTGTTTATCCATCGTGGAATACCTGCACCTCCTGCAGTGCAGCTTGAGGTGAGTCAGCAAATGGCGCTTGAGGTGGCTGGAGGTGCGGAATGCCAGGGAGCACTGCCCACACTGGAATGGCTTCTCCCCAGTGTGGATCCTCAGGTGGAGCTTCAGGTTCCCATTGTGGGCTGTGCAGTAGCCACACTCCTCACACCTGTATGTCTTGACAGGCAGCTCCTTGTGCTCGAAGAGGCAGCCAGGAGAGGAGGTTCCCTCCTCGGTGTGCAAAGCCAGGTGCCTCTTCAAGGACAGCCATTTGTTGGTTGAGAAGTCACAGCTCGTGCACTTGAAATGCCTCACGTTCAGATGGGTGAGTCTGTGCCTTTTCAGGTGGCTGGAAGTACGGAACTTCTTCTGACAAACTGTGCAGCTGTAGGGCTTCACACCTGTGTGAGTTCTGATGTGGAGTTCCAGGTTGCTCAAAATGCCAGTAGCATAGCTGCATTCTGCACACTGATATAACAGTGGCTGACTTTGTGCTTGCAAACAATTTGCTGTGCCCCTCTGAACACCTCGCTGGACTCCACAGACTTCTGAAGCAAGCAAGGAACTGTTTGAGCCTTTGCAGGAATCAAAATCCCTTTTTGGATATGTGCCTCCATGGGTTTCACTATGCAATTCAAGATTCTCTAAACACCTCTCTACAAAGAGGCAACTTCCAAATTCCTGTCCATTTTTCACATGAAGAAGGCTGTGTTTCTGCAAATGGTCTGATGTTTTAAATGCCTCATTGCACTCTTCACACACAAATGGTCTTTCATCTGTATGTATCTTTAGGTGCAGCCTCAAGTTGTTAGGAACAGTAGTAATGTAACTGCAGTGCTGGCATCTGTATGTTTGGAATGTATTTAAATTGGAAGGAAATGTATCCTCCAAGATTTCCACAAAGTTATGAAATGAAGCATCATCTTGCACTCGTGAATGAGAGGCCTCTGAGTTGAAGAAAGGTTCCTCTTCATACGTGACAGTGTCCATTTGGTAAGAGGTGTGAGGAATTTCTGAACTATTTCTAGTAATACCCAGGCTATTGCTTCCTTGGCTGTTTTCAAGGAATTTCTTTCCAGGGCATATTTTCTTATTGTCCCACACATCACCTGCTTGCTCAAACTCTACTTCTGAAGCCAGGATTCCCCTACCCAGACAATCATTTTCTCTACCAAAAAGAGAGTGAGAAACACGGCCCTGCGAATCACCATCAGCTTTGCATATTTTGCTTTCACAGTAATTATTCTTCTGATTGGTATAACCATTAGGCTTCAACTGTTCATGAAATTTCTTGTGAAAGCTGAGATGCCCTTTAGTGTAAAACACCAGGTTACATTTATCACACATGTAATTCTTCACAGGTCTTTCAGTTCTCTTTCTCCCCCTCAGGCAGTCAGGTTGCTGTGCTTGGCACGTTTCTGTCCCCGCATGTATCCTCCTGTGCCTCTCCAATCCTGACATGCTGGTGAATGCTGCCTGGCAGAGCTCACAGGAATATGGTTTATCCCCTGTGTGGACATGGCTGTGCCTCACCATGCTTGCAAAATACAACGAAAAGAAGGTGCAGAACCTGCACTGGTAGAGCTTGTAGCCAGCGTGCCAGTACATGTGATTTAACAGGTAGGACAAGCTGCTGCAGGAGTAATCACACTGAGGGCACTGGTAAGGTGGTTTCTCTTTGTGTCCCTTCATGTGATGAATAAAACTCCTAGGATTTGATGAAACAAAGAAACAAATTCTGCAGGAAAAGCTAACTGGCACATCCAGAGGTGTAAAGTCCCTTTCAATTTTAATGAAAAATTTATTGTATTTACTTTCTTTTCTCTTGGCCTCAGTTTCTCCTTCTTCAGATCCTTTCTGCCTCCCTTTTCTCGCAGTTGTTCTATTTTTTCTTGCCTTTTGCAACCTAGCAATCTTCTTATGAAATTTAAGGTGATTTCTAAGATTGAAAGGAAAGAAAAAAGTTCTCTTACAAAAGCAACATTTATGTATTTTCTTATCTTTATGAGCTGAATAAATATGTTTTTTCAGGTGTGCACTGCATTTAAACACAGAACTACAAAACCTGCACTTAAAACTCCATCTTTCATTCTCCTTTGTAAAACAAGATGTCTTAGGAAGAGGTGTGATGGTCACACTATCTTTCAGCCATGTTACACCTTCTTGCTTGCTCTGGAACTCTTTTGGGCTCTCATGAGAAGAAACAATTTTTTGTTGCCGGTATCGTTTCTTAGGGAATGGTGTCAACATCTTGTAAATATGCTCTACAGTAGTATTTGATTCAGCTGAGGTAGAAGCATTCATGTCAGGTTTCTCCACATCTTCTAGATGTTCCTTAAAAGTAGGAGAACATCCATCAAGAAATGGATCAGAACAATTATAAGTAAATTTCTCTTCTTCTTTCAAGCCATGTTCCAAAAGAGAACTCTGAGCTTCATCTTCACATTTGCTTATTTTCCTGTAATCAATTTCATTATCTCCATTCTCTGAGGAATCAGGATCTACAAGGAGATATAAAAAGTCACATTTCATACAATCACAAATATTCATGACTAATTCATAGTAATAATCCCAAACTGACTAACGACTTGCTTGCTCTTCAGTACTTCTGCTTCCTTATTATTTCCCTCTCCATTTTTTTCCCTCATGCCTCTCTTCATGTTCCCCTCTGCCCCCAACATTTAAATGTTGCTTCTAGTTGGAAGCCACCTTCTTTCCTACTTTCTGTTTTCCCTCAAGACTCTGAATTTCACAGGACAACACAATATCCAGTTTTTAACAAAACACCTCTATGCCAGAATTCCTATCAAAATCCTAACACCAAACTTTTCTCCATTCTCACAAATATCACACTTTTTCTGCGTTTTTGAGAACATTTCCCTGAAGAAAGGCCACCCATTTTCTCATTGGAGAATGACAAAGTACCAGGTTTTTGTAATTTCACTGCCTTTTGCAGGACTCCGTGAAAAAACTGAGCATACTCCAGGCAATATTTTCCTTCTGCAGCATTTATGAATCTACATTTGAAATGGTTTCTCTAAAAGAAATTGATTTCATAGTGTTTCTACACAATTTTTAATTTAAGAAACTCAAGGTTTACCATATTTCTTAAACTCTTATATCTTAATAACATATTACCTTCCGTTTTAACAATGATCTCCAACTCCTTGTGGATTTCGGGTTGTTTCTGTGGACTGCCATCAAAAAGAACACTTGTAATACTGACAGGCTCTTCTTCATGTTTGGGTACAACTACCAATGTCTCAAAAGTATCAGCTCTGTCACTTTCAGCAGAGGAAAGGAGAGGAGGAATCTTCTGAAAGCCATCATTATCACCACAATCTTCTCCATCACTGAATTTCACTATCTCTGGAAGCTCTATTTTGCAAGACAATGCAGGCATCACGCAATTTTGACCATATTTATCCGTGTCTGCATCACACTCATCACTTAATTTTGATGGATTATACACACTCTCAGCAACCCATTTATCCTCAGAATACTTAATACAATTATCTTCATTTGAAACAGTCTTGTTCGCATCCCAATTGCTTATACTGCTACTGTCGTTTGAAGGCTCCACTTCATTTTTTAGGCAAAGGCTGTTGTTTAATTTAAACTCCCGGTCCACCTCGGGAACGGACACTTCCTGGTCCTTATCATCATCCTGGAGAAAATCCTCATCGCTCAGCACCAAGATAGTGATTGGCAGCACAGTCTCAAACACCTCGGGCTCTGCGAGGAGAAAGAGACGCAATTATCGCAATTCCCCCAAAAAAACAAAAACCAAAAAAAACCCGACGGCGCCGGGTCCACCATAATCCCCACGGCATTCCCAGTGCGCATGCGCACGCCCCGCCGCGCCCCGCCAATTCTCCCGGTTCCCGCCGGCCGCTCTTTCCGCGGTACCGGGGGCACCGCGCTGGGTCCGTGCCCGGGCCAGCAGGCACTTACCGCTGTCTCCGTCCTCCTGCGGGATTATCCCCGCGGCCACCTGCGGGATTATCCCCGCAGCCGCCTGCGGCCCTGCCGGCTCCGTCGGCATCTCCGCGCCGCTCCGCCGCGGGACGAGCAGCTGCGGCTGTGCGCGCCTGCGCGGCGCGGCGCGGCGGGGCGGGGGCAATGGCTCCTCCTGATGTGAGGGACAGGCGGCGGTGCTGCCTGGGCAACGTGTGGGGCGGGGTGTCAGGCTTTCAAATAGGAGATAAAGCTCAGTTTTAAACTCATAAGTGGTTAAAAACTCCGTTTAATCAGCCATTTAGCCAGGGAGCCCCCAGCCCTGGGCAGGATTATTAAATGCTCTGCAAAACCTGTTTAAAGATTTAAGCAATTTCGATCGGTTGTTACTTCTTTTCGTGTAAAATTAGATTTTAGGTAATACCAATCATACTCTTAAGATAGGAGTTGTTCGAACAATAAGGAGCTCCCTTGCTGGGATAGAATCACAAAATAATCGCAGGCGGGAGTCACAAAAGTCATGGAAACACAAAACAGCACCTTTGGTTTCGTCCTGTTCTCCTCCTTGGCTGTTCAGGCTGAAAGCAGAAAATACATGAACCTGTGTGCATACGTATTTACATGTGTAGAGATGTAGGTCTTTATATATATACATACATTTTATGCATACAGGATGTCCCTGCCCATGACAGGATTGGAACGAGATAGTCTATAAGGGCCCTTTCAACAAAAACATTCTGTAATTATGTGAGTTGGGGCTGGAAGGGACCTCTGGAGACCATCCAGTCCAACCCCCCTGCCAAGGCAGGATCACCTGGAGCAGGTGACACAGGAACGAGTCCAAGTGGGTTTGGAATGTCCCCAGAGAGGGGAAATCCACAAAATCCCTGGGCAGCCTGCTCCAGTGCTCTGTCACCCTCAACGTAAAGAAGTTCTTCCTCCTGTTGAGGTGGAAATTGTGTTTTGTTTTATGGCCATTGTTCCTCATCCTTTTGCTGGGCACCACTGCAGAGCCTGGCACCATCCTCCTGGAACTTGTCTTGGAGATACTAACAGATTGCTGAGATCCCCCCTCAATCTTCTCTTCTCCAGACTAAGCAGGCCCAGTTCCTGCAGTCTCTCCTCAAAAGAGAGATGGTCCAGAGGCCTCAGCATCTTTGTGACCTCTCCAGTAGCTCCCTGTCCTGCTGTCCCAGGGATCCCCCCAGCTCCCAGCACCCTGTTCCTGACATTATTTTATCCCCATCCCCAGCTGTAATTCCACATTCTGCACTGCTAGAGGATTCCCAGTTCTCATTTTCCAGGCTCAGCACTCTGTAATGGTGTCTCCAGAAGAGGGTGGAACATTTAGCCACTCCAATGAGAGGCATTTTCCCTATTCCCTGTCGTCTTCCCCCAGTAAAAATCATGGAACCAATTATCTGCCTTAATTCCAGAGCCTTGGACTTCTTATATATGGAGCTGCGCCCTTTTGTAGGAACATTTGTTCAGTTAGTGAAATTTAGGTGGCATCTTTTTATTTTCAAGTATAACTGATGAAACCTTGAGGGAGGAGCATTTCCAAAATCCTAAGTGGGAGTATTAAATTAGAGAAAGATGAGAGGAGTACCGGCTTCTGTGTTTCAGCTCTCATGGAGTTTGGGAATCTCTATAGAGTGAGAAGAGTTGTTGATACCCCCAGATGAGTGAAACAGATGCTGGGGTGAGCAGCATGTCTTGCGTAGACTCTTTACTGCCCGAGCAAGCCACAGCATGTGAAAAAACAAAAGTAAAAGAAGTCTCCTCCTGGCAGAACCATCTGAGTCTTCCCCACAAGATGGCTCTGCAGCCACAGGTTCTGCAAGGGAAGAAACTGGAAATACCAGTTATTTCTCTCTCTTTTTTTTTTTTTTTTTTTTTTAAAGCATTCACTTTAAAATAACCTCCTTTTAAAGATATCTGCCTCACTAGAAAACCTGCAAAATTTGGAGAAACTTTACAAAGATGTTAATCCAAGCCTTTTTCCTCAAAAGTGGCTCTTTCCAGTCTTTTTCTTAAAGGAACAGACTATTACTGTCAGCATAGTACTTCCTGATGAACAAAGTGACCATGTGTCCCGATTTTGGGCAAATTTGGGAAGAAACTTCCAAAGGGGCTCCTCTAGAAAGTAGATCCAAACGGCCCCTCTCCCATCTGGTTCGGAAAAAGATTTTTGTGGAGAAAAGTGAAAAAAATTGTTTATTTAATGGGCAAAGCACTCCCCAGTACAACAAATGAACAATAATAAAACAACAAAACCTCTTGCTCCAAAGACATGATGAATTCAGAAAGACTCTCCCGTGGGTGCATCTCAGCTCACTCAGTTGTTGTCAGTCTCTCCATGATGGGAAATGCCGGGCCCAGGCCAGGCCTGGTGGGCCATGGGTCTGAGCTCCTGGTGCTCTTTCTGGGTTTTTAGTCCAGAGCAGGTTCGAACAGCTCCAAGAAAAAGAAGAAAAACCCCCAGTCCAGAGAACTTCCCTGCTTCAGTTAGCCAAAAACTAACAAAAAGCAAAGGAGGGCTCTCTCCTGCTGTCTGCACTGCAGACCAGTCAGGCTGTGTGTGAAGGAAAACTGAAAATTCTTATCTTTATGTTTTGAAAACATCTGCCTCAGACATTGCACTGCTTCTCCTTCTCCCCCCTTCACTCTCAGATCCAGTTTTAAAGGTGCAAAACTTATTTCTGAGCTAAACAATCGAATGGGGATACAGTTCAGCGTCAACCCAGGACACCATGAAATGGCTGAGGAATGAATCTGGTCAGTCTGGGCTTCATGTGTCTTTACAAGCACTTTGCACAAAACTACATTTTGCAAATTCAGCTTGCAATGGAGTGATCTGAACCTGCTTGCAGCTGTGTTTGTGCCCACACTCCAGTGTGAAAAAAGTTGTGGAAAGTATCTTTTAAGGAATAGGACAGGGGGAAAATGGCTTTAAGATGAAAGAGGGTTGATTTAGAGTGGCTATTAGGAAAAAATTCTTCCCTCTGATGGTAGTGAGGCCCTGTCACAGGTTACCCAGAGAAGCTGTGGCTGCCCCATCCCTGGAAGTGTTCCAGGCAAGGTTGGATGGGGCTTGGAGCAACCTGAATAGTGAAAGGTGTCCCTGCCCATGGCAGGGGCTTGGAATGTGATGATCCTTACGGTTTTTTCGAACCCATACCATTCTGTGATTACGTGAAGTATTAAATACTATGAGAAATTGAAGCAGCCCCAATAAATTGTGTTTACCTGAAGTGTGGATTTTTGACATCTTTGTGGCCAGAATGGTGGCACAGAGTTACCTCAACTAACATAAGATATTGACCTAAATGGTGTAAGCTGAGAGTGTAGTCACCTTAGGCTGCAAGTGGGTTTTATCCGCTGTAGGTTGGAAGGGCCTGTGCCAGTAATTTTGTAAGGTCTTACATCAGTATCCTTTACTTTACCAGCCAGGGCACATAAAAAACCAAGCTGGAAATATTGAACAAAAAGCCTGAAAGTTGAGGGATAAAACATAATGTCACTTTTAGACCAGGGAGAGTCAGAGCAATGTTCCTGAGAAACTTACATTGTGTAGGTGCATAATGTAAGTGCATATGGTCTAGCAGTAGGAGCAGAAGTGGTAGCTGAATACAAATCCAGCTGGAAAAGCATAGAAAAGAGACTGGATAAGTTGTAAATGAAGTTATTGATCAATATCAGCTAATATAAAGAGGGAAATATTTCCAGAAGAATTGCTCAGTCCAGTTTCAGATGTGTTTTAGGACTGTGAACTACAGGATTGGGAGCTTTTTAACAGACTGTGAACTACAGGATTGGGAACTTTTTAACAGCCCAGATGTTGCAGTAACAAATCAAGACTTAGTAACTAAATGGATTCATTTACTGTAAAACCTGCTGGTTTGTTTTTCTTTTTGTCACACTGCCATTGACTTTTTTTTTCTTTTTTTTTTTTTTGGTCTTTTTTGAAAACAGCTCCACTGAAGTCTGCTCCAGAGGGAAGAGGAGAAAACACATCAGTGAGGACAAAGAGCTGAGCAGCACTTAGTCACAGAGCCTTCTCACACCAAATGCCCACAGAGAGATGCAGCTGAGGATTGAGAGTCACACAAAATCCCAGCACGCTCTGTTTTCCAATGCCTTCTGCCACAAGCAGATCTCCTTAATCATTAAGTTCACCTTGAACTTGTGGAAACTGCAAGACTAGGAAAAAAAATCAGTCTTATGGCTAGGGCAGAGGAGCCAGGAAGTTTGATTTCCATTCCTGTTTTTTCTGCAGGTTTATGAAAATCCCTATTGTTTGCAGAGTGTTTCAAACTTTTCACATTGATTTTAGAGAACAGAGCAGTGCTCTTATATGTTTTCAGGTGTCAGTATTGGAAGCAGAGTTTGATTTATTGTCATAGGTAGCATTTCCCTAAATCTGGAGACAAATATAGAACTCAGGAAAACCTGAAAATACAGAGCCTTTTCTCTGGAAAATTGAGCATGGTCTATTCTACTGATTTTGCTCTTTTTCTCTTCACAGAACCATGGAATAGTTTAAGATGGAAGTACCTTTTAAAGGTAATTGAATCCAACCCTGCTGCCATGGGCAGGGACACTTTCCACTAGACCAGGTTGCTCTAAGTCCTTTCCAACCAGATCTAGGAGCAGTTCTCTTTGTGCCTTTCTGATGTGAAAGTCAGAGAACTTCTGAATCAAAAATGATTGCTTTCATTGCTTTTTTATGAGGCCACACTGATCTGAACAAAGTTAGCCCAAAAGTGAATGATGGAGTTTGTTGCATTTTGAGACAGAAACAAACATGGAAAAGGAAATTTCAGCTTGAAAGTTCCAGCATAGCAAGAGCTCATTGTGGAAAGTGTGAGGAAATCTTAATAGAGGGTGTTGGTGCCTTTGTCTTCTATAATAATTTGAAAACTGAACATTAAAAAACTGAGAGTAACAGAGGGTAATGGGCCATTGCTGGTCAAAAGTAATATATAGGAAAAGGTCAGCTCTTTGGGAAAGGTTAATCATAAAAATAAGTGTATTGCTTCCAAATTGCCAGTTGCTGGGTAATCCACAGGTGAAGTGCATTTGCTTAGTGGCAGGAATTTAATGATTCACCATCTGGGTGAAGTTTTCTTCAGTGGAGCGTGTAAGATTTTTATTTAGACAATGCAGTCTACCTGCTCTATTTGAACAGCTAATCTGTCTCTAAACTCCATTGATAATATTTGCTGCAAACTTAATTCAGTTTTCTGAATATGAATAACAATCAAAGTTCTCTTATTAGTTTTTCTGTATCCCTAAAGGACTTAAATTAACTTAAAATACCCATCCATACCAGATAAAATAGCATAATTAACTTGTGGAAAAGGTGCCTCCTAGGCACAAGGTTTGGAGACCAACCCAGAAACATCAGAAATATTTTTTTTTTTTTTTTTTTTTTAATAGAGCAAGGCAAAAGTGAAAACAGAGAACATTCTGTTTGCTTTTAACTGGATGTTAATTGATTGTTTAGCTGTTTTTTCACAGGTTTTTTGCATTAAATTCTTCCCTGTGAGGGTGCTGAGGCCCTGGCACAGGTTACACAAAGAAGCTGTGGCTTCCCCATCCCTGAAAGTGTCCAAGGCTGACTGTCCAAGGAAGGCCAGGCTGGATGGGGCTTGAAGAAACCTGGGATAGTGGAAGGTGTCCCTGTCCATGGCAGGGGCTGAAACGAGATGAGCTTTCAAGTCCTTTCAAACCAAAGCATTAATGACTCTGTGATTTTGTGTGGCAGGCCTTTTCTGCAGATTGGAGGCCTTTTGGTGTCATCTGGTCATGCCCTATTGTGAAGTCCTGTTACCCTCCCAAACTGGGTGATTAAGGACACCTTCCACTAGCCAGGTGACTCTGACTTGGATCAGGCAAACAAAACTTCTCCTACACTATTGGAGTCTGGAATTCTGAGAAATATTTCTTTGCATGTTTAGGAGATTTTAAGATCTCTGACAAACAGTGTTTTTAAACTTTGTTCATGGAAAAAGGGCTTTTAGGCTCTGGAATGAAGCAGAGTTTTCAAGAATGTGTATTAGATAGTAGAATAGTGTGTAGCTTTATCACAGGGTGAGAATTTTAGATATATGGGGTTTTTAGGATGGTAAGCAGGTGAAGGCAAGATGGAGGAAGCACATGGCTTTTGGGCTTCCTCCTTCTTCCTTGCCTCCATCTTCTGCAGAGAGGTGGCCCATTATGGTTGGTTTAGAATAGAGTCTAACTTTCTAACAAAGATAATAGTTATTGGAGAAGTATTATAAATACTGATTAGATGGATTATAGTATAAATATCCACACCACCCTGAGGGCAGGAGTATTTGGAATTTGGTATTCGGGTATTTGGGATTCGGAGGGAATGGTGTTCTGCTGCACAGATCTCTGCAGGAGAAGAATGTATTTGTAAGAAATAATAAACTATGAAGAAAACATAAGAAGAGAGAGCTCACGATCCTTTCCTTCAAAATCTCTGGGCTGGGGAAACAAAACTGTACATTCTTGGGTCCAGGAAAACAGCTGGCAGCAGAGACACACAAAAATATTTTTTATAAACACGAGACTACACAATTTCCAGGTACAGTTTAGGAGTTAGTGTGGTCCAGGGCTAATTTCCCAGAACAGAAATAAACAAGGAATGAGCAGAGGAGATTAATACCTGTACAAAATCAGATGAGAACCTCTGGCACTCATGATGCCATCTCAAAAGATGTTTGCTATAACATGCAAGTAATTTTTGTTTGTGTGTTTCAAAAGATTTCTTAAAAAGTCCCCCCAAACCTGAACTATATGGTGATCAGATGTAGTTTATGGAATTATAGTCAGTCTGGTTACTTGTCTGCAGCTGGGAGGAGTGTTTCAGCTAAAAGCAAAATAGATGAATGGTCTTTCAACTGATTTTCAACTTTGTTTTGTATTCCACAACTTCTTCTAAATCACAGCAAAAATCAACAATATTATTGATGCTGACAAGATTGAAAATGATGAAGAATTATTGAAAAGGAGAGGCCAAAGCTTTTTGTTTGCAACCCTTTCCTCAGCTAAACACGTCAAGTCTCTTATAGCTTAATTTTATATTTTCCTTCCATCTTAAATTATTCCATCTTAAAATATTTTAGGTACTTTTTGCACTTTCAGCAAGTGCAAAACATTGGGATTTTTTCTGTAATTTTACCTTGCATGAGTGGCAGTTACCCAGCATGTTGGAAGTGACTGAGACATTCACCAAGTGGTATGCATTTCTTATTAAATGGGATCATTACTGGGGTGAATGAGCAGTCTAAAGGCATTATATTTATATTTTTCCTAGTGAGGGTGGTGAGGCCCTGGCACAGGTTGCCCAGAGAAGCTGTGGCTGCCCCTGGATCCCTGCAAGTGTTCAAGCCCAGGTTGGACGGGGCTTGGAGCAACCTGGGATAGTGGAAGGTGTTCCTACCTTCAGGAATCTCATTCCTTATTTGTATTCATTCCTTATCTGTACTTTTTAATGGAATATTTAAGAACAGAAATCCACATATTGCCCAAAGAGGTCTGCATTCCCTTATAAATGGTATGAATCCATACATCTGTGTTGATATGTCTGTTACATATGTTGATATGTTACATACATATGTCTGTTGAGTTCACAAAGTGCTCTGAGATTTCAAAATACAGCAATTATGGAAATAGCCATTGTTATTCTTGTTTTTAATAACTGCTGACAGTCAGAAATATTTTGAGGTAAGTGCCAAGTAAGAAGCTGTGATTCTGAATAGAGTTTTTCAAATACTCAATGGGTTTATTATGTTTGAGGTAATTTGTCTGGACTGTCATCCAAAAAACATCTGGTGGAAAGGGATCAGACTGGCACAACAAAGACTGGCAGTGGTACTCACATGTCCCCTTGTGGAGCCACTTTATGG
The DNA here is from genome assembly GCA_018697195.1 of Certhia americana. Lineage (NCBI taxonomy): Eukaryota > Metazoa > Chordata > Aves > Passeriformes > Certhiidae > Certhia > Certhia americana. The sequence goes on along the minus strand of CM031859.1, from coordinate 3,205,084 downwards.
GTTTGGTTGTCTAAAGATGCTGTACACTTTGCAGGGCATTCCTGAATTTTCTTGAGGTGTCTGAAACTCAGCATTTCCATTTCATGGCAAATGTCGAAGTTTCATGGTATGTTTTTACTCTCAGTGTGAGCATACCCACAAGTATAAAACCTTTCCTGCCTATTTAGAAAAGTGTTGTTTTAAAAAAAGAATAAATACATATACATATATAAAATTCACTTGAAAATTAAAATACTAGTTCAAAGCTTATTTTGTTTGGTTTCTAACCTTAGTATGAGGTGTTGGTGCATGTATGAAGAAGGACAAAGGAGCTGGGGGAACTCAGCCTGGAAAAAAGGAGGCTCAGGGGGGACGTTCTCACTCCCTACAACTCCCTGACAGGAGGGCACAAACAGGTGGGAGTCAGGCTCTGCTACCAAGGAACAAGTGATAAGACAAGAGGAAACAGCCTCAAGTTGCATTAGGGGAGGTTTAAATTAAATATTAGTAAAAATTCTTTATTAAATGGTTTATCGATTATTGGAACAGGCTGTCCAGGGCAGTGGTAGAGTCACCATTCCTGGAGGAATTTAAAAAACATGTAGATGTGGCACGTGGGGACATGGTTTAGTGATGGGCTTGGCAGCACTGGGTTAATGATCTTAGAGGTTTTTTCTACCCTGAACAATTCTTTAATTCAATGGTTCTCTCCTGACACAACTGTTCTAATGGTTCAGGACATGGCCCAGCTCATCACACTGTATCCTGTCAGGATGAGAACAAGGTAAGGATGTTACTGCTGGGAAAGCACGTGGGAAGTTTCTAGTAGATGAGATTCATCAGCAATTACCTAATTTTAGGTGGCTTTTTTTTGTGTCGTGACTACATTGGAGCTTGGTGGCCAAATTCCTGATTTGGAGAAGGATTTTCTACAGCCAAAAATGTGTAGTCTAAATCAGTCTTAAATTAGATGTCTCTGCTTAGACAAGTGATTTCCTGTCTGCATTGCCTGTATTGAGTCATTCTCCACTAAGCATAATGGGAGTCTAGACTGTTATAGCCATGTCCATTTAGGTTTGAATTTGGTGCTGGATTTCCACCTATTCTGTTCACCAGTGGGATGAGAGTTTTCTGAGAACTCATTAGTGGCAATAGCTTTCAGTCTCTTGTCCATTTATTGTTATTGTCTTTATAATATGCATGAGACCATTTTGGACCTGTGATCCAGAACTTGTAACCAGAGCAGGGTACATCAAAGGCTGTCATGTCATTGGAATATTTTTAAGTTATTAATATAAAATCCTACTGAGGCAAAGCTCTGTAGTTCATGCAAGACAACTCAAAACCAACTGAATTTATCTGAACCTGTCTCCATTAGGATCTTGTGTTGACTTTGCTGTTTGATTTAGCAATCAGCTATAAAAGACAACATTTTGGAAGCCAGTCTAATGAAGATACTTAGAGTGATATTCTTCCAACCACATGTTTGAATCTGAGAAAATTACTTCAGCCTTTATTCCCTTTATTGTTGATGGGAAGAAACAGGAATTTAGAGTGTGAGTCATCTGACCTATTTTAGATGTCCATTTTGGAGTGATGAGTTGCAGATGAAAAGCTGATTTCTCCCCGTGAGTACTACAGGGCCAGAGGGGGGTTAGTTTAGATGCAGGTATTGGAGGAACTCATCCCACCCCTACTTCAGGGTACAACATTTGGCATTATCAGCAATAGCTTTATCACCCAGCAAATGCCATGGCTGATATGGGATCCTCTCAGGACAAGTCTGCATGGAGATGAGACCAGCCACTGGAACTGGAGCTCTGTTTCCATTTGAGAAGGATTCACAGCCCACTGAGGTCAGTGGGAATCTTTCCACTGGCTTCAATGGGATTTGCAAACCCCAGGGTTTCAGCATACATTCATTTAGCAGTTGGGTGCCACAATTTAAGATAACATCATTCTGGGTTTTATTATCAATGTTTTGCCAAAGGTCAGCACCCTCACAGCAGAGCTGGCAGATCAAAGTTAGCCACAGACTAATACAGCAGTTCACTTGCTCATAAAAGCTGTGCATGTGCTACTCCTAGCAGAATATTCCTTCCCTTGGTACCTGAGTCTCCTCTGGTTTGGTTTATCTAGTCCGTAGTCTTCATCATCATAGAAATCCATATTTCATCCATTTGTCCATCTCCTCCAAGGCTGCCAGTGGTCTGTGGTTTACAAGGAACAGCTTCCCCAACCAATCCCCACTCCCTGGCATGTGATCTCTGTCCTTTCAGCCTTTGACCACCTTGAAGCTGCATCTGAGTAGCAAGTCTGGTGGTTTAAACAAATCACCTCTGATAAAGAGGGGGCTGGGAGTACCTTTGATAAGAATTCAAGATAGACAAAAAAATTTGGGGTAAAAACTGGATGTTCTTCCTTTCTGTCAGGCTGGCAGAGATGTTGCTTATTTGAAGGAAAACTATTAAGAGAAAATTCAGTATTGAATGGTTATACTGAAGCTTGAAACATCATTAATTAACAATTAAACTTGAAAAGATATCATAGTTTTTGGGGCAAGTGAAGACTTCAGAGGGAAAATAGAAGAGTTTAAGTATTTGTCTTATTTTTTGTGGCATTGTGGGTGCTTTTGCAATACTTATACTTTTACTCACTCCACTGCCCCAAACATACTTTTCAGTATCTGGGAAAAAATATTCTTTTAGAGCCCACAGATTTCTTCAGAGAACAAGCTACTGCCTTACCACAAAGGCCGTACAGGTACCAACAAATTTCAATAATGAAAAGATAGGCAAACTCATGTTCTCTGTGTTGTCCAGGTGAGTGTGATGTGACTTTCACAGTCAAACCCAGATTGTTCAAACACTAATAACATCATGGTCCTGGTCATGTTTCTGCAGGAAGGAACTGGTAATTAAAAACCTTTGGGAAAATAATATTAAAGTTGGACAGCTAAAATACTTTGTTTTGTTTTAAATAGCAAGCAGGCTTTATGACCACTGCATGCTCTGAAGAATTTCAGTTTTGTCAGTAATGGAAACAAGGAGAATGTAACACAATTGAAAGTCATAACTCAAGATTTGAGACCATATGTTCCAGTTCATCCTTTATTACAGATTTCTTAAGTTTCTTAGAATGTTTGTCAGGACAGGATTTAAGGGAACCAAATTTAGCCACCTCAAACTGGGTGTCTTATTTAAGACACCTCTTTGGGCTCTCTGTAATCCCAGAATAGTTTGGATTGGATAGGACCCTAAAGATCATCTTTATCATCAGCCACTCCCTACCATGGGCAGGGACACCTTCTAATATCCCAGGCTGGTTCAAGCCTGATCCAGCTTGGCCTTGGACACTTTCAGGGATCCAGGAGCAGCCACAGCTTTTCCGGGAAACCGTTCCAGGGCCTCACCACCCTCACAGTGAATAATGATGGTGGTACTATTATTATTATTATTATTATTATTATTATTATTATTATTATTATTA
>CM031859.1:3125218-3201606 GCA_018697195.1 Certhia americana | reverse complement strand
TATTATTATTATTATTATTATTATTATTATTATTATTATTATTATTATTACTATTGTTGCTATTATTGCTGTTATTAAATTTAATGTCAATAGGCACTTCCAAATAACAACTGATCTCATCCAGAGAAGGTGCATATTTCTCCACCAACAGTGTCTTTCACTTCAATGGTCTTTCACTATTAACTCCAGGGGAAGTCTGGATGACCAGTTTCAACCAGATCTGAAACTTTTAAATGGTTTTATTTATCTGAAAGATATTCTCTGGTGAAGTTAGGGGTATAAAATCTATTTAAGTACATGTGACAGATTTTATATTATATTCAGTTACAAGCCAATAAATGTTTACTTCAAATGTTCAGGTTATAAAATCCATTTCAATATGTGTGACAGGAAAATTTTTTAATATATTGAATTACAGGCAAAAATATATTGGTATACCCTGTCAACTCCACGCATTAAAATGGTCACAAGTCACTATGACAGCAATGATGAGTGAAAAAAGGGTCATAATTGTGGTTCTTTTTTTAACTCATGGTTTTTGTGCCTGTAGTATCCATGCTGTCAGAGTTTTTCTAAATAACCATAATGGATAGAGATGGCCTAGAATTTCCCCTTCTGAATGAATGCAGAGATTGTCTCCTTATGAGGACGTGGAGCCTACAAACAAACAAACAACGTTTGCCATACAATCTGAATAGAAAATGCAGCTCCACTTCCAGATAAGTCCAAGTGAGCTGTGGGCATCTTTCTCCCCATGTCCTGATCCAGGTTCAACAAGCCCCCAGCACCAAATCTCATGAAATTCCATGAGGCCAAGTGCAAGATCTGCACCTGGGTCAGGAAAACCCCTGGTGTCAGCCCAGAGAATGGACTGAGAGCAGCCCTGCCAAAGAGCACTTGGGGGTGCTGGTCAATGAAAAGCTGGGCATGACTCAGCAATGACTGATCATTTCTTGCACTTGCAGCCCAAAAAGCCAACTGTGTCCTGGACTACATCAAAACCAGCCTGGGCAGCAAGTCAAGGGAGGTGATGCTCTCTCTCTCTGCTTTGCTCTTGTGATATCCCACCTGGAGTGCTGCATCCAGCTCTGGGAGCACCAACACAAAAAAGACAGGGATGTATTGGAGCAGATCCATAGGAGGGCACAAAGATACTCCAAGGGCTGGAGCCCCTCTGCTCTGGGGCCAGGCTGGGAGAGCTGAGGTGTTCACCTGGAGAAGAGAAGGCTCTGGAAGACCTTAGAGCTGCTTCCAGTGCCTAAAGGAGGCTTCCAAGAAAGCAAAAAAAGGGATTTTTTACAAGGGTATTTAGTGACAGGACAGGAGACAATGGCTTCAAACTGACAGGGTTTATAGTTGGGTTAAATATGAGAAAGAAATTCTTACCTGTGAAGCCCTGGCACAGGTTGCCCGGAGAAGCTGTGGCTGCCTTATCCCTGGAAGTGTTCAAGGCAGGTTGGAGCAGCCTGGGATAGTGGAAGGTGTCTCTGCCCATGGCAGACCATTCTGTTCCCATGAATGTGTGACAGTGATTTAGAAGATAAAAGAAGAAAGCTTTTATTTGCAACCATAGTTCATTTCTGGTGCAATAAAGCACAGAAAAATTTAATCTCTGGCCAAAAAGCAGTGACAGAAAAACTGTGGCAAGGCAAAGATCTGAACAAAAATACCCCAGGGTCCCCACCACAAGACTTTTTTTTTTTTTTTTCTGAGGGTAGGTTCATCTCTGTTTGTCAGTAAATTGAGTGCAGGAAGTATTCACAGTCACTGTTGCTGGTTTTGAGCACAGTCTATTAGAGAATAATCTGAACCAGCCTCTTAAAGCAAGACAATACTTTTCTGGTGTACAGCAGATAACGTGGGCAGCAGAGAAATTGATGGCATCCCTGAGATGAAGGACGCTGCAGTGATGCTTTTCTGAGGCCCTTCCTTGTCTTATGAGTTTTTCACTGTAGATTGGCCCTGGGAAGGCAAGCAGAGGGATAATTCAATATTAGCAAAACAAACTGAGCACTGTGTAAACAGTGGGGGGGAAAATGCGGGAAAGAGCTGGAAGTTTCTCTGTGTGAATGCAGGGAATATCCACTAAATATTAACTTGCTCCCACCTTTTTTCCTGTCAAGTATCAAGAGCAATGAGCAGAGGACCTGGCTGCAAGTCAATAATACTTGTGGGATTAATTTTTTGCAAGTTTAATGATCTCTTATATCCCTGCAAAGGGCATTTCATACCACTGCGAAGGAGTGAAGTGCAGAGAATTAAAACCTAAAGCACTTTCCAAGGTGTGGAAAATGCTCTCTGAAAGCAACATGTTGCTGCAGCTCAGTTAACGTTGAAAACTAAAGCAGTTAAAATGCTAGTGACTAAGAAATAATAATTTTGAGAAAATAGTTTTTCTTCTTTCCCTCACAGTCCTACTCTGTGCCATATTTACGGCCGTCTTGATCTGGCAGTTTTGTATAGGGGGAATTAATCACTACTTGGCTTAAAAGAAGACCTCAGAAAGGAAGTCAAGACAAAATAGCTGTGACTTCTCTCACTCTTATGATTATAATCTGAAGGCTGGAAAACAGACCTGAACATGATCTGATGAAGAAAATGACAGTGGGTCTTGACTTGAGGCATCTGGTACTCTCCCTGCTGCTGGGGACCCTTAAACTCCACTCAGTCTTTCACTGGAAGTTAAAATCCAGGGAAGTTGTCTTAGCAATAGGTTGCTGTGATAGCTGTCAGTCAGGGAGCTCTGCTCAATGCTGTCCTTAACAGAGTCATTGTCAAAGAGTTGGTGATGCCACCACAGTTCATTGCAGAGCAGAAGTTACTCTACCTAATAAGACATTTGTTATCGTCAAACCTCTGTTGTCCCCTTGTTTCCCAATCTTTTTTTCTTTCTCTAGTAAACTTTGTGTTCCAGATTGAACAAAGAAACCTGCTCTTTTCCATCCAAGAGAAGCACCTCCATGAATTTCCACTCTTATCTGCCTCGGTATTTTTGCAGGATTCAGTCTCAGCTATTTTTCTTTTCTCTAAATATTAAGCTGTAATCCTGGCATTTTTGAATTCCCAGCGTGGGTCTATTTAGAAATTAGTAAGAGTGATTCTAATATGAAAGAAAATTGGCCTCTTTAAGCTATTGTTGTGTCACAATGGTGCTGAGAGGCACAAGCCAACAACAGCGCTGCTTTGTTACCAGGCCCTGGGCAGAAATAGCAGGAGATCGGTTAGACCTTGGAAAATGTACAATGTCAGCGGGTCAGTCAGAGGTGGCGAGAGAAAGGAAGTGACTTGAGGAGTGTCACAGAGTGGGCAGCAGCCAAGCCAGGGCAGTGCCATCGAGTTCATCTGTAGTGCCATAGGATTGCACCCTTGGACCCTGCCCCACTGTCTGTGTGGGATACACAGCCATGCCTGCTCAGGAATCACATCCCTGGGCTGTTTAATTCCTGCCTTGACAGAGAACTGGAACAGAGAATAGAGGTGGATGTACCCAAACAGTGTTCAGAGAGCCCATGGTGTTAACACAGCTGGGTTACACCATTTGGGTAAAGATTTTCAGTATATAATCAGCTCTGTCCCCAAAGGTTATATAAATAACCTTATCTCTTGTCTTCCATTATGGTAACCTTTAATCTGACTGCTTTTAAATAAATGTAAAAATGTTCCCTCAAAACAAATCTCCTTTCCCCTCTTCAGTGAAGTAAGGAACAGCAACACCAGCTGCAACCAGGAATTCTTCTAGAGGCAGCACTGGGAGGATTTTACTGTCCTCATGCCAGTGTTTGGGAGACCCTGCAGTGTTTGTTGTCCCGTATGACCCAAACATCCCACCACAGCCTGTTTGGTCCTGTCTCAATTCTGCCAGAGATCCTAGTCCTGCTATCAAAGTTAAGGAACAAAGAGAAGGACCAGTTTCACCCATGCTGCTGGAGGGATTCTTCCTCTCAGCATGGTTCTGGATTTCCTAGCAAAAAGGAGAGGATTGAGTTTAGTCATTCAAAAGAGGAAGGGGTGAGCCCAAATCAGCACTAGGTCAAATGAGAAAAAGACAAAGGAGCACAGCTGGGACTAGTCCTGAAGCTGGACAGACTCCTGCAGAGCTGGCCTTCCTGCTCCCAGTGCTGTTGGAAGGACCTGGGCAGGTTTGGTCCCAACCCTACACACTGTTATCCCTTGTCTCCCAGTCCTATTTGCTGTTTTGCTGCTTCCAGAACACTTCTGATCTTAGGATCACAGACAATCAAGTCCTTGTTACCATCATGCTACAGTAACACAAAACTGGACAGTCTTAAATGATTCAATCTGTTAAATCTGGCTGTTTAGAGGGTAGAGTGGTGGAATGTGTTTCTTCCCAGGTGACCCCTCTCTGTAGCCACACTCAGAGATGTGCTCACCATAGAGGTGTGCAGAGGATGATGAGACTGAGTTGCTGCACAGCAATATTCCTGTGGTGGCTGAGTCCCAGGTGCTCCATTCTACAAATTGTGGGGTTTTTTCCCGTTGTCTGAATGACACAAAGAAGTCATGCATATATGGAGTGCAGGACCAAAATGCAAAGGAAAACTCAGTGGAGCTTGCTTCCAAAACCTACATGTCAATAAAGAGTTGGAAAAAAAACCTGAATGAAGTGTCCCTGTGTGATTATTTGTGCAATATCCAGCATAACAGAGCATGGTTTTGTCTTTGAGCCCTTGAAAATGAGAGTTATTGCTGTTCATACCACTGTTAAACTGAGATCTGGGAACACAGTCACCATATTAAATATGAGCAGGTTTGCAATGTCAAATTCCATTGCATGGGCAATACATTTTATTCTTCTCTTTTCTTGACACAATAATAGCTTTCATTTTATTTTAGCACCTATGGTGCCATTTCCTTCCCACTCTTTAGTGTATTAGAGTCTGTCTTCTCACACCTCTGAGACAGCTGTCGTATGCTTCATACTTGAATGTTGTATTAACCTTTTCATATCTCATTCCAATCTCTCTTTTCCCACCTCCTGCTGTGTTTCTCCTTTGCCTTGTTTTCTCAAATTAGAGCCTTTCATTGCATATTTGAGAACACTGGGGGAGAAAAAAATTGTCCCTGAGAGGGCAGCCTATTGCTCAGTTGAAAGGAGCTGCTTTATCACATCAGGGACATCTTTGTATGACTTTCCTCACTGCCTGCCTGGTATTTTTTTCACCAGTGCAACATGAATATATCATGGTTATAACAAATAATGACTTTGTTTAATAAATGTGAGCTTCTGGCTTCAGTTCCACAACCTTTCCCCAGCTCCATTGCTCTTCCCTGGACACATTCCAGCCCCTCAATGTCTTTTTTGTCCTGAGGGGCCTAAAATTGAACACAGCACTTGAGGTGTGGCCTCAACAGTGCTCAGCACAGGGGGACAATCAGTGTTCTGGTCCTGCTGGCCACACTGTTGCTGGTACAGCCCAGGTGCCATTGGTTGCCTTGGCCACCTGGGCACACCTGGCTCATGTTAAGCTGCTGTCGCCTGCACACCCAGGTCCTTTTCCAGCTTTCCAGCCACTCTTTCCCCAGCCTGCAGCACTGCAGGGGTTGTTGTGACCCAAGTTACTCACTTGAACGGGGTTAACCACAAGTATTATATATTAAACTGGTTGTAGTAAAAGAGCAAAATGTATTGATCCAACTGGATTCTTCAGTTCCTGCCAAGGGAAGTTGGGGAGTTTAGTGTCCCTAGACTGATTTAGACTTTGTAAATAACCCCTCAGGCAATAACATGCAAGTCAGTGCAGGCAGCCAGAAGAAAACAATTTAAAAATGACTATGCTTGAGGTTGCAAATACCAGCTTAAACAAGATTTAGTTGTTGAAAACATACAACTCCATGAGGAGACTGTGACAATTCCACTTAAATGATGGTTCTGGTTTTCATAAATAGAGGTGAAAGCTAGGGAAGCTCAGCTAGAGGTCTCAGCTCAAAGATGAGCTTTCAAAAGTAAAACTGCAGAAATAAAGAAATATTTAAAAGAAAGGAAGTTGTAGGAATTCCTGAAGAATATGATGAAGTTGTTTCCTCTAGGGAGTTTGGAAGAGGTGGCATTTATTAATGAAAAAGCTTGAGTTTGCATCATGGCAGAGGTGTTTTTCAGCAAGGAGAAGGCACTCAAGAGGGACTGTCCCCAGGGAGTGTTTGCACACACTCTGCTCGCTTGAGATCTGAGTCTTTGCAAAGAGAAGATCTGGACAGAGCAGCCAGAGACAAACAGGAATAACAAAGTCATGTCCTCCTCTGAATGATACATGACTATTTTTGATAGACATTTCTGATAAGGACCCAGATTCATAGCACTCCCCACATGTTAGGAAATATCAGTGATTTTGATATATGATACCAAACACAACCCAGTTCATGTGCCAAACAGCTCCACACATTGGGACATTTTATCTCTCAGAATGAACCACTACATAGTGGCAAACTGATAATTCAGAGCAATTCCCTTTTTTCCTGCAGATTAGGAATACTCTGTATTTTGTTTCCTCTGGAAAGTAAAGATAAAGTTGTAGGACATTCTCACTTGGTAGCATCAAGTTCCTCAACTCATACTCTGTTTTATGCCAACAGTGGGAACTTGTTTTATATATATGTCCATATTTACATCAAATATGTGTAATAGTTTCATGGTGAGTTCATTTTTGCTTGAAGTTTCACATAACCTTTCAGAAATGAGTAGGTGTCAACTTCATCCTTCTGTCCGCCTCATTTCATGACTTCTTTATTAAATTGAAAGTAAGTTTCACAAAACGATTCTAAAATATGATCCTCCCCAAATCTGGGTCTGTCAAGATGTATAAACTTGGGCTGTTATGAACAGATCCTGTGGCTTGATCTGATGTGCAGGAAGATAGTGATGAGCACAATTTGCTATTGTTAAACAACACATGAATAATGCACTGTGTTGGGGATCCATCAGCTCTTCTGGTTTTAATAATTCATTTTCTTTTCTTCCATTTCGTAACTGGACTGTTGATGTAATCCTACCCCATGTGAATGCTAAGTTCAGAGTTTCACAATAAATGAAATGCCATCTAAACCAGCATGAAAGAGCCACGCAGTGTAATCTAAGGTACCCACAAGAGCTGGCAGAGGGCCGGGCTCCTGATGTAGCCAGTGGAGTCTCCAGTAATTAAATAATAATTAGCAATTAAATTCTCAGCAAAACGTTTTAATCATGCCTTTGGTCTCCTTGCTTGCCTGAGGAAAGGCAGAATTTTATTTCAGTAGCGAGAGAGAACGGACTGCAACAAGTGGGAGAGCAGGAGATCTGGCTGGGACTTGGTGACATCAAGCTCCTTGAACTGAGCCCTCTGCCTTGGTTTCACCAAGAAGGGACAGAAAGAAACATTAGGTGAGATGGTTGCATAGCACAGGCTATGAATTTTATCAAGAAGGGGTTTATCAGCATTAAAAGCTCTCTTCAAGAACTTTTAAACAGTCAATCCAATGGCTGCACCTTGAGAATCTAAATGTTTGCACTCAGGGTAAGAGCAAAATCCATGGACATCATCTGTATCAGGGAACAAAACACTTTGTTTTCAAAGCTGATGATATTACTTCTTGCTGGGAGCAATCCTGGGCTCATTTTGGCCAACCTGTGCCTGGGAATGACAGAATAGTGCCAGCTGGCCCAGTCCAAATCAGTGCCAGGAACTGTTCTGTGAATTTAGCAAGGTGAGCAGTCAGGTTCCAGTCTCTTTGTGATGTTCTGGCATTGCTTAATTTACCGATACAATGGGTTTGTGTACTGGATTAAGTGACAGAATGTGGCAATATTCTACTTTCTGCCACAGGATCTGTGTGATTTGCTACTCTAGGAGACATTTCTCCCTGTCCTTGTTCTGCTCAGGTGCTATAGAATCACCTCCATGTCCTGGCCATGCCCCTCCTCCTGGCTACTGCAAAATTAACCCTGTCCTGGCCAGAACCAGGACACTCCCCCAAAATGCTGTCAAATGGTAACCTCTCTTTCTTGTGCAGACTACACTGCATTGATCAAGCTGTTTGAAACTCTCAGTGCTGGGCATGTTTTTGAGATATCACCTCTTCCCTTTTTTAAGTCTAAGAATAGACTTATTCTGGTAAAAGAACTTCCTTTTATGATTACTACTGTATGTAGCCAACTTTCTTATGCTGAGTCCTGCTTATACACCCATGGCTTGAGAGCATTGCAACAACCACCCACATTCACTCAGCTGAATCTCCTCTGCTGAGGAACGTTCAGTGAAGGATACCTGCCCCGAACAGCTCATGAGCAGCTGCTGGATTTCATGAGTTGGGTGGTGTCTTCATTCCAGAACTGTGTGAGGCTTTGAACAAAAAGGCACTGGGACAACTGTTGTGGAGTCTCCATGCTTGGAGATGTACAAAATCCAGCTGAAACTAAAAGCTTTTAAAGTCTCACAGATTTCTAAGTTTAGGCTGTTACTGCTATACTTGATCACCTAAATTCCACCTAAGTCATGCTTGAGAAGCTTCCATACTCTTGTGAATTTTAAAATTCCTTATCACACAAAGTGGTTTGGGCTGGAAGGAACCTTAAAGACTACCTAATTCCAGCCCCCTGCCATGGGCAGGGATGCCACCCACTAAACCAGGTTGCTCATTATGGTGATTTTAGGCTCAGATATTATAAGGAGAAGGAAAATATGGATGTGAGGTGTTCCTGTAGCTGCTTGCCAAGTCAGAACTCTGGAGTGTCTCAGAGTGACCTCAGAGGTTGGTTCTCTTCTGGTGCACTACACTGGACCAAGCATCCTCGACTTCTGCACTGGAGCAGCTCAGTCCTGTCTGCAGTGGTGTGACTTGGACCCTGCTGAGCCCCTGCAGCAAACACCTTTCCTCTAACACCAACTCAGAGACTCCTGCCCCAACCTCATATCTCCCATACTCAGCCATAAAGCTGGAAAACAAAGCTCCCAGCCTTCCTTCCCTTGCCTGCCCCGTCAGCCTGGCTTTATTTCCCAGGGCTGCTGATGGTTGAAGAACAATTGGTTTTGCTCATGTGAGAGGATTTGCATTGTGAATCTTCCTGACAAGCCAAGGAGCAGAAGGGTTGGAGAGGAGGGGTGGGAGGAGAGATGCTCTGCCAACCAGGCAGGCGGGATTGCTCTGCAGCAGCTCTGCCTGGCTTTCACTCTGCCTCCCAGGGGGAAATCCTCCCTCTCACTCCAGGCTTCTCCCCTGCCACACCAGAGGCAGGACAAGGAGGCAGCAGAAGGATCCCTGCACTGCCAGCACCCAACACCAGCTCTTACCTGCAGCAGGCAAACCATGAGGACGAGCTCTTTGCTCCTGCAGCATCTTCACCTTTGATTGAAAACTTTCACCCATCTCCAGAGGGACCATGGAGGAGCAGTACATTTCCAAACTCAACCCAATAGTGGATTATGGAGCTGGGGTCTTTCTTCTAATCATAGGTGAGTTCACAGCCTGCTCGTTTGTTTGGAGCCAGGGAACAGGGATACAGGGATTCCCTGTCTGTGCCATGGTCAGGCAGAAGAACCTGGAGGGAAATGACAGCAAATATTTCCCCACAGGTTCCCCTGCTTAGTGCCTTGGAGTTGGTTGGCAGCCAGGATTAATCTCCACTCTTGGATTTGAAATCTTGTTTTGTTGCTGAAGAATGACCAGTGCAAATTAGTCTCTGTGGCATCACAAGTATTTGAAATAAGTTGTCACTTTCTGAGGCATCTCAGCCCTGAGAACTGAGACAGGGCAACTCAATCCATGGGACTGCTCAGGGGGAAACAGCTGTGGGCTGACCCTTGATGGGGAAAGTGTTGTTCTGCTGTGTCTTGATGGGATGTACTGCTACAGAACAGCAAAGTGTTTCCAAATAGCAGTTCTGGGTTTTGCAGCAGCCTGTTTGCCCTGCTGCAGGAAGATTGGAAATGAAATACAAGTGGGGATAGGATAGCTACCAGCCCATGGCTTCCTTGTCTGCTCCGTGCATGCAAACAGGCATTTGTTTTCTAACCTCGTGGATTTGGAGAGGAATGGAACTTTTTTAGACATTCTTTTCACATGAATTTTTCATAAGATTCCTTCCTTCAGCTCCCTTGAAAACTCTGGTTGACATAAGAAAGGCAAGCTTATATTTTCAAGCGCTTTAATACTGTGGCTCTGGGCAGAAGCGCTGGAGTTTAGCACTTCATATTTGCTCCTGTTCTGCACAGCAGAGCACAAGGGTGAGAAAATCCCTGTTTACAAAATAGTGAAAGGCTTTTTTAATTCAGGATTCCCCCTTCTCTTAGAAATGTAAATACATAGATGTGGTTAAGGCAATGGGAAGGGACAGCAAAAGAGGACTGGAGGCTGGAGCTCCCCATGCTCATGTTCCACCATGCTGAAATCTCACACCTCTCCTAAAGGACTTTGAGGCACTGAAACTCCAGGCACAGCTTCCAGCATTGGATCCAGAGCGCTGTGTGGCAGCCAGGTTCACTGCAACCTGCAGGGACTCTCAGAAATAAAGCAGTGAGCTGAACTGGAAACAGCTGTTGTGTTTATCCATAGCTTTGCCACCTCACTGGGGCTGCACGTTTGTGCCTTGAAATGCTGTTTTTGTTTGGAACAATGCCAGGGCATGGGTGGCAGCATCACCACCAGCTATTTGGTTGCTGTCCCACAGTTCCAGCTCTGTCCTGTGCCAGCCAGCAGCCCACAGGCTGTGGGATGGAGGGGAACAGCTTCTGTCAAGGTGAAAGAGAGGCTGGGCCTGGATGTCACCTCTGATGACAGAGCTGCTTCCTGCATCTTGTGTAAGGGTTGGGCTCTTATAGAGGGAAGTGAATTGGGTTCATTTTTCCTCATGAAGTCTGAGGATGTTCCATTTTTGGGACCCCTGCTGTGAGAAACAGAATCAGGAGCTGGAGTGACTTCAGGGAAGAGAATGGAGCTGGAGAAGAGGCTGGAGCACCAGGAGCAGCTGAGGGAGCTGGGGGGGCTCAGCCTGGAGAGAAGGAGGCTCAGGTGGGACCTTCTGACTCTGCACGACTCCCTGATAGGAGGGGACAGCCAGGGGGAGTTCAGGCTCTGCTCCCAGGGAACAAGGGACAGGACAAGAAGAAATTGCCTCAAGTTGCACCAGGGCAGGTTTAGATTGGATATTAGGAAACATTTCTTCATGGAAAGGACTGTGAAGCATTGGAACAGGCTGCCCATGGCAGTGATGGAGTCACCATCCCCAGGAGGATTTAAAAGCTCTGTGGATGTGGCATTAGGGATAAGCTTTAGAGATGGCCTGGTCAGTGCTGGGGGATGGTTGGACCCGATGATCTTAGAGGTGTTTTCCAATCCAAAGGATTCTGTGATTCCATGATTCCATGTCCCAGCCTGTAGAGAGTGCTCTGCCCACGGAGCCACAGGTTGCTCTGTCAGCAAGTGGCCAAACCCCCCTGGGCATCATCCTGTGTGTGCAGACACAGAGATCCTGAGAGTTCTGGGAACCCTTCAAGGGCAAGTGAACATGTGTGGTCAGAAAGTGAATAAAGGAGGGACATGGGGCCTCAGATTTGTGTCCCCATTTCAGTTAAGCCTTTCTCCTGACACCTCCAAGGGTTTTGTATTTATGCCAATGTATTTATTCCATTTTATTGCATGTGCCTCTATTTAGTCCTCTGTGGAAACTTTAAGTGGTACCTGTGAGCAAATGCAGCCATCCACAGCCACAAGGGAACATGACAGAATCTTTTTCTGTTTCCCTCTTTCACATCTGACTTTAGAGGACACCTTCTCAGGAAAGCCTTTCATCAAAATGTTGCTACAGCACCATGTTCACTTGAAAGAAAAGAGAAAATGAGTTGTTTGGTGCATGTACTTCTGACACTGCTGTCACCAGCACTTTGAAGCCCTGTGGCACACCTGAATAATGTATGTCTGACAGCTCCTTTTGCAAAGCAAGCTCTGGGTCTGTTGCACGCCCCTGGCTAAACAACTCCCATGGTCCCACAACTCTCAGAGACCACCAAAGCTGTCATGCTAATTCTCAGGAATCAACAAGGACTCTGAGATGCCCAGCCAGCACATGCCCACCACCCGGGCAGCTCAGAGCCCAGTGCTGGAGCTCCAGCTGAAGATGAGGGAAGGCTTTGGGAAGTGCAGGATGGCTGGATGGCTTGAGTACCTCAGCAGGAAGGAGAAGTGAGAATATTCTGTCTTAGCATAAGAAATACATGTACCTGTAGGAGTGGATCCAGAGGATGTCACAAAGATGCTCTGAGAGCTGGAGACAGTCTGGGAGAGCTGGGGGGTTCTCTCTGGAAAAGGCTACAAGGGAGACCTCATTGTGGCCTTCCAGTACTTAAAGGGGGCTTATAAAAAAGACAGAAAGTGACTTTTCACACAGGCAGACAGTGACAGGACATTCCAAACCCTGCCATGGGTAGGGACACCTTCCCCTATCCCAGGGTGCTTCAAGCCCTGTCCAAACTGGTCTTGGACACTTCCAGAGATGAAGCAGCCACAACTTGTCTGGGCACTCTGTGCCAGGGCCTCCCCCACCCTCACAGGGAAGAACACCCAAGATCAAATCTAAACCTGCTCTCTTTCAGTTTAAAGACATTCCCCCTTACCACTACATAATCTTGTAAGCAGTCCCTCCTCTATTGTAGAGGAGCTCTATTGTAGCCCCTCTCAGGCACTTCACATACTTCCAATGGATTTCACAGGTGTGTTAACTGTGTGATATTCTTGTCTGTGTTGATCTTTCCCTTTCAGCCATCCTGACAATCCTTGGGAATTCAGCCGTCCTTGCCACGGCTGTGAAACGCTCTTCTCTGCTGAAGTCACCGGAGCTGCTGACAGTGAACCTGGCAGTGGCAGATATTGGGATGGCCCTCAGCATGTACCCGCTGGCCATTGCATCTGCCTGGAACCATGCCTGGCTGGGGGGAGATGCCTCCTGTGTTTACTACGCCCTGATGGGTTTCCTGTTTGGGGTCTGCAGCATGATGACCCTGTGTGCCATGGCTGTGATCCGATTCCTCGTCACCAATTCATCCAAATCCAATAGTGAGTAAATCGCTGGTCTGCTCACCTGGTGGTGCTGTGTTTGGGCAGGGCTGCTCTGGAAGGTGCTTTGTGGAATGTGAAATATCGGGTCGGTAACAGCAGAATAAGCCTCAACTTTTAGTGCAGTATCAAATCCTGGTGTTCCCAGAAGGATGTGATTAAATTCTGTATGAAACGGTGAGGTTTTTTGCTTCTCAGCTTTACCAACTACTTAGTTTTACCAGCTGAAACTACCTGAGAATGGAGAGCACAAATGTTTTCCTGGACCAGAATGCTTTCCCTTCCTATTTGTATCCAAGCAGCGACACTGGAATTTAAAAGGAAGGAATATTCTTCTGGCATTCCTGGGCTAGGACCACAGCACATTCAAGGTGAAATTGATCTTGTAAAGCTCCCTGCCTTACTACGCTGTAGATGATTTCTGAGGGCTGTGTTCAGGTCTCATGCAATCCTCTGACACTGTTTCTCTAGAAGCCCAAAGCTTATGGACCTGCAGCAGCAGCCCAGGTGTATCTGTACCCATCATCCTTCTGTCTAAGGAGAAGTTATGGCAAACCCCCATGTGGCTGGGATGGGATTCATATACTCTTGCTCTTCCTCTTTTTGCAGGTAACAAAATCACCAAGAGCACTGTCTGCATCCTTATTGCTTTTATCTGGCTCTACTCCTTGCTCTGGGCCATCCTGCCCTTGGTGGGCTGGGGCTACTATGGCCCTGAGCCCTTTGGCATCTCTTGTACAATAGCCTGGAGCAAGTTCCACAACTCCTCGAATGGTTTCTCCTTCATCCTGAGCATGTTCCTCCTGTGCACCGTCCTGCCTGCGCTGACCATCGTTGCCTGTTACTTGGGGATTGCCTGGAAGGTTCATAAAGCTTACCAAGAGATCCAGAATATTGGCAGGATCCCTAATGCAGCCAAACTGGAGAAGAAGCTGACCCTGGTGAGTTATCCCTGTGATGGGAAGAGTGTGCAGAAATAAGGAGCTGGCAGAGAGCTGGCTGTGCTCATGCACAGCTCACAGAATCATGGAATTACAGAAACCTACACAGAAATTCTGTATGGAAACAGGATTTTAATATATTAATGTTAAGTATTAATATATTATTGTTTTTCCAAATACGCACTTCAGTTGTGCATTTCTTGTGGAAAAGCAGAATTTATCCAAGCTTTCTAGAGGCCAGTCATAGAATCACTGAATCATTAAGGTTGGAAAAGGTCTCTAAGATCATCAGGTTCAACCATTAATTCAGCACTGACAGGTCAAGCACTTAACCATGGCCCTAAGCACCATAGCATCACTTTTTTTTAAAAATACTGCTAATGACAGTGACTCCACCACTGCCCTGGGCAGTGTCCCAGTGACTGACAACCCCTCCCATGAAGAAATACTTCCTAATATCCAATCTAAACATTCCCTGCTGCAACCTGAGGGTATTTCCTCTTGTCCTTTCATTTTTTACCTGGGAGCAGAGCCCAACCCCCACCTGGTTCCACCTTCCAGGGAGTTGTAGAGAGTGATAAGGTCCTCCTGAGTCTCCTTTTCTCCAATCTGAGCCCCTTTCCCAGCTCCCTCAGCTGCTCCTCATCAGACCTGTGCTCCAGACCCTTCCCCAGCTCAGTTCCCTTCCCTGGACACTCTCCAGCCCCTCAATGTCTCTCTTGTCACGAGGGCCCAGCAAGCACAGCTTTGGGTGTTGCAGCTCCCACACACACTTCGTGTGCCGGGGCACACACACAACCCTGTCTGTGCCAGCTGCAAACAGCTCTGTCCCCCTGCAGATGGCCGTGCTCATCTCAGTGGCGTTCCTGAGCTCCTGGACTCCCTATGCAGCCGCCAGCTTCTGGTCCATCTTTAACTCCAGTGACTCTCTGCAGCCCGTGGTGACGCTGCTGCCCTGCCTGTTTGCCAAATCCTCCACGGCTTACAACCCTTTCATTTACTACATCTTCAGCAAGACTTTCCGCTGCGAGGTGAAGAAGCTGCAGTGTTGCTGTGGTTGGAGGGTTCACTACTTCAGCTCCGACAACTCCGTGGAGAATCCCGTGTCCACCCTGTGGAGCGGGAGGGACAACGTCCGTCTGTCTGCCAAGGTGGAGACCCCGGGGGCTGCAGCTCCCTGCAGTGCAGCCATGGGGTCACAGCAAAGCTCCAACCCAGCCTCACTCCCAGGTCCAAAGGAGCAGGGATGCAGCAAATGAGGTTGTCACTGCGTATCTTATGTCAATACAGAGGTTTAAGTATATATTTTTAAGCAACTCTCAAATATCACCTTTAAGCCATACAGAAAAAAAAATTGAAAAAAAAAATCTATTTTTTCCCCAAGGAATTACACTTCAGGGGAAATAGATTTATGTACCAAACATAAAATCATGTAAATTAAACTTATTTTCAGGTAAACAGAGATTTATTGTTTTCGTTGATTTTTTTTTTCTATACTTTCAATTTTTTTAATGCAATCTGTCTGCCAGCTCTTGGCTCTACCACTAAAACAGCCATCAGAGAAAACCATAGGTTGCACACAGTGTTACCAAACAAACACAGCTAAGTGTGTAGTTTTCCAGCAGTACAGACTGAAAACCATATGGGGAGCAAGAAATGTTCACTGCCAGGAAAAGGTGAGAATTTGGCTGCTCCCAAAATGATGCAGAGATCTCTGGTTCCTTGCTCTTTCAGAGGTGCAGCTCCAGCTGCTCCAAGCACAAGTCCAAGGGGCTGACCAGCCGTGGTCAGAGGAGGTTTGGTGGGAATGTGGCAGTCAGTGAAGGATGCCTTCTGTATATCCTAAATGTGGGAGGGAAGGAAGCTCTCAGCAGGAGGAGCTGTGTCCTTCAGCTGCTGCTGGCTGAGGTACAACAGCTCTTTGCCACAGAAGCTCTTGGAGCACTTTAGGATCAGAATTGTTAAGGCTGGAAAAGACCTTTAAAATCATGTCCAACCATAAAACCATCACCACCGTGTTCACCACTAAGTTCAGATCATTTCTACTCCATCACTTCCCTGGGCAGCCTCTTCCAGTGCTGTACCACCCTTTCTCTGTACAGGATGACACAAGGCATTCCCCAGGTAACCTTCCTAGCAGTGTCACCCTGCAGGTGCAGTCCTGGCTCTCATGGCAGCTCCTGAGATCCCAAATTCCCCCCTGGCTAGGGCACTGACATGACTGCAACTGAGAACAGTTTGCTGATTCAGTACAACCATAACACCAGGTTTGTTTGGGTTTTTTTGGGTTTGTTTGTTTGTTTTTTGTTTGTTTTGAGAAAGTAATTTAGGGTCAAATTATAATTCCATGGTTATTTCCTACCCACCCCTGGACTGTGCTGCCTTTCCAGAGATGGAAGAAGGATTGCAAGCACTGAGTTCAGGAGTGAGTCTGGGCACCTCATGTTTGCAATCACCAGTGCAACCACGTCAATATAAACGAAAATTTAATCTAAAAACTCCAACAGATCAGACATCTCACATATTAGGAGTTTCCTCACCTAAGGAGAGAGGTTTACAGTGCAGACACTCAACCTGAGCCAGCCACCTTGGATTCTTTCTTTCCTCTGAGGATAAATGGAGCTCCCTACTCAGATGATGACATATGAAGTTATACAAGACAACTAAAGCTCTGATTTGTATTAAAATAAGTTGGAATTCAATGCCTTACTTTGAAAAAGCTTCTAGGCAGTCTCTGGCTATTGAGGCATAGGAATAACTTACAGAATTTTTATAGAAAATTTCTGTTAATGGTCAATTTTCCATCTGTGAAATTAAATGTCACTTCAGAACAAAGACCAATTATTTGAGACACATCATTATTCCAAAAGTTAGAGCATGAGGATAACACAAAGGCTTGGATTCCACCCCATTACTTTGCCAGTAATACTATGCAACCTAAACTTAGTCTTGGGTTCTTCTCTCATCCACATAATAGAGACAGTTTTGCTGCTCATGAATGTAAAACACAATTTTTTTTTGATGAACAACTTCATAGAATCACAGAATCATAAAGTGGTTTGGGTTGGAAGGGATCTGAAAGATCATCTTGTTCCAACCCCCTTCCACTATCCCAGGTTGCTCCAAGCCCCATCCAACCCGGCCTTGAACACTTGCAGGGATGGGGCAGCCACAACATAACTCTCCTTTTTTTTTATAAAACTATAGGTAGGTAAACCATAAGTTTGGAATTTTGTGGCTCAGTAAGATACAAATGCTGTACACAGCAGTAGCCTGTACAGGAGCAGCTGTGCACTGTGCTATGTCCCCATCAATGCCCTTCCCTGAGAAGCCATCATTTCTCAAATCAAAGTGCTGCTGGATTCAATCCCATCTCTGCTGAAGGAGTGAAGAATTCAAGGTCTACTATAACTGCCAAAAACAATTCAAAACAAGTTCTCTGCATGCAAAAGAGATCAGGCAAAAGAGACCAACCAAAGAGCTGCAGCAGTTATTTTATTTACCAATATATCTGAAAAAAAACCCCAAAAACCAAACCAAACACACTTATTTGAATTCCCTTCACTTCCTGAAGTCATAGTTCCAGAGATAAAATTTTCTTGTGGGTACCTATATAAATAATCCTCAAATAGAACAAGCACAGAGTTTAGAACTTTCTTAGAAAGCACAAAACACGAGGCCAGGGTGCAGTGGGAGCAGAGGTTTGTGGTTGGCCATCCCTTGCTGACAATCAAGTGGTCAGTGTAAGGCTGTTGAGTTGTGACATTTCAGAGTCACATGGATTGCTGCCTCTTCTCCAGGCACTTCTCAATATCATCCAACACTTGCACAGCTGCTTTTGGAATACGAGTGCCTGGACCAAACACACTGGCAACGCCGGCTTCATACAGGAAGTCATAATCCTGTTGGAAAAGAGATTTAAGATCTACAGTTAAGAGTTAAAACAGACAATTGACAATTGATTTGTAAGTGGTGCATGCTCTGTCCTCTGTGCTGGGCCTGAGAAAGCAACAAGTCCCAAAGAGAGGCAGCACAGCTTCAAGGAATTGGGAAAAGGGTGGAAGTTAGAAGGTAGAAGAAAAATACGAAAAAATATAAAATATCCATAGGAAAGGGTTTAATTCTTTAGAGTCAGACTAATGGCAATCCTTGGAAAGTATTCAAAAGGCAACTGTATATGAGTCTGAATAACCTAACCCAAATTTGATCTAACTTCTAATTTTTGAAAATACTACTTTAAACAAGGGCTTGGAGCAGATGACTGCCAGTGGTCTCTTGCAATCGAGAGTTAATCTAATTTTATGACTGTCCTGAAATTTCAAAAGTACTTGGGAAGCAGTTCTGTATTCTCTCTTTCTTCTATATAGGATACATTACAGCTTTTCTACAGGGTAGTAGCATCCCATTCAGAGATACTGAACGAAAAATACTGTGAGTTTTGTTTGGTTTAGAATTCTGTCATTCCTGAATACTTACTTAACTGCCTAAAAAAAGGGAGAGGTGTGGAAATAGGGAATAACAGGATATTTATGTGCAAAATCAGTTTGGATCACTCTTGACAGAGGATGCCTGTGAGGCGATGGAAACAGGCAGATTGTGCATGAGCACAGGAAAATTTAAAGATGAAAGCACAGATCTGACTACAAGGGAATTCAACAAGTGCTCAACAGTTTAGGAGAAAGCAGAGGGAATGAGAGACACCACCAGCCTTATGATGAGGAAGGTGAGGAGAGGCTGAAAAGGGAGAGAGAGATGTGCAGCCTATGGGTGACGGGACGTGCCAAGGGCCTTGGTCACTGGCTATGGCTCTTCCCAACCATTGCTGGAAGTCAAAAAGTCTCTTAAGACAGAAGTCAGCCTGCACCAATGATATGCAAGGACTGGTAATGTGAAACAGCAGAGCATAAAGAACATCTCCCTGAAGTTCATCTTTTCACAGCACAGCTGCATATTCCATCCCACAAACACTCTAAGTTAAACCAGGGAGTGGTGTACAAAAAATCAGATCAGGGGGATCCCACCTTGCAGATCTGTGCTGGCAGTGGTGACTGTACAGAGGAGCCTTCAGTGCTCTGACATTCCAGAACAGAGGACACAGCTCAGAGACAAATCAGTCTCTTAATGTGATGGAAAACGATGCTGCCCATACCTGAGGGGGGATGACTCCTCCACAAATGACCAGGATGTCGGGCCGGCCCAGGGCATTGAGCTCCTTGATGAGTTCAGGCACCAGGGTTTTGTGCCCCGCGGCAAGCGTGCTCACCCCGACACAGTGCACGTCTGCATCCACCGCCTGCTGCGCCACCTCCCGAGGAGTCTGTGTGCACACAGGGCGTGGGACAGGGCACAGCCACAGCCCGGGGGCTGAGCACACATTCCAGGGAGAAAGGATGCACCGGGAATGCTCTGGATGCTGCTCAGTCCTACCTGGAAGAGCGGACCTATGTCCACATCAAAGCCGATGTCTGCGAATCCGGTAGCGATGACTTTGGCTCCTCTGTCGTGGCCATCCTGACCCATCTTGGCAACCAGGATGCGAGGCCTGCGGCCCTCACGGTCCATGAACTTGTTAACTCTGGTTGAAAACACACATTCTGTCAGTGTAAGTCACTGAGAATCGTTGGAAGGATTTCCACACATAGAAAAAGCACTTCCTGCAAGTGAAGTGTAATTTCATCAAATAAAGAGATGGTTTGGCTGTGCAGTCTGCACACTATGTTAATATTCATGTTATGTTATTACTAACTCACTTCTTGTATTTACCAGCCTCAAAAATAAAATATTCAAAAAAATCTTCCACTATTCTTTTGCTTTCTAGGTAAAATACTGAATTCTCTGAAGGTTTAAAAAGCTGAACTACAACTCATTTTTTAGTTTTTAAGAATAATTATAACCTATTATTTCAAAAGTACTTGCACACAGATGGGTCCTGGACATCACACTGTTCATTATCACTCCACTAGGCAAAAATCCATGGAAGGATTACTGTATCTCCTATTCTGTGCACTCATTCCACTGCCCCTCTTTTTTTGGATAGTGGCAGTTCATGTTTCTGTTGTATTGATGCTACTGTGTAATCAAAGCCTCAGACATTACCTTGTCATCTTACTGCTCGTTATTCAAGTACCACCAGGATGTGTCTGTGGTTACAGGCTGGACTTGCTGATCTTAAAAGTCTTTTCCAACCTAAATGCTTCTGTGATTCTAAGAAAGAGAGCTACATCTTGATTTTCAAGGGGTTAGTTCAGTTCTCTTTCACATAAAAGCATAATTAAAAATAGTTCCCTTTAAATAGCTAAAATAAAAGAACAATGGTGACATCTCCTAGCACAACTGCTTTCAAGTCAATCTAATCATCACCACTGCAAAGCCATCAGTAATTCCCTTCCAGGAGAGCCTGAACACTTTAAGGGATAGATCCCAACACAGCAGGGACTGATGAGCATCGATTTGTGCTGCATCATTTCCCACAGCAGCAATTCAGGCTCTGTACCCCTGAGGGCAGCAGGAGAGGCAGAAGCTGAGAAAAGGCCCAAGAGACAACTGTTCTCACACATACCAACACCTTTGATGCCTTCTCCCTCGGGCTTGAGTAACACCTAAAGACTGGAGGTTGTAGGTGGATATCCAGACAGATTTTAGCAACAGTTTTAGCAACAGTAAGAGTGAAATTGTGGGAACAATTTATGGGTAACTCAAAATGAGGTTTTGCAGTATGAACTGCCGGAAATATTTTAAAGATGACTGTTACACAGCATTTAAAAGAAGCAACCCAATATACAGGGATTTCAGGCAATGTGTCTCAGCTTCTTAATTCTGTGGCTGCTTAGGCTATTTGAACAAAACCCTCAAATCAAAACTTCATCTCAGTGAATTTTGTTTGAAAGCAAATACAACTTCAATTAAATTTTGACTTTGTCTTATTGTACTTAATCCTTGTCATTCTACTTCCCTGCTTCCGAGAGCGCTTTCACAGGTCATTGTTTTCCCCAGGGATGTCACCCCGGTTTGGGAAATGTTTTTTTGGGGCACAGTCAGCAGCACGTGTACCTCCTGGACTAAATGTGAGGCTATTACACGTTTGGCTACCTGGGCAGAGTTCTCACCTCTTGATGGCATGAAGGATTTCATCACTCTCCCCAAACTCCTGGCGATAGGCACCGCTCACCATGCGGTCACTGGCTTTGTGCTCCCCAAACACCTTCTTCATGGCATCTGTTATCTCCCCCACGGTGCACCTGAGGCACAGACAAAAACCATTCCTATTATCAGCAGGGTGAAATGAAAACACAGCACAGACTTCACTGGCACTGGCCCAACCACTTGCCTTGCTGCTGGACAAATTTACTTGCACTGATTTCCCTTGTAGTGCTGCAACTCTGAACATCCAACTCACCCCCCTGCCACCCACTGATACAACATGCAAAGGCATTTTAAACAAAATACTTTGATGCTTGTGTGAGAATTGATTTACAACTGTCAAGGCAATGGAGAATGGCAAAATGCTTCAGAAAATTAAATCAGATCTTCTGAATGGGGATTTTTTTTTGAAGGGGGGGGTGGGGCTCAGACTGAAAGATCCTGCATTTGGACTCACGCTAAAATACAAAATATAAATCAAGAGGGGACAAAAAAAGAAGAGCAGACAGAAGAGACTGAAAAGTAACATTTTAACGGAGTTTATATGCCTTTCCCTGGTGTTTTTACTTTAGTGTTTATTCTTCTCCTCTGCTCCTGACACAGCTCCTTTACCCACTAAGATGCAGATGGGTCTGGGAAATTTATTTACACGCAAGTTACAAGTTTCATTTCCTTCTAGACACACTGTACATGTCTGAAATCATACTTCTGCTGTAGAACAAGTGAGAGAAGGAAACTAGGCTATGCTGTCTTCTTGCATAAACATCAATAACAGCCTCTGTCACAAAGCAATTAAAAAATTTGTGCTGAATACAACTTGCTGCAAACTTCATCAAAGGAAGGAAATAAAAATACTACTCTTCTAAACCACTTTAAAAGTGTGCTTACAAATACACACACCTAAGCAATATTAATTATAAAACTAATTAAGCTAGTACATTTCAAACCTCTGGAATTCATATTTTCTCCTGCCACATTATATTTATTCTCTACAACTCCCTGAAAGGAGTGTGAAGCCAGGTGGGGGTTGGTTTCTTCTCCCACATAAGTGACAGGACAAGAGGAAATTGCCTTAAGCTGCACATGGGGAGGTTTAGCATATCCTAATTGGATATTAGGAACCATTCCTTCACTGAGAGGGGTGTCAGGCATTAGGACAGGCTGCCTAGAGCAGAGGTGGAGTTCCCATCCCTGGAGAGATATGAAAGCTGTGTAGATGTGGCACTTGGGGACAAGGTTAGTAGTGGATTAGCAGTGCTGGGGGAATGGTTGGACTCAATGATCTTAAAGGAATTTTCCAACCTAAATGATTCTATGGTTTAACTACAAGCTACTCTGAGACAAAATTAACTCAAGCATTCTCTAAAGCTTACATATAAAATGCTCAGGAAAGACTGGACAATATGCACCTTGCTGTCCACACAACTCGACAAGGAGATGGCCAAGAGCTGTACTCAGTTTCCCTTCTGCTGTTTGCAGTTTCAGCAGCTTCTGATTCCTACCACGTGCAGTCTGCCCCCAAAGTAACAAGACATGGATTTCTGCTGCATTTGCTGAATCCTTCAGTAAATTTCAGAGAGATATTTTACTTTCTGTCACCCTCCCTAACTAATTTGCTCTTATGCTGGCTCGTACTCAGCAAACTCAGTTATAAATGTAAACTATGCAAAGGTAGAATGTCAGAAATCCATTCATGATCACACAGGCAAGTTCTGTACAGCTCAGACAGTTGAAGTGGCCTCTTATCTCTGGTATCACTTTTCACAGTTGGCCAGATTTGCCTAAAGACAGCATCACTCTGGAGCACACATTTTTAACTCATGTTATTGATGCTGTTTTGGCCATTTTTGTCATTTCCTTCCCCTGGCTTTCTGGAATTCTGTTTGACTCACTGTTAATCACTCGTGTCTTCAGGTTTTGATTTGCAGCCCAGGATAAATACATCCCATGCACAACCACTGAGGGCTTACTCCTGGCAGTGTGGTGAAGGGCTACAGTGGTATAAAAGGCATCTTTTCTTCTAGAGAAAACTAATCTTAGATAAATCTTTCTCTTCCTCTTTTGCAGAAGCAGTATATGAGAACACTTCAGTATTAAATAAAGCCCAGCATGGCTGTGGTGTGCTTTTCTGTTCTTATTATGCAAAAGTGTGAATGAAATTTTTGTGTTACAAACGAAAAATAAATGAAGTATAACCTGGCAGCTGGGATGAAGTTGTTTTTCTGCACTCTACAAAAATGAAACACACTTCTTTATTCTATAGACACTGATTCTGAAATCCCTGAATTTTGAAAATTGTGTCCCTAATCTCTTCAACCCTTTCAATCTAAAGCTTTAAAGTAATACAGGAGTTTTGCTTTTAAACTACTCATGAATACTTTCCTGCTGTTTACCAAGAATTTTTTCTTTTTTAATCTCTGTCCCATATGCATCCAAATAGCTGTCTCTGGAGCCAGGAAAACAGCCTCTTTTCTTAACAGAGTTGTTTTTTATCAATCTGTATTTGTGTGTGACTCTCTCCCAATGGTTCACAACCAGCTGCAGAGCCTAAATACTAATTTGGAGAAAGTCATTGACCGTAATGTGCCTGTTGGAGCTGGCACCCTGTGTTTGCTCAGCCTCAGCTGCTGCTGCTCCTCTCTGCATTTCCCCAGTAGGCAGAGGCAGCAGTGTGAAATCAGGTGAGGCAGTACCATGAGGATACAGACTGGGCAGAAAAAGAAGCAGCACAAACAGCTACACTGCATTTCTGCCTTCCCTTTCCATCACTGAACTGCAAGTCTGGAGAGGGACACAAAAACAGCAAAGCAGGTGAAGGAGGAGAGAAAGAACTTGGCATAATCTCTCCCATTTGCCTTTAATGGGATTTCTCATGAGACATGAGGCACAGAAGGAAGGTTCTGCTCTCATTCCCTGTAACTTTAGATCTGCCTTATTTCTTGGGTTAGAATAACAACATTAACTTTTCTACTCGTATTTGTCAGCACTGAAATCTCTACTAGTCCATGGAATCTTTTCCATAGTTCAGCACTGACAATTCTGCTACTCATTTTATTCCAAGTGAGCTATATTACATCGTGCTCAAAATCCATCATTTTCCATTTAGCAGGAAAAGAGGCATCTGTCCCTCTCATGCTGGTGATACTGGCCCACTTGTTTACTACTTGTGAAGGGTGTTGATTTGGAAACCTTTTCCCATGTTGCTCTCAAAAGGAAGGCTCCCTGTACATGTTCCCAGAGCTCACAATCCTCCTTCAAACATTCTGTATCAGATGTCACGACAGTTTCTTTGCGTGGTCACATCCCATATATAGTTTTGGGGCAGAATTAAGTTTTGTGTTTGGAACTTACTAAATGAATCTTCAGTCCATTAATGCTTTCACAATTAACAAAAACGAGGTCACCAAGAAGAGAAACTAGGAGCTGACTGGTCAATTTTTGTACAGAAGATACGAATCCCTTGTAAATCCTACAGTGCCTTCCTGTGACCTTCCCTTTTTAAAGACAAATGTAGACATACTGCTGGAGACTCCTGACAGGCTGTGGTTAAATGTATCAAAAATACAGTTATTAAGTATTCTAGGAATGGGAATGAAGGAATTTGAGACGTGACAGTAAAAAATAGAGCAGCACCCCAATAAGGAGTGAATTTGATTTGCTCATATTTGGGCCATTTAGTTAATTAAGCAACAGGCAGACAGGATCTATTCTAGAGACTGATGCTGACCTTGAAATAGGAAAGAAAACAGCCTCAAAAGTACCTTGGGTGAAAAAAGGAACTGTTCCACTGGACTCTAAGGATGCCTCACACTGCTCAAGAACATTTCTTACAACTTTGCTTAAGAAAACTGACTTCTCCTTTAGCCAAAAAATGTTTTCACACCAATCTGTGGTGCAAGGAAAGATGAAGCAACAGAGCATGATAAGACTGTGAATATCCATTTTCACATCTCAGACAGTTCTTAAACTCCTTGACCCATGAAACAGCTTAGTGACAGAGAAACCCAGTTATGTCCTGAAACTGGTAAGAATATGAGTTGTAAACAGCAGAATGTGTATGAACAGCCTCATTTCATATCAGATTCTTTATATCCATTGTGTTCCTTGTGAGAAATCAAAGCACTGCCTTAAGAAGCTGTAAAATGTAATAACAGTGTATCTTACAATGTGAAACTGTAGTCATTATTTATTTCCACCTCCAAAGAAAAACCCCAAAACTCCAATCTCGCTGACACCACACCCAAGAAAAATTAAAAGGTGAAAATGAAGCATCAATTTTTATACAAGAATTGACTGTTCAACCCCACTCCCAGTACCTGGCACGTGCTGCTTCCACTGCCAGAGCAAGTAAGTTGCCTTCCCCAGTGGCAGCACATTGTGTGAGAGCAGCCAGGGACTGCTGGGCTGCTGCTTGGTCTCTGCTGGCCTTCACCTAAAGTGCAGGAGAGAGACATTCAGTTCAAAGAAACCACAAAGTGAAATGGGAAGTCGAGTGTGGAAGACTGTCTAATTTCAAATATTAATTCTGGATGTGGAATGGTCAATATCCATTTCCCATTTCAATGAGATTAGAAGTAAAAAGGCATCTCGGACCTTAAAATGTGTACATGTCCATAACATAACCCTAAACCAATTTTATATACATTTTCATTGATTATGAGAGTGGATGTTGATTTCTGGTTCTGTAACCCTCAGTAGCACTTGACAAGAAGCACCCTAGAGTGAGTAATTATTAAGCAATGTTAAAGGCTTTTAGAGCAAAACATTGCATAGATGGTTTCTATCTTATTTTCAGAACATGTAAAGCTCTCAATTTTTAAAGATTGGACATATGGATATATATTCCAGTTTCTCCACTAATGACCAGAGTGGACTCTCTGAAATTGGAAGGTCAAACTTCTGGCAAGCTGCCTTTACTCAAGCTCTGTCTGTAATTATAATAAGATTCATTTTTAAGAAGGTTGTTCCCACCTTGTTGATTTTCTCAATCTGCTTGGCACGGACTGCAGAGTTATCAATGGCCAGAACTTCCACTGTCTCCTCTTTCTCTAGCTGGTGCTTATTCACTCCAACAATTACTTCAGACCCTATTTCCAGTGGAAACACCAGAAACTCAGAATATATTTGCAAACTACTGTGAAAAGACACAATGTTAACAGGACAAGAAGATTTTGAGCATTATTATGCATTGCTTTGCTTATATAGCCACATACATTTCAAATATGTAATATCTGCTCTTATAGAATGGATTAAAGCCTGTATTTTCCAGATTTTATGAGAGATTAAATGCATGAATATTCAACTCAGTGAATACTGCAGCAGAAAAGAAAATAAAAAAAAAAAATAGAACAATTTTATCTTGCAAACTGATTTAGTAACGAGTCCCTAAAATACATTTTTCTCTATTTAAGGCTATTTTTCTCTTTTTAAGCTTACATAAGTGTATCTGACAGAACTAAGCAGAAGTGCTGGTCTCCTGCTCTGCATTTACTTTTCTGATTTTTTAATAGATAAATAAGAAAGTGAAGTTCCTCCCTGAACTACTCCTCCACGTGCAAAAAATTTAATTTATCATGTTGTAAGATTATATTTTAAGTTTCAGTCAGTATGGACTTATCAGCTATTTTTATTTGCAGTGCCTGATGACATTAATACGCTCTTTGAAGCAACATGAAGTAATTTACCTTACAAGAGAAAACACAGAACTTTACTGATTATGCTCTATTGGTCTTAATTAAGACCTGCTTCAAATTTATCCTCCATACTAAGAAGTCCATCTAACTTCTTTCATGCTTGAGTTATCCCTAGTTTCTGTTCCTGGATTACAACTGGAATGCAGATTACAAATGTGGAATAGAGTTTTAAGCATATATGTATTAATATCTCCACAAATACATTATGAGTACATATATATATATGTACAGCAAACAAGGAGCTGTATCATCCTCTGCTATGACCTGAGCATTCAGGAAAAATGAGCAGTTCTCCAGGAAACCCAGGAATTTGGCCAACTACAGTGAGTATCGCCATCTGGTGGCGTTTCTGCTTTTAAACTTAGGAATCCCAGCTTCAAGCTCCTATCAGAAATCGATTCACTACTGAAAGCTCCAAATAGTCCTTTAAGATAGTGTCTCTACTGCTTTGTCTAATCTAATCTTAAACATGTCAAGCAAGATTTTTCATACTGGTGCTGTATGTTGTACAGGCTGTCTCTTTGCAGAGCTTTCACTGACATAAAACTATCACTGTTTGTTCTATCACTCAAAATCTGCTACTCCTAAACTCAGAAATAAAAAAAGACCATGAACATGTGTGTAAAAAACCTTCATACTGAATTATTCTATTGGCAATTTTCCCTTCTTTCTTCCCCCTGCTCCTACCAGAGTCAATCCTGGCTTGTCTCCGGGCTGCACACTCTTCAATACGAAGTTTGGGGATCCCCTCAGCAACAGCTTTGGCCATTCCACCCATTTCTTCTATCTCCTCAATAAGCTGAGAAATGAAGAGGATTGAGATAGTGAGTAGTAGCAAGGTTTAAAAATTGAGCTTTGTACCTGTGCTACCACCCACATTTTCATTAAAACTTTGTTATACAGTTTTGTGCTCTAAACTGTGTTTTGCAAAGTTTACTTACAAAGACATCACTGAGGCAGAAGTGTAAATTCCTTGATTAGAAGTTACCAATTTATCAAACGGTCCCTTGAAGACATTTCTCAAAACTCCTATCCCTAAAATTTTCCTGGAGAAGGTTTTGCAAACTGACCTTTAAAGCAGCTTCATAGACATCGTTGGTGAGGCACTCCATGAGGTAAGATCCCCCCCAGGGATCTGCCACTTTGGGAATCCCTGATTCCTCCTGGATTATGATCTGTGTGTTCCGGGCAATGCGAGCACTCTTCACTGTGGGCAGCCCCAAGGCTTCATCAAAGGAATTGGTGTGCAAAGACTGTGTCCCTCCAAACACCGCAGCCATGGCCTCGATGGTGGTGCGGATCACGTTGTTGAAGGGATCCTGGAAGGAAAAGGGAAACTCTGAAGCTCAGTGGTTCTGCCACGGGGCTGAGGCAGGTTGGTCAAAGAAACAAATGCAAAATTCCCCACTGAGACACCATAATCAGAACAAAAGCTGAAAAAAACCCAAATCAAACTGATTTATCACTTGTTGCTATCTTAACAAGGAGATCAATCCATAAAGAAAGCCAAAATCATCACTGTGTGAGTAAACTGCTCACAGTAACAATTCAAAGCCTAATTTATATTTAGTGGTGTTTCAAAGAACTTAGTGAATCCAAACCAGAGAGGATGGAACAGTAGGCCTGATGTCTTCCGTTCTTCAAATCCAGATTTCTTGGAGCAGTGAACAGCACATGTGTCAGATAAATTACTAGTCAAGATGTGTTTAGAACTAAATGTGCTTAAGCATCTTCCTTAGTGACAGCATCACATCAGGCAATTATAGAAAACTGTGATTTGGATAGGCAAGAATGTAAAAGATAATTTATAAGCAGATACCTATCTAAAGGCATTTTAAGTACATTTGCCCTCTGAAACCTCTAAGGAGAAAATACTGCCTGCTGAGGAGCTATATTAAGATAAATCACAATGTTTAGACATAAAGAAGGAGTTATGATCTAGCCAGAAATATATTTACACTGGACACTGGAAGACAATTGAATATAGTTTTGGTAATAATAACATTTCTGCACTCCCACAATACTTTTAATTGGAGGACCCACAGAGGCCACTGTTCAGAAAATTCCATTGTTTTAGTTTTACTGTGTTGTTGTAACGTAAGTAAACATTACATTTACTTCAGAAAAAAAACCCAACAAAAAACCCAAGGCACAGAAGTCAACAATGCTTACAATCACAACCTAAAATTAACTCCTATGCATGACTTTGATTGAGCAGCAGCCCTTGGGACCAGAGCTGGAACCCAGCTCTGACCTCACGTGGGAAATTGTATGCACTCTGATGATTTATCTCCTTGCTGTACTGTAACTCAGCAGGAGGAGCAGAGAGTGCACCCAGTTTCAAAGGAGCAGATGGGCTATAACCATTACTTCTCTATTCAGCACCGAGCATCAGGACCATGAATGCCTCCCTTGGCTGCTCAAATGAATTCCCAAGCCCAGTGATCCTGAGAAAAAAGTGCCTCTACTTTCTGACTGCACTGCATTTTGGAAGGATAACTCACTGGACAAATCCAAGAGAGAGCTTCATCTTCTGAGTCCTGAATTGACATAAAGGTGTAACCAGTGCCAGCGTGTGCATTTGTCAGAGTGAGAGGACAACTGCTGCACCTTTGTGAGCAACACCAGCAGCCTCCTTTAAGACACACACCACGAGAACACCTTTAAGTAAGGAGGTTGATGAGAGTCCAATTTCCAACCTGTTCAGTGAGTGACCAGCCCGAAGTCTGACAATGAGCTCTCAGCAGAAGAGATTTGGAATCCTTGGGCTTGAACATTTTCTCAATCAAGTGAGCCCACAGCCGCCTCCCAGCCCTCAGCTTTGCTATTTCCATATAGAAGTTCATGCCAATTCCCCAGAAGAAAGACAGTCTGTAATAGGAGAACATGAACAGAATATAACATTGAATAATTCTAGTAACTCTGGATCAGTAATGGAGAAGCCCTACAGCAAGGTCTCTGATTAATGTACTTTCACAGAGGATGGGAATGTTCCTATTTGCTTGTATGGGTAACAATACTGAATTTGACATTAAACTCTAGAGTGGTTTTAACAAAAGTGAATTTTATACTTACAGACTTCTTGAGCTCACCTAGGTGCAAATTCATCAATAGTGAGGCCAGCTTTAAGCCCAGTTCTGCAGTACTCCAAGCCATCTGCTATGGTATAAGCTAATTCCAGGATGGTATCAGCTCCTGCCTCTTGCATGTGGTACCCACTGATGGAAATGGAATTAAATTTTGGCATATACTGGGGAAAAAAAAAAAAAAAAAAAAAAAAAAAAAAAGAGGGATACAACACGGGAGCAGAAGGGAGGGTCAAATACTTGTTCTGTCAACATTCACAAAGAATCACAGAATGGTTTGAGTTGGAAGGGAGTTAAGGGTCATCTAGTTTCAACACCCCCTGCCATGGGCAGGGACATATTCTATTATCCCAGGTTGCTCCAAGCCCCATCCAACATGGCCTTGGACACTTCCAAGGAAGGGGCAGCCACAGCTTCTCTGAGAAACCTCTGCCAGGGCCTCAACACCCTCACAAGGAAGAATTTCTTCTAACATCTAATCTAAATCCTCTTTTAGTTTAAAAATGTTCCTCCTTGTCCTGTCACTCTCTGTGTAAAAATTTGTCACTACTGGTGTAAAAGGTTGCTCTCAATCTGTTTTATAAACCCCCATTAGGTACTGAAAGGCTGCAATGAGGTCCCCCTGGAGCCTTCTCCAGACTGAACACCCCCAGCTCTCCCAGCCTGTCTCTAGGGCAGAGGTGCTCCAGGTGCTCTCTGAATCCCTTGTGCCTGCAAATACAACCCATCTCTACAAAGATGTGTTTGCAGATCTGGTCTGACTCAAACTTCAAATTTATATTATAAGTGATGCTGGATCTTAATTTCTCCTACTGGTCCTTTCCACAACCACATTACTTTTCCCTATGACATGTCTTTCCATCTTTTCTTTGTTCTCTAAAGTGCCTCATAAACAGTTATCCATTTAAACAACGAATACCTTTGAGGTGTACTGGAAGATGTCAGCAATGATCCGCATGGATGGTTCTGGGGGGAAAATGTAGGTATTTCTGACCATGAACTCCTTCAGGATGTCATTTTGGATTGTTCCTGTCAGCTTGGATTGAGGCACTCCCTGCTCTTCCCCAGTCACAATGAATGTAGCCAGCACAGGAATGACTGCCCCGTTCATTGTCATGGAAACTGACATTTTCTCCAAAGGAATTCCATCAAAAAGGATTTTGGTGTCCTCCACTGTGTCGATGGCAACTCCAGCCATTCCAACATCTCCTCGAACTCGGGGATTGTCTGAATCATAACCACGGTGGGTGGCTAAATCAAAAGCCACTGATAATCCCTGCTGGCCAGCTACATGAAAATCAAAGGAAAAAACAAAAAACAACAAAGAGAGATAGTTAGAAGGGTTGAACAGACATGCATTAGGATGGGATCTAAATTTATTAACTCTGTTTTACATGATTCAGGGTTGGATGGCAAACTAAGTTTTGATGTTAAACACTGTTCCGTCCCCAAACCTGTCCAAGGTCTAGTAGTCTTAAACTTTAAATGAAAAAGTTTTTAACTGAGGAAAAAAAAAGCCAAAAAGGTAGTCCTTACTGTGCTTTAAAAATTGCTGAATAACAGCTCAGCCACAAGTTATAAATATGCCTAAGACAGGCAGTATAAGAGCTTATACACATAGCTTGGCTTAGCTGGGAACAGAAGTGTCACAAACTCTGTCCTTTTACCTTCTCTTTATCACAAACTAAACTCACACAGATTGTTCCCTGGCTCTACTGACACAGATTGCTTTTTGTAAAACTGCAGTAAGAGGAAGTTATTCATATAAAGCAGGGAACAGGCCAGCCAGAGCTCCTGTTGCTGCAATCTGAAAGCAGAACCCAAAACTCTGCTGTCCCCAGGGATTTCCCCCTCTGACCAGTGACTGGGCTGTGCTACCAGCTAACCCAGGTTACCAATTCTGCTTCAGCTCTGTGATCTCAGCTGCTTGAACCCTGGGATGGATCCAAATTATGTCTATGTGTTAAAGTGCAATAACTAAAACCAGCATTTAACACATCCATTCTTCACAGCCCAATTAAACAGTGGCACTTCCAAACAATCATATTTCCCAGTAATAAAGAAAGACGGTTCCACTGGGAAGACCTTATCAGAAATCCAAACTCAGAGTGTAGAATAATCACATTTGCCATGTAACTGACTGAAAGCACGTCTCCCATTGCTTCACTAGGCAGTGTTGTTTCCCAAAGAACAACCTTTGATGTTGTCCTTGTAGAACTTGTTGCTCTCCTCCACTGTACTGAACCCAGCATACTGGCGGATGGTCCACGGCCTGTACGTGTACATGGTGGGGTAGGGCCCTCGAGTGAAAGGTTTCACCCCTGGCAGCTCCTCAGGGAAGTCCTCCGTGTCCCTTTTGGAGTATAAAGGCTTGATGTCGATCCCCTCTGGGGTGTGCCAAATTAAATCCTTGGGGTTCTTGCCTTTCAGCTGTTTCTGAGCCAGGGCAGCCCACTCGGGGTGCAGCGGCTGCCTGTGCAGGGAGCGCCAGGCCAGGAGTGCGCAGCGGCGCGGCCGCAGCCGCAGGACAGCATCCCCAGCCCTCAGCATGGCTCTCCTCGCAGTGTGGGGCGAGCTGGACAAAATAAAAACATGTATTTTACATTATCATATGCACCTAACATAGGAGATGTGAGGATGGAGAGGTCAAGCAGTTTGCTAAAGCCAGAACAATCCCTCAGGAGAAAAAAAAAAAAAAAGGTGTTATTCATGAACTGATTTGACAGATAGCCCTTCCTCTTGCTTTTCAACCAGGAACAGAGTTCAGGAAAAATCTTAAATTTTCCTCTAATCAAGGAAAAAATTGCCACAGCTTATCTACATCCACATCTGAGATATGTAACTTATTTCAGTCCCTCAGCATCACCATCATTAATCAGTCACTGAATAGACTGTGAGGTATGAAGATGGCATGGCCAGCTACCCTCTCACCTTCACATCTCTATCATCTAGGAATTCCTTAATGTCAGAGTGATGCTTTTCCAGGGATGGGGGAGCTACAGCTTCTCTGGACAACCTGTGCCAGTGCCTACCATCCTCACAGGGAAGAATTTCTTCCCAGTATCCAACATCAAGGAGGTCCTCTGCAGAAAGTCAGCTGTCAGAAAATTGCTGATATAATCATACACTTTGGAAAAGATGGTTTGGGCTGGATGGAAATTAGAGATAGGTTGAAAAATAAAGGATTAAAAAAAAAAAAAAAGTGGTATGTGAGAACACAGGGACAATAGAAGCCACAGAGGTTGTCCCACCATGCATGAGATTGATAGAGGCAATAATGTCAATAATTCCCTGTGAGGCTGGTGAGGCCCTGGCACAGGCTGCCCAGAGAAGCTGTGGCTGCCCAATCCCTGGAAGTGTCCAAGGCCAGGCTGGACGAAGCTTGGAGCAAGCTGGGATAGTGGAAGGTGTCTCTGTCCATGGCAGGGGTTTCAGGTTTTTTCCAACTCAAACCAGCCTGTGACTTCAGTGACTCCTAAAAGCTGCAAGCTCCTTTGCTTCTGCTCTTGCAGAAGCTCTCCTATCCTTGCAGCTCCTTACAAAAACAAAACCTTTACAGCTTGGCTTCAAGGGTCAGTCACCTCCTCACTGCCTCATCTCTTTCAGAACTCCTAACAAACACACACTTCCCTGACACCTTTATGAGAAAGCCTGCAAAAAACTGGAAGGCACCTGTATCACTGCAGCAACACCCTCTCAACATATGCTTTAATAATGTGTGGTATGCTAAGTGTGGCATGCCTATCACCTGAGGAGCAGGGAGGAGCTCCTGAGGAGCACTCATGTCCTGCAGGGAGGTGATGCTGCAGCCAGGATGGAAGCCAACCTGTGCCCACACCCCTGGGTCAGGCTGGAAGGGACCACAATGGCTCATCTGATCCAACCTCCCTGCTTCAAGCAGGGTCATCTCAGTGCACAGGATTGTGTTCTGGAATACAGTTCTGGAATATCTCCAGTGAGGGAGACTCCACCCCTTGTCTGGACAACATGTTCAGTACTTGGTCACTACACAGGGAAGAAGTTTTTCCTCCTGTCCAGGTGGAACTTGCTGGGTCAGTCCCTGCCCGTTCCTCTGGGGCCATTGCTGAGCTCCATGGAGCAGAGCCTGGGTCCTGCTCTGAGCTTTCCGGGCACACAGGGACGAGGCCCCGTGTCAACAACTCCTCTCCAGGCTGCACTGCCCCAGCTCCCTCAGCTTTTCCTCGGCATGGAGCTGCTCCAGACCCTTCATCATCTGTGTCACCCTTCACTGTGCTCCTCACTCCAGAAGCTCCGTGTCTCTCTTGCCTGGAGGAGCCCAGAATTGGAACAGCACCCCAGATGTCCCTCACAGAGCTGAGCAGAGGGGCAGGATCGCTTTCCAGCGGGCAAAGCTCTCCCTAACGCACACCGGGATTACTCCTGCTGCATTACCCTTGTTCAGTTTCAGACAATTCCTCTCTGCCCACCTCCCTTCCCATACCCCGAGGAGACCCCAGAGCCGCCCTGCCAGCCCCTCTCCGCACCTCTCCCTCCGGAGCACCCACAGCCGGTCAGGAACGCTGCGCTCCCCGCCCCGGCACAGCGCCCACAGACACCGCCCGCCCCCAACACGCCCCTCGGGCGGCCAATAGGGACGGGGGGCCGAGCCGGGAGCTGGGAGAGAGGTTAAGGACAAGGACAGGGGCAGGGCTCGGGGCTGCGGACATGGCCAGGGACACGGAGAGGACACGGACCGGGATCGGGACCGGGATAAGGATCAGGATAGGGATGGGATCCCCCCGTTACCTGTCACCGGCCGCTCCGCCAGCGCGCACACCCCGCGCACGCGCGCTGGGCGGGAGCGGCGTTGCGCCTGCGCCGCGGGGAGCGCGGGTTTGTTTTGTAACGTCCCGGCGGGCTGAGGCGGGTCCGGCGGCAGCGCAGAGGGGGAGGCAGCACCGGGAAGGTGAGGCTTGGGGCGAGATGAGCTGCGAGGAGAGGAGGGTTTTGTGGAAGCGTTATCCGCGATGCTATCCGGCAGCACCGGGGGAGCGGGAATTTGGGGATGTAAGGGGGTATGGGTGGGAAGAACTACAACTCCCAGCATGCACTGCGATGGGATAAACGGCCTAGGCTGCGGAGGGAGAGCGTTGCCTACCGGGAGTTGTAGTCCTTACCTTATTCGCGGTCTGCTGGGAACGCTTTCCCTCAACATCGGTAGTTATAGAGGAGGGGACAGGCAGGGCTTATTTACCTAGTTTAGGGCTTATTTAGCTGGTATGGGGCTTATTTACCTGGTTTATGCCTCACTAACCCGCCCGGGACTTATTTGTCTGCTGTCAATTTCGACACTTGCCTGGTGAGAAGTGGCAGGATGTGAGTGCCGGAAAAAAGTGGCCTGAAGGGGTGAGGGAAAAACTGAATAAATCTGAGTGGTGGTGCTTTAGAGAAGGGTGGTGAGGTTTGTGGCTACTTCCTTCTGTGTGACTTCTCTGTCTCTATAGTAAGAAAAGGAACTCTAGGTTTAAATTGCATTAGAGACCACTGTGCTCAGGTGCTAAAGTAAAAAGTTCTGGTAATTGGATGACAGCACTGAAAAGTAGAAAGATAAATCATAGACTCACAGATTTGGTTTGGGTTGGAAGAGATCTTAAAGATCATCTGTTTCCAATCCCCTGCAGAGATATCTTCCAAATGGGGATGCTTTATTAGTGATCCTACATTTAGGTAAATGTACAGGATTTGGGCTCTAGGTTAGCAAATATTCAAACGTTTCATCTCATTTAGGGTCATTGGGGCTAATTGGGTTGAGCCCAATTTCCATAGTTTTGGTTTTTAAAGTGTGGTTTGTACTGTATGGGTTATAATTGCTAGATTTTAATTTTGTCTTTGTTTCCTCCTGTTCGTATTGGTTTACAGATCATAAAACCCCACCACACATCTTCCAGTAAAATGGGCAAACCAACTGATAGGAGATCAACAAAAAATCCTTTTAAATCACAAAATCTGCAAGGGCCCTCCAGCAAAAAAAAGGGAGCAGATGAACAAGGAAGAAAGCAAGGTCAAAAAAGACAGGTATTCATTACTTTGAATCAAGCAAAGTAGAAAAGTAACTGGGGGGGAAAGGGGAAAAAGGTATTTTTTCCCATTTTTTAAAATTGGAATTTATAGAGAATAATTCATTAACTAAGAGTAGTCCTTTCAAGGAAATGCCCAGTGTGAAGAGCTCTTTTCAGCAGTCTTCAATAAAGCTTTTTTTCTTTTTTTTTTTTTTTTTGGTCAGTGTCAAAGACTTTTGTCAGACACTGACACAGTGGGTTCATAGGAGTAGATGAATGATTGCACAGCAGAGGATGTCTCAAAATTGCAACATTTGCTGTAATTTTTTCCCTTCAGCAGATCCCTCAGACAACCAGAAGAACAGTTAAGGAACTGAAGGACTATTCCCCTGCAGGTAAGGTCCTGTTCTTTCCTGTTAAATCTGAACTGTTTTCCACCTTTGATTCCAGTCTGGCTGAATTGAGTCACAAAGCTGTCTGTCCAGGTTTAACATGTCATACCTTTCCTTTTTTTCCTTTGTGATGACAGGAGAAAATGGTTCCTTAAAAAAGGTGAAGCTGTCCAGTGCTAAAGTAGGATCTTGGCAACCTCTCTCAGAGAACAGTAGGCTGTTCCTGGAAAATGTAGTGGATTCAGTTTTACTGTAAGTGCCAAATATCTGGGTGGTTCTTCTTTGTTTCCTCAAGGAACAAAGTAAAAATCATAGTATTACCTGAAATGGAAGTCAGTGTGTTTTTTTGGCGTGTTCTCTGTGCTTGCAGACTTTGGGGTGGAAATTCTGTCTGTATTTTCTTTCCAGATCTGTTTTGTCCCAACAGAGGGAGAAAAAAGATGATGTTCAGAAGCACCTCAATGTACTGAAAGAAAGGTAAGAAATTATAAATGTAAAGAAAAGGAGTGAGAAAAGAAATTTCTTCTACGCAGTTGTTTTTTACCATACTTTGAGGGTGAAGTAAAACTCTCTGACACATATATATATATATATAAAAATATATATTTCATAAAAGCATTTCCAGGTTTTACTAAAATGATCATTGTTTGGAAGCACTTAA
This sequence comes from Certhia americana, assembly GCA_018697195.1. Classification (NCBI taxonomy): domain Eukaryota; kingdom Metazoa; phylum Chordata; class Aves; order Passeriformes; family Certhiidae; genus Certhia; species Certhia americana. The sequence goes on along the minus strand of CM031859.1, from coordinate 3,164,635 downwards.
AAATCCTCCTCTTAGAACTTAATTTGAAAAGCAGAAGGGTCAGAACTGGGAAAATATTAAGCAAATATTAATTAATGTCAGTTTATAGTCAGGGGGTGTAGAGGCCAGTGGAATATAAACCACACAAGGTCAGTGCAATAGCAAACATGAGGATTTTGGGATTTCTTGTTCCTGGTTCCTTCCTTGGACACCTAATCCATGTGATTTTGGAAAACAATTCAAGGCAGTTTATCTTTGTCTCTGCAGACTTTTACTTCACTGGCAGCAATTAAGTTTAAAATTATTTTTAAAGTAAAAGATTAGCTTTTACCCAGAATTTTCTTTTTGCTTTGCAAATAACTCCAACCAAGTCATGCTTTCCTTTTTCTGTAATTAAAGGGTGCTGAGAAGTTTCAAGACTTTAAAGGTGCCTCCAGGGAAGCTGGGCAACCTGAAGAGTATCCCAAGCCTTCAAATGGCAGAGAAAAAAATGCTTGAGACAAACGAGGAGTCTTTGGTGCAACTGCAGGTATGAAAAGCAAGGAAGGGAAGAAATTACCTTACCACGCTGCTGGCCATGCCTGTGCTGTTGTGGAGTGTCCAGTGTTCATCATTGTCACCCACCTTTGCTGCAAAGCTCTGTCTCTTTTTGGGTGGTTTTTCAGTGACTCACTGCATTCTGTGGGAAAGAGTCGCCATCTCTAAAGTAAATTTTCTTCTGGTTTTGTGTCTTATTTCATTTTAGGAAGAAATAACTGAAGCGGAGCGATCAGCAGAGCGCATTGAGGAAAATATTCAGCAGCTGCAGAAGAAAATCCAGGTGCTCAAGAACCAGCTAGAGGAAGATGAAAAAGATGCCAGGAAGGTATTTCTCATAAATACTTGTGTACTTAGATTACCTAGAGGAAATCAGAGCTTTTTCAAACACACTGTTTCTCAAGCAGTGTCCTTTAAGGAAGGCCTCATTTGTCCTTGGGAATGGATCTTCTTAATCTTTCCAACTTCAGCTGCAGAATTAAGAAGTTTGGTTTCAGATATTGGGTAATGACAGACAGGTTGTTTTCCTACTTGTGTGCCTGATATTTTGTGGGTTGGATTGTTTTTTCATTCTCTTCTTCTTTTTCTAGGTATTCCAGGAAAATGGCAGTGGAGCACTCCCCCTCCCAAAACTCCCCAAGCACAGTTTTCAGGCACCCACATTGCAGGTGAGTGTGGAATATATATTTATCTTTCCTGAGACACTTTGGTTATGAGGAGGACAACAGAATGTGCTTTTATCCCTTAACCTCTGCCAGATGGAGCAATTCTGAAAATTCACAAAATTTGAATAGGTTATTTTGGTTTTGTTTTTCCTTTTCATTGAGGACTATATGCTTATGTTTTAAAACCAGGAAAAAATCCTAAAAAAACTCTTCATACCTGGAAGTGTTCAAGGCCAGGTTGGATGGGGCTCTGAGCATCATGGGATAGTGGAACCTTGTGGGAGGTGTCCCTGCCCATGGCAGGGAGCTGGAACAAGCTGTTTTTTAAGGTCCCTTCCAACCCAAACCATTCTGTGATCTTATGATTTATAGCATCACATTCCTTTTCCTAGAAACCCTATGGCCCTAGGGAACTTGTAATTTCTGAAATATCTCTATAATTGCTGGAGGGAAGACTTGTTCTGTGACTTTGAATCTTTTTTTGTTTTAGCTGTTGCTGTGCTTGCATGAAAGTGAAATTCCTGTTGCACTCAACAAAAACTGGGGTTTTATTTGTTGTCTCTCATTCTTTCCTTCTTTAGGAGAAAATTTTGAAGGTAAAGGATCAGAAAGGCCTTTTAAAGGATATGAATGCTATTCAGCAGTCAGCTGACTTGAAGAACTTGTTAACCCTCATTGAAAAGAGCTATGAGAAGGTGGATTTGCTTTGAGAAACAAAAATGTGTGAAGTCTCCATGCTGAGATTGGAAACTGCTTTCTTCCAATGGACTTCCTGTTGTGACTGCTGAATTTCTGTTAAGGCATTTTCTAATAACATTGGTATATAAATCTGCAGATAGATTTTGAGACTCAAGTGATTTAAGTTATCTATCAAGGGTTTTTTTTTTTTGGGTTTTTTTTGACCTGTGATGACTTCTGATGATGATATATCCTGTCATAGAGGGGAGGGAAATGGATCCTGGGTTATTTGGGTGTTTTTGCAGAATAAGGGAACTGTTCTATTGTATTTGCACTTCTATATCTGTAAGTCACTGAAGGCAATGTTTTTTGCCACTGAAGTAGCTTTTATCTGGGTTTTAACCTTTAAACCTGAAACAGTAAAAATAACCTTATCTGATATTCAGTTTTAAGTCCCCTCTTCAACTTTCTTACTATTTTTTAATAAAAAACCTTCAAGTGAAGAAAATTTGAATAATTTTTATAAAATGTTCGAAATTGTTTTTACATTTTCATTACTTAATTAAAAAACCAGCATCAAACAACATAAAGTACTTTCTCAGGTTAAATTACCTGATAGCAGTGCTCTTCACACTGACTTGCCTCATAACTCTTGTTCTTCTTTTTACAAGCTGCTGCTACTTGTAATGAGACAAAAGCTACTTATCTCTCTTCTGTAAGGGCTTGAATGCCTCTCTGGAGTTAGAATCGTGGAATATCTCAAATTGGAACGAACCTGTGAGGATCTCTGAGTCCAGCTCTCCTCACAGGACTACCTAAACCATGTAGGATCAGCCTAAGTACTTGCTTTATACTGAATCACAGGAAAAGGAATATAATTATTTAGAAGTATTTCTCAAACCTGTGATCACTTGGCAAGGGGAGCATTTACTGGTATAACCATTACCCCAAATTTAATCCAGGGTATGAGTTAAAGATTTTCCTGCATGCCTGGATAATGTTAAGTAAAGACATACTCCTTTGCTTTCATTAACGGTGGTCTACTGTGTGGATTTTGAACTTCTGAACTGCATAGAGACCTTTTACTTCTTTAATTATTTTTATTTTAAAAAGAAAATGTGGAGAAGGGCAATGAGTAGGAGTCAGATTCAGCTTCCACACAAGGAAGTTGAAATAGTAGCTGGAGAATGAGCTTCTGCATGACAGTGCTGGATAGTTACAGAGGTGTAAGCCATAATTACTTTAATTTTTTTCCCCTGACACTGGGTGATTTATGATAGATAGGCTGTGGATATTGTTACTTTGGGGTTGCCATGCATACATAAACAGGGCACCATGAACCAGGGAACATAAATCCAGACATTTAGGAGGTGGTTTTAGCTCGATTTGACGGTGGATACTCCTGGACAGAGTTGAAGAATTAACAGTTTGTTGGTTTTGATGAGATTTAGGCCTCTTCCAGAAGGTTCACTGTTGATCTGTGTGCATGGAGCTGTGATTTGACCTGGGAGCAGATCAAATCTGACAGCTGTGTGATTTGACCTGGAAGCACCTGAAGCTTTGTTGTGGGTTGTGGTTGATTTTCCTGGCCAACACAATAATTGTGTCTAAGTTTTGGTTTGCCAATTTGAAATTCCTTAATCGAGAGCAAAGCAAGCTTAAAATGAAATAAACTTTATTAACAGAGTTAAAAGGAACATAATAAGGAAAGAAATTTTATTTAAAACAAACAATCAAACAAACACCCCCCCCAAAAAAAACCCCACCTCTTTAGAACACTTTTTCTCTCTTGCGTTCTTAATAATTTTCTTACTAACAACATAGAGACAAAAACTTGTAGCTTTTAGTCAGTTTACTACTTCTAAAATAATTTCTTTAGTTCGCTTAGGGAGAAGAGTTTTTCTTGCTATACTATTGACACTTCTCTACAAGAAAAAATAGGTTTTCTCGTGGCTTCAATGCTACTGCAAACAGCCGCCCGGAACAGGAAAATTCTGTTTGCAGTGTAAAAGTCTTTCCTATGTCTTGCAGCCATTTTTACATCTGCTTTCATAGGTTATTTCAATATATTGCGGTGCTGTTTTAAGGAGGAGGTGTTTTACCATTGAGCAAAGTTCTCTTCGCTTATTTCTGGGACTAGAACTTTTCTACTACTATCTCCAAGGTAAAGTTTCTTATTTCTTTATGCTCGAGTTTCTCACTAAATTCACAACGTGCATCTGCTTCAGCCACTGGTGCCCTAGAGCTCACAACCGTGCTAGAATACTACATCCCCTCAATGCATTTCCATGTATTACAAGGAATCAAAAAAACCCCACTCAGATATATCTTTACCACAGCTTTACAGGATTTTTAAGTTAAGCTTAAAACATCTCTTCAATCCCTTCTGTCTAAAATTAACTCTTTCTTTACTCACCTCAAAATCTCATGTTATTATCTCTATGCGTTCACTTTTTTCCTTTTCTTAATTTAGGAGAGAAATAGTATCTGCAAAGGCATCTGTTTTTAAGCTTTACTACTAACCAAAACAGTTTATAAGGTCTTGCAACGCCGAAAGAAAAAAAAACAAACCCTGATTTGGTTTAAGCTCTGTCTCAGGAACACAGCTCGCTGTGCTTCCCTGCCGGCCACGTGGTTCCCACCGGCACCATGAACCAGCTCCACTCTGTTAAGGTTGAAAAAACAAGGGAAAACTCAAACTGTCGCTGATGCTTCTATTCTCCCATTTGCAGTAAAGCTGGCTTAAAGCAGCTGAGCACACAAAGTTCATTCCCAGCCATGCCAAAGTGTCCTTGTGAGATCGCCCCGGCCTCTCCGATTTCACCGCATGGCCGCTCTTGGTCTGAAATGGCAGTGACTGCAGAGCTGCTCTTGGCCTCTGGGCTATTTTTCCTTAAGCTGCTCTTGGTGCTAACACAGTCTTTGTCTAGCACAGTCCAGCAAGGTCTGCTTGAGAGAAAAGACAAGACTTGTCCCTGCTGGCAAAGACTCCCAGCTGCTTGTCAGGACAAGACCCGGTAAGCTCTTCGATGAAAGCCCAGCAGCTCCTCAGTGAAAAGTTCAGCAGCTCTGCTCACCACCCCTCCAGAGACAGGAGAATTTCGGCTGAGCTCCCCCCAGGAACCAGCCTAAACTGGTAGGCTGAGACTATAAACCCATGTGGGCTGAGATAAGACTGGCTCCCAGGCCCAACCCATCCTCACCAAAGCCAGAAACGAACAGAGCTCTTCCCGGGCTTTTTTTTTTGGTTTTAAGATGTGTATTTACAAAAGGCGTATCCGCTCTTTTCATTGGCCTAATCAGGCATTAATATTAAAAAATTGTCCAATTAGAGCCAACCTAGGACAAGCTTCAATTGCACAAACCCTAGCTTTGGTAAGACATTTTCCCGTGTGTGTATGCTTTATTTACTGAGCTTTTCCCTTTTAGGAATACTCAGGGAAAATCTTTATGAACCTCTGGATTCAGGTCAACTTGGCTTAAGGTTTTTCCACAGAAGTGCTCTACAAGTATAGAACTGATTTCTTTGCATATAGAAATGGAAGGAGTGGGGAGAAGAGCCAAGGGAGGAAGCTGTGCTGAGGCACTGGGGAACGTCAGGATATCCAGCCCAGCTTCAAACCCAGCTGACTGCCAAGGTCAAACAGCCTTTCTCTTCTGACAGCCTCAACATCCCACATCTCTCTCCTTGTACAACCTAAGCACAGCCTCGTGGTCCATACATCTTTTGGGGGAAACCTGGACTTGGGAACATTTTTTAGGATATGTTTTCAAAACACTCAGTGAAAATGGCAGCAAGAATAAGAAAGCTGAAGGTCTGTATTATTTAGCCAAGATTAGGTGATCTAAGAGATTAATCCATAAGCCATCAATTACTTCACACTTCTGGTCCATTTCTGCTTTCTCCCAGTAAATAAAAAACAAAAGAACCCCACTTTGGTTTAGAAGTACTGGAAACCTTAATCGAAATACGGATTGTTTTGGTCAAAGAATTAAAATAGATGTCATGGAAAAATGATTTAAACATTTTAGAAACATAATGGATGCCGATTATGTCTCTAGGAACGTGCTACAGCACACATTTTAAAGGGTTTGGGGATGACATTAAATGAAATAGCAGGGCTGAGGTCCAGGTCTGAGTGGGACACTCCAGGTGGAGGGTGGAAGTTGAACCTCTGCAGGAGACTGGTGAAGAAGAGGAAGAGCTCCATTTTGGCAAGAGTCTCCCCAGCACAGATCCTCCGCCCTGGAAGAAAATGCAAAAGGACCACGAGAAAATCAGTGAGAGCTGCTTCTTCAGTATTGGAAGAAAAAAAGCCCCTTTTATCAACTCTTGCTCTGAAAAAGGTCAGTAGGAATCTAGAACATTTGAATGTTATATCCTAGGTATGAATAAAGAAAACAGTAGATTTTTTAAAAGCCTGTTGGGTACAAATTTTCAGAGAGAGAGGAATTTTGATCCTCAGAGGTATCATACCAAAGTGAGATGGTGAAAATTTTTTATTTTCCTTTATCTAAATGCTTACATTTGGAGATAAATGTATGTAAATGTAGTCTGAAATCCTTAACTTCAGTTTTCACTAAAGTCTGAATTTTTACTTCATTTTCACATTTTTCCTCTATTTTGCTCAATCTTTGGATCCCAAACCTACAGGTTTAGTCTAGAATGTAGGTCTATTATTCAACTCATAGGCATTTCTTAATTTTATATTTTTTATAAAAATATTTTTATAAGTATAAAATTTGTCAGCAAATTTCTTGAAGGTTCACAAATGCCAGCCAGAGTGGGAGAGAAGCAAGGTGGAGGAGATATTCTATGGATATTCAAAAGTACTGTAAATATAAGTTCTGTCAAATCCAGTAGCTAGTAAACTGCCTTATTCATAGCATGATGATTCAAGGCCGGAACTAACAAAAATCTGAATTAAAATTTGGTCTTAACATCCCTGTGTGACAGAAAGTGAAAATGGAGAGCTGTTGCATGGTTCTGATATGAAATAAGCCCTCCAGGGAATGTCCAGACCTGACTCTCCCCAGATGTGCTTTCAGATGGGACATCTAAACTTAAGTCTGGAAAAGAAGACCTGGGAACTGGAAGTGTCATAAATTCGTCTTAAAAAAAACCAAACAAAAAAAACCCCCAACATTATAGTGTACTGGATTGTGAGTGTGACAAGAAAAAAATCTCATTCAAAGATCATGCTGAGTTGAAAATATACAAATAGGGTCAATAAAAATATGGGGAGTGTTGTGGATATGATAGATAAATTAGCCAGAAACTGATGTATGGAAACTTAAAAAGAACAATTACAGAGCCTGCAAAGCAGAAGAAATGCCAGAGAAGGAGCAGGGTTGGAATTTCCCATGATTTGGCAAATGGTGCAGCTGTATAAATTCAGATGAATGTCATATTCTGGGGAAGCCTCAAAGGGCAACCCCCTTCGTCCTTTGATTTTACACAGTATTTGGGGGGTTTCTGTGGCAACTCCTTGTTGCTACACTATATCAGATCTTGACCCAGCCAACATTTTTTGTGACTTTTTAAAAGGGACATGGAAAAATGAAGCAGGAAATGCACAGAAGCATCTTTGCTGTGTGTTCTGTGTAAATGTAAAAGAGAAAGCACCTGCTGAAAAAGGCATGAAAGCATCTTTCTTCACAAATTTCCCATTGGCATCAAGGAAGTGCTCAGGGTAGAACATGTCTGGTTTCTCCCATTGTGACTGGTCTTTCAGGACTGAGGTCAGTAAAGGGATGATGTAGGTTCCCTGCAAAATAGGACAGAGGAATGAATTCCTGGGCAAATTCAGAAAGAAGAAATGTTAAAAGAGGCAATCCTGTAGGCATCTCACCTTGGGAATGAAGTAGCCTTTGAGGGTGACGTCTGCAGCAGTCTCATGAGGCAAATCCAGTGGCAGAATATTGGCAAACCTCTGGATTTCATGGATGACAGCATCTGTGTATGGCATCTGAGCTCGGTGCTCGATCCGTGGGGGGTTGGACCCTATCACTTGCTCTATCTCTTCTTGGACCTTTTCTGAAGAAAGAATCAGCTCTAAGACACAAGGATTCATTCATCCCGAGATACAGTGTGCTTTACTAATATAAAGTATAGCAAATCTGGAGTACAAACCATAAGTTCTCCAAAAATCTTCTTTTTCTGTTCAGAAATAATGGGAGATGAACAGGACTACAGTGTTTGATGGATCCTTCACCAACAAGAAACCTAAAGAGTTTTTTTCTGCCATCTTTTCTGTCTAAAGATCCCTGTTCTGCCCAAGGGTTGTCTCAAAACTTCCATTTGACTCTGAACAACCCTGTCCCATCAGCTGGAATGGAGATGCCAGACAAAGGGCAATTCCATGAATCCTCTCAGGTCCCTAAAGCCTCAGTACAGTCCATTTAACATCTGCACAGTCCTTTGGTTTATTGGTAGTTTCTGAGGGAAACCTGGAACAATTTCATTGACCAACACAGGACAGCTCTTTACTTATTAATTGATGAGATTTTCCTAAACAAAGGGCTTGGCCTGTGTGAACTCTGTGTTCTGCTGCTGGCCGACAAGTGTGACCATCACTGGGTCTGAACCATAGGGCACAGAGACAATAATTGGCTGGAAATCTCAGCTGTTTGTGACCTGGACTATTAACAGATGTGTTGATCCTCCAGGTTCCTGTTTGGTCCCTAATACCCTGAGTGTAACAGTATCTATCATTAAATCACTTACTCTGGATTTCAGGGTACTTTAGCATCAGCAGAAAGCCCCAGTTCAGTGTGGTGGAAATTGTCTCAACACCAGCAGTAAACAAATTGCTCACCAAGCTTAGCAAGTTGCCATTATGGAAATACCCATTGGTAGTGGATTTCTCCTGAAAAAAGTGGTTGGGATAAAAGGATAAAACACTCAAATCTTTCCATGTGAAAATATAATTTGAGTAGATAAGCATTTGCTGAGAAATAAATCCTACATTTAAAGAAAAAGTGTAAAAGACAAGGAAGAGCTTTGGGCTTGAGCTCCTCCTTGTCTGGAGGAGAGTACTGGCATATCTTTGTATTTACTGGGACCATCTGCAAAGAGAGCTGCCTTCCCCATGGGGAAGGTAACCCAGACATATCAGAGGCCCCAAATAAGCCCCAGCAAAGCCCAGGTAGTGATTCCATTCTGTAATGTGTTATGTTTTCAAAAGAGCCAGAGGGCTGGGACAACAGAGAGAGCAGATAAAAAGAGTCAGCCTTGGTAAATATATAGTCTGAAGAAAATAAATAAGGATAAATGTTCACTGATTTAAATAGGTTGGAACTTCAACAGTGTGAAGTATCTGTTCAACTCTACCACTTTGTCATATGTATTTTCTCCAAGAGAGCTTCCCTAGAGAAATTCAGCTGTAACTGTAAGGACTGAAAGAAAATTGCAAATGTCTTCAAAGAACTATAAAAGATGTAATCAGCAAGAAAATACTCAGTTACCTCCTGCTGTTTGACCAGGAAAGCATCAATAAAACTTCTTTGGTCATTTTTGTCCAGGTTTTTGAGATGCTCTAAAAAAGTAACTCGTACAAAAGCATGGAATTCATCTCTGTTTTTGAGGAGAGCCTTGTTAGCCCTTAGGAGGAATCCGAGGTATGGGAAGATATTGTACATCTACGAGAGTGGAAGTTGTTAGAGACAATTCATCAGCCAGACTCTGAAAACACTACAGAAACAAATCAGCAACATTTGGCCTTCTTTGCCATTACAAAATCAAAAACTTAAGGTTAATGTTTTGTTTTTTAGAACATGATAAAGTGACTGGATGAATTTGTGGTAGAAAATTCATCAAGGACCACCAAATAGATGTGAAAATCTTGTCCCAAATTTCTATTTTTCATGAGTGGTGTAGGAGTCAGAATACAGCTTCAAGCTGCCACCAGGCAGATGGAAATGTTGGCCAGCAACATTTTATTGTTTTAGCCAGCTCTTCCACTAACATTTTTTTTCCTTTTTCAAAACCTAGATAAACATAAATCAATCCAGCATGTGTCAGCATTGCATGCAAATATCTGAAGGTATTTTTTACTCAGTAGTACTCCTCAAACTGTATCTTAAATATGTTTTTGAGAGACTGGGGACTTGATAGTTGACTTTATGATTCCCAAACTGTCTCTCAAGGTTTTTTTGTCCAAGAAATTGCTTTGTAAATCTATTATCTCTCAAAGTCTCAGATTTTCCTGTTTAATAGAAGAAACTGATTACCAGTATTGCTAATTTCCTGTGGAATTCAGTGGAACAGAAGCATAAACATGTGAATCATTACCGTAACCAAAGGTTTCCCAGCAAGCCGCATGCTTTCATTGGTCAGATTTTGAAGTCTCACAAATCTGGAGTCTTTGTAGTCAAATCGTTTTCCAAGCAATATTGACACAATTATATTGGCAACTGCTGCATTAATTAATTTGCTGGCATCGATAGGACTTCCTAGACAAGGAACAAGATAATTTATTACATTGTAATAAAGAGATGTAATTTGTGAATGTAAATTTATTATTAAATATTGCTATTTATTTGTTATGTCTGATTGCTATCATTGATTATTATCCAATGTCAGAATACCATACGAAGACACAAAAATGCCAGAGGAGTTTTTTGCCATATTCATCAAACCGATCTACATTTCATAAAAAGGGTCTGAACCTGAAATGTTTCAAAAAGCCTCTGTATAATTGGACAAAACCTTAGAAGTAGTGAGGCCCTGGCACAGGTTACCCAGAGAAGCTGTGGCTGCCCCACTCCAGGAAGTGTTCCAGGCCAGGTTGGATGTGGCTGGGAGCACCCTGGGATAGTGGAAGGTGTCCCTGCCCATGGCAGGGGGTGGAATTGGATGAGCTTTAAGGTCCCTTCAAACTCAAACCATTCTGTGATTCTGTGATTCTACAGGTTTGAGGAAGGAATAATCCACCCACCTTGCTGTGAGGCGATGGTTTCTGCCAGGTGCCCATACTCCTCCACGATTCGATCCTCAATGGCCTTCTTGCCCATCCCAAAGTCTCGTAAGGCTGTGAGGGTAAATCTTCGCATCACCTTCCAGTTTTCACCATGAGCAAAAACAACCCCTGAGACCAAGAGAACATTTCAATGTGGCAGAAGATTTTAAGTTGTTTTATAGCCTTAGAATAGGAGCTGTGTAGTAGCAGTCACTTTTAAAACAAGTTAAATTGCATCCAGATGAGGAAAAACGCAACTGTGCCTTAAGTATTTTCAAACCTCAGGAATAGGTTTCTTGCACAAGCAAAGGATAAATACTTAATGTTTATTTAATAAAATTTTAAGAAGAATATGTATCCTCCAAGACACTTGTCACTGAAAGAAAGTGGACATTGGAAATTCAAGTTCAAATTGCTAGTCATCATAGTTTGGAAATGGAATTGAACTGACATCTCTGATGACTTCAGGAAAAAAAAAATAGGAACAAATGTCCAAAAAAAAAAAAATTAGATGTTATTTTAGAACCTCCACCATCAGTTTTTTTCACTGCAATTTTTACATCATTTAACTGATGACCTCAGCTATGTTTTGTTTGGGGTTTTTTTTTTTCAAATTAATAAAGTGAAAAGTCAGCTTCTATGCAATAATATGATCAAAAGATGCAGCTGTTAAAATGTTCACAGAATTATTCCTGAATTTGTTTAAGGATCTTTGGAGATATAAATATGAAACTCTTTTGCTAACTTAGAATGAAGTTTGGGTGTGAAATTCTTATTTTGAAACCCAGCTCAGTAGACAGTATTCCCTTTTTTAAAATAAATCCACAGTTCTGAATGTGCTACATGCTATCTATTGGCACATTCTGAATTTAAAAGCACTATTTACCACTGAAATGATGAGCAACAGTAGAACATTAGTTTCAGAAACAGTTCTATGATAAGCCCCAAACCCCACAAGTCCAGAGTCATATAATGAGAGCTAGAAATTGAGAAAGCTAGCTTGCCTTCTCTGGCAAGGATGCCCTGTTCTACATCCTGAAAGTGTGTCACTATCATTATCTGTTGCTGCGGTTATTTTTAGAGTAGGTTGTACTACTGCCAGTAGTTTCAAAGTTGAATAAATGTATTGAAGTCAATGAAATTGCTCCCTGTTTCCAATGCCTTTTGTGATCTCTGGTACAAAATGTTGTCCCAGCTACTGCTTTGTCTGTGAAAAAAAAAAAAAAAAAAAAAAAAGAGTAGGTCAAGCTGATAAAGAAAAATAAGACCAACTTACCATTTCCTTTGGTCAAATCTTCAAAGACTGGGATTTTAGGTCTCTCTACAAATGCATCTGCCTGGTTTACAAGAGCTTCCTTCACTGTCTCATAGCCAGAAATCACTACAATTTTCCTGTGCCCCATCTGAACACTGAAGACTGGACCATATATTTTGGACAGCTGTCAGGAGAAGAGGAGAGTGATTTACAGCTTTTGCAGCCTACAAAGTACTTCATCACCCTTTCCAGTGCTGCTTATTTTCCAGTCCTGCCTCTGGGTTACTAACATTTTCCTGACTACAAGAAAAGACACTTGATTTAAATGATGGGAATGTGCCAGAAATTGTGGTGGATGATGATTAAATGGCACAGTTGTGAGAAGAGTTCAGTTCTGCTAAACTGCACAGAAGTGTCAACAGCTGAAACCCCAACTCAGCAAAGAATTGCACTTGAGAATTCTGTCTTCCTTCAGAAACCCTTGTAAATTCAATTTTTGACTCATGTTTTCACACTTATCTCTATGCTATTGTGGTTTTTTTGTGTACAGGCTACACCGGAACCTGTTTAAATGTTTGCTACCATTATTTTATCAAAAATAAATCAGTTTGTTTCTGGGCTACGATTTAGCATTAGATACATTCAAACTTTTTATACATCATTGCATGCACCATGAATCTGTCTCAGAGACAATGTGGTATCTTTTTAGCTGGTACAGGTAGATTTATTTTTATGTAACTCAGTGTTCCTGATTCTTCTGACAACTGGAGAGGGGTTTCTTGATTGCACTCATTTTCTAGTGGGTTTGCAGAGAGAAAGGGAAGGCATCTATTTAGCATCAAGATGCAAAATGTTCAGCAAGTGGTAAGCAAGTACAGCCAGCTGAAATAACAGGAGCAGTGACCCATATCTGGACTATGCTCAAGTCAGAGAACCAATATTCAGCATCAGAAAGGAGTCACTGAATTACAGCAGATACATTTAGGTTCTGTTGGCCTGAAAACAGATGGAACTTGCTTTTGTCAACACAACTGAGCTGTGGTGGAGAGCTACAGTGATATTCCAGATATTACATCTAAGCAGTCTTTCAATTTGTGGGTACAACATCCTACAGGTTTGTTCGTGCAAATATCCCTTTCAAAATCATCAGAAGGGAAGATGTGTAATTTTAATGTCTAAGCAGAAAAAAACTAAGAAAAGAGCAGGTTCATAGAATTCTTCTTACTTTAAGTCAGAAAAGCCCTGCAATAAACTAGGTAAAGAAAGCACTAGAACAGTAAGATTTATTATTTTGGCAAATGTTGGTCCTGAATATTAAGAGTATATAGTTATACCTTCAGCTTTTAGGCAAGAAAAGAGGAAAGGGAGATGAGAATGTTGATAAATCAGAGAAGCCAAGATACTGCAGTGTAGTGGTGTAATTTCATGGTTTATGTGGAAAACCTGGTTCCTCCCCTAAAGATCCCCACTGATATGTCTATCAGCCCTGGAATTCCTGAAGGGCATTGAGGGGTTGGCAATTTCAAAAGATGCCTTCCACCCTTCAGTGGGCATTGGGCATTCCAGGTGTCCTTTGTCCTTGGAAACCCCCCCTCCTGTACCTGGTTGGTGGTCTTCCTCCCCCTTCCCTCTTCCCCTTCCTCCAGACAAAAGGACAGGGACCAGGTGGCCTGGATCAGTTATATCAGTGACATCAGTTACACCAGGTACACCAGGAGTTACATCCAGAGTTACAGCAGCTGCTGTAGCTCTTAGAGATTTCAGTTACAGTTCTGATAGATTCAGAGGCATGTGTGCTAGAATAAAAGCCTTAGATTAAACCCTCTACTAGAACCTGACTTCCTTCACCACTGCCTTAAAGCTGCTCTGTGGAAGAGAATCCTGAGAGCTCCAACAGGTCTGGACTTGTCCCCAGTGCCCAGCTAGTCAAAGGTGTCTCAAGGGTAAAACACCACAGCTGCCACTATTTGGCTCAGCAGCAGGGCCAGGAAAGCCAGGCTTGGTCCCTTCTGTGATATTGGGAACTCCAATACTGGAGTCACCAGCTGCAGGTACATCAATCAGTGGAAGGCAGAGAGGGTTACACCACATATCAAAATCATTCCTTATTCAGTTGCCTTTTTCTCAAAATTACCACAAAATTAACGTGGATGCTTGATACTCTTTTGAAAGTTGTTGAAAGCTGAAGCCTGGATGCATGGTGAAAATATTACAGTAAATAAACCATGCTGCATTCAATATTTTCTGCTCAGATAACCATCTCTGGGTCCCTTGCTAAAGGCTCTTTGTCTGTGGGGCTTGGTTGATAGGACCAATAGAAAAGAAAATGAGTACCTGTAGATAAGTCCTGTAGGGTCTCTTCAAGTCAAACAAAAGAAGGTTTCCAATTATAGGTAATGGTCTTGGTCCTGGAGGAAAATTCTGTCTTTGGTTGCTGTTCCAGAAACCTACTGTTTTCAAAATGGAGAGAATAGCCAGGATGAACACTAAAACAATGGAAGTGCTGCTGTTCCAGAAACCTGCTGTTTTCAAAATTGATAGAAAAGCCAGGAGGAACACAAAACCAATGGAAGTGCTGCTGTTCCAGCCCATCTCTATTCAGCTAGTATTTGCCACAGAAGAGAAGAGAGAAAATGTGGACTCTGGATCTCTGTCCTCCTGAAATAATTTCACTTGAGAGCCTCTTACTCCATAAACCTCTTTTCTTTAGTGAAGGGTGTGTTTTAATTGCAGCTGATGACTTGTTCTCTTCCCATGTGCTTCCTAATGAATCCTTAGAAGGGCACAGACGTAATGTAAATACCAAATGTTTGCTAACCAGTGTAACTGGGTGAGTGGGGTCACTGAGCAAGCGTGAAGGTCCAAGAACATGGGTAATGACAGGTCATCAACCTGATATTTGACCTTTGAATTCTGCACACTGTCCAGGTTACTGATTAATTATGTGTTTGTCGTTAGCACAGATATCTTTGATACCCTGGAGAAATCAAAATTCCACTACCCAGGGATGTAGGACACAGAGTTATTTTTTAAAAGCGTGTGATGTATGCATGTAAGACTCACAAGCTGAGAGAAGATGAGTCTGTTTGTTACAGAGCTAAGACAGTACTTTTACACTTAGTGTAAAAATCTCTGTTCAGTCCTTCACACACAACCTGGTTGCAGGCCTCTAATAAAAATATTGGCCTGACAGTCTGTTATTTTCCTCAAGGTTTGCAGGCTTCGAGGAAACAGGACACCTTCCCTGTTTTCAGACTTTGTGTAATCTGCTTTCTCCCATGCTTCCCATGGCTTTTCAGGCCTGCTGTTTCCTCACAAAATTGTTTATGAGTGGCATACATTTAAATCCATTGAATTAATTGGGAATTTGAAATCACAGAATACCAGAATTACTGAGGTTGGAGGGGTCTCTGGAATTTGTTTGGTCCAATCCCCCTTTCCAGCTGGGCCACCAGGCGCCACTTGCCCCAGCCTGTGTCCAGGCAGGTTCGGAATATCTCCAAGGACCTAAAAAATTATATGATCCTAAGGAGGGAGACTCAACATCTCCTGGACAACCTGTGTCAGTGCTTAGTCACTCTCACAATATAAAAGAGTTTGCTGATGTTCAGAGGGAATCACCTGTGTTTCAGTGTGTGCCCATGGCCTCTGGTCCTGGCACCAGGTGCACACTGAGAAGAGTCTGGCTCTGATTTATTTGATCCTTCCCCCAGGGGTTTATACTAATAAGATCCCCCTGAGCCTTCTCTCCTCTAGGCTATACTCCCACCTCTCTGTGTTTCCTCGTATAAGAGATATTCCAATCATTCCAGCATCTTTGTGGCCCTTTTCTGGACTCTCTCCAGTTTGTCCATATCTCTTTGGTACTGGGAATCCCAGAACTGGACACAGCACTGGGAAAGATGTTCTGGGTTGTCTGAGGAAAGGTGTCTGAGGTACAGCCTATCTCAGGAGTCTCAGAAGTCAGAGAGTGAACAGAAGAGGAGGAGGCATTGAAAGAAGAAGCCAAGGGGAAGACTGGACAGAATAGTTGAGTCACAGCCCACAGAACAGTTTGGAAGAGTTTTCCAGTAGAAATCTAGAACACTAAATTGCATGTGGCCTTGAGGTCAGAACCTGAAGGTTGTGTCAGGTGAAGTGCCCCAAGGCTGAGCTCCTCGTCCTTCTCTCCCAAAAGTGTCAGGGTCCCTGCAGAGACATGACCAGAGGCAGAGGAGAAGAGGGAATGGGTGAAGTCCCCAGGGAATGGGGGTGTGTCAGAGTCCAGAACACTCCTCTGACTGTCCTGGATGATTCCAGACCCGGTCAGGGGGCTGGGAAACCTTGGCAAGGAGTCAAAAACTCCTGTGCCTTTGATTTTAACCCCTGGGAGAAATTACCACCTCTGTGTGAGGATTTACAAACCACGAGAGTTTAAGCAGGGTGTTAGTTAGTCACAGGGTGAAAAATAGATTTATGGTATTTCTAGTTTGATAAGCAGAAAAACAAAAAATGGAGTCTCCACGTGGCTTTGGGGTTTCTTCTTTCTTCTTCACCTTCTCCATTTTCTGCTGTGGCATGAGCATCTTTGGTTGGTTTAGAGTAGAGCCTGACTTCCTAACATGCAAGATAGGTATTAGGAATTTTTTGTAAAAAAGATAGATGTAACTTTTAGTTGCTGCTGTCCCCAGGGGCTCTGGAGGAGAGACCAGGACATTTCACCTGCCTGAAAGGTGTCCTGGGAAAAGTCCAGGGCTAGTGTCCAGCTGTGCTCCAGCTGGCCTGATTCTACTTCGCCTTTCCAGAGAGGGTAAAAAAACCACTGAAAATGTTGAGTTTGTCACATATATGTGGAATTTAACTAATAGCAAGGAAGTTAGAGGAGGTTGAAAGGTGAACATTTTGCAGGAGGCTTGAGAAGAACAGGATGAGCTCTCCTTTGGCAAGAGGAGAAATTATTTTGTTAATTTATTGTGAAAAAAAGTTTGATCCTGGTAAGAGAGAAAGAAGACATCCCCAAGAAATGTCAAACAAATACAGATGGTCATCTGATCATTCAATTTATGCATTTATTCAGCAACAGATTGGAACTCAAATATTAAAAGGAATTTTGTAAGCAAATATCTAGCCAATGGCTTTAAATAAATTTTCTTTTCAGTAATGAAATGCAAAGATAATGCTATAAGAAAAGTAGGAATGGAGAACTATAAGACAGCCTTCAAAGCTATGGTCACCCATTGGTATTCTGAAAAGGCTGACAGTAAGCTTGACCTTTGGTTAGTTTAAAGAAGATATCATTAAAGTTTTTCACTCATTAAAAAAAAAAAAAAAATTAACCCAGAACACCTTATTTAATGTAAAAACAAGTCAAAGTGAGAACAAAGGTAAGACAGAAAGAGTGCTGAGTGGTTTTTGGAATGGATAAAACTTTGCCAGTCTTTTATGAGAAAGAAAATAAATGCTGATGGTTATGAGCCTCAAATTTAGAGTAGTTGTACTTTAACTTCTGTTTACTTTTCAGTCCTGTCCTTTAAGCTCATCCTCCACTCTGTGTCTTGCTTAACTCCTTGCTTTTCTTTCCTGCCAGTGTAAGGCTTTCTCATGGAAGAACAAAAGGGTTCTTAGTGAAATATTTTAAGCTTCTGTCTTTTAAGTGTCCAGTCACATATTACACAGAAGTTGTAACTAATTATTAATGAAGTTCTGCTGATTCAAGGTATTCAAAGCTTTGATTAATTGGGAAATAACCAACCAAAGAAAATACCCTAAGCCAGAGAACCAAATGCCACTGGCATCTGCAACGTGGAGGTGAGCAACTAGGGAAAAAAAACCTTTGGAGAAACAAATTGTATACTTCAAGGGCAGAGTCACATGGGGAAAAAAAAAAAAAAAAAACACCAACCTAAACATTAAAATCTCTGATTAGACAAAGGGATTCATCTCCCTACCCTGCTTTTTGAGAGAATCTAAGGGACTGATTTCTCTGGGGGGAAGAATCTTCTGCAAAAGAAGTTTGGGGACAATACTGGGTACTTAGAGGATGAGAGTATGGATTTCTGTGGAAAGATTATAAGGAGAATTGGAGAACAAAATTGTATAGTTCATTTTTTCCCTTTTGGATTAAAAAAACCCCAAACACTAAATGTTATTATTGAGGGCATCAATCACCAGGGAAGGTTTAGGTTGGATATTAGAAAACAATTCTACACTGGAAGAGTGATTAAACATTGGAACAAGCTCCCCAGGGAAGCAGAGGTGCTACCATCCCTGGAAGTGTTCAAGAAGTGAGTACACATGGCATTCTCAGTGTGGTTTATTGGCCATGATGATAATCCATCCAAGGTTGGACTTGATGATCTTGGAAGTATTTTCCAACCTTAAGGATTCTATAATTCAAAGATTTACTGCCAGTGGGTGGTGCTTCCTCACTCAGGTCAGCACTCAAAACTAGTAAAATTATCTCACCCCCTTTAAGGTGAATGAAAGACCCTCTGAACTCCCAAGTAGGAATTTGAGGGGTGAAATCATGTATTGAAGATAAGATTTTTACAGGCTGTCCACAAATGGAACCTTTTTCAAGTAGTTCAACGCTTCAAAAGTTATGTACAAAATACTTCTAAAATCTTTACAAATGTGATATTTACATTGTTAAATGCTTCCCCAGTTTTTTAAAAATGAATGTGTGACAGCTTTGAAAGGATAAAGAACATCTTACAGCCAACAAGGTAGAACAGAGTCAGTCATTGAACATCTGCAAAAGAGCTTATCTGAACTAAAGAGTGATATGACAAATGTATTTTTATTCATGGATAGAAATCTGACATATCTAGCAATATACAGCAGGTATAACATATGGGACAGCCCTGTCTAGTATCTTTCTAAAGATCTACAAGGAAAAATACATCAGCAGAAATGAAAATGTATGTGCTATTTTATGTGAGAGGAGTTTTCCCCTGAATTCTGGTAAGACAGACTTGAAATAAGATCCTAGTATACAAAAAAAAGGTTGAAAGTTCACCCACTTTGGCCTGTTATTCAGAGACATCAGCAGTAGCTTTCTGTGACTGATGGATTGAGGCACTGTGTTCCTTCCTTCTGATTTCCACTTCCCACCCATTGTCTCTCAATGGATTATCCCATGCACAAAGGCACCACATGGAGTTCCTTCAGCTACCTCAGATTTGTCTCTGAACTGAGCAGCCACTATCAGTTCTCTGATGTAATTAGTTTTCCTTAATTTAGCTTCAGTTTTCTTCATTTTGCTTTCCCTTCTTTTAGGAGAAAGTGACTTCAGAGTCAGTGACTCGCCCATGGAAGTTCTCTGCCGACTCTTCTGAAGGTTGAACATAGTTTCTTTCCAATCAGTTCCAAACAATTCCTGTTTCTCTGTAGCTGGCATTAGTTCAGGTTATATTTCTTGACATTAACACTGCTACAATCCACTTATTACTGTTGAATAGAATAAGACCTATTATGCAATCACCTGGTTTTCATAGCTCCTACTCAGTTCCCTTATTATGTCCTTGAAACTAACTAAATCTATGACAATAAATAAATAGATCTCTGACAATAATAATTTTTTTTGCAATTTCACTTTTTTTTCCCTTTCAATAAACATATTGACAATGAATCTTGATACTCACATTGCCTCACATATTGGTTTATCAATCACTGTATTCTGTGCTTTGCCATAAGAATTACTTCAACATTTTTCTTCCTGTCATGATCAAACTTCAAAATACAGCACGTTTTCTCCTCCATTGGAAAACAGGATAACACACTTTCTTAAAAAGTTACGTTGGGATACTCTGGTGAAAAGTTTGTTCAAATCTATATAAAAAACACCAATTAATTTCTTCTTGATTATCCCTATACAATTGAGGGATGTAACTCAGAAATCTCACAGATAAATATATTATCCTGTAATAATCTTGAAATCCAAAGTTTATTCCAACAGCTATCTTGTTGTCAGTGACAACAAAAAATAAAATATAGATAATTTTAAAGAGCAGTTTGTGGTGCCTTTTTCTGATGAACAAATATATTAGATGGACCTAATTTATTCACCTGAGCTTGGCATAGTGACTAAATAATCTAAAATCAAGCTTGTTTTCTTTTACAAAAATGTAGTTATCTTCAGCCTTTTGTTAAAAACCTACTGTGGTTGGGACAATACTTGGATGTTGTTCCATTGTTTCTTAGCATTAGAAACAGAAAAGAGCATCATTAGGACAAACATTTCAGATTAATTATTTTTCTACATGGCAGCTTCAAATCTGCTGTGCTCATCACGGTGGCTGGCGTGAATTTCTGACACTGTCTCCTCCTCTGGAACCTGTCATGAAAAACAAAGAGCTCAGTTTAGGATATATAGATTTGCTTTTGCCATAAAAGAAGATCAAAATGTGCCAAGAATGTAATGCTATTTGTATATATTATATGTCTGTTTATTAACATTGACACAGCCTGACATGAACTATCAATTCTGGATACTGAGGGAAGAATTCAGAGTTTTCTTCATAGAAGAAGGAGTTTAATCCATTAAAAAAAAACTAATAAATTTCCTTTGACTTCACATTTTACTTACAAGGAATGTATATTATATATTGCTTCTTGCCTTGCCTTTTTGGGTTTGTCCTGGCATAAAGGGTAAAGTTCAGATTGCCTAAATTAAGAATATGTCATCAGTCTCTGATAAGGAAGAGGATACTTGATACAGTGAGCAAATAAGAGAGAGATAAAGTCCTCCACTATGATATCAACTTGTTGTCTGTATTTCTGCTTTTTGTTCAAGGTGAGTCCAATGAAAAAGGCATGATTACCTAAGAAGTCCAAAAATTATCCTGAAGGTGGCCTTGACAAATTCACAGCCTGAGGTAGAGCAGCATTTTTGAATTTTGAAGAGGTAGCCTTTCTGACTCTTGTGTGCAAACCACACAGCCCAGGAGAGTGGAGCTGCAGTGGCTGCGCATCCACCAACATAAGGAAAATAAAAGGAAGTTGTGTCTTACCTCCCAATAAGCAGAGTCATCAAAGCAGTTCTGGTCAGATACTTGTCCCAGGAAGGGCAGTTTTAGAATAGCACCTGGAGGAAAAACAAGCATCAGAGGTTTAAAAAATGAAGAAAAGTACCAAATAAATGTCCCTCAGATGTGCCCTAGGCAGCCAGCTACGTTTTCTGACTGATTTCCTCATCTACAGAAGTGACCATCCCCTCCTGGGACATCAGGTCAGTTATTCTGAGAGGTGATGCAGATTTCTTCATACAAACATAAATAAGAGTTTGTTTTTAATTCACCAGATTTCGGACCAAAATTTTATATTTCAGCCTGTTTGTTTCTTTGTTTGTTAATATTCACAAACACCTGGAAGCACGTGACAACTCATTGATTATGTCTTGATCTCAAACGAGTTTCTGTTCAGAATCTGAAGTGCCTGAATCTAGAGAAGAATTCCTTCCAGAACAACACCTTGTTATTCCTACAGATATAAAACTCAGTATCGTTGGAGCATGTACTCAGTAAGATATAGAATCACAGAATCATAGAAACATTTAGGTCCAAGATCATCAGGTCCAGTTCTAGACCAAACACCATCTTGTCAGCCAGTCCAGAGCCCTGAGTGCCACATCCAGTCATTTTTTGAACACCTCGAGGTATGGAGACTCCACCACCTCCTAGGGAAGCCCCTTCCAATGCCTGACCACCCTTTTAGTGAAGAAATTCTTCCTGAAGAATCTGGACTTCATTTGAAGACAATAAGATTGGAAAACTGCTTTTCCATATTTGAGTTTCTGGCATCAGGACCTGTTATTTCAATTTTTTATTATTCACACAAAATTGTTGATACATTTAAGTTCTCCATAGAGAAGCCTCTAAATTCACATGTGTTTTTAGTCACTGTAAGCATCACACTTACCTGTGAATGCTCCTCCCACCAATGCAATTGCAAGTGTACTTCCCAGGGCAGCAGCCTGCAGGGCAGGAGTAAGCATGTGACCATTCCTGAAAAGGGTAGAAAACCAAACCATTGCCTATCAAAAAATTGCTACACTTTGAGACTGGTGATCAGTCTTACAATATTGTGTTTGCTGCGTGCTGGACAGTGTGACTCATAGGAAAATATTCTAGAATCTTTATGGTTGGAAAAGATCTCCAAGATCATTGAGTCCAACAAATCCTGCCATTGCTGTGTACAAGACAGAACCCATGACTTTAATGTAGGTTTGTTTTAGGCTACAGATGAAAATAAGTTCTTTGAGAAGGTTATTAATGTCCTGTAAGCCATTAGAGAGTCCTGTTGTCAAAAAGACCAGCATTTCATCTTTTTTTGAGTCTTCTGAGATAGTGGAAAAAGAAATTTTTCCTTTTTTTTTTTGGAAATCTTACAAATACTAGCAGTGTAATTGTAGAGTCATAATAAAGATTTTTCTATGTTTGAATGGTTCAGTGTGCTGTTTCTTTATGATGTTTTAATTTATTTATTTTTATTTGATCTTTTAATCTGTTTGGCATTTAAACAGTGTGTTAAAGGCAGTAGATCAATAAGAACCCAAATTAGATGAGAGTACAATGCCTGACATCAAATAAATGATGCATTTCTGAAAAAAAATCATAATTAGATCCAAAGAAGGTAGCAAATTAGAACAGACTTTCAAAAATAAAAAAACTTCTTTTTCTCTTCTTTTTTATGCTCACCTCCTTTCCCTTTTTATCGCAGTTACTATGATGCCAGCAATACCCCCCAGAATTCCAGGTAAGCCATGTAAGTTATGAACTCCACAAGTGTCTTGAATTTTCAGCTTGGATGCCATCACAGGCTGAAAAGAGGAGAAATAGGAAGTTTATAGTGAGTTTATAGTATTCCATGATCTCTAGATGGATATGCAAAGAAAGAGCAGGAGTACAAAAATCAAATAATTACTAGAAGTCACAATTACCTGAACTTTACTGTATCTATCCTCCCTTTGTAGCAAACCAAGGGAGCTCCAGAAAAGCCAAAGAGAAATAAAAACTGGGAGCAGAGCTGGGTCCCCAATACTTACAGTTAGGAACTGGAATCCCAGGACAGAGACAATCCCAGCAATGACCCCAATGAACATGGCAGAAAATGGGTGGATTTCCAGGTCAGCACAGGTACCCACGGCTACTCCTCCTGCCAGGGTGGCATTTTGAATGAGAACCTGTAGAGGGGACAGAGAGTGAGGCAGAGGTGACATACGATGAACAGAGGCTTGGTTTTGGGCTGAGTGCCTCTGAAGGCTCTCTTGTACATGCTGGACTCAGGAAAATAACTGCAGCTGCTGGAAAGGAGTGGGTGAAAACAGAGCTAGATTTTAGGGCAAGCTGTTTTGGTTTTGTCTGTTGTGCAGCTGCACTGAGATTTCCAGGGAATGGGTGAACTCTTTGAGAGACCTATTTTGGCAGTTGTAATAAAGAAACTCTAGTAGGAACGTCTTTGGAATAAGATTCAAAAGTCCACCTGAACACTGGACTGATTTCTCTAAGACACAGCAGGTTCTGTGGACAAGGGAGAATCATCACAGGATCATTAAGGCTGGAAGACACGTTAGAGATTAATTAATCTAACCATTAAACCAGTGCAATCTTCATGTTCCCAGTCTACTACACTGCTTTCCAACCCTTTCTGTGAAGAAATTTCTCCTAATATCCAGTCTAAACCTGCCTTGATGCAACTTGAGGCCATTTTCTCTCATCCTGTCACTTGATATTTGAAGAAGAGACCAAGCCCCACCTGGTTCCACCTTTCTTCCTCAGGGAGTTGTAGAGTATGAGAAGATCCTCCCTGATCCTCCTTTTCTCCAGACTGAGCCCCCCCCGCCCTGCTCCTTCAGCTACTTCTCATCAGACTCCATAGGTTTTACAAGTATAATAGCTCTAATTCTGGCCATGGGATGGGGAAAGGCTCCACATAGCCTGGACAGATAGATGGACACTGGGAATCTACCTACTCATCCTAATTAGAGAGGGTTGACTCGATTTTTACAAGGGTTATGATGTGATTCTTACCATACTGAATTTGCCTCTTTTATCCACCAAACTGGAGAGGGCGAATGTTGCGATGGTACAGGCAGCCAAGGAGTAGTAAGTGTTGATAATGGATGTTGCTCGGGCTTCTGGGCCATTTGCAATGGCAGAGTTAAAACTGGGCCAAAAAAGCCAAAGGAACAGGGTGCCTGGATGAATAGAAGTCAAAACAAAGCAAAAGCTATTTAGTCACAAGGACCAATACAGCAGAGTGAGCTACAGGAAATGAGGACAATGATTAATGAGAAACATGGAATAGCCAAAATTCTGGAAGGAATAATAGAATGTGCAGAAGCTTTTGACACTGGCTACTGGGATTTTGACACATGGTTTCTTGTCAAATCTTCCTGGAAGGCTTTAATGACCCCTTACTGTGCCCCACTGACTGTCAGAGCTCACCACCACTGTGAAACCCCAGCCAGAACAGGAGACACAAGCAACACAATTCACATGCAAATCCTTTATCAGCTGTCAACACAACTGAAAGTTTTAGAGGGTGTATTGGTCTATGAACAGTTCTCAGGGACAGATAGATATATGTTTTTTACATTCATTACCATGACAGGCACAACTCAATCCTTTTAATTATGGAATTATTTCCAATTGCTTTGGAAACACTGCTGAAAAGCACAAGACTTAGCAAAGAGGAAGTCACCACTAATGCACAGTGAAAATGCATATTTAATTTGATCTTTTCATCCTTGGAAGCAAGGAAAAACTAAAAATATGTGTGTCACTGAAAATATGGTGAATGAATGACACAGAAAGGAATTTGCTTCCCGAAGTGTACTTAGAAAAATTAATGTAACATAATAAAATGTAATTTAAAAAAAAAAAAAAAAAGAAAAAGTAGATATGGAAGAGGGTTGAAGAGCTGATCAGCTCCCAGTATTACTTCACTTACCAATCATGGCAAACAGGTCTGAGTGGTAGGTGGATTCATCATTTTCATGTTTGTTTGTCAGACCAGGGCGGTACAAGACAAAAGCTGCAGCCAAACCAAAATAAGCTCCAAAAGCATGGATGGTCATCGAAGCTCCAACATCTGTGGCCTGTAATGAGGACCCAAAATAATGCCACAGATTTTATACAGCATAAAGACACGGATCTGATGAATGAGAAATCTGGAGGACTTAATGGTTTAATACTGTGGTAGAAACCAAAGCCTAGTATAAGCAAATAAGTAGTATTACAAAATGAACGCATTTGTTATAAAGATAAAACAGTGATTTCTAAATAGTTATACCTTGAATACTTCAGTAACTAGGTGTTCATTGCATGCAAAGATAGTGATCTCCAGAAGAGTCAGGATCAGCATCTGAATGGGACTTGTTTTCCCCAGGAGTGCTCCAAAAGAAATCAAAGCAGTTGCTGTACTGAAGTCTGCATTTATCATGCTGAAGTTAAGAAAAAGGAAAAAAAACCCACCCAAAACACATAAACAAAGAAAATTAGTTTAAAAGCTGTGATATACAACATGCCATTAAAATGGTACCGTTAAAACTATAGAGCTTTAACTCTTCAGATACAAAATTATCAAACTCATTTTCGTGGGTAAAAATTAAATCAAACCTTTCCAGATGCATCTTGTAAAGATCTTCACCAGCTAGTGAAGAGTAAGTGTAGAAGGTTTCCTCTAATACCATACGTGTGCTTAGCTGGTTGAAATTATGATGAAAGGACAGATGAGAAGTGCATTGGGATGTGCAGGGATATCATGGAATCACAGAATCATTTAGATTGGAAAAAATCTCAAAGACCATTGAGTCCAACCTTTTACACAGTACTGCCAAGCCCACCACTAAACCATGTCCCTCAGTGACACGTCTGCAGGTTTTTTGAAACATTTCCAGGGATGGTGACTCCACAGCTTCCCTGGCCAGTGTGTTCCAACGCCTGACCACCCTTTCTGTGAAGAGATCTTTCTTAATATCCAACTAAAACTCCCTTGATATGACTTCCTTTTGCCCCTTCAGGCTGTTTCCTCTCATCCTGCCCTTTGTTCCCCAGGAGCAGAGCCTGACCCCAATGACCACACCTGTCTGTCCCCTCCTGTCAGGGAGTTGTGCAGAGCAAGAAGATCCCACCTGAGCCCCTTTCTCATCTCCCTCAGCTGCTCCTCATCTGACCTGTGCTCCAGACCCTTCCTCAGTTCCTTTGTTCTTCTCTGGACACACTCCAGCCCCTCAATTTCCAGCCCTGACTGCCACCTAGGCTTCAAGGATGACAGTGAGGTCTTTGGTCAGATGGTTCATATAATCCTGGAAGCCTTGCACACCTGTCTGTCTCTGTGCATCATCTTTGCATGAGCTGTCAGGCAAGACCAGTGTTAATATGTTTTGGCAAAGGTAAATAAAACCAGAAATTGATGAAAGACTTGGAGCACAGAGAGCCACTAACCTGTGGGTCTCTCTAAAAATGCCTGCCTGTAAGCATTAGGGAGCTACTTGTATCATTCCTGCTTTCTCCTCAGTAATGTTTGGATGCTGTTCATTTCAAAATTATTTACAAGCTGTCTCAGAAAACAGAACTGCAGATGTGGAAAACACTCAGAGACCTTGGTAGAGGCAGGACAGGTGAATAGGAGGGGCATTAAATGAGCTTAGAGACGTTGCTCAGAAGGTCTCTTGTTCTGTGATCGGTGTTCAGACCCTGCTGGAGTATGGTGCTTGTGAAAATGATTCCTTGAGAAGTAAGAGAAAACCTTTTAAGAGCACAGATATGCTGCTCCAGCCTTTCTTCTCTGACCCCGTGTGTCATGGAAAGACAGATCCTTCCATGCCTGCTGGATGCAGGATGTGCAGTGCTACTGCTGTGCCTTCAGTTTCCACAGCTTCAGAGATTCAAAGCAATCTCTCTACAGGACCCATCCCTCCCACACATAACGGAGCACCTCAAATTTCTTCACAAACTTTGGTTACCTTGGCCCAGTGCACCAGGAGTGGCCCTTCAGTGATGAAGGGCAGAAGGAAGCGGAGAGAGTAAGACTTAAGGAAATTTAGGTAGTCTGACCCCATAGGTGTTGTGGTTTATGGCTTCTCCAGATATCTTTAGGGATAGAAATATCAATTTTTGTAAATTCACATATACCTTTTGATGTTAACAGGAATTTTCCCTGCTTTCATGTGCCAAAATCCTTGCATCAGAATTCCCCACTGGAGACCGAAGGCAGCAATGAGCATGTTGAAACCAACACTGCTGAATCCATATTTCTTCAGAAAGGTCATCAGGAAACCAAATCCAACAAATATCATCACATGGACATCCTGAAAGTCTGAAGGGAAAACATGTCTATGTAGACTGTGAAGGGTGAAAAGCTAGGGACAAAGGCAGCTTGAGTAGAGCTTGAGAGACTCCAAACTGCAGTCATGCATGTGAGTGATTCATTCTTCCCACTTCATGAGCAGTCTACCAGCTGAAAACTGAATTTATGGAAAATGGCACACCTAATTATTGATTATATTGACCCCTGTATCATTATGGAAAGCCACTGGATCTCTATACTTGCGAATTTACTTGGGCCTGGCACTGTGCTCTCTTTGTGAAGCTACCTGCAACATCAACAGTTTCATGTCCTTGCAGAAAAATTGTGTTCCCCTTCCAATAAAGGTGGTCAGGGCCAGTGTGTTCTGACTAACTCCAAAATTGTACATGGGATTTGTTTGGGTGAGTGCTAGGTGTCCCAGTGCAAAGGAATGCTTGGGATCCCTAAAAATTATTGTCCAAGACATTGATTTTTTTACATGCATAAAAGAAAAATTAATTTTATGGAAAGTTTAAATTTAAAAATTAATATAGTTAATCAGCATACAGTTAGTCTTCATTCAAGTATTTGCTTGTTTTTTGAAATATGAATTTTGTTAACATGTTTCGTTCTTGTTCTACTTTTTAAAGTTATTACTTTAATTTTCTTTTTTTTTGTGCTTTTAATACAAACTGACTCTATCACCACAACACAGATACTTAATATTTTAAAATATTTTTTTACTTTTAAGCTTTATGTGATTAAATTACTCTAAGCCAGACAGGTTTAAGTCCTGTAATTACAACTTTTTGTCTGATTTTACTGTTAGTATGAACTTCCACTACAAAGAGACCACTTTTAAAATTTTTATTTCATTGCTCTTGCCTGCCAATAAGTGTGAAAAACTTCATCTGGTTAGTATAACATTTGGCTTAAAATTGCAATTCCCATTACTTGAAGCATTCCTCAGTTTTGCATTACCGGGTTTAGCCAAAAGAGGGCCCAGAAGTATAAGAAGTTACTGGGGATTCCTAATAACTCTTTTATATTTGCAGGGTCATATTCCAGCCCTGTCCTAGCACTGAAATACTCAGTAAGAGCCTTTACTTTGCATTTAAGAAACAGCATCGTTGATTTGCTTGGGATTAGATGATAAACTTTAAGGTCCCTTCCAACCCAGGCCATTCTGTGATTCTGTAGAAATGCAGGTGACTCACAAGCACCTCCAACCCTTTTGCTTTCTCTTCAGGCTGTCTGGACTTATTCACACAAATGGTTAAAAGTCCTGGCTAAATCTAGATTAATTCATGGGTGTTAAGGACAAATTCCTTCTAGTTTAGCTCATACCTTGAATTTTAAGTACCTCTTATGCGTGATTTTGGAGAAGAGTAGGTCTGGAGTGACTTTAAATGATGAAGAAAACAGCATGATTTGAACTGAACTGTTTCAGTAACTAGTTGTGTTTGACAAAGCATAACACTTCTGTGAGAAAGGAAAATAAAGATTGGGAAAAACACTCCAGCAGATCCTCAACAAAGCCACTACACAGAATACTGCAAGGCTGGCCAAGACCAGCTCATTAACTCCACTGCAAGGTGATCAGTCTCAACACAAAGATGCTTGTGACATACTCTAAAACTGATCTTGCTTGGCCTAAAGCTGTAAACCATCAAACTCTGAACAAGAAATATCCATAAATTTTCCTAAGCCATGAGACATGGATGCTCACAGGATAATGCCACATGAAAGAAACTCTCTTGTAGTGCTCTAAGGACCATCACACCCTCTTGTTCTCCTAATCCAGTGGCATTCCAGGCACAACACACCTGAAATTATCCATCCAATTTGTCATGCCTGTACTGTATCTATCAGAAATAGATACAACGCAAAGCTACGCTTTGGGAATGATCTCAGCTTAGCCCTCCTCACCTGAGTGCAAAGCTATGCTGATCCTTCTTTATTAGTTTCATTTTTCTTCTGTCCAAAACCACTGAAACAGCTTGAATTCATGGTGCTGAGGTGTCTAAGGCATACAAAATCAGGCCTTGCACTGCAGTCCTGAGAATATAAATTACCTCCTGGATGAAAGAACATAATCTCTGAGGTATAGATGTGTTAACATACTAAGGCAGAGCATGGGAAGCAGTTTGAAACCATCATTTTGGGGACTCAAGGGAAGTTCTGGCTCAAGATATTTCCTAATACAGTTATACAACCATAGCATTACATTTCTGCCAAGTCCTCAGGCAAACTGCACTTTTGTTTGCACTTTGTATAGGGAAATTTGATAGTAAGGGCTCCCAAAAATGAAAATATACATATTGTGAAAATGTACTTTTATTCACAATCTTTATTGTGAATGTCCTCTGTGAGGTCAGCATCTAAAAGTTCAAAATTACATTGGTGGTGTTTGCTTGGTTTATGTCTCTAACTGAACAGGTAATTCAGGTAATCTGAACAGCCTGGCTAAAGGAAATAAATGTTCTTCTCTCCTAAAACCCACCTAAGGAGTAGTCCCTTACCCTGCTATGCCTAAAGCCATGCCTGGCAGGAGGTCGTGGGCCAGTTTGATGAGCCCAAACCATTCCAGGAGGCTCTTCACAGGTCAGTGGTGTGGGCAGCTATGGGACAAGTGTGCTGGAATAACACAGTCATACATTGCCTGTGCAGGGAGGCAGCAGGAAATCCCTACCACAATTTTAGACACTGATATTAATGAAGAAATAAACTTAGGTGCTCTCTAATGGGGTAGGTTACATTTAAAGGCTTATATTTTACTGTTAGAACAATTACCTGTGCTGTCAAATTTTTTTTTGTGGATTTTGGCATAACTTTTCCCTAGGCCAACAATCACCTCCTGGATGACAGCGGACCAAGGGTAATTCCCAGTATATTGTCGAGACAAGGCCTCTTAATTTAGGAACTTGGATGGTTCCATATTTGGATAGTTTAATATGACATCTAAGAGAGTTGCACTTGTTCAGCCTGGAGAAGACAAAGCTCTGGGGAGACCTTAAAGCACCTTCTAGTATTTAAAGGAGGCTTATAAAAAATGGAAGAGTGACTTCTTAAATGGGCAGATAATGATAGGACAAGAGGGAACTGTTTTAAATTAAAAGATGAGATATATATGTTGGGTACTAGAAAGAAATTGTTCCCTGTGAGGGTGGTGAGGTCCTGGCACAGGCTGCCCAGAGAAGCTGTGGCTGCCCCTGGATCCCTGGAAATGTCCAAGGCCAGGTTGGACAGGGTTTAGAGCCACCTGGGATAGTGGAAGGTGCCCTGCCCATGGCAGGGGGTTGGAATGAGATGATCTTTAAGGTCCCTACCAAGCCAAACTTTCCTTTGGCTCTATGAACATCATTGACATGGCCAAACTGTGTCACAGGGAGTGGGCTCTGGCACAGCCTAAGTTACCATATCTCAGGGATACTGCCACATCTCAGTGGAACTAACCCCAATGTGAGTAATTAACCCCTCATGTCCATCAGCTGACTTGCATCTGGACCTGAATAATGCCCTCATTTGCTGTTCTCTGACCCAGACAATGCTCTCTGTGAGAACAACACAAGGCTACTCCAACCTGAGATCACATTCCCTGTAATAGCCATGGAAAGGACAGTTAGGA
The DNA here is from genome assembly GCA_018697195.1 of Certhia americana. Lineage (NCBI taxonomy): Eukaryota > Metazoa > Chordata > Aves > Passeriformes > Certhiidae > Certhia > Certhia americana. The sequence goes on along the minus strand of CM031859.1, from coordinate 3,133,663 downwards.
TGAGAAAAAAGGAGGGATACATTCAAAATTACACAGGTGCTACCTGCAGGCAGGGAGTTCTATGCTCTATGATCCTCATCAAGCACATTGCAATCAGGGCTATAAGTCATTGAGGCCTCAGAGCCAAAAAACTGAACAACAAACCTTCAATACTGCAAGGAAAAGACAGTTTGCAGCTCTGTAAGCTTTGTTTTCTATTTATTCACAATAATCTTACCTTTGCTTGAAGATGAGGGGTGAGAGAATTAACTACTTCTCAGGCCAAGAGTTTTTTCTGATCTTCATCAAGCATTTGCAGAGCAAAAAATCAACAGAAACATTTTCAGGCTAAACCATTACTACCTAATGGAGCCAATGCTTTGGAAGACAGCAAGGGGGTTATCCGCCTTGTCACTAAAACTATGGAATCCAACTCTGGAGTCCAACTTTCACAAACATTTCATAACAATGATGCATGTGCAGCTCAGTTTCTCATAAGACACTTTTCCAAACCTGGATGATAGTAATGAAATTTTCTATCCATTTGAATTATTTAATACAGTAATCAGGATAGAAAGTCTGGCAAGAAACACTCCCATCTGTCTCTGGAAAACACTGGAATGTTTCAAAATAATACACAGTTCTTCAAGTCTTAACGTGCTGTGCAAACACTAGAACTATTTCCCAGGCTATTCTCTCCCAGAACAGTAAAATTCTCAGCACTATGGTATTTGCAGAATTTTATATGTGATCTTTTTGAATTTGAAGCCTTTGCTTTCACACCTTGGAAAATTGTGTTTGCCCCAAAATTCAACTTTCTTTTCCAGCTTTAGCAGTAGGTCGCATAAGTTATTCAGAAATTTTGCTTAGGATCAGTTTAAAGAAATTTCAGCTTCTATAAATCTTAGACAGAAATACTTACGTGGGTATAACTCTGTTGCAGATGTGTCATAATCCACAAATATCCCATACAAAACAATGACAATCACTTCCAGAAGAAGCGCCAGGATCGAGAACTTGAACCTCATGTTGGTGTCAAAGTCTGGAGGCATTGCTGGAGAGCAGGTGGCTGTGGGAGCTTGATAATGGGTGTTTGCCTTCAGAGGAGCTGACTAATTCTGGGGATCTGGTTGATATAGCAAAAAAAAAAAAAAAAAAAAGAAACAGAGACATGAACACACTGTCACACCCACTATGGGAGGGAAAAAGTGCGGGTCAATATAGTGCTTTCAATTTCCCAGGGTACTTCTGTGTGTGAAATGCTGGCTTGCATGTGTAGGTTTTTGGTTGGTTTTTTTTTCCCCAGTTTGTAAAACAAACCAGCTCATTCAGCCACAGTTGTACTTCTCACTGTTTATATGTATTTCAAAAAGGAAATAGCCTTCAAGAAAATCTCACAGAGCCTGGTTTGCTGCACGTAGTAAGGAACAGTTGTGTTTCCTGCAGTCAGTAATATTTTCAAGTTGTAGTTCTTGTTCCAAAAATTAAATAATTTTGCATTGCAAATGAAACATGGAAAATCACCTCTCTTTATATAGGCTGTGATAAGCAAAGAGAATCTCTTTCAACAACCTGATGACATATTTTTTTTTATTTCACAAAGAAGTACTCATTCTCAGAGTACAAGTTCTCATTGTAATATATTTTTTTAAAAGAAAATTATTGTACTTCTTTATATGCAAAAAGGATATTCATAGTTGTTAAAAAGGACAGCTGTAATTACTAAAAATAAGACTTTGAAGGAACAGCTCCATTTTTCATTTTGAACAATTGCTTTTTTTTAGCATTCCTACTGGAAATAGATCTATTTCCTAATGGAAATAGATCAGAAGCAAAATCTATTACATGGTTTAAAAAGTTTAATTTGTAAACCTTCTCGCAAATGAAGGAGAAAATTAAATTTCACTTAGTTTACTGTTGGATGATCTCTTGCTCTTGAGAGTCAAATTGCTTGTCAAAATTTGTATTGAGTCCTTAAAGTTTTGTGGATAAAATATTGTATTGAGCAAATTCACCTCTGTTAATCCAGTAGTCAGAAAACAGGGCAAAATTGTACATCAGGAGATTTTATTTTATGAAAAATTGTATCTATTAAAAAGAGGGAAGATATTGTAGTGGTTGCCTAATTGGTCATGAGGAAGTAGTGCCAGGGTTCAGCAATAAAATGCTGTGTCAGTCCTTGGGTATAAAAACCTTTATATAGAGATATTGGGAGATGATGCTGAGTTGGGCTGCTGTCCTGGTGAGATACTGCTGAAAAACTGCTCACATGCTATAACATTTAAAAAACTCAGTTATTTTTTTAAGATACTTCTGTTCTGGTGTACAGGGCAGTGCCATGGCTTTTTCTCAGTTCCTACGCCAAATTAACAATTCTCTAATATGAAGGTAGAGTTAGATCATTATCCAAGCTAAGTTTAAAATTATCACAGCTTTTTCTCCCTGAAAATGAATCTATGCACTTGGAAGGAAAACCAAAGTATCCAGCAAGAAAACACTCGTCTATCACATAATCCAGCCTGCAAGTGGCAAAACTAAAATAAGCACATATGTGGTTTTTTTTTCCCTTCATTGCAACTGCATTTCATTTGGGCAGCTCAAAGAGAGGAAACGGAGCTTTTTTAAAAACTATCATTCATCCTTAGTGCACCACAGGATAGGACACACAGCCAGGTTTGATTGTGAGGACCTGTGAGCTCCTACATTTGCTCAGGAGGTGATTAAAAAAAGACAAACTCATGAAGAAAAGTTGATTGTTTTTTTTTTTTACTCATAGCTTAGCCATGAATAACTTGTGTTATTCATTGCATAAAATTTCTCCTAGTGAAGATCTCACATAACATATGTACAATCCTTATGTTAAGATCTTCAGGGGTATAGAAAAGTTTCTTTGCTGAAATCTTACCAGGAAAAGAGCCTTTTAATAGTGTTTAGAATTTCAAATGGGTCAAGTCCTTTCAATCAGGACTTTTTCTGAGGTTATTATTTTATATCTTATACCTCATGCAGGTATGTACACACACACAGACATACAATCTGTATTGGAAGACTATTCATCCATGTATTTTTCCTTTCTCCTTGGTCAGGAAGAATAACTCAGCTATTTTTCAGTGAGGTAAACTAATGCCCAGCAGCCACAGAATGGCCCCTAGACATGTACAGGTGATTTATACACAAATAGGGATACTGAAGAAATTACATTCCAATATTTATGCATGCTAATATTTGTTCTTCTAAATAAATGAAACATTTTTCGCCACTATCAAGGCTGAATCTGTCACAAATTATCCTCAGATATTGCCAACTTTAAGCTAAAAGGATTGTCAACACAAACTGCCAGGAAGATGCTGTATCCAAGGGGGTGGAGCTGAACTATTTTGCTCACTAAACCTTTTGAGAAAACCCAGTTTGGCCTGACTTACTGCCTCAGTTTTTGCTTGTTGATATGAGCTTTGGTGTGTGTCATATTTGGGCCTGGCCATTGCTTCAGGAAATGACAGGTGCTTTGACATTCTCCTTAAGCCTCTCCAAAGGGAGAATTGTGAATAGCCATTCCCTGGGTACATACATACCCAGTCATACCATCTGTGGAGAGTATGGAATGTCTGTCCTGTTAAATCATGAAAACAAGGTCTGGATCTTTCAGCCCTACATCCCAGTAGAAACTTTGTACATAGTAGGCCCTAAATTTTCATCTGATGTATTTCCCAGCAGAAGCAACTACCATGTCAATGGCTGTCTGTCATTCCCATTTTTTCCTGATTGCCTTGTTTTTGACACAGGCTTTCCAGGTGATGGGGAACAGCCACCTCCAACATCTCCTTTCAAATGCCTTTATGTGTCCATCCAGCTGCTGCACAGGGCAATCAAAATGCACATATCTTGAACTGCTCCACTTTAGGAAATTCCTTTATGTCTCCTTACTTGTTGTATCCCAGTCCTGGTGACAATTAATGCAAAGGAAGGAGTGAGTGGAACACACCTGGATGTTCTAAGTGAATTTACGTATTTTTCATTTAAAAAGCTGTTGGATATTTTTTTATCCATCTTTCCATCTAAACAGGACATTGGTGACATATCACAAACTTTATGTAAATAAATGTGAACAGTTATGGCAATTTCAAGTTTCTAGAAGGATAAAAATAAAAAGAAATAAAGGTGTTGCTTTGGCAGCATCTTACCCAAAGAATGAGAAAGAATATGCATTTAATAATTACAGAATTCCCTCAAGCATCATTGGGGCTGGCATTCAGCTGACAAAACACACTCTGTGCATTTCTGTACCTGATGTAACCTGCAATGTTTTCCTTTTAAATAACAGACTCATGGAATCATTACAGTTGGAAAAAAATCTCTAAAATCTTGAAGTGCAGCCAGGTTCACCACTAGACCAGCACCACCAAATATACTCCCTCAGCAGCTTGTCTGCAAGTTTTTTCTATTTATTTTCCAGAAGAAAATAAAACTATTTTATTTATTAAGAAAAGAAAAGAAACTTCCAAGGGCAATTGTTTTCATTTGAAAGTAATAATAAATACCTGGCTAAATAGGTCAGGTGAAAGGAAGTGTCCTTTCTGGTCATGTTTGCTGGCTGACACAGGTTCAAATCAAGTTCAGGATGTCTCCTAGAAGAGGCTGATGTTATTTAAGATTCTGAGTTCAGTTCACTGAAGTCTGAGCTACAAGGATTCCTCAGTCAATGTGGATTTACAGAACACTACTTGGGAGCACACTAATCTTCAATTTCCTTCTTGTGTGTGCTCTTCTTCTAGACACAGCTATGGAGACCAGGGAGGTGGAATAAAGTGCATCTTGCCTCCACACTGGGACAGAAATATTTCTTAGATATCCTGAACTTTCAGCTAAGTTTTTTTGAGAACATTAACATTTATCCCATTTCTGCAGTGTTGTGGTAGAAACATTTTTTTCATTAAATGTTAACTTCAATTCTTCAAGTCAGCAGACCCCTATCTCTCTTCAAGTTGAAAGCTCAGCCAAGCAAATGCAGTTTGTTCATGCAGTCCTTAAATAGCCTCCTTCACCTTAAAGAGGGAAGTAACATTCAGTGGATTTTCCTGCTCCTTAGATAACAACAATAAGATCACAGGATGGGTCAGGCTGGAAGGAACCAGCGTGGGTCATCTGGTCCCTCCTCCTTGCTCAAGCAGGGTCATCCCAGAGCACAGGGCACAGGATTTTGTCCAGAAATTTCTGGAATATCCCCAGTGAGGGAGGCTCCACAACTTCTCTGGGCAATCTGTTCAGTGCTTGGTCAGTGCAGGAAAAAGAGTTCTGCCTCTTGTCTAGGTGGAACTTTCTGTGCATCAGTTTCTGCCCATTGTCTCTTTGTCTTGACTGGGTCCAAATCACCCCCACCAGCCTCTTAGTTAATTTCTTGTAAATGTGAATTGATACTGCAGTGTCTTTTTCTAAAATAAAGGTGTTTTATTTTTCCATTTAAAATCTCACAGGCTTTGTTCTCTAAGACCTTGCTTGATTACGAGACAATATTTTTAATCTTTCCAGTACACAAAGAACATCAATAGAAGGGAACACTAGAAGGAAAGAGCTTTTTTTCCTTTCCTCTAAATAAAATAGGCCAAATAATTTCATCCAATTAGACTATGTTCAGCTGAAACATGACTTGCTGAAGAGGAGCATGTTTCACTTAAAACCTTCACTCTTTCATTTCTGCTTTTATTCCATGAGTGTTGTGAAGCAGGGGTTAAATTCTGAAACAGAAACTTTTGGTGGAGGTGTATCCCAAAGTTGCAGGAAAGCTGTTTACTAGAGATAACAGGGTTCTGCTCCCTTCTACAAGGGCCAATGGGCCTGTCTGAACTTCTCTTGTGATAAAAAGGAACCTCAGCTAAGATGGATGCTTTGCATAACACCTAGAAGCTCCACCTATTATTTGTGAAAGCAGTAAGAAATGCTAGCAATTAGATGTCTATGTTTTGGTCTCAGATGGTGTGAGTGATGAATCATGTGTTTTTATTGAATTTTCTTGTGTTAATGTGTTCCTCTTGCTCCCCATCAGTCCCCTGTGCTTACTTGTAACAGGGCACTTGGTGTGGCTGTTCCTGCCAATGTGAAATCCCTTACAGAGTCTGGTTCTAAAGGCTAGCAGGTCTTAAGCTTCTGAAAAAGCAAAAGGAGACAATTTCAGATGACATGGCAGTGAATCATCTCAGTTGTATTTCCTTACAGAGGACTGTCTGCCTCTAGGTTTCAAAATCCACTCTGCAGCTGTGAGTACACCAGGATTTATGTTCACTCTTTGCATCATGCCAGAAGAGCACTAGGAAAAGACACTTGTAAAGGACATTGAAGGGAATTGTGTCGAGTCTTGGATATTAGGAAGAAATTCTTTACTCAGAGGGTGGTGAGGCTCTGGCACAGGGTACCCAGAAAAGCTGTGTCTGCCCCAACTCTGGAAGTGTCCAAGGCCAGATTGGACAGGGCTTGGAGCAGTCTGGGATAGCGGAAGGCATCCCTGCCCATGGTAGAGGGGTTGGAAATGGATGCTATTTTAGGTCCTTCCTAATCCACACCATTCTGTGATTCTATGATTCCATAAGTTTTTGTTCCTTACTGACCTTTCATGATGCATTCCTTACTTAAATTAGCAGACACAGGCACAGGTCAATCTGAGCAATCCCAGAAAACCTTCTGCTAAGTGTGGCTCTTCCATCATTTCTATAACCATCAGCCTCTGGAGGCTGAGCTGTGATGTTCTCAGTGGTACAGCATCAGGGTGTGGTTTTGTGGTAGCATGAAATAGCTGGTCTGATCCACACAAGGATTTGTCAAGACAGAGAGAGATAGTAAATATAAAATTTCTATGACTCAGTGACTGTTGTAAACTCTGAGCCACACCACAAGTTAAACCCCAACATAAAATGTGTGTTTTGTCTATGTGCTCACACTGACCCACAACTTCTAATCATTTTGACCTTGGCACAAGTTGCAAATGTGGGTAGAACAATTAGTACATAACAAATTCCTATAAGAAACTCCCATATTGTTTGTTTTTCCTGTGTACAACTAACAACCCCTCCAGTTGGCTGAATGTTGGGCAAGTGGGGACTTTGCAGCTTGAATGCTGACCTGATGGAAGACATGATTTGTGACCTTCATAATTAATTTACATGACTGGTTTTTAATTGTCAGGAAGTAGATGCTAAATCACTGAATATCCCAAAGTAGTCCTGTGCTATTGAACTGACAAGATGAATTTATTATTTCCTTACCATGGGCCAAGGACAAATTCAATGAACAGCTACAACTAAACTTATTATCTAAAATGCAACACCCCTTCCGGGACAAGCCAACACAGGAGGTACTACAATGAATTGGGAGCAAATAAATAGGAGTATGGAAGGAAAAATTACCTCAGTGGAAAAATCCAGTCTCTGAAATGTTCATACCAAGCTGTGAAAGGTACAAGTTTTTGTGCTATTGATCATTAGATGCTACATTCTCCTTAGATACCTCTCATTTACCTCTAAAACGTACATAGAGTGTTAAATAACTCATATAAAGCTGGATAAAAATCTTTATACTGGTTTGTTCAACTGATCTGTCTAGATCCACAATGACTCTTAGTGCAAGGCTACTAGAATAACCTAAGATGCAAAGATTTAAGCTTGGTTTATGACATGTTATGGTTAATATTATATCAAATTGTCTGGACTGGTTTTCTGTTTCCAGTGCACCCATCCTTATGTTTATAGATTACAGAAAGGATGGTCCAAGGCTCATCCAGGAGGCAGGGCAAAAAGCAAGACCAGAGACAGACTAAGACAAAATGGTGCTCCTGGGCCATGAACAGGTGGTGGGAGAGGCTTCAAGGAGACTAAAACCTCTTCAATGCTCATTATTAAATACTAAGCTAGGATGATCGTTGATATTTCTGGCTGTTTTTACCTGCCCAGCAAATTTCCAGATGTTTGGGTGCCTTCTCCCTTATCACAAGGTTTGCCTCCCTGCTTTCACACTGTAAAACTCGTTTTCGTTTCACCTTTCCCCTCCAGGTTCTTCACACATTTCTTTTCCGTTGCCATTTTTCTTCTTTCCTATTTACAAGCTGATTTCCTCAAGAGCACTGAGGCACTGTTATGTGTGGAAGAAGCATGATCACTGCTTCCAACACCTAATTTATTGCAGCTGACATTTTTTTACTCCTTCAATCACCCAGCATTTTTCTCTTCAGGAGCATGGAATTTTTAGGTCATTGAGGACTTTTCCTGCAATTGTAGGTAGATTGCCACATGGTACCTTCAATAAATATTTTGGTCTCTGTTTGTAAAATTTATACGTCCTTCTTCATTCAGGAGGAAGACTGCTGCAGACCTTTCCAGTTTCAAAGCTTAGAAATTGATGTTTTTCACTAAATTTTGTAATGAAGTGTGTATATATATAAATATAAATATAAATATAAATATAAATATAAATATAAATATA
>CM031859.1:3105872-3125208 GCA_018697195.1 Certhia americana | reverse complement strand
ATATAAATATAAATATAAATATAAATATAAATATAAATATAAATATAAATATATATATATTTTGTGCTGAAAATAAAGAATAAAATGCAAGATATTGAGAAATATCTCCTGCCATAAGAAATAGTGGCACCTGCGCAGGAGCAACTCCTAGAAAAAAATATCAGCTTAAGAATGTCTTTTAGAGATTTTCTGGTATGTTGTTGGATGAGCGTGGAAGATCAACTCCATCTTCTGACCAGAGTTGCACAGCCATATTTACATGAGAGGTGAATCCATTCCTGCTTTGCATTTACAGAAATTCTGTAATTTCTGTGCTTCAGAAGCAGTAGTGCTCAGAAACTGTTCCTGACTCCTCAGTGTGTCAGTCCTGTGCAAAAATCACAAGGGCTACAGATCCATTTTTATCCAAGTAAGCCTCTTTTGACCCTTCAGTAATGACTTTGTGGGAAAATTATCATGTGGGCCTGAACAAAGAATGCTGTATATCACTAAATGAAAAGAATATGTTTAATATAACACTTCCTTTGCTATCTTTAGTTTAATTTCCTGGGGTTTTTTGGTTTTTTTTTGGTTCTTTTTTGTTGTTGTTGTGTTTTTGGTTTGTTTTTTTTTTTTGCATTGGGAAAACTTTTTAAAGAAGATAGGTGAATGGTTTAGAATGCCCTAAAAACACCCCGGTGGTTTCAAGTTAGTGAATGAAATAAAAAATCTTGTGGTTCATTCAACAAAATAAATAAAAGCCATAATTTGATTTTAGTGTGGCATCTTGGGCTTTCCTCTTTTACTTTCAGCATTTCATGGGGCAGAAGAGAAGAAAGCAGAGGAGAGTTAATGATGCAAAACACCAAGTGAAAAATATAATTTGATTTCAAATGTTCATTTTTGTGGAAAAACCCCCCAAGAATCTGAAGATAATGATTTTGCAGAGCAATTTTCAGTTACATGTGTTGAGCCTTGGGCTCTCCATCAGTGACCAAATGAATATTTAACATGCCCCTTTTCCATGACAGCTTGCCACCTCAACTTTTTCTAAAATTTGCCTTATTCCAGCGTTGTTATTGATGCTGGTGTCAGAGTGCCTGCTAGTCCTGAGCAGCAGTCTGAGGCTGGGATCTCCCAGACCCCAGAGCAGAGGGTTGAGCCCAATGACCAGCCCATGAACCCTCAGACGTCACTGGGGTCGGGAGGGAGTGTCACCTCCTCTCTTCTATCTCCCAGTGCCCCCTGTTCCCTTTGACTCGTGGTTAAACTGAGATATAATTATGCTGGAGGTGTGGCTATCAAGTGTGATATTATAATTTACAGGACCTCGTGCTTTGTGGGCTCTTCCTCAGCGTTCACTAATTAATCTTCCTTGCCCTGACTGTGTGGGTTTATCTCTGCCTTGCAGTCAGGGAGGCTGAAGCTTGCAGGTCAAATGTCTTGCTCAGGAGTTAAAAGTCTTGCTCACAGCCTAGAGTGGAGACAGGAGCTGTCAAGAAAGTTCTTAATCAGAGAGTCCATCTCCTGTTTTTCACAGTTTAACCACAGTCTTTACATTTAGAGGAATCCCATTTTTTGGCAGCTTGGCATAGAGAGATGGGAGCAGCCCAAGGGTGGGGAACATCCTCTCCTGTCCCTGCTCTGAGGGACCTTTTCTGTTTGGGGTTGCTCAAACATCTTGCCATGGTTTTATTTTATGGGAATAAATTGGATATTCTGACAATACAAATTTCTAATGTCATGTGAAGGTTTCCAACCCTTGCTTTCTATTTAGTATGAGGTCTTGAGGGAGTAGCTTCAAATTGTGTCAGGGAACAATTAGATTAGGTACTAAGGAAAATTTCCTCATGGAAGGGATTGTCAAACATTGGAATGAGCTGCCCTGGGAAGTGGTGAAGTGACCAACCCAGGAGATGTTTAAAAGGCAAGTGGAGAGGCATTTGAGGTCAGGGTTTAATGATGAAGGTCTTTTCTGACCTTAATGATTCTGTAATTTCATGTTAATTAGTTGGTGAGATTTGTCAAGAACAAGAGTGAGGCAAGTTTTGTGGAAGATTTGTTCTAACATAGCAATAGATGGAGAAAAACAGGGGAGATACATGCCCATGACACTCAGCAAGACATTGGGACACTTCCCTTTGATTTAGCCCAGAGACCAAATCTGGTAATGAAACTGCTGCTGGTGGTGCATTTTAAATATCAAAAATATTCTTTCATCAGAAACTGTCTGACTGTTAAGTTACTTCCTAACCTTTGTTCAAAACTGTGTTTAAGCCTCTTGTCATGTGAGTTAATAGCTGAAGAGCTCTTACACCCCTCTCCACAGATAAGACTTTGACTTGTTCTGCTCTAGTTGCTCTTATCATCTCTCAGCATATGTGCTTCTTGTGAACCAGAAAAGAAATTGTAAGAAATTCCTGGTGTTATTTGCTTCTTGCCTGGACAAACACCTAGAAGGTAGAACAATTCAGCACAAACCAAAAAGCACATTCTAGTATCAAAAATGAAACCATTGTCAAGACATCAGTATGAAAAATAACTTTGTGAAAATACAGACAAGTAACAGAGAAATGTTATTTGGCATGCTGGATCTCAGCAAATGCCATATTGCTTTTAACACATCTGTGTGTGATAAACCCATATTCAGCAGCATGTCAGCTTTTCCAGGGATGTTAACAGCAAAGGGAAGTATCCCAAGCACTCCTTGATGTCAGCTCTGAGAAACAGGAACACCCAGACAACATTCCATCTCACCTCTTATTTGTTCTATTCCACATCAGCAGGGAAGCAGAATCTCTTGAAATCTCCTACAAAAGCACAAAGGTTGTGCCTGGATACCCTGCAGGAGCCCAGCAGGGTGCCTGGTGCTCCAGGGTGGCACTTCAAGCTGTAGGAGTTCCCTTGCAGTTCCTGCTGCTGCCATGCTCAAACATCATAGCTGGATATCCAGAGTGTGAAACTTGGCTCTCTGGGGAGGGAGATCTATCAAAAATTTCTGATAATAAACTAATTCCTTGTTGAATATTCATTAGCTCAGACAGAAGGGGAGGAAAGAAGAAAGATTCAGAAAATAACCTAGAAAACACCTGAGAGTTTTGCCAAAATTATGAGTCCTTCCATAAGAAAATTAGGATTTTACAGGTTAGTGTTTTCTGAGGAAAACACAGGTTTAAAAGGAAATTTTCACCAGCTCTAGTTTGAATTACACTTTCTACAAATCATAGAATCAAAGTTTGGGTTAGAAGGGAGCTAATAGATCATCGTGTTCCCCGGACACCTTCCACTGTCTCAGGTTGCTCCAAGCTCCTTCCAGCCTGGCCTCAGGCACTTCCAGAGATCCAGGAGGAGCCACAGCTTCTCTGGGAAACCTGTGCCAGGGCCTTACAATCCCCAAAGCAAAGAATTTCTTCCTAATATCCAATCTAACTATGCCCTCTCTCCATTTGAATCCATTCACCCTTGTCCTACTGCTCCATGATATTGTAAAAAGTCTCTCTCCAGCTTCTTTGGAGCCTTGCACAGTGGCACTGGTCATGAAGGTGAAACTGAGCTTCGGGAAGGTAGAACATCAAGGCTACCAGAATTAATTTATATCCTGAAAATCATAAATTTCCCTAATTCGACACTTTGGTTGTTTTCATATGATGGCAATTTGTCCAGCAGAAACAGGATGAAAAAATAGAGGGGAGGAAACCACTCCTGCTTCTATATATTTGATTATTTATATAATCAATATTAGCAAAAAAAGCCTTTGTGCAAGCAAGTGTTAAAATCAGGCCAGACTAGGCCCAGAACTTTAACATCTAACAAAAGGAGATATCCTTTGTACAGGTAGAAAAATGAAAAAGCAATGCAGGTTCATGTCTGGGTATGGCTCACCCTCTTGTGTCTTTATCTAGAATTGCAGTCTTGTGGAGAAAATGATTTTTACTGGCCTGAAATAAGAAGGGAAAGTATTAAATGAGTTCTGCCCTGTTCAAGGCTGGTTTATGTGATTCAAAGGCTGTGGAAAACCAGGACCCTTTCAGGAGCAGCTGGAAGTCTGGTGGGACACCCCAGTGTGATGCAAGGTTAGTGGGAAGGAGCCACAAGAATAGAGTTATCATTTATCACCTGCAGGTGATGTAGCAGAATTTTTGTGATTAGGTCAGAGGAAAAGTTGCAGACACAATGTGTGCCTCTTATTTTGCCTGTACAAAAGTTTACTTCCCTTTTTACTTTGTATTTATTTTCCTTTCTCACCACACTCAAATGAAGCATGAAAGAGCCTCAAAATATCCATAAGGAATTTTCCAAATTAAAACAAGAAAACCCCTCAAAAACACAGAACCATCCCTTGATTTATAAATAACTTTAATTAAAAGCTCTGCTTGTGAACTGGTAGTAAATTGTGTGCTTATTTAGCAGGAAAACATACTATTGACAATCAAAAAAAAAGTTAACAGAAGAAAATTTATTGGCATTTAACAAATTATGCAAAAAACCTGAAGTGTTTTAAAAGTGGGTTTCCCATTAAAAAGAAAGAAATCAGTGGCAGAACCACTGCAAGGAAAGACACAAAGTAACACATTAGTAGCTTAAACATGATTTCTACAAAACCTAAAATAACATCAGAGGTTATTTTGAGCTACTAGTCTAATTTAAGACTGAAGTAATGGTCAGATTTCAGATAAAATTATTACCTATAGGTCAATCTGAGCAGATGCACTGAGAGTAAATACACTTTACAGTGGGTTCTACTCTTTCCTTGTACTCTCACAGCGGCTGTAATGACACCCAACAGGAGTTTACATGATTTGAGAGGTGCATTTGCAGCTTGCAGGACACTTCTTCTTCACCAGTGAGTGGTTACAGCCAAACAACATCTTCAGATTTTTGCAGTTTCCAAGGAGGTCTTGATACTTGCAAGGGTTGGCTAAAATAAAAGCGAGAGAAGCAAACACATGAAATATTATTTGGAAACTGAGCACTGGCTTGATACTTTTTAATTTTCCAGAAATTCCAGTTGTTCATGTTTATATAAACTTTGTACTTTTGCTCTGCTATTAAAATGACTTGAATATTATAGAATGTGGGGTTTTTTAAGGAGAATGGAGAGACTTACTGCAAAGTCCTTTGTCACAGTGTCCAGGACAGTCAGCACATTTTGGTCCACTTCTGTAAGGCATAGCTATTTGCATCGGGTTATTTCCCCTGAAATTTGGAAGAGTTACAAGACAAAACAAGATCAACGTGAAACTCTGAACCATTAACAGGAGTTTGTTATTTATTGCAGTGAAAGGCATCCAGAAGTTTTTGGATAAAACTATTTTCATGGGCAGTTGTCTTTTAATTTCTGATATTTATAGAATGCAAAAAAAAAAAGTTTTAAAATAAGAGGTTTAGAGAAACAAAATTAATTGATTGATTGTATATGTATAGCATTATCTGGTAAAAAAAAAAAATAGTATGTGCTTCCTAGCTCTGCCTCTCTAACAGAGTTTAACTGATTGAGGTAATCATACAATCACAGAATCACAGACTGGTTTGGGTTGAAAGAGACTTTAGAGTTCACTTAGTTCCAACACCCTGCCGTGGGCAGGGACACCTCCCACTAGACCAGGTTACTCCAAACTCAAGAGAACCCTTCTGAAATGCATTTTTTTTGCCTCTGTGAATATTCATTTGCTGTTGGCTTCCACTTTACATCTGATTTTCTCCTTTGTAGTCAAAATCACACCATGATTTGTGCCTGATGCCTGATTCTGACAGAGATAAACCCTAGTTCATCTGCTAAAACAAAATTTCCCTAATATCTTTTTTAATGCAAAATAAAACAAATATCGATATTCAGCACGCTGTTAAACCCACATTCACATTGGTATTTTCAAAAGTATAAATGGTTAAAGTAGATTGTAATTATTTTATCCTATAGCCAAGGATGTTTTGGAAACATATCCATAATCAGCATGACTGAGTAAGAAGGCAGTACATACGCAGGGCAGTATTGGCAGACATAAAAGTACTTGTAGGAGCCTATGGGACAGTAGGAAACTGCACATCCCACCTTGTAACTGTTGTACCAGATTAGCTGTAGATTAAAAACAAAAGCACATTATTTCAGAGTGAATTCTTGTTAAAAAAACCCCAAACTCACAAAGTAATATAACCAGAAAATAATTTTTTTCTTTCAATTTTTTTCTAGTCGGCTTTTAAATTTTAAGTTTTGCTGTCATAAAGAATACACAGAAATATGAGTTTACTCCAGTTCCCAAGTGTTTTTGAACACAGTTTCTGGCAAGACAGTAAAGTTGAAATTCAAATATTTTCATCATAGGCATTTTGCTTTGGCACTTCTTAATCACATATTTCAATCCCTGTATAGAAAATATTTATTTCTAAATTAAAGGTTTTTCTGCAGACTAATATTTCTTTTCTGGACAGTTTTTCCAAAATACTGGTTCCATTGCCTCCTAATTAGATGGAAAATAATTTTAGCTTATCATTCATCTTTCAGAGTATGAATTATAGATAATAGTTTGATGATACTGATAATTTTTTCCTGATTATAAATAATTCCCAGCTGGCTTAAGTGTATTCCAGTAATTCTGGTGTATCCCTGCAGTTTGTTTCAAGTCTCCATACCTGAGTGTAACTCTCAACATTGACATGTTTCAAGATTGCTCCATATCCATACTTGAAATTGGAGGACTGACTGTACCACACTTGAATTGCATCAGACCATGTTCTTGGGTAGGTTGACAGTAACACATTCTCACCACAGGTGACACCTGGAGTAGAAGTAAATTTATTTTAAGAGGAGAGAAGCAAACTATTGGAGGTGGGACAGAGGGGCTGTAGTTATATTCTAGAAAAAAGGCCTATGATGCCACTCATTTTGCCCTGTGATTTTAAGGACTTCCAAAAGTCTTTCAGAGTGTTCATCTGACAAAAATTATGCTTTTGTGTTTAATAATCACAGAATCACAGAATGATTTACGTTGTAAGGGACCTAAAGATCAGCTTGTTCCAACCCCCCTGCCATGTACAGGGACACCTTCCAACTAATAATCCTAAAAAGCTATTCTATAACAGATTAAAAGCCACATTTATTTCTATTTCACATTCACAGGGGTCATCTGCAGACTTTCTTAACCCATCAACTCAGGCTCCATCCTTGTCAGTACCATTAATAACTCTCTTGTCTCTTGAACTGATTTTCATCCTACACTGATTTGCCCATTTTTGAGCATTTTTGGCAGCTTTGTCACTCCACACCTGAAAGACACAAAGGAAGAAGGATACAGGTCACAGATAGGTTAGTGCAGCCCATGAGAAGGGAAAAAACAAATACGGAATGGCTTGGGTGTTGAATATTGAATGCTTCCATGGCCCTCAACAGAAAGAGGTGCAGTTGTGCTCATTTACTCTCCTGGGGCAGAGGAACCACATTTCTTCAACATTTTCAGAGCAGGTTGCTCTGCACAGTTCTATCACACAGTCCTGACCTCCAGATGGTGCAGATTAAAGGGGGTTTATAACATACATTCTTTCATTCTGTGTCTGAATGAACACTTGTGTCTGAATGAACACTTTAGTCCAGTGCAGGTTACACTGGACTAAATGGTATAAAACTGATTTTCAGCCCAGGTGCAGCTGAGTTGTGGTGATTAACATCAGCTGGACTTTGAACCTGGGGAACCTTTCAGGCATTGCTAGACAGGATTAACCACAAAACACTGACCAGTTTATCTGCTCTTGGGACAGGGATAACAGGGACTATCAGGGGTGACAGGGATGGGAGAAGTTTTGCAGATCTACATCTCTTTTGCCCTCCTGACAATGTGAGATTCAGAAGCTGCTGCTCGGGCTCCTACTCTCCCTTTGCTTTGCATGCTCTTTCCTTCATCCATGGTTTGTTTCTCTTATTAGATTCAGAGAATCAGAGATAGTTTGGGTTGGAATGGACCTTGAACGGTCATTTAGTCCAACCTCTATGCAATGAGCAGGGACATCCTCAACTGGACCAGGTTTCTCGGAGCCCCGTTCATCCTGACCTGGACACATCTAGTGATGGGGCAGCCACAGCTTCTCTGGACAACCTGTGCCAGGGCCTCATCACCCCCATCATAAAAATCTTCTTCCTATATCTAATCTAAATTAATTTCTTGGCTACTGAAAACCATTACCCCTTATGCTAGTGTAGGAGACCCTGATAAAATGTTTTTCCTCATTCTTATTGACCCCCTTTAGGCTCTGGAAGGTGCTCTGAGGTTTCCTTGGGTCCTTCTCTCCTCCAGGCTGAACAGTCCCAGCTCTCCCAGCTGCTCCAGAGCAGAGGTGTCCAGCCCTTGGAGCATCTTGCTGGCTCATGCTGAGTTTCTCATCCACCAATACCTCCAAGTCCTTCTCATCAGGTTGCTCTTAATCCCTTCATCCCACAGCCTCCTTTGATGCTGGGTTTGTCCCATCATTTCCTTTAAGGGTAAAGCAGGCTAGCTGTAATTCATAGCTCACCATTTTCAGCATGTTCCTGGCTGTGGGAACTACAGATCTCCGTATTTCATTGTGCAGCTCAAGGATCTCTTTTTCATTTTGAGACTTAGAATGAGGAAAGGAGAAAGCTTTCACTGTTTTAAATGGAAAGGCCTGGAAAAAAATAACAGTGTAGCTCCCAGTTAACATATAGCATAATAAACAAGATAAATTATGAACTTCTTGTCACATTTGTTTGGTCAACTGAACCTACCCCAATAATTGGTCTCATAAATGTTGTTTAACTTAAGACATCTATGGTGGTAGAAATAACATCTCAGCCAGTTGTTTTAGGCTGCAGCTATACTCAGGTAGAGGAAAGTATCAATTTACAACAGGGTTTGTATCAGATTTATTGAAGAAAATGATAACTTGATTTATTGAAGAAAATGAAAATGATAATTTGTATCTTTTCATTCATTAATATGAGGTTCTTGATACATAGCTCTCACGCAGGTAACCTGCTAGCAGATATACTTACAAACTTCTTCTCTTCTACATCAGACTTAATGAATCAATTTCTGAACCTTAAATTATTAATTTATTTATGAAAAATGTCTTTTTAAAATTAGCCCATGAAGGAAGAATATTTTGAATAGTCAGAATCACAGAATGATTTTTGGTTGGAAGCTCAAAGAGCTAGTAGCTCCAAGCGCCCTGTCCTTATACAGGGACACCTGCCACTACCTCAGTAAATAATAATAATAATAATAATATAATAATAATAATAAAATAATAATATAATAAAAATAATAATAATAATAATAATAATAATAATAATAATAATAATAATAATAATAATAATAATAATAATAATAATAAATCTGTACAAAATGAGAGTTCATCTTCCATGTGTTACATTAACATATTAACAATACTTGCACCTCATAGTTCTAAATCTCTAGAGATCACAAGATCAGAATAAATCAGGTCAGATTTCTATAAAAAGGAGTCAGATATAGGTGTTTTGCACAGATGAATGTTCCTACCTGTCCATAAGATTGGTGTAGCAAAGCAGCCAGGAAAATAAATGCAGCTAGTAGATCCATTCCTACAGGGGGAAAAAAACCAAAAACAAACCCCCAATATCCATCAGTCTCTATTACATACATTTTATGGCACAATGTTATATGTGAGCAAGATACAAAACTGTTACAAAGCAAAGCCTGCACAAAGAAGTTTATTTTACTTGTTCCTGAATAAGTATGTGCTGACACTGGGCATAGGCACCACTGCCTCCTACAGAGAGAAGACTCCACCTTGCATGGAAGCAGGGACTGTAAACAGCATAAAGTTGTAATGAAGTGTTATTTGGAATAGATTGATCAGCCCCCTTTTGACTCCTTTATTCAAGATATCTTGAATTTGCAGCATTTCCTTCATGTTTGCCTCCCTGTATATAGAAAAAAACCCATTAATATGTTCAGTGCTGTCACATCAGAGTCCTTCTCAAGCATCACCTGTAGTGAGATTTGTTGTTTTGGAGTGGAACACTGAACACATGGACTCTTGTCTCCATTTCTTTCCCACTTCCCAGTTTTCTCATTAAATCAGCATCATAATGGTTCAAGCAAATGGTGGTGATCACCCTCATGTTTCATCTGACACCTAGACATAAAGAAAACCTTCAAATATGATGTTATTAACAAATAACGTTGGCTGCTGCACTGACTGCTGAGGCACCTCATGCAGATGTACACACTCTGTACCCACTCATGTACACAGGATGCTTTTTCTGCACATCAAAAGAAGAAAAAGTTATTTATCTTTGTATTGATGAAGATATATGAGGGGAAAGGTGTTTTTGGATGTTCGAAAGATTTGGCAAAATGCCAAGAAGATTAGCTTTGAGCTCAGCAGGTTGCCTTAAACCAGACAGGCAAGAGGGAAATAGAAATAACAAAACACAAAAAAATATATAAAATGCCTTAGAGCTGGCTTTTGAGAAAAATCCATGGTGTGAGCAGGACAGGTCAATAGAAATATAGGAAATTCTGCTCAACGGGGAAACTATAATTGTTTAAAAAAAAAAAAAAATTGTCCCCCCTTTAGTTTAGAACCTCTATCCTTTGTCCAATCATGTCATTCAGATATTCAGTCTTATCTTACTTTCCTGTGATTTCATAGGGAAATAATTTTCATGAGGTAGAGGCAGGAATATCACTGCTATTAATGAAGAATAAATTCGTAAACTGCAGGGATATTTTTAGACATGAAGAAGTTGTGTTTCCTGTACACACAGAAACAAAATATTTTTGGGACTTCCCAGATTTAGTGCTGCAAGAGGAAAACATAAAATATTTCTAGATCCAGGGTTAAAGCTGATTAAATTCTACTGCACATCTTCAGCTTCAGGACTCTACCATCAGATCTGTCTCTTGGACTAAGTGTGATGGGCTTTATTTTCAAAGTCAAATGATGATGGTTCCCAGATACAATTATCCTTCCCTGTCAATAGTGCTCAAACCAGGAAATCACTTCTATGCTTCAGAAAAACAAATGCCAGCAATGCACTTTTAGCTCTACTTGAAAACTTGAGGTTTCATGAAAATTTTATTTATTGTAAAAACAAATAAAATAAGCATTGATGGCTTCAAAACTTTAATCAAAATTCTATTTGAAAAATACAGTCTTCATGTTTAATCCTGGTGTTTCATTCTTCAGTAGAACCTTTCTCCTGCCATCTGATACAACTTTTAAGGCATAGCAGGATTGAAAGTTTGGAAGAGTGGGAATATTTATCTTTTCAGTTATTTTGAAATATTTTTCCTCTACCTTTTCTGAGTTTACATCCTTAAATTTCATTTAAAAATAAATTCATTCTGCATTAAGAAAATGCAATCAGCTTATTATATACTATAATATTTATTAGACATTTTAGCAGCATACATTCATGAAAATTTGGACAGATAATTAACATTTGGAGATGACAAAATTATGGGTTCAGCTGCACTGGTGCATTCCAATACTCAAGTGAAATAAATTCAACACCAAAAGAGTTCAAAAGACATTAGAAAAGCATTTCTCATGACTGAAAGCCCATGCAAAATGGATTCTTTTGTGTTCACATTTGAAGAAAGAAGCAAGTGGGTCCAAATGTTACATTTTGATCTGAAGAAATATGGGAATTAGACTACACTGAAGCAATTTTTCATCCCTACTCATGGAAGGTGTGGTTTCAGAGAAAATATATTTTATTTTACATTCTTTCTCTGAGATTTTATAAGCAGAAATTTTCTTTCAATTATCCCATTATCAATAATTGGTACAACTTAGCTATTAACTCCACTAACCTTTGTAGCACAATGAGCAAGAGACTGTATGGTAAAATCTCTAAGGCTGAAATTCAGTTCTGCATACATTACCTTCATCCACCAGAATCCTTCTGTCCCTGAGGAAGTGGCAGCAGAGTGAAAAGCTCTCCCCAGTCCAGGGTTGTATATATACACATATTCCCCCCCTTTTTTTTTCCTTGTCAATATTTATTGCTGATAAATGACATCAGCTTTGGGGCTGCCCATTTTGCAAAAAGAACTTTTCTTGAGGAACAGGTGACTGAAATGAACCAATCAAGCTACACTATTCTGGATTTTTTTTTTTTTTGTCTTGTCTCTGGGGTAAGGAAAAGGAGAAGACAGAAGACCTGTCCTTTTGAAGAACTTCAACTTCTAGTCTAATCAAAAAGCTACAGTGCTAATGTATTCACAAAATAAAAGCTTGAGTTTCGAGCTGGTTGTTTTACAGTGGCCTTTCCTGTTTCTAGCAAAAGAGTGGGATAAATATTTTGAGGCAGAGACATAAGTAAGCAACTTCTTAGCTGTACACAGAATGACCTGTACTGTGGGAAGTACCGAGATGTTTTCTTCCAAGTGGTTCCTGAACTTCCATTTGCTGAATAAAACTTATATTCCATTAGCTCACTGAGCCTGTGGCACTGGACATCACTTTCTACCAGCACATGTAGTGATAGGACAAAGGGGAAAGACTTTAAACTGAAAGGGAGCAGGTTTAGAATTAGGAACAAATTCTTGACTATGAGTGTGGTGAGACACTGTAAGAGGTTGCCCAGAGAAGCTGTGGCTGCCCCATCCCTGGAAATGTTCAAGGCAAAGTTGGATGGAGCTCTGGGTAATCTGGTCTAGTGGAAGGTGTCCCTGACCGTGGCAGGGTGTGGAACAAGGTGATCTTTGGTCCCTACCAAACCAGACCCTTCTGTGATTCTGTGAGTTTGTGATTCTGTGATTATTGTACACATAACTCACCCCAGATGTTGTTCAAATTAAGTTATTGTATAATGGCTGCAGATGTTTCACATCTTCCATCTTCAGTCTGGAAAGATGTGTGGCATGTGCTCTGCTCTAGTGCAGAATAAAATGGTTGGCGTTGAAAAGACCTTAAAGATCTCCAAGCTCCAACCATCTGCCATGGGCAGGGACATCTTCCACTAGTCCAGGTTGCTCCAAGCCCTGTCCAACCTGTCATCACTCTGCTCATCCTTTCTTCTTGCAGAATCTTTGTTTCCACTCTCTTTATAAGGTAAAATATCACAAAGGCATCTTTGACAATTCCTCATTGCTCAAACACAACCTTTCTTGCTTCCTTCCCTGCAGTCTGTTGGCTATCAGAAGGCATAAAGCATCTGCACAGCTCTTTATTCCTGTCTTGGTTCCTTTCCTCATCCTTGCCTGTGCTGTGGTCCATTTGGATGCTGAGCACCCTTTTCCCTGTGCTGGATGGAGGTTGCTGCCCGTGCTGCAAGTCTCACTGTTTCCAGATTTCTGCAGCTGTCTGCTGTTGCCAGAATTCTAATATTGCATTATAATCCCTGTGCTGGAACACACAGCTGCCTTTGTTCTTTCTTTGTATAGTGGGCAGCACTCAGGGGAAGTTGCCTCTGATAAGGTCTCCCATATCCTTCCATGTTCTGAGATAAGGACAAAGGCACTTTTTTATCTGAAGTGCTTGTGTCAATTTTGATGAGATCTGGGTTATCACCATCAGAAAGCCTCATGAGACACCCACCACAGTTATTAAGACTGCATTTACTGCATTTCTGTTGACTGTGATTGGAAGCAGTCCAGCAGCTCCAGATTCCCAATGTCCTGGGAGAAACTTCCATTCTGTTATCCCATCCACCATACTTAACAATTTCCATTAATTCACTACAGTCACCTGAGCTTTATTTGTACTGTTAAAATGAAATTATACTGCTACAAATATTTCTTTAAAGCGTGCCCCACCTGTTTGAACAATGAAAACCATTTGTTCTCTAAAGGATGACTGTCAGATATGCTACAATTCATGGTCTGTGGGTGAAGTAATAGGGAAGAAATAAAAGATTAATAAAGCTGGCATCCGGAGCCATGGTATGGAGAACAATTTAGCATAGCAATTCTCACTTCCCCATGTGGATTACCTGAAGATGTGGGGTAATTTAATTAAAAAATAAATCAAGAACTTATTCTAGCGAGTTCTGCAAATGTATGTATAGTTTAATTATAAATCTATGGAAAGTTCTTTAAAAAAGATCAGCTTGAGTGATTTGAATGTGGACGTTCTCTTCCAGGCCTTTTGCAAACCTGAACTGCAGGAATTTGATTTATCTCAAGCAATGAAGACAAAAATTCAGTTTCTTCAATTCTTTATTTCCACTGAAGTCAATGACAATTAAAGTAGAACTTTAGATTAAAATCCATGCAGTTCTGTGTAGTTCAGAACATTGCACAGATCTTTTTTTGGCTGTTAAAACACCTTTCAGACCTAACTTTGTTTGGCAAAAAGCAACATTACTGATTTCTTCCACACAACCCAATTCACCTTCCACTCCAGATTATTATTTTTATTAGAGAGAGAAGCAACAGAGTCAATAAATCAAAAAGTTGCCGTCAGAATAGCCGTACATAAGCACATATATGTATAATGGAATATGTATGTATATTCCATATGTATAATGGAATAATGAAAAAAAAAAATTGCTAGCCAGAAACTTTTAAAGGCCTAGTCCTCCTCTTGTGTTCCCATAAAGTGATCTGTAAAAAAAAAGGCTGTTCCTATGAGATGGCTTTCTATGTATTTCTAGAAAGTTTGCAATAAGGAGATTTCATGGTTTCCTTGGGTGATAAATGTCATTCTTTCATAGTAAGTACTACTATTCCAGAAAACTTTTGAAGTCCAACATACAAAATTCAGAAGGGATTTTGTGTATGTGTGTGAAATTCATTTTCATGAAGCTGAAAGTGGATTAGCAAATGATTCAATCAGTACAATAATACACTTCTCATATCAAAGTTAAATATGTGCCTGTGTCCATGCTCTTTTCAACATTTGCTGAAAAGTGACAAAGCTGAGCACTGTAAAAATGCATAATTGTCCTTTTTTAGGCATATAGGGATTTTTAATTCAGCTTCAATTTAAAATCTAGTAAGTCACTAGAAACATTTTCTAAATCTCTGCTATGGGACATCAAGAATCCGATTCCAGAAAAGAAATCTGGGATAAAACTAATTTCATCTCCTGGGACAACACAATAGTGAAAACACTTGCATTTCAGCTTGATATTTTCTTGCAAATAGATGCAAATTGATGAAGTCTCCTTTGGGAAGCAACATATCTAATATATTTAAAATATTAGATTAGAATAAGAGAAAATAACAGGTACAGGTCAATGAGAGAGATGAGCTTCATCCCTTCAGTCATATTTCTCCCATAAACCAAATCAGCCAATGTCTGTTGTAAGTGAATTACAACAACAGTGTGGAAGGATACACAGAAAGTAGACTGAGAAGAATTCTGTGTGGAAACCATTAGGAAAAACACCATTTTTTTCAGATATGTCTTCCTCTGCAAGAGTCAGGTGTAACCAAACTAAAGTCCAGCTGATCCTCTAGAACAAATCCCTTATTTAAACTAAACCTGGCCAACAGGAAACAGAGCAAACATAATGACTTTTCTTAGAATTCAAACAGACTTTTTATATAAGTGATTTATCAATTTTTATTGTTTTTTAAAGGAAGTGAGAATACACCCCCTTCTCTCTAACTAATAGTGAAAGACACAAAGCAATGCAGACTCAAACTATCATAGATATCTCAAATATAATGATCATCTGGAGGCATTCGTTTATTACTTATTGATAAAACAGGTTTTATGTTAAATTTACAGGATTAATAACTTCAGACATGCTTGTCTGAGAAATACAGGCTAAGCAAATTGAAGTTTTTCATGAACATCCCTTTGCTGCATATATTTGCCGGAAAAAGATTTTCTGCAATTTAGCAGTAGTGACAATGTAGGGCTTTTTACTGCAAAAAAACTTTAAAAAAGTGTGGGTGTGAAATCAATTCCTCAAAATGCTTATATTCCTAAAATGCTTATATATAAATTTTAGTCTTTTCATGCATTTGGCATAAAAGTAAACCAGAATTGTTGTAGAGGGTGCAGAAAGAAGGTTGATCTTATTGTAATGGTGTTCAGTTGGTAAAAAATACCTTGACCCTGATGCAACAAAAAGTAATGTTAAAATGTTTTAGAAAATGGGAAAATCTGATTTCCAAGTCAGTGAGTCTCACATAGAACATTCTATTGGACTGGTTGCAGTAAGTAAATGAGAATTATTTGGAGCTGTGAAGAGAAGTATTTTTAAAAACTCCACTTAAAATCATAGAATCCTAGCTTGAAGAGTCATTTGGAAATCATATTGCTGATTAAATGTATTTTGATTCATAATAATTCCTGAACTAACTGCATTCGGCCACAGCCAAGCATCTTTGTGGAGAGACTTCTCACTTTTTATTTGTAGTGGCATAGATTTGACAGCAGTCTGAAGCTGGAAATTACTCGATAGAAGATGAATAGAAGCTACATAACTGGAGGGTATTTTAAATACCCATTCAAAGCATATCTTGACCGAGGATGATTTCCACACACCTCACTGAAGCTGAGCCTTTCCACAGCCTGACATCCAGGAGCCATAGAGCTGCTGGATGGGGAGAAAGGTAAGAGGGAGCATCATCTATTTTCTGGGAAAGGCCCCAAGAAAAAGTGCTGCAAAGGCAGACATAGATTCCTGCTTTCTGCATCCTGCAATACTTTTCCCTTTAGAGAGATATGATGTGATGTAATAGAAAATACACACAGACCAGAAACTCTTCTGTAATGACCATCAGAAAAATGATTGTTAAGGAAAAAAATATTTCCTGATTGAAACAGATACACAACTTTTACATCTTTCTGCTGTTGGAGAGTATCCAGTTGTTCAAAGGAGTATCAATGATATCTCAGGTTGTGTGCTTGCGTTAGTGCTTTTCTATGGCCAAGTCAGGGAAAAGCAAACACAGTGCAGTTCTTCAGAAATCAATGAATAAACTCTTTGGAGATAAGTCTTAAAATACAGTTGAATTTTACAGTTGTCTAACTAAAAGAGGGTACCTGAAATGTAGGTTTCTACTATATTTTCTACTTACATCTAAGTTATCCCACCAGAAGGAGGGAGATCTCTTAGGTTAGTGAAGATCTCAATGTAGCAGCCCATAAGGAGGCACTCGGCCCCAGCTCATAAAAAACAAGACACTTTGGCAGTGCTAAGGATGGCGCAAGTGCATATGGAAGACTTGTACCTTTCCAGATTTTATCTGGAGCCCTGTCAGGATACCCTGGGGAATGTCAGGAAGTTCAGACTTACAACTGGGCTAAATGCTTTGAGGAATATGAAAAGCTGAGAGAATTGGGAGTGTTCACTCTGGAGAAGAGAAGGCTCCAGGGAGACCTTTGACCTTTTAGCACCTAAAGGGGTGCCAAGACAGCTGGAGAGGGACTTTTGGCAAGGGCATGGAGTGATAGGAGAAGGTGTGATGACTTCAAACTGACTGAGGGTAGGGTTGAACTGAGGGGGAAATTCTTTACTCAGAGCAGGGTGAAGCCCTGGCACAGATTGCCTGGAGAATCTGTGGCTGACCAATCCCTGGAAATGTTCAAGGCCAGTTTGGATGGGACTTGTAGCAACCTGAGATAGTAGAAAGTGTCCCTGTCCATGGCAGGGGGTTGGAACAAGATGATCTTTCAAGTCCTCTCCAACCCAAACCATTCTGTGATTCAGCAATTCTGTGATCCTGAGAATCTTAATTGACTGCTATGCAGGCGTTTATGTGCAGCCATGAAGCTGTGAATTATATCTCTGAAATGTAAATTGAGATCTAGATCCACTTTCAAATTACAATTATATAAATACTGTGACCCAGTTCTATTCCACTCACCCAGACACTGACCTCATGAAAAGTACATTGGGCTTTACAGTGGGTGGCCCTCAGCTGTTCATAGATTGGAATCATTGAGGTCCATACATGTCCCCATTGTTTTTGCCAGATGATTCACTTCCAAATGTTCTTTGATTCTATTCTTCATTTTCCCTTTTTCTGAGTTTGGGCCCATCTCCTCCCTTCCCTCTGTGTATATATCATCTCCATCATCTCCTTTCCTAATTCCATATCCTCCTCTGAACCTAGTTTTGCTTCTAGTCTGTCCAAACCATGATATTTCTGAGCGATCCCATGGCAATCTTGTCTGTATATGGCATTACTAACACAGTGAGTGTGAGTCACTGCAACCCAAACCTACTCTGCCATTTTCCAAGTCATATTTATTGTATTTACTTTACCATACCCAGCCACTTGACATAATTATTATATTTTAGCCTTGATTCTTTTGACTAAATGCAAGCAGGTTCTTATCTTTTTGTGCCAGCAGTTTGCATTCTAGAGCAGCAGAGTAACTTGTTTCACATTCCTGCTTTGGGTATGTAAAGAGAAATGTAAAAATTCCTTTTAAGGACTTTGCTATCATGAGGCCTCTTCATCCACAGGCTTGATTGATGGAAGTATGAAATATTAGATGTGTTTTGCCATCAGCATAGCTTCAACGGATTTGTGCATCGCTTTTTCAATAATTTGATTCACATTTTTTCCCTGGATCAGATGAGGTCAGTGATTGAAATGCTCCCTTAGTTCCTTTTTTGGGCAGAACTTCATATCCATGGTTCCAATTCTCTAAATGAATTTTGTATGATGTTTGTCTTCATGAAGTTGGTTGTTAAAAATCACAGAATCACAGAATTGCAAGGGACTTAAAGATCATGTATTTCCTATAGGCAGGGATGAGACCCACTAGGACAGGTTGCTGAGAGCCTCATCCAGCCTTGCCTTGAACCTTGATCACAGTTCAAAGATTTATTCAATTACTTCTTTAAATATTGGTGGAGAATTTCATCAGCCTTGAGTCCCCCTCTGTCATCCCACTGTTCTATTGTAGTGAAAACCATTTACATGGACTTTTATTGCATTTCCCTATCTATAAGAAGGGGTTTAAATTTCACTGCCTGGATTATCCCCATGTCTATGTGACTTTAGAAAATAAATATAAATACGTTTTTACATTGTGACATTCTCGTATAACATACCTGCAGATTTCAGTCTCACAGACCTTTTTCTTGCTTGTCCTTTGCTCTGCGGAAAGAAACCCTTTGGGTCAGTGAAGCAACACACCCACAGAGCCAGAGAGTGTTTACCAGGAAATTTGGCTTTTGCCAAAGTAATTTTTCTTTAGTATTCCATATTGTAGAAGCAGGAGATTTTTGCATCTGCTCCAAGGATACTTTTGGTGCCAAGCAACAAATTACAAGCTTTGTTCAGGTTATCAAATAATTATGTTAATGTATATTTACCTTAAAAGAACGTCACCATCTCAGAGCCTGAGTTTTTTAGCAAATTACTACTCCTTTCCTTGATTTTCCTTTTCCTTTTCCTTTTCCTTTTCCTTTTCCTTTTCCTTTTCCTTTTCTTTTTTCTTT
>CM031859.1:2988538-3099404 GCA_018697195.1 Certhia americana | reverse complement strand
TATCCTATCCTATCCTATCCTATCCTATCCTATCCTATCCTATCCTATCCTATCCTATCTAATCCCATATTGTGTACTCTTCCACAAAAACCAGGAGGTACATCATGTGGGAAATAATTCAGGCCCTGTCCCAGAACAGCCATCTCTCTGCAAGGAGCTCCCTTAGGAGTAATTGAGAATGAAGAATAGGAAATAATCCCTTTACACAGGCCTTTCTGTGGCATTTCCTTGTTTGCTCTGTATCCTTGCTAAAAGCATCCAGGGTATCAAGGGTTTCTTCTTGAAAGGTGGAAGGAAGCAGGAACAGGATGTGCTAGGAGGAAAGCCTGCTGTGCTGTGGGGATCCCAGTGATGACAGGAGCTACCAGGGACAAGGCAAACTGCCTTGCAATATGTTAGGTAATGTATATTATAATGGCTTTTAGGTCTTTTACCAGCACTGCCTGATTGCAACATGGTCCTCTGATACCATAGTCAGTCATTAAATATTTCTCATGCTCTAGAAACATCCATAGCTGGGCTTCACATAAAGCAGTGATTTTAGAGCACATGGCACAAGATTGTGTTTCCAGACATTTCTGGAATATCCCCAGTGAGGGAGACTTCCACACCCTCTCTGGACAGTCTGTTCAGTGCTTGGTCAAGGCACAGGAAAGAAGCTCTACCTCCTGTCAAGGTGGAACTTGCTGGGATCAGTCCCTGCCCGTTCCTCTGGTGCCATTGCTGAGCCATGGAGCAGAGCCTGGGCCCTGCTCTGAGCCCTCCCTGCTCACAGGGACACACAGGGATGAGGTTCCCTCTGGGCTGTGTCTCCTCTTGAGGCTGAACAGCCCCAGCTCCCTCAGCCTTTCCTGGGCAGGGTGATGGTCCAGGCCCTCCATCATTTTTGCCACCCAGCACTGGATTCACTCCAAGAGCTCCAGGTCTCTCTTGTCCTGAGGAGCCCAGGGCATACTCCTGAGTCATGGACATCCTGTCATCCACCAGGACCCTGAGGTGCCAGAGGTCTCTGTCTCCTTCTCCAGTTCAGGAGCATCCATGGATGTGTGTGTTCAGCTGCATGGATGTGCTTTGTTTAGTGCTTTCATCTGAACCACACCTCCTAAGTTTGTTACTTCAGCCATCACAACATCTTCTCATCTGAGTGACTCCTCGAAGAGGGTTTGTTTTGGCATGATCAGTTCATGAAGGATCTATGTTGATATTTAGTACTGCACTGGTTACAAAATGACAGGTAAAAAATTTGTTCCATTATCTTCCCGGAGATCTAAAATATTGACCTTTATTCCCTGTATCAGATGTGTGATGATTGATTTTTACCTTATTACACTGCTTCTTTCCTCTTATGAGTGACTAAGAAATGAGTTCTTGTAGTTTGGGTTGCAGTGGAAGGTAACAGAAGTCACTGCAGGAGAGACATTGAGGGGCTGGAGCGTGTCCAGAGAAGGGAAAGGAGCTGGGGAAGGGTCTGGAGCACAGGTCTGATGAGGAGCAGCTGAGGGAGCTGGGAAAGGGGCTCAGATGGAGAAAAGGAGGCTCAGGTGGGACTTTCTGGCTCTTTACAACTCTCTATAAAGATGTTGTAGCCAGGTGGAGGTTGGTCTCTGCTCCTAGGTAACAAATAATAGGACAAGAGGAAATGGCTTCATGCTATGCCAAGGGAGGTTTAGATTGGATATTGGCAAAAAATTTCTTCATAGAAGGGGTTGTCAAGCACTGGAACAGGCAACTCAGAGAAGTGTTGGAGTAACCACTCTGGAAGTGTTCAAGAAATATGCAGCTCTGGTTCTTAGGGACATGGTTTAGTGGTGCACCTGGCAGTGATAGGCAAATGTTTGGACTCTATGATCTGAGAGATCTTTTCCAGCCTTAATTATTCTGTGATTTCTTGACCCATTATTCATGGTAAAGGGGGTCTTTTATGAGTGACGGTAATGGTTCTGCCTATTTCTTTTCTGATAGCAGCACTGAATTAACTATTGCAGTGTAATCATTCTTAGACTGGTGCTAAATATTTCAGAGTGTAGTAAGTCATGTTCCACCACTCACACATATGTCCTGACATTGCTTAATTTACTTTTAGAGTTGTCTCCAGCTGAGAGGCCAGTGTGCCATGGAGGAGAAAAGTGGTGGAGATGAATGAGGAAAAAACCCAACCCAAATAATAAGCACTTTGAGTTGTGAAATTGAACTTTAAACTTAATACTTGCCTTTCACACTAGAAGAAATGCCTCTGGAATGAAGGAGTCATTCATCACACAGAAATGTGTGATGAAATTATTTTGTGCCAAGGACTCTGGGACTTGAAATCTTAATTATGACAGCAGCTTCCATACTGAAAGGGGACTGGAATGTGCAACCTTTGTAAGATGAGACTGAAATAATGTTCAGCCCCATTGTTAACTGCACAGAAAAATACCTTTCCCAAGGTCACAGAGTGGGGATTACAGGTTATTATTTATGTTAATTGTTATTTCTCTCTGAAAAGGGAGTCTGATGGTCCCTTTTGGGGACCAAAGGGTGTCTTGCCTGAATTCTGTTTTTGCTTAGGAAATCTTCTCACATAACCTGTTTCTGCTCATGATGCTAAATATTTAGGCTCCCTTCAACACCTAATGCTAATAAAGTCACAACATTGGTGAAGTTTAGAGAATAAAAGAATGAAAATTATGATGAACTGGTCAGTGAAGAATGAGTAATTTAATAACTAATACAGCAAAATAAGCAAAAGAAGATATTAAAAAACATTGGAGCACATGTCTACTTGTTAGAAAAACAAAGTTTCCAAATTCAAGGACCTTCCCCCTTTTGACTATCTTATTGTGAATTAAGCCCTTTTCTCAGACAGGTTTGAGTACCTGTATTTGAATGTAATCTTATACTATAAACAGGCTTCTCAATTTAAATTAACTACATTTGGTTTGTCTTTTGGGGGGTATTTTTTGTGTTTTTTTCACAACTGAGCATTTTACAGTAGAACATATGTCAACAACAGATTCTAAACCAGAATAGATCTAGAGGAAACTGCTCTGTTCTCCTAGTTTCTTCTAAGAATTACATATTTCAAGCAATCCTGTTTATCTTCTGGTCCTGTTAACAGTACAATAGTTTAAATTTTTAATCAAGTTAAAAGTAGTTACATGACCAAGCGCTATCCATCTATGCCAAGAACATAATAAACATATGGAACCACAGACCTTTAAAAATGTTTATTAGATAACATTTTGGGTAAAGAAAGATGAGAAAAGCTAATAATTAAATATATCTGGCAAAGAAGCAACAAATTTAAATTAAGATTTCTACCATATTCTGGACCATTATATAAATAGAATATGTATATCATTCTAAGATTTTTTTGCTGTGGGAGTCACTGTGTTCAAGTCACTCCTTCTGCATATGTTGAAGAGGCAGTATGGAATCAGCATTTGTGAAAGAATTCATTAAGGAAATGGATGTCCAGGAACGTAAAAGTTGAGCTTGTTATATTATTCCAGTTTTACATTAATAGGAGCAGAGCAGTGTACTTGATGAAACTCTGGGTAGATCTTGGACACTTTGCCAGGAGTGTTGGAAAAAAACATCTTCAAACTTTCAAGGGTTGGCTGAAAACAATTTGAAATACAAAATTAATCATGAGCATGCAGTGAAAACCCACAGCATGTCCTTTCAGAATAATTTTTCAACAACATTGTTTTCTCTCTAATGTTTTCCTGTCTGTTGCCATTTACTCCCCAGCAGCATCCAAACCACAAATTTGACCACATATAGAAAATAAATGGATCTCTCAAGGAGATTTCTCATAAAGGTGTTTTAAAGCTTTCTTTATTTATGCTACAATCTGTAGTGACAATTTAGTTAATTCCATAACAAAAGGTAGAGATTAAATCTTGCATTGTGAGACTCAGTCCATATGTTTTTATTTCCTATTAGAATTCTAAAATCTCAGGTTTGTCACTTGTTCTTATCAAGTGTGTTTCTACTTCCATTGCTCAAAGGGTGAAGAATCAAAAAAAAAAAAAAAAAAAAAAAAAAAAAAGGTAAAGAAGTCCCCTCCTTCCCTAGAATTTCTTAGGTTCAAGGATAAGATTTATCTCTCCTGGGCATGGAAAAACATTATCTCACATATGTAAATCAGACTGCATAGTGAAATGTGATTCTCTGATAGTGCTTTTGGCCTAGTATTTCAGCAAATAATGTTTTAGAAATTAGTTTGCATAAATTAATTGTTGTTTAGGGTTTTTTAAGCATCAGATTTACCCAGGTCACAATTAAAATGCTTGGAACTTACTGCATAATCCATCCTCACATGTGTTGGGGCAATCCCCACAGGGCTCTCCTTCCTTGTAGGGTGTCTTCATTGCACTTATTAGGTTCCCCCTGAAACATCAATGTTACCAACATCAGTCACTACACCATATCTGGGAGGAAAACGAAATTATAAAGATGCTTAGATTTACACTCAGTTACTTATGTAACTTACTGTCTGTTCCATTCACGCTGTCTTTGGTTATATGTTAAACAATTTTTACATGTGTGCTAGGTTTATTAGGAAATGCTTTGGCAGTGGGCAGAGACAGGAGGAATTTTTAGGGGTGCCTTTTGTGAGAAGACACCAGGGGCTGTCTCTGTTCCAGACAGGGCCAGCGTTGGCCCCCTCCAAATTGGATCCATGTGATGGTGATAGTGGCTCTGTGATAACACATTCAAGGGAGGGTAAATTCCGGATGCAACAGCAACCAGAAGAAAGGATTGAGAATATGTGAGAGAAATCACTCTGAAGACACCCAGATCAGTGCAGAAGGAGAGGCAGGAGGTGCCCCTGGCACTGGAGCTGAGATTCCCTGGTGCAGCCCATGAAGAGGCAGCTGAGCCCCTGCAGCCCATGGATGGCCACGGGAATGCAAAGATCCACCAGCAACCTGTGGAGGACCCACACTGGAGCAGGAGGAATCCTGAAGGAGGCTGTGATCCCATGGGAAGCCTTCACTGGATCAGGATCTTGACTGGACTTGTTGGACTTGGACACAGGTTGCAGCTGTCCAATCCTGAAGGAATGGGAGCATGGAAGGAATCCATGCTGGAACAGTTTAGGAAGAACTTCAGCCTGTGGGAAGGACCCACACTGAATTTCATGGAAGACTGTCTTCAGTGAGAGAGACCCTACAAAGGAGTGGAGGAAGAGCATGGGGAGGGAGGAGAGGCAGAAATGGCAAGTGATGAGCTGATCAGAGCCCCCAATCCCATCCCATTGTGCTGCTGAGGGGAAGGAGGTAGAGAAAATCAGGAGACAAGTTGAGTTTGGGAAGAAGGTGGGGGCTAGTAGAAGGTGCTTTAGATTTGGTTTTACTTCTTATTATCCTAGTCTGATCTAATAAGTAATAAGTTAGTTTTCTCAAGCTGAGTCTCCTTTTTCCATGACAGTAATTGGTGAGTGAACTCCCCTGACCTCATCCTGACTCATAAACCTTTTGCCATATTTTTTAGTTACTTCATCCTGTTGGGAAGAAGAGTCAGAGAGGCTGGGTGAGCTACTGATGGTCAGTCAAGGTCAACCCACAAACAAGATACTGTGAATGTGGAAATTAATTTTAGGCATTATTTGAAATTAACAATTTATCTTAACATTCCCATTAAAGTATTTCTGTATTAATTGTCTGTACTGTTCACATTGGTATGCCTTTTTGAACTGAGAATTCAAATAGAGCGTGAAAAGTATTTATTTCTAATTAACTATTATGAAAATTGGGATTTTTAGGCAAGTGACATTTAATCTGAAAATCAGTGCCCCTTTCATATATTGTATATATTTTATGCTTTTTCTTGTTTGACAACTCTTTTCATGAGTACGTTTCTTGATTATGTGTCCTGTTACAAATTTCACTAACCCCTGACTAATTTTGATAATGTAATAAATACCAATATCAATACGTACGCAGGGCAGTACTGGCAGACATAAAAGTAACTGTACGTGGTGTTGCTGCAGAAAGTAAAACCACATCCAACTTTATAAGAATTGTGCCAAACCATCTGTAGGTATAAGAATAAAAATCATGGGTGTATGAAAAATGTACATTTGAAAATTTAAATACAATATGCATCACAGAAATGTTTGCAATGATGCTAAATCACTTTATTTACCTCTTATAGTAAAAATATGAGCCCCATTTCACTGAAAATCTGCTTTCACCCCAATTCAACCAAAGAATATCGGGGAGATAACAATAATAATTCAAGCCATATGTTTATAAATCTTTTGATTTTGTATTTATGTCTTCATTCAATTGAAACTGTTAATGTAGGAATGATGATATAAAATTTTGTATCCTGTGTTTTGTGCAGGTACCATAGAAGTTTAGGATAAGCCACTGTCCTACTCCTCTGAGTCAAAAATCTCTGTTGACTGCAACAAACCTATTTATGTTTCCTTGCTGATACTTTAATAACCCTGTTTTTCACGGGTCTTGGAATTTTCAGATGTTATACAAATAAATAAGTTTCTTCTTCCTGAAGTCTTGAAATACCAGTACCTTTACTCTTCACTCCTACATATACTTAGACTATTATTTTCATTTTAATTCTGTTACTTTACCTATAATTTTCATTCTAATTCTGTTCCTTTGAATGTTTTCGTCTTGTTTTGTTAGAATAACTCTCATGTCTCCGTTGTACTTATTTCCTTTAACGATGAGAGGGTAAAACTTGCTTAGCAAACATTTATTTGTTCAGCCTGAAATACAAATATATATGTGAAAAACACATCTACCTGAGTGTAATGGCCAAACATAGCACCTTTTGTTTTTGCCCCAGTTCCGTATTCGAAATTTTTCTCCTCATTGTACCAGGCCTGAAGCACATCTGACCACGAGAAGGGGGCAGAGGACATGAAGAGATTTTCACCACATCGTACATCTGAAAAGAGAGTGGTGCTGAGAAATGCATAGGGAATACACACATGAGAAAAAAAACCCAACAAAACAACCCAGCAAAAGGTGGGATGATTTCCATATAAATTCTCATTCTACATGGGTCAGAAGGGTGTTGGTCTTTTTCCAGTTGAGTGACATCACCCTTTGTAAATATTGAAGGTGTCACTTGACCATTTTGCAGCATGGGCTCATTTGGCTGGTGGTTGGTTGTTGGCAAGTATTCTGTATGACTGTAGGAACACCTGCACAGGTGCATTGCAAGTTCACGACTGTAATTTTTTTATAATTTGGAAGTTGCCAAAATAATCATTACCAAGGTTACAGCCCAGTAATCTTGGGAAAATCCCAGTAATCCTTATTTTACTCCTTGCACACATGAAAGTGTTTACACTGCCCTTGTCTACTGTTTTTATTCAAGTCTAAACCCAATGCATTGGTACTCAAATGGGATTCAACCTGATAAAAAACAGGATTTGGATTTTAGGAAGAAATATTGACGGGACTCTCCACATATTAGATATGGTGTGGGCAGAAGTCAGCCAACAGCACACTGGGCTGTTGACATGGTACAGCTGTAAATTCAATATCCAGTGACTGATTGAAGTGTTAATCTGAACATCAAAGACAATTTTTAGGCTGCAATTTGACAAGGGATTTAAGAACTCTAAGTCTGGTCTGAGAAACAATACTTAGCCCCACCAGCCAGTTTTACATCTTTGCATTTTGCCCCTTTCTTCTCAGACATTTCAAACTAGAATATGTAAACTGGTTTCTGCACTTAACTGGCTCTAGATCTCTATATTTGTTTTTTCCTGATATTTTGGATGTGTATATATATACAAATATTTTAGGAGAATATCACTATGATTTAATTTTTTCATCTGCTGTAGAAAATTGGACATACCTATGTAAAAGTGGGATGAATATGGGATTGAATGTTTCTCACTCACTGGGCAGATTTCTACCTAGAAATTTCCCTTTATCACATGACAAAAAACCACAATATGGAATTAAAATTGCATCTCATTTCCTCCCAACAAGCAAAAACCCCAAACTGGTCACATTAACAATGTGTGACACTGTTCAGTTCCACCCATGCTTCACTTACTGGTTCTCCTCAGATTAGAAGGACTGTGCCTTAAAGTACATTGATTGGCCCAATTTTGGGCATTTTCTGCAGCTGCAGAACACCATTCCTTAAAGAAAGAAGAAAATATCAGTCACATACTTATGAATAACTCCTCATAAAGGAGCACCATTTAGAAATTACATTTAAATAAGAAAAATGTCAAATGCAAAATAATTTTCATCCCATTTTTTGAAGGGAGAGGTAGGTAGGAACAAAGTTACTGTGCATCAAGGGAATAGAAACTGTGATGCCTGATGAATGCATTAGAAAGAAATTAATTATGCTATGGATCTTTCTTTTCCTTTTAATTTCACTTCCAAAGAGACATTACTGTTGATACACCGCCAAATTTTCCAGTTTTTTTCTTCCACCTGCCCAGCCTTATGTTTCTCTTGGTGCTGGCTGTGCTTAATCCTTAGGAAAGGTCTGGAGAAGGAATTTGTGGCTAAATAAAATAATGTGACCCTGCATACAATCCTGTATTTCTCATAGAGTCTACTCCTCATTAAAAATAGATTTACAGTACATACAGCACACAACTTACCATCTTCATCATGTTACTGGCAGTTGGTTTTACTCCTCTCCTGAGGGCATTATGTCTGTCAACAATCAGTTTTTGCTGCTCTGCTCTGCTGCTTGACAGAGCACTGAGAGCTTCACTTTTCTAAATTGAAAAAAAAAAAAAAAAAAAAAAAAAAAGTTGTATTTCTGCTTTATTTGCATGCTACTAAATCCCTCATCCTGTGTAGGAAATATTAAAATACTGAAATTTTATTATCAACCAAGGAGATAATCCTTGTGGGGGAGGAAGGACAGTAGTCTGCTCTAAGTGTCTCCTGGGGTGCTTCCATGTGGAGCAGCATTTCAGTGGTTCCACAGTGTAGAGCTTAAAAGTAATAACATTGATTCCTGTATTGTATCTCCAACCCTCTGTGGAGGACTGAGATGTTCTGGGTTGCCTTTGTGCCTGTAGACTCCTACATTTAGGCAACAGAACCAGACTTATTTACCAATATTACAATGTCCTAAGGAGGTTTTGTAGAAAGAGGATCTAAAAGTCATCTGAGTGTATGAATTGTGTTTATGATGTGTTTCTCTTCTGTCTAGTTTTAAACATCCCTATCAATGTTTTTCTATTGAATAAATCTGTTGTTTTATCACAGGATCATCTCAGGCCTCTTGTGGTACTTCATCAGGACATCCCACTGGACAGAAAATGTTTATACTTTTCATGCCATGGATTTTCTTCCAATTCTGTCATAACTGATAAAATTTCTTGTGCTTTTCATATGTTCTCTAAAAATAGCCATGTGAGGAACTCAACCTCCTTTTTACATCCATTCTTGACTAGTCTAGATTGCAGCATTGAGAGGAGAAATTGAAGAATTTGTGGGAAATGCAGTCAAGCCATTGGTCACATCCAGTGTTTCTGATGCAGAAGTAGCAAGCTACAGATTTCAGACTAAGTTAGGGTTGGGAGGAATCACTCTGTGTGTGCATTCAGGTCAATTAATTAATTATTATTAATTATTGTTAATTTATCTGTTTGAGGGAAATCAGGAATACGGTCTGAGCGGATGGGACTGTGAGCAAAGGGAGAGGCAATACCTCAGGACCTGTAGGATGAGAAAGGAAGAGAGGTAGGTAAATGATATCTGTAAACCTGTGTGGAATTAATGGGAAAAGTGCTGGATGTTTCGGAGGTCCAGATTATTGGATTTGTGTATGAGAACTTCTGGAAAATGCAGTTATCTCTGACCCAATTTACAGCTAATTTTGAATCTTTAGATTTTTTTTTTTTTTTTTTTTGCAAATGTGGAACCAGACAGCTGCTTTGAAATGGAGCAGACTTCAAGGGTAAATGCTTTCCATATCCTAGATATCTAATACTTCCAGGATAAATGCTTTCCAGATCCTAAATATCTCATCAGACTCTTTCTGCATATGTCTGGTGTGCATATGAAAAGCCGTGTTTAGTTGGCCTACAGGTGCCTCAGGACCCACTCGAATTTTACAAATAAGAGGTATGTATTCTACCTGTCCAGTGGACGGAGGCAGCACAGCTGTGAGACACAGGAATACCACTGGAAGAAGCATCTCTGAAAAGGTGAGAACGAGGAATTAATTTATTTTTTACAGAGCTTTCATTTCTCTGAATACAAAATACATCTTTCTCCTGTGCGTTTGCTGGATTTTGCTTTTGTTCGTTCATTCGTTCGTTCGTTCGTTCGTTCGTTCGTTCCTTCCTTCCTTCCTTCCTTCCTTCCTTCCTTCCTTCCTTCCTTCCTTCCTTCCTTCCTTCCTTCCTTCCTTCCTTCTTTCCTTCCTCCATTTTTAGAACTAAAATAATAAAATTAATTCCCCTTCTTCATTTTCCAATTTCTAAGAATCAACTGCTTTTTACATCTCATACCTCCTGCCATAGCCCTGATGGAATATCTCCCCAGGTGATCACAGGTATTTTTGCTGCCCTTCCCACAGGAAGACTGTTGCTCATTTTCAAACTGCAGAATGGGATGGGATGCTGCTCTTAGCTTGTTCCTGTGTCTGAGTCTGGAAATTCCCCTGCTCCCCTTTGCCTGCTCTGACTGGAGTGCTTTGGTTGAAAGGGGAATTAGGCATTGAGTCCATGTGATCTCTCAGCTGGGTGCAGGAGTCAGGATTCAAAACTTCTTCAAAGCTTGATGACCAGCACTGTGGAATCTTGCACGTGAGCTGGGGCAGAACTGGAAAAGGTCTGTTTCAGGAAGTTTTTTTCTTGTTATCTGTTTGTAGACAAGTCTTGATTATATTACAAGTAATAAGAAATGACAACAGAAATTAAAGCCTTCTCTAACATTGTCTAATATTGTGATTTTTGGCATTCCCTATGCAGGGCCAGGAGTAGGACTTTGATGAACCTTGTAGGTCCCACCTAACTCAGGTTATTCTGCAAATATCTGATTCTAATTGAAGAAACATCCACCAGACCCTGACTCCAAGGCTCCACTTGCCTAGGAGGCTCAAAGCATCAGTTCAGTGACCCAGGAGGTCACTGCAAAATTCAGGTGTCTGCACGAGTTACAGTCAGTCTGTTTCTGCTCACCCACCCTGGGCAGGCAAGCAGGTGACTAGAATGGAATTTACTTGTTCTGGCAATTTTCCCAGCCTCCCACTCCGAGGGAATTTGTGGGCATATTACCACAGAGGTATATTGTGAGCTTAACTTGTTTGGGTTTGAAGGGCTGCTGATTTCAGTTCTAAATTAATCTTGGGGAGAGGCCAGTAGGGTTTGCTGGTCATTTCATATTCAGCAAAGCCCCTTTACCTCAAGGCAACTAGTTTATATAAAACACAGGGTGCTCTGAAAAACACTAGTACTTGTGGAGAACACTTGGTTAAAAAACCCTTATCCTTTTCCAGGATACTGCAGGTTATACTCTGCAGTACATATATAAAAGATATTCCTTTTCCAGGTGTTACTGCAAGGTCCTAGTTCTTTACGAGTTTCTTCCCTTGCTCTGGGGGTGACCCACAGTGCCCACCCTTAGGCAGGGGTGCTGCTCCAGCTCTGATAAACAACAAAGCCTGTGGATTGTGACTATGGGCAGCTGGAGCTCAGAGGCCAAGAAACCGGAAAAACTGGTCACATCTGTCCAATTAAACTCTGACAGCCTTCAAAACTGGGTGACTTATTCCAAGTGCTTGTATTTGAGAGAAGATCTAGTTGATCCAGGGGAAAATATATGGATACTTAGCAGAATAAGCCATTGATCTCCTGTTCTTAGTTCCTTTATGTTCCTTACTTTTAATTTTGACATCACCTGTGCCTCCTTGAAGTGCTTTAGAATCACAGAATTTCTTTTCATATTAACTTTTCTGACACATATTTCTCTGAGCCATTACAAAACTATGCACTTTATCTGACTTAGGTGTTCAGCAACAAAAGGTTATACTCCCAATACCATGAAAAATATGGTTTTTTCTTAATTTTTAGCTAGATAGTAAATAGAATTTGGGTTATTTTTAGCTGTGCTCAAGTTACAAATAAAAATATGTCTTTTGAGTGTAAAATATAATGAGATGCAAATAGAAAACAACCCTTTTTGCATGTAAAGCACACTTTAAAGGAAAAATGACTCTTCACTGAAATTGCAAAGTTTTGTATTTTGCAAACCAAGCTGAAGAAGCTAACTTAGAGACATGGGCAAAGTATTCATTCACGGTAATATTTTCTATGAATTAACTCACAATTAAATATAATTGGTAAGTTAATACATGATACAAGTTTCAAAATGCCATTGGAATGCTGTTTAAGACCCAGTGGGTTTCCCACTCCAAGATATTAACATACTTTTGGCAATCCCACTGATTTCAACCAAATGCTTACAGTTTATGAGATGTAAATTTAATTGCTCTGCATTAATTTCTAGGCACCAGTCCTAAAATCAGTCTCTCTCTCCCCCTCCCTTGTTCCCCCTCAATCAAACATAAATCAGGACATGTGCCAAGTCTTACTGACTTTCCTGCAAATCCATCTGTATACCGGGATCTGCCACTGAAAGATGGTGCTTTAGCATCCCTAGTTTGTATGAGTTTGGCAAACTCATGAATATGTTTTTTCCATCTCTCCTTCTAAAATAAAAAATAAAAAAAGGTGTATTGTAAATTATTCATTTAATTGAATAACCATTAAAAAAAAAAAAGAAACCCAATTATTTTTTATTAACCTTGAAAAATACCTGAAATAAAATAAAGTTTCTGTCATTGCACTTGTACAGCATTATTGCACAAAAGCTACTTAGCAGCCACTTTGCAAAGAGGAGTCAATTAAACAAGGTGGTAATTTCCCTACTCTGAAAATAGGAGGTGATAGAAACATGAACCAATAGAACTCACTGAGCTGAATATATATCCCATTCAATGTGTTTTACTGCCTCTCTGTCCCTTTCTCTATTACATATAATTTACTGAGATGCAGCTTTTTTGATACAGGTGGCTTTTCTTGTATTTTTGATTGTTCATCCAATTTCTCTGCCTTTTTGTTTTAGCTTGTGTTACACTATTGTCTATATAATTCTTATTTTTCACTGAGTAAGATCCTCTTCTATGACTGTCCTAAATTTTTCAAGAAGTCTTCTGATGATAGTTTATATTAAGCCAACAAATCAAGACGAATCCTACCTTCTGTTTCCAGGAATATCAGAAGTTCCTTCTGTCCTTCTTCAGGTAGCTGTGGAATTGGCTTGAATTCTTCACTGGAGGGTGATTTATAGCTCTCCTGTTTCCTGATAGGACAAGGTGATTCAACGTCACAGGTATTACCAAATTCAGGTAGTGACCAGATAGAGCAGCATATTTTTCAAGTGCAAATTCATCCAAAAAGGAGGTTGGTTGTTTGTGATCCATTTTAATTTCCTCTTACTTCTTGTACTGGAAGAGATGGAATACTCTGAAATGATTTTTGGATGTATTACACCTTAAATATGAAATTTGCAGTCAATGGGATCACTGGGTACAATGCTCCCTGCTAATCATTGACATATCCAGTTATAGTAACATTTGATCCTAATCTCCAGCAATGCAAATAAACTTAGCTGGCTACTGAGTTTATCATTATTATTAATTATTATTTAACAATGCCTCCAGACTGACATTGCTGTAACCATGATGGAATATTGGCCATTGATTTTCCATGGGAATTTAAAACGCCTTGGGCCAGGTTCCTGTTCATGCCATGGCTTCTTTATGTTGATCCTACAGTGTAAAAGCCAAAGGAGACAAGGATGTTTCCCTAATTTATATTTTTAATCAATATTGGATAAAGATTAAAAGATTACCATGTACACTAACATTAAACCCCATAATTTGTTTTGGCATTTCTGGGTACATGTGTGAGATGGGATGGATAGAAACTGCCAGATCAGAAGGTCATTTGTGTGTGCACTGACTCCTTCTGTCCACATTTGATCTCCAGTAACTGCT
The DNA here is from genome assembly GCA_018697195.1 of Certhia americana. Taxonomy (NCBI): domain Eukaryota; kingdom Metazoa; phylum Chordata; class Aves; order Passeriformes; family Certhiidae; genus Certhia; species Certhia americana. Next base: position 3,085,385 of record CM031859.1, on the reverse strand, counting down.
GACCAAAGCAGCTGTCATTGTCTGCTTTTATATCAAATATTGCCATTTTTCCATTTAAATTCAGATTTCCCCTCTTCATAGTCACTCAGCTCCTCCCTGAGTCCTCATGTTGTGCCTTCAGAGCAGGCCTTTGCTTTTCGACACTGGGGAAAGCATCACCTTGACTCTGCCAGATGGAACCACAGTGGGGAGGTTTGATGATTTGCAATTATGTGGAGAGGAACACACTGTCAGCAAATTTGGGGTTGACACCAAACTGCAGGGAGCAGTCCATATACTGTATTATATACAGTATATATACTGTTTTATCCAGTAGATAAAAAGACTATCATTCAGATGAATCTCAAAAAGCTGGAGCTGTGATTTGACAGAAAATATCTGAAAGGAAACAATTGAGAGACATCAATTGTCAAGGGAACAGCTCTACATTAATACATTAGGGGTTGGATTTGATCATAGAATGGTTTGGGTTGGAAGAGACCTTCTAGATCATTTACTTCCAGCCTTCCCACTATGGGCAGGGATGATCTGAGAGGTCTTTTCCAATGGAAATGATTTCATGACAAGTTGTACGAGAGTCATCACAAGCAACGAGTTGCACTGGATTAGCCACTGCATAGTGCATGAGCTGAAAATAGTGATTAAACTCACTTTTGAGCAATTCTGAAATTGTGTTGGGACTGCTGTGCCCAGTTTTAGAGTTCCCAGTACAAGAAAGGCATTTACAGAGTAAGCCCAGCAAAGAGCTACTGTGTTGGAAGGAGAGAAGGCAGGGACTGACTCTTTTACAGCACAGACTTGAGGTTGAACATGGTGTTGATGAGCTTCAGAGATCCTGTGCAACCAAAACTGTTCTAAGGTTGTGTCATTTTTATGTTGTTTACACTGCAGAGGAATGAAGTGAGACTTGTCTTATTTTATTTGTTGACGGATATGACAGTTTGACACATTACAGTGGGAACCTCTAATTGCTGTATGAGAAAACAAGTGTCATTAGCATAATCATTATAACCATTACTAATGAAAAGGTTCTATGCAGGTGATCAGTGAGAAATGGATCATAAAGTAAAGACTATATCCTGTTATGTTTGTCAGTCATCTCTGTGCCTAATATACACTGAGACCTTGTTAAAGACCTTCCCACTCAAGCGTAAAAACTACCTATAAACCCGAAAGAATGATTCAGAACAACAACCTATTCCCCCATAACATTTCTGTGAATATTCTGTCATGACACTTCATAAGTTGTTCCTACAGTTTATTTTCACAGAAACACAGAACATCTCAGGTTGGAAGGGACCTTGAAAGATCATTTCTCCAGCCTGTTGAGGTCTCTCTGAACAGCAGCTCAAGCACCTGGTGGAGAAGCCCCTCCTTTCAGGTTTGCATCACCTGCAAACTGGCTGATTATGTAAACCTCACTTCTCTAGCAAATCCCATGATGTCTCAGGCATTTATAATGACTCTTTATGCCTGGCACTGCTAGCAAGAATACAATTCCTTGTCTTTAAATTTTCATGCCAGCTCCACTTCATCAACCATAAGCTACTGTTTCCATTTTTCAGGTATGTTGAGCCACTTTTTGTCTCCTGACATTCATCTTTCACCCACTCTTCAGATTTTGACCATGACTCCTTCAGCACCTGGTGATGAATTTCACCTCTTAATTGGTATATTTTCAACATCTTTAGTTTTGTTATGGGAAAGGGATCAATAAACATTTGTACTTTCTTCTGGATTTTCTTAGTTTTGATGCCTACAAAATATTTCAGTGTGGTAAGCCAGATCTTGTCTGTGGATGTTGTCTTATATATAGATCAAACCTATTTTGCTTTTATTTTCTCCATTTACTATCCTTATTTATCTGTGCCCCTCTTTTATTTTGTATCCAGCCATCTAATACATAGGAGGAAAGACATCTGCTCATTCTTATTTCTACAGCATCTTCTAAGTTCCCAGAGCAGGGTCACAGAGCCGATCACAGCAAGACCAAAAAGCACTAATAAACTATATAAAAATTTTAATTAAAAATTATATTAAAATATTATATAAAAATATAATATATATATATATATATATAAATAAAAATAAATAAATAAAATTCTATAAAATATTTAGATTCCTCTGAGCTATCTTTAGATATCCAAATGATACATATCTTGCACAATGCAGGTGTTCAGATTCACTCAATATTCAATAGATAGAGACACCTTTCTGTTTTCCTATCTTAGACTCCCGTCTTAGTAAATTAACTTCTGAAAGTATTGTTCTGTTCTTGTTGGCCACACAGTGACCCTGATTTAGAATAAATATCACAAATGCCTCTGGAACTCCACTCTGCCAAGTTATTTTTGTATGTGGGAGGCAGTCTCCAGGTATCTAGATGCTCCTGGTATGTTTCTAGTTTGTGGTTGAAGAGAATGAATTAAAGGTAGAAAAATTTAGGGTTTTTTTCCAGTGGAATAAAAATAATTGTTATCATAGGTTAGGATTAATCTAAACTAAATTTATCAATCTAAATATTTTTTTTTTTAGGTCTTTAAAGTCATGGCTAACCTCCAAGTTCTTCTTACTGTGCGAACAACTTTGGGTGACATCCCTGTTCACTGAATAAAGCAGAGATCTGAATTAAAGATGTCAAAACATTTGAGATATTTTACATTCACACCACCATACTCCCTTTCTGTTTCTCAGTCCTGCATTATACAAATGGGTGCAATTTTCTCATTTTCTGTCCACCACAAACTGAAAACCCAGATGCTCAGCTGGAGTTCCATTCCTGTTACACAAATGGAATGGTCAATAAATGTATTGCTCTTAAAGGCTTTCTTGGCAGTTTTCCCACTGGAATTTAAAATACAGTCACATTATTTTCTCATATTCCATATGATAAAATTTTCTCAACTATTAGAGCATATAATTTTTTTATTAGCCTGAACAAAAGTGTGTTTTTTTCCTATGTATCATCTGCATTTGTCTCAGGGAGGTAATTCAGTGCAGCCTCAGATTACATGGCTTGATAAACATTTTGAGTCCATTACGGAGATTCCAAACAGTATTAATAATCCTTAAAGAAACTTAATGCCCCAGCTTTTATTTCTACCTCAGTTTTGTGCTTCCCAGGGCTTTAATTCTCCAAGTAAACTGATGGAAGCACAGTGACATCAGCACAACCTTTGGAAAACAGAAACCTGAAGGCTCCACTCTGTATCTCAAGGAACAGACTGATTGCAAAGTCAATCACTGAGGTTTGGTACTTCCATCCAAAAAATATACTGGTTCTTTCAAGGGTCAGTGGCTCTTTCATTCCTAACTTGAGGGCACAAACCCCAGGATCTTCTGTAGCTCTTCCCAGAGTCAGTAACTCTAAGCCAGCAGGACTCTGAAGAGGATTACTTTTTTAAGTATTTTCAGATTTCTGCCATAGCAAATTCAAGTAACAACAGTGCATTTATTTAAAAGGATTCTGTTTCAAGGATCTACTCGACCAGGCAATCACAAGAGAAATGCAGCTAAAAATGAAATTAAATTTGCATAATTTATCTGAAAGAAGTGTCTCTGTGTTTAGGGTGAGATGTTGTTTGCCACTATTTTAGCAGTATAGCAAGGCTGTGTAACATCCTTATACCATACCACACTTCTCTATAATGTCTCCTTTAGATCTTTGGTACAGTTAATTCCCGGCATGCCTGCTGTTACCAATTCTGATTTTAAAATGTCAAGAAGAAAATGTTAGATGTCATGGAAGGCAAGGTTTATGATAAGTGTTTTGTGCCTAGGGAAAAAAAAAAAAAGAACAGAAGCATTCTGTGGATTTTTATAAACGTCTGATATATTTTTCATACCGTTTTTTGAGCATGGATCATTGAAGTACATCTATGGAAAAGTTCCAAAATTCAGTTTCATCATTGAGTGCTGCACTGGACTAGTGGAGTCCTTGTTTCTCTTCTTTCCAATGTGATTTTTCAGCTCTTTAGCCTGATCAAACCCTGAGATAGCCTAAAACAAGAGTCCTTACAGGACCAGTGGTGCCTTGTGTTTAAGAGTAGCAATGTACTTTACAAAGAAAATAGACGAAGACTTAAAAAAGTTACTCTGTTAAGGTATCTAACTGTCAGAAAAAATTATTGCCAAGCTGTATTTCTGTTTTTCTTTTTCCCTGCGTGTGTTCATTTAACCCTTCTTGACTTAGAGAAGAAAATGTACTGGACAAAGAGATTGTTGTTCACGGTGTAAATCTGATTTTCCCGAGTACTTGTAGTTCTCCAAGCACTGAACACATTTATGTCCTGCTTGATGGCAGTGCAGAATTACCCCTTGTTGCCTGTCACAGGAAGGGAAACCCCAAAATCTTTTTGATCTGCCTCCTACAAAAAGGCCTTGTCTTAACACCATGCACAGGAAATGTTCAAGCACAAGTTTTCCATTATTGGGGAGCTTAATAATTATTTCTATGAATAATGTGCTTCTAGTTTTATAGAGAAATCCCACAATATTTGGGACTAGTTCCCTTTTCTTCTACAGAATTAATATCCTGCTATCAAGTACCTAGACATAACACCAAATGGCTTTGAAGTAACATTGTCTCCATCATCATGCTAAATCCTATGCAAATAAAGATAATAAAAGATAAACCTTTTTTGTCAGGTATTCTGTTAACAGACACAAAAATGCAATAAACTTTATCTATCAACCTACGGATTTAAAGAACTTCTGTGTCAAAATTAAGTTGTGATAACAGTGTAAGGAAGAAATAGAGATAATTCTACCAAATTGTGCATTTTGATTTTTTTCAGAAGTATTTGCAATCTATGTGTTATATCTGTGGCCATATACTGCATTGACAGCTTATATAGTCACAGCCCTGTTGAATCCACCTAAAACCAAATTTTACCAGAAAAGGTGAAGAGACATTTTGAGGATAAGAATATTGCAAAGACCAATAAGATGACTTTCTAAGATAATTTATGCACTTGAAATGGATTTAATTTAAATAACCGTGGGCTTCTATGTTTGAGGAAGAATCCTTTCACAGACTTTGAAAATTTACAGGTATCTTAGGGACATGTTTCCTTTGATTCCAAAGTCAACACCTAAACAAAATCAGATGTTGCCCTAGAAGTACCTGTAATTGTAATATTATGATTATTGAATGGCTTATTAAAGTCTTATATATTTTTAATTACTTTTATTTTAATTATTTGTATTTAACTTATCAATAAAAAGGATACTAAAACTCACCTTATTGGGCTAAATGTAGTGCAGAAGCTAAGGAAATTTTGGTGAAGGAAGGTAATAACTCATGAACATCCCTGGAGAATTCATCTTTTCTGTTCCTCTCGTCACAGAGAAATTCTGTAGCTTCTCTCTGGTTTGTGTGGTTTCTCATGGTGGGAAAAGACACACTTTTAAAGACAGACTGAGAAAAGGTAGAATTCAATCAGAGTCAGAGCAAGGGGAAGAATATACTGAATGCTGAATTGTGGAAGAGAAAACAAACTCTGTTATTACATGAAGTTATTGCATGAATATGTGTAGATGAGCTGGGACTTCTTGGTGTTCATCACAAATTAAAATAAGAAGGAACAGAGAGGTGCAGGGAAGTGAAAAATTTCAACATTGTCAGGAGGGAACTCTGATTATCATCTCTCTGTCAAGGACTCCCAAGGATTCTAAAAATTTCAGTGGTAAATATATTTCTGGACACATTTGATAAGCATCAATGGATGTGCCTACTCAAGTAATCTCAGAAAAGGAGAAGTAATGTTGATTACAGGATGCGATGGAAGGAAACAAAAGAAAAAGAGTTGCTTCTCATATCCAGGAAGGCTGTGGCTCAGATGGAATTCAACTATGCACACAAAAGCCAGGATTTCCTTTCACCTTCTCTTGAAAAAAATGTCATTATGGGGAACTGCATGATGCAGATCTCAACTCATATGCTGAACATGCACCAGAAGGGTCTGGGCATCCTGTCTGGATATCCTCAGCATTAAGTGTTGAGAACACTGAACAAGCTTGGATTGTTTGCAAGAATCATAGAATCACAGAATTGATGTGAGTAAGTTGGAAAAGACCTCTCAGATCATCAACCAGCGCTGCCAAGGCTACCACTAAAGCGTGTCCCTCAGTGCCACGTCTGCACCTCTTTTAAATACCTCTAGGCCTGGAGAGCCCACAGCTTCTCTGGGCAGCCTGTTCCAATGCCTTCCTACCCTTTCAATGAAGCAGTTTTTCTGTTTATCCAATCTTAACCACTCCTGGCACAACTTGAAGCCGTTTGCTGTTGTCTTGTTGCTGGTTACTTGGGAGAAGAAGTCGACCCCCTCATGGCTGGAAAAGAAGGAACAAATGTCTCCATTCACAAAGCCATGTGCTCCCACTGCCTGGGAATGAGGCTATCTTGGATTGCACACCAGACTGCACTGCTCTGTGCCATCACTGGCTGACACTGCTCTGTGCTATTTGGGTGACAACTTACAAGGTGGGATCTCCAAATGCTCAGGGAAGTTGGAAGTGCAGGCGCATAAGAGAGGATTTTGTTGCTGAAACATGGACGTCTGTTGCCAGTTTTGCTGTAGCATATTTGAGACATATGCACGGTACTAACAGGTATTACACAGCACTTGTGGGAGACTCCCCTTCTGGAGTGTCAGATGGAGGCAAGGTAGGACACTCTGCAGTACTTAAAATAACCCTAAATGTCTACATGGAGGCAAATGAACCACATCCCCATTATTTCATGTGTGATAAGTCAAATTGCCTGGCCTCAGTTATGCTTCCAGCTCTGGGGATTTACCAGGCATTGTCTGTCAATTGCTTCCTTTGCCTGTTTGAGCATATCCAGGACATAGTTGGTCTGGTGTTTTTACCTGCCTTCTGCTTTTTTCGGGGTACATGATCCCAAACACCAAAGTTTGGGTAGCTTAGTATAGCCCACTTGTGTCTGATTCAGTCACTTTCCTTCAAATTTGATTTCATTTGTCTCTACTTCAGTGCTTTACTCGGTCTTGAGATGCTGCATAATATTCTGCCTCAACATTAGATACTGTCTCAGAAAGTTTGAGCTTCCCATTGATGTTTTGTAATGACTGACAGCCCTGGGTGGCCAGATTTGACAGCCAATAATAACTCTCAGGGAGAGGAATGGACACTCAGCTGTCTAAATGGTAGCCATTGAGTCCAATTTCAGGCTCAATGAAGATAAAATTCAGACACTTCTTTCAGATTTATATTTGACATGTTTTTTTTTCAATCTTAAAAAAGGGTGAACCACCCATCACAGGTGCCCATATCTCTGCAGTGACATGGAGTAAGACTGTGGCAGGATTCAAAGTCACACACCTAATTGTAGAGGTCTACACTTGAGGAACATGTCCTGACTCCTGCAATCGCTGACAGTAAAAGTCAGTTTTTTACAGGCATCCAAAGACATAAGGAAACCCTTTGAATATTAGACATACTCACATGGCCATGTTTTTTATTTAGATTTATAAAGTACACTGAAAGAGTCCTGTAGCCCAGGGGACATAAAATATCTCTCTCAGAGTCCAAAGGAAATCAAGGAGTTTGTATCATTTGTGAACTCCAGCCCAGATGCTCTATTTGGTGAGATTTTGAACAAAGAAGGCTTTTCAGGATCTGATCTCAGACTAGATCCACCTGGGATGTTTGCTTTGGTTTCCCTGAGTACTGCATTGTGTTTGCTTGGTGCTGTAGCAGAAGATAACATTCTTTTGTTATGGTACAGGTCCCAGGGAAAAGATATTTTACTTGGAGCACAAACTAATAAGTGATCTGGAATGACCCTGCTTGATCAGGGAGGTTGGAGCAGGTGACCCATTTTTTTCCAGCTGTTCTCCAACCTGACCCATTGTGTCTCTGATTCGGTGAAAACCATAAAATAAGCCTTCTTTGTTTGCAAGATCTCAGACTTATATAGAAGCAGTCTCTCCCTGTTTTTTTTCTGGGGGGGGGGGGGGGGGTTGGTTGTTTTTTCCACGCTTGGACATGAGCAGTAGCCAGTGATGGCTGTTTCTCTCTCTATGTGCGTGTGTGTGTTTGCGAGCCCGATGCCATATTTGAAGTCTTTCACCTCATGCTTGTCTGACAGCTGACCAAGTACTGAAAGTGTCTGTCACAGACAGATTTTCAGTGCAGTTCACAGCTCACATAACAGAGGGAGAGGGGAGGGGAAAGACAGTTCACAAAATGTATGAGGAAACGTGTCGGGAAGATGCAGGATCTCTGTGCAGACAGAGTGTCTTTTGTCTCTCGGGCAGAATGACTCCCTGGCTCAAAGCCCACCATGAAGCAAATAACAGAGCACATTCACTCTGCCCTAAACTTGCTACATAGCAGTATGTTTGGGAATTCAGTTATAGACAAAGGTGTGCTCTTTCACTATTAATTTTTCTGTACTCCCACTTGCCGTTCTCTCACCATTCAATAGGTTCTTTGTACTCACCAGATCTGCACATGCAGCCCAAAATTACCTTACTTGAAATACGTTGCAGTTTCACTGAAGATTTTTTCTTTATAGTAGTTTTCACTCCATTTAGAAAAGAACAAGAGTTTATTACTGCTCAGACTTATGTAAAACAGATGGTATTTTTCTTTTTTATATCAAAGGATAACATAACCATATTTAGGTATGAATGGTGAGATAATTTTTCAACAAAGTTTTCATATTTTCAAGCCTGGTGTCTGGTCTAAGACAATTGTATAGATGTCCTGTAGTGATTAGATTGAAAAAGACATCATTGCAGCAGGATTTAACCCACTTGGACAACTAAATACCAGACCTATTGCTTTTGGAAATGCTTGCACTGCTGCATTGATGGCAGAGCTCTTGGATACAGATATCTGCCTTACAAATCACTGAAGTAAAGGATCATAATTTCTGCTGAACTCTCAAAATTTTGACTTTTGAATAATTTTTTTTTCCTTCTACCTAGGTTGGGAGAGGTTTTGTTTGCTTGTTTGCAGTTTTGTTTGGTTTTGTTAAAAACAGATGAAACTCCTTTTTATAAATTTTTTTCCTGAATAATTAAAACTTTGAACAAAGTTATGAAAGAATCTGTAAACAGAGAAACAAAGAAAAATTATGGTCATATTCATCATGTCAACATTTTTTATAGTTATTTACAGGTGCAATGAAATATTTCCCCATTTTTCTAATCACTATTTGTACCATTTCCATGCCAGTTTTGCCAGCACTGATAAATGTCCTATTTTATTCTGAGGTTCTTGACAATTTCTGCACTTAAGTAGTTGTACAACCTTGTGTCATTCAACTTCAACGTAACAGTGAATTATTTTAGGAAGCAGTGGGTCTGCTCAGAAATAGTTCATAGTTACAGAAAGTTAAATCTCCGTGAGATTTGATATGTCAAGGGGAACTCTCTTGGTGTTACAGTTCTTCCAGATGACTGATTTCTTAAATACCCAGCAAAATCCCTGGAATTGCTGTTGATTCTGCATTGATTGCCACAATACCTCTGATTCTTGCAGCTGTACAGGAAAAAATGCACAAGGGAAAGGTGTTGTAAATCAAGGTGGGGCAAAGAAATGTGGAGGGAAAAAGGTCATCTCATGGTTTATGTATTGTGTGAAGCTTATGAGGAAGGAAAATGGGATCTTCATCAACATTAATATTGTGGAAAAGAGTAATTCCCTACAGTGATAAGAGGAAGGTTCAGTAACAACAGAAACGCACTGATCATGTATTGGTCATATATTGGTTTTCCTGGGGAAGCTAGAGCACCATGACAATCACAGGGATTGATATGAAGGATTTGGGTCATTCTGCCTTTTTTCTAACCCCCTCTTTCCCCTAGATATCTTGAGGAGAGATTGGTTAACTTGATTCTCTTGCAGTCTAGAGGTGTTCACAGAGGATGAGATCTCCATTTTTTTTTTTTTTTAACTTTATCTACTTGAATAACTCCCGCATTTCTTTTTCTACTTTTCTACTTTTAATTTTTCTGACTCTCTTACTGCCAGTCTGCAACAGCTTTAGTTACCCAGGATAACCTATTTGGCAGTGCCTGTTGGGGGCACACATATGGTCCCTGATGGAAATCTCAGGTTTACGTTCATGAAAATTTCCATACTCTGATAACTTTTCAAGCTGTCCCCACCTCTGTTCTATGTAAATGCCTGTCCTAAATCTTGTCATTTCCAGATCAATGGAGCAACTGCCTTAGTGAAAATCTTCTTCTGCCAGTTGTTATAGTGTGCAGCTGACTTAAAACAGAGAAGTTGATTTTCTGGGGACTGCTCAAATCATAATGTTAGATATTCCTTGCTGAGTAAGTTCACATTCACTATGACTGTAGGCAATTAATATGAGTTTCCCAAATGACAGCCATTTTGTCTTGGTAGTTTCTTTTTTTGTTCTTGTTTTTCTGATTGTTTTTGTCTCAGGAACAATTTCACATGGGCAGACTAAGACAGGTTGCTATTGTGAATCTGCTGCAATGCTTCCAGGTATTCATAACATTGTTTGCATTGCTAAGTGCTGGGAGGGGAAAGTATCAAAGCTAAGGGATTACGCTCTGCTGAAGCTGATGAAACAGTTCCTCCAGTTTGAAGAGTTATGACAAATTAAAACCTCTTACACACAAACTTGAGTTATCCAGGTTGTCTGTTAATGAAACAGATGTCAGTTTGCTTAAATGCCAGGCTTCCTTTTTGTTTACCTGTTCTTCAAGTCCTTGAATTTCTGCCTGAGCAAAAGTTAGGAGTGTGCTCCTGTGCAACATTTGTCTATCTGTTACAAAAAATCCTTAATTTGACTCCTCCAGAATTAAAAAGAGGAAATTATATATATTTATTTAAAAAAAATTGCAGAAATTGGATTACATTTATTTGTCCTGGTTTTCCTCTGATTCATAATTTCTCCATTGAAATGCAAGTATACAGTAGTTCAGCAGAGAATAGAACTGAACTAACCCAACAATCTTCTCACATTAAATGTCTAATTTAACAGGTTGTGTAGGCTCCCCAGAGAGATGGACAACTGCAAGAGGACTCTACATCGCTTCTTTGCAGGTGTCTGAAAAGTAGGATAAAACATTTTCTGCAGTAGCTTCTTTTTATGCAGGGAAAATGAAAAGGCTACACTGGATCATCTCCTTAAAGTTTAGAAATCTGCAGTTAGGAAAGATACTTTGAGTTTTATTTAGGTGTTCAGAAACCTGGAAAACAAGACATTGCAGATTCTCTGAGAATTCAATGGTGATTAAAAGCTGGAAGAACCTTCATAATAGTAGCATTTTTTTTTGAGTTTTATCAAGTGGTGTTAAGGCAAATAACATTGAGAAAAAAAAGGAAAATATTATGAGGGTCTAGCTATTTCTGTAAGGAATTAGATTGATAAGGAGATTTGAAGGGGACATATTTCTAGTTAATAGGCAGCAAGACTTAGTAGAAAAGAAAGGCCAACTAGTAGATTATAATATGGCTATAGTGTAATTATAGAGTAAACCAGACATAGTTTTTATAGATTTGGAAATAAGTTTTTGATACAGTTAATTTGCATTGTACCACAAGAACTAATCTCTTGTATGTCAATTGCATTTCATTCTTAAATGAAGTGTTTTTCTATCAGTGATTAATTTACAAGAACCAGTCCAGTGTTTTCAGACGTATGTGTGGTTTTGCTTCACCAAGTTCTGTTCTAACAGCATAACTGGCAAGATATATGCACCTACCTCACTGAAATTGGGTCATTTGACACACTTTTGTAACAGTTTGACACTACTTTTGAACTAGACGTGTAAGTCCATAGGAGCCATCACATTTGGGCAGTGGGAAGCCACCGCACACCCAGACATATAATTTATCACTTATCCCTTTTATTCCTTAAAGAGATATAAACTCACATATCTTCTGGATTTAAAAGGCTATACAGTACATCCAATCACTGTTATGTCAGGTAGTTCTTTATGCACTGAATATGATCACATCTGGTAATACAAACACTTGTTATTTAAAGCAAACAGGAAGACAAATCCCCTTCCCTGGACCTGTAACAGATTCACCAGCTCAACTCTGCTAAAACCACATCAATTAGCCACAAAAATTCCTATCAACTCTTCGTTTATTACTTAGTGCATTGTTGCAAATGTGAGGACAGTTTCTGCAGCAGCTTCTTTTGGGGCAAGGTGTGTAAACATAGTTCATTAATTACCCTTTGAAATTTCAAAGTAATGTAAAATGGAACAAAATCTTTTCTTCATATCTGTTCCAAAGAAGACAAGGAATCTTTTTCTCTGGTACTGCAGCTGTAACCCAAAGAGAGATGCTAGTATGTAGTACTTATCTAATTTTCAGACAGCTGAATTCTAACTTCCATAAAGTGTTGGGACTGGAAGAGAAACGCTGGTCTCGCTCATTTCCATGCCTTATCAATTGTAGGGAGAGCTTAACTACAGCATAATTCACCAAGTTCTGAAACCAAGTGTAGCTACTAATAGTCCTTAGCAGCACACAGCTGTTGCAAAGTCAGAAAGGTTTGACACAGCAAAATTTTTCTTCCAATGCAGGATAATTTTTGTAGTTCAAACAATACCTGTGATTAATTTCTCACTCCTATCCTGGATGATGTTGGTCCATTAAACAGGAAGGTTTGAGTTTCACAGAGCCAGTCCTGGACTGAAGATGATCATGAGGTGTGTCCACTTGCAACTAAGGTTTTTTAACCATATGAAAAATACAAATTATACGTGTTATGACAGTTTTTTCTTTTTAGTCGAGGAACATTTCTGAAACCATTGCGACCTCTCCAGAATCAAGGAGCATAGCATACAAGTGAGACAGAGTAAGTGTTTCAAAATACCATTTTGGACACATCTCAATATTGGTCTTGCATGCCTATATGTGCCTTATACACTTTGACTCTGCTCCAGCACAGCAAGTAATTCAGAATTCTTGTATTTTGAAAATAATGCTATACTTCTGCTCTTCTTTTCCCTACATGCAACAGAATGTCAAGCATCTGAGACAGGTTAGGGAGTACTTGAGGAAAACAAACAAACAAACAAACAAACAAACAAACATATTTGTACTGTCTCGCATATTTAAAACTACAAAATAAAGTGCACTACTCTGCCTAATGTTTAACATTCTTCGCAGCAGCATAATTTCATACATCAAGAAAATAAAGGATAACAAATACTAATAATTCAAACAATAAAAGAAACCACTGAAAGGATTTTGATTCATTTAGTGGCTTTACCTAAAGTTGAATATAGAAGATAATAGTTTGGATACCTTCTGAGAACTGAGGCTAAATCCCTAGAACCTGTTGAATTTCTTAGCCCAGATATGTGGACAGACAGTTCTTGTCTGCAGAACAAGTGCTTACAGTTTCTTATATTCCTCATGGAAGCTGCATTTCTCAGGATCTATAAAACTGGCCACATAATCAGGTTTCTCACTAAGGAATTAGATCCTCAAACACAGATATCTAATCTTTGAAAAGAAACATGTTCTCAGTCACTTAGTGTACCAAATGTCTCATGAGATATAATGATAAACTTTTACCTTTAGCTAGCTGATTGAATTTTCAGTTAATATATACTGACCTAAAGCCACATTCCTCGGTTCCTTGTCAAACTGGTTGTTGTTTTCAATTCAGTACTATTTGGGGAACTGCTTATTGAATAAAGAAAACTTCCAGAGAAGCACAAATTTCCAGCATTATTGGCTAATTAAGGCTTTGTCTACGCTGGCAGCTGGGGACTTTAGGCAATCTCATGCCCATATGCACTAACCATTTTACATTGTAAATCTCTTGGCTGGGTCTTAAGTGACAGTCTTGCCTGATGCTGCAAAAAATGTTGGCACGAGGCTGATCTGACCCCTTCGTACCATGTGCTTTGAAATTATCTGGGCATGCAATCTGTAAGCACTATAAATCGATCTGCTGCAGTCCCACAAGTCCTTGTTTCTGACTTCTTGCAGTTCTTGCATATCCTTTCTTTTCTTTTTGTCACCCATAAGCACAGACAATCTCAGAAAAAAACATGAAGTTCACAATTAGCTGCTAAAACAGTTCATTTTCACATGTTATAAAGGAAACTGATTCACCTAAACATTTAGTCAAGTAATATGAAGCAGTAGATCCATGATTTATAATCCTTGGGAATGTGGGGGAAGCAGTCAGGTTCACTGTGGATAATTCAAAATTGGCCATAAATATCAGATAAGATTTCCCTTGTGCATCATGAGGACAGTGCTTCAAGGCAGCTCATGGCAGAGCCAAAACATTTAACAGGATAAAATAAAATTTACCTTAGAAACTTGTTTTCTGCACAGATTTTTCCAAGGCTTTTTGCAAGGATCTTGCTTTTGTTACATGAGCACCTAAGAGCAAATTGAGACTTGTGTGCATGTGCAATACATATTGAAGAAAATATTTTCAGGCTAGTAGTCTTGAAAACTCAAGGAATACTGGAATTCCTCAGACCACTCAGAAAGCAGACTGGTTTTATTGAGTCCAAAACAAGGCAGGGTTTTTGTCTTTTTTTTTTTTTTTTTTTTTTTCCATTCTTGACATTTTGTTCAGTGGCCAACAGTAGTTTCAGTCCTGAATTTCTGCAGTTCCTCTCCTTTTGTTTTTTTCTACAGATTTTCTGCATTTCTCATCATCATCACTACTATTCTTCTGATGAAAAGGATAAATAATTATTTATATCATCTGCCTTCTTGACCTCTTTCAGCTCCACAGCATCATGCATACATATGTAGTATAGCCAGTCTAAATCCTGCTTAAATTGGAGTTATACCTTAGACTTCTTTCCTAGGCAGAAATAGAGGTACTCACACTGGAGGAGTAGATACTTACACTAAGAGAACAGCATCCTTTCAGGAGGGACTGCATTTCCAGCTGGAAAAGGGAAGCAGGTGGGATAATCAGACTGGATCTTCTCTGCAGAGGCTTCAATGTGAGCAGCCTTAAAGTTTGCTGGTTAGAAGGGGAAGATTACTGAGCAGAAGAAAATGTCTGCTGGAAAATACTGGCAGAGATATTTCCAGGCAGCCTGGCAGCTGTGAGCCTGGGAACTAAACTTTCATACTACCAACATCCCTGCCAACTGCATCTGGCCTCCTTAAAGTACAGCTGGGGTTCCCAGTAGCCAGAGACATCCTGAAACACCATTGATAAGCACAAGAAATTGTAACAGCCATTTATCAGCTGAAAAAGTGGAAACACTCTGTGGAAATAGACATGGTCTGAAAGAACCAAACTTCTCATAATCTATTGGCTGGTTGAGGCGAAAAATTGAAATTAAAAACATCCATTGTCTCCTTGAAGTGGTGATATCCTGTGCCTTCTATGTCTCTGTGATCTAGAAAGGACTTAAATTTATCTAAATTGGAGCCTCTGTTTCTGAGAACTTTCCCTTTCCCTTTCCCTTTCCCTTTCCCTTTCCCTTTCCCTTTCCTCCCCTTCCCCCTTCCCTCTTCTCCCTTCCCTCTTCCCCCTTTCCCCATCCCCCTTCCCCCCTTTCTGTGAGAGCCTGGATTCTCAACAGGGACATGTCATGAATTCCAGACTCCATGGCACTCAGTCCATTGCCATATTGATCCCTCTCTGCTTCCCCATTTGAGATCAATTTTAGGAATTGTTTTGTAATTCAGCAGGTGTTATAATATTAGAAATATTATACATGAATACAAGGAAAAGGAGCAGCCATGTAGTTTGGTGGTCTGGAATAGAACAGTAAGGGTTGGAAAGAACCTCTAGAGGTCATTTTGTCCACCCTCCCTGCTCAAGCAGAACTATCCAAAGCCAGTTTCCCAGATGGCTTTTGAATATCAGCAGGCCATGGTTCCTGGTGCCAGCCTGGGAGAGATATTTGCCAGCAATACCTGAAATTTTCCATGTCTTCTACAAGTGTTTCTCGTGGCCACATCTTGGGTCTCCTCAAAAAACTTCTAAGAAGTCTTAGCTGTCTGAGGGGTACCTCAAATTTAAATTTTATACCTGTGTGAGGTAGAAGAGCTCCTCAACTGAGTAGATGAACACAGGTGATAGACTCATCACTGAAAAGGAAAAAAAAAATTGAATTCCCTGAAGTGTTGCAGTTTAAACACCTGGAGAGCTTCCATAAACCCTCTGAAAAAAGGCCTATAATTAATGCATCAAAGAATGTGATTTTATTGAATGACTAATTAAAAAAAATATATGCAAATGCAGGAAGGCATTACCTATATCTTGGCAATAATTTTTGACTGTGGATGTTCATTCTGAAATGCTCCAGTCAAATCTTACAGTTGGCTTTTTGGGCAGCCAGAAGAGTGGTGGAAATCTCCTGTTCTTCCTTCAGGATGAACAGAGAGGTGAAGGGAAGATGACAATGTTCAGACCTCAACCATATCAAATGAATCTTCAGATATTTCATATTTTCTTTTTTTTTTATATAGTCTGGTCTCTGATGTAAATTAATATCAAGATCTACAATTGATAGATATGGCTTTTCCAACACAGTGTACGATAACATGTAGTTTACCCCATAACCAGGGCAAACATTTCCTATTGCTTAATGCTCCATTCCTAGAGATGATACCAGACATGGGTATTTATAAGCCATAAAATCTCTGACAATAATCCAGAAAACGACTGACTACTCACAATATTAAAATATTACTCAAGTGATATTGGCTACTGAAACCATTAATTTCCTTTAGTTGGCACTGAATGCACCAAATGATGATAATACAATATGTGACCTCTCCAAAGCTTATAAATATTATAGATGCTTTTGCAGAAGTTTCAACACTATGTCAAAATATTTACTTACTTATTGTGGAATTGGGTTTATAATGAGCTAAAGGATCCTGCCTCATTCATCCAAAATAATTGAAGAGATAATTGAGTGAAAGCAATTTCTCCCAGCCACCTGCATGAGGAGCATTTGTTGAAATTGCCTTTTATCTGTAACCAATTATCATGTTGACAGTATCATATTGAACTTCATTAACCAACAGCTCCTGGATCCTGCAAAACTGAATGTGCTTACTTATAACCCCAGTCTACTACGCTTATTATCAAAGATATCCTAGCTATAAAAAATAGATTTATCAATTGCAGCTTTAATGCTGAATGAAGCAATAACATAGCTAGATTTTTGTAGTTTGTGTTTGGCATGGAGTTTGTGTGGTTGGGCAGGGGAATACTATATTGACAACTGAAGGGTGTTTCTGTCACCTTTGTAACATCTCTCAAAACAGAGTGATATTACTAGTTGGCAACTTTGACTTGCAGCTCTTTTACTGCTAAACAACAATTTTGGGAGCAGAGGAACTGAAGCAGCGGATGGGATTTAGCTGGCAGATGAAGACACCTATATGTAAGTGGCTATGTCATTTTAGAATAGAATAATAGAATAGTTTGGGTTGGAAGAAACCTTTAAAGGTCATCTAGACCATCACTTGTGCTATGGGCAGGGACACCTTCCACTGTCCCAGGTTGCTCCAAGCCCTGTCCAACCTGTTCCTTGGACAGTTCCAAAGCTACTCTGGGCAGCTTCTGTCAACCTTACCCATTCTCCAGTTCTGTGATTTATTTGTGTAAATGCTGTAGACTTCATCAAAAATGTTGAAATCATCACAAATAAATGGTGTGGGATAAAACCACTTGAAGTGAAGCAGGAAACAGCAACAGAACGCATAACTGAAGTATTATTATGGCATTTCTATAAATACAGATGCCCTGCATCATAGTTGCTTGATTTCTCTTAGAAGTGAGTGGGAAAAAGGTGGCATGACCTGATTCCTACTGGAGATTTTAGTATTTTCTGAATAATAAGATGAACTGAAATCTAGAAATACCAATTTCCTCTTTTGACCACAATAGGAAGACTAGTAGGCTTCCAAATGTATTTTCAGTTTGTTGTTTTCCAGGAACTGCACCTTCAGGGCTTACATCAATGGGCTACTGTGCATGCAGTACTACTTGAAGAGTAATATCCAAGTACAGAACAATTATTCTCCTGTGCTTCCCTCTGAATCATGTAGTGAAAGGACAGAAGCTTAAAGAACTAGCTGTTATTTTTATCTAGAAGAGAAATTTCATTGAACATCAGCCTATTATCTATAAATTAAATAAAGTCACCAGTGTGTCTGTGTGTGTATGCATATATACATATATATGTATGTATATATGTGTGTATATATACTCCAGTATATTTACAAACATGGAGTTTATGGTTTCTTCTTTACTGACGATTTAAAGGGGAGTTTTTTTCCTTTTCATCTCAAACTTTTTAGTTCAAACATTACTTTTCTTATAAAACATAGCCACAAAAGTTTACAATCCTCCGTTCCCACAAAAAAATCCAAAAACCCCTCAAACCACATTTTCAAGATAATTTTTGGTTGGGACCTTCTTTCCTTCCAGATTCACCATCATTATTCATTGCCTTAATGTGGAGAATAGTTCCTTCCCAAACCTGCTTTTTTGTTTTGGAATTTGGCTGCAATCACTGCACTGACACACATAGCAAAAGGCCATTCACCCTCATGGCAAGAAACTTCCCTGATGTGGGAAAATTCTGGATGAACAAGCACCATGAATCAGACTCTTGGGGTTTTTTTTTTTTTTTTTTTTTTTTTTAAATTCTGCTACTAGGAAGAAAGAAAAAAACATTAAAACCATGACTAAATTGATATATTCTAGAACTACCAGTGCCACTCCTTATAAAAACCCCCAAGGAAACAGGATTTAAAAGGAGATACCATCATCTGTGTCAGCAACATGGTGCTGCTACAACATAGGTACAAATATGAGGTAGGAGCAGTGACTAAATCACTGAGGTGGAAAAGGGACATCAGATATCCTGATTGATGTCCTGCTCATTTGGATGACTGTTCTCTGGAGGTATTGACACAACAAAAAAATTCTGGAGTCATATAATCCAATCTCCTACTCATTGCGGAATTGAGTAGGAATCTTCTCAATGAGAAAAATTAGTCTGTGATCCAACTGATGGAGTTCTTGACTCTAAAAAGGCTTTTAAAAAAACCTTAAAAATGAGATATTTCTGTTTAAAAAGTGATATATTCAGTAAGATATTTTTACCCTTTTCCTGTTTCTATGTACACAGAAATATATTCCACATATTTGATAACTGAAGATCCTCGAGATATTATGGCGTTACTATATGTAGGAAATGAAATATGGTTGAAATCAAGGTTTGATAACCAGAATAGTAATTTAGGGGCTGAACTAGACGACTTTTAAAGGTTTCTTTCCTACCCAAACCAGCCTATTATTCTATGTTCAAAGCTAACAGCTTTTACTACCTGCATAAGTGTGTTCAAACCTTCAAGGAAATAATAAAAATGCCAAAACTCTTGTTGTCCTGGAAATTGAATTTAGCTCACCTCAGTTTCGAGTATGCTTTCAACTTTGACCATTCAATGACTTTGAGACTGGAAAACATAAACTGGATCTATTTTTAAGTATCAACTTGGTTTCTAAAAAGTCAGTGCAAGGAAAATGGAGTCTCTCCTTGCTTGATCACATAAGAAAACTGTTTGGATAAACCTCTCCAGCTGGAGACTTTTATGATTTTTTTTATATTAGGAATTTCTCCACTGAAAGAGTGGTTAAGGATTGGAACAGGCTGCCCAGGAAGTGGTGGAGTCACCATTCCTGGAAGTGTTCAGAAATTGAGCAGATGTGATATGGTTCATAGTGATACGTAGTAAAAGACTTCATGAACTTGGAGTTTTTTTCCAGCCTTAATGACTCTGTGATTCTCTTCTATAATTAGAACTAAGAGGTGTTTTAAGGGATTGGTCCATTATAATGTCCTGGTCCACAGATAACAAAATCTCATTTGCCAATCTCTTCTGTTTTAAACAAAGCCAGTTGTTGGCACACACTGTTTAACTGAAAAAAGATTTTTTACATACATAAATTAGAACTTACAGAGAATCAGTGCTTTTATTTTAAAAATTCCATTTTCCAACTCCTGTAGTTAACCATAAAGTAATTTCAGAGCTATAGATGCCTCTGTTTTGTAACAAAATTCCCCAGAGGCTGGTACACCATACATTTTTACAAACAAGCAGACTAATGTCCATTTCCTAGAATCTCAGAAGAGTTAATGTTGGAATTCCTGACTAGGTTCAGGTTTGCCTCACAAACATGCCATTCCCTTGCCCTGTCATTTAAGGAAGCAGACCTCGTCATCATCCTCTGAACATGCTTTATGTGTAACACAGAAACTGTACTCCACAGGGAATCCTCGGCGCTATTTTAATGAAATAAAGTGTAATTAATGTAATAAATATCGGCAACAGAAGCTCCTGGATGCAGCTGGCAATGTTCCACTTCCCCATGGCATTTCAGTGACTAAAATACATTGAAAAAAAAAAACATGTAGGGAAAGGGTTGTGTTTCTCTTCCTCCTAAATGTTTGCTATTTTCAACTCCAGCACTGCTTTTGTTTGACTTCTGCTTTTGACTCCTGATTTCATTTTCATCCTGATGTCCCTGTAGAAACTTGTCCCTTTGTTGCTTGCCCAGTGCCCAACTCAAGTGAAAGAGACTCAGTATTGCAGTGAAGATGAATAAATTAACATCAGCAAGGTGCTCAGGAGAGTGGGTGGATGTTAGGAAAAAGGGAAATATGGATCGTTGACCAGGGCTTTCAATTTAATTGCAAAATTGGGTTAATCTGTAACAACCTTCTCCTTTCTGGAAGAGATGCTTTATTTTAATGTCATTTTACTTCCATATAGCCATACTATACCCTATGCCTATATCACTCTATACAACAACAAACTGCTGTGTATACATAAATATATGTATCTATATAGATGAAGAAAGAGAACAACAGAGAGGGAGTGTTTGACAACCACTAGAATTAACTCAAATATTTCTTCAGCACAATGAAGTCTGGATGAATGGTTCTTTGTGTTTAATCCTTCTAGAACACCTGAACCTCTAAAAAAGAAAAAGTAAGAAATACATTTTATCATAATAAAAATAGAATATTAGCAGTTCAATCATGATTAAATTTAAGATAAATAGTCAATGAAAATCCTCATATGCTATGACTTTGGTGATATTTCTTTCTCTCTCCCATTTTTCTCTCATTTTAATATATCTATAGCTATATCTATAGCTAAATTTCAACTGATATATTTTTGAGCATATTTTTAGGCCTATATTCCTGGTATAGAGGTTGAGAATTGAACCCCTGGAGAGTCACTTAAAGCAGGATCTATTTTCTCCACTTTAGTCATGGACTGTAAAGCTCTTCTAAGTTCTTCATTTAGACCCTTTTTACAGTCAGGGAGAGAGAGCTTCTAGTTGCAATTAATCTCCTCCTAACTGGATGGTTAATAAAGTTTATGTACATCAATTTAAATTTTTTCTCAGTTTTAGTTCAGACAGTGCTCAGAAAAGAGCCCCTGTAGACTGGCTGCAGTATCACTGTGAAAGAAATATTTTCTGGAGCACATCTGATTTTGCTTCTTGTGTTTCTCTGTCCAGCTGCAGAAAAATTATCTGGAAGACTGAAAACAAAGGGAATGAGAAAACTAATTTTACCAACCGTATTTTCTGCCAAACTGAGACCAGTCCCTTTTTCAATGAACCCACATGGATTGATCTGAGTTTTATCATAAAGAGGAAAGTCAAACAGGTGCAGAAACCATCATAATTTAATTCTTTTATTACTCAGTGCTTAATTAGAAAGGTAAGACAAGTCTTGGAGCAGTATCAGTCTCTACCACAAAGGCTGTGCAATGCACCCTGCTGTGCACGCACACATACAAATACAGATGTTCAAGAGCACTTGTACTCACTTGAAACCCCGTGTTTGCAACTGTTAGTGATTTCTCTAAGGCTGTTGTGGCATCTTAAATCTTTTTCCTATGCCTTGTACGCAGCTGATTTGACATGTCTTAGGCAAAAGACATTGGATTTTGTGGCTGTGACAGAAGTGTGAAGGTTTTTATGGAGATCGATGTGATGATGGGTGATCAGTGGGGTTCTGAATGAAGATGTGGGTTTGCAGGTAGTTTCAAGGATGTGAAGGGGGGCTTAGGGGTGAGACCAAGAAGTTATGATGAAGACTTGAAGAGCAGTGAATGACTTCAAGAAGTAATTTCATAGACAAAACTGCTTTTCCCCTTTCCTTTCCTTTCCTTAACTTCCCCTTGAGAACTGATCACACTGAGTAGTTGCAGTGGGACCACAGAACACTCAGGAGACTGGCAGTCTCTCTGGCTTTAAAAAGAACCTTTTATCTCTAACATTCTTTTATAAGAATGTAGAATCATAGTATGATTTAGACTGGAAGGGACCTTAAAGATCATCAAATGACAACCCCCAGCCATGTGCGCGGACACCTTCCACTATCCCAGGTTGCTCCAAGCCCCATCCAGTCTGACCTTGAACATTCTCAGGACTGGGGCAACCCCAGCTTCTGTAGACAACATGTGCCAGGGCCTCAAGACCTTCCTTTTTCAAAATGTCTTTTTCATATTTCATCTAATGCTTTCCTCTTTCAGTTTAAAACAATTACTCCTTGCCCACTTCTCCTTTTCCTATCACTAAAGACCCTCATGAAAAGACTCTCTCTGCCTTCCTCATAGGAAAAGGACCTCTGGACCCACTCCAACAGGTCCATGTCTTGCCTGTATCAGGGAACCCAGATCTGGGTGCAGTACTCCAGGTGTGGCTCTCACAAGAGTAGAGAAAAGTGGAAACAGTCCCTCCCTTGACCCTCTGGCCACACTTCTTGTGGTGTAGCCCAGAAGGCAATTGGCCAGGATTGACACCCTGGGACTCCTGAGCTTCCATCACTCCAGGGAAGACTGGGAAATGATCTGCCTGGTCCTGTCTTAAGACAATGGAATGGGTAGAAGGGCTGTAGTCAAAGCCTGGAACAGCCCCGGGAAACTGGACTCAGGGCAGAAGGCATGGCAAAGACAATGGCACTGCTGAGAGGGACATAGAAATATCTCTAGACACTTGTTCTACTGTAAGGCATCAGAAAGAGAAAGACACGTCTCAGAGTTCAAATTATGTTTTGGGTTTTTTTTCTCCATGATTTCTACCTCCAAAGAGTTTAGGAGGCTGAAAACCTGCTTGGACCTGATGAACTCGAAACTCTACTGCAGTTTGTCTGTTATTCATTGGCATTTGGTAAATTGCATAATAAGAGAATAACCCCAAAAAGTTTCATTGCATTCAGGGCCACAGCCTGGAAATGACAGCAAACATATTTCAGGCTCCTGGTGCAATAGGTGAACTCAGCCCCATCACTGTCCTCTGAGGTGAATCTTGACAAAAATAACCTTTTTGATTAAAGGGGAAAGATGGTTGTATGAAGTTTTTCCTGTTATGCCTTTAGCTTAAATACAGAGAAAACTTACACTGAATAACAGGAGACAAGGGAGACCTTCTACAGAAGATTAGTCTTGTAACTCAGAGAAAGTTAATGTTAAAAACAAACAAAAAAATCCCCAAACAAAAATCAGCATCTGGAACTATTTCATGTCTGACTCTTAAACGGAGGAGGCCAAACTCCAAGGCCCAGTACGTCACATACCAAAGCATTCCTGTTTCCAGCTCCACATCATGGGATCAGAATATGGATATGTAGCCAGACTCCTGGACTATTCGGCAGTGGTAGTTTCAGCAGCTTCCACTGGTTCATTTGCTTTCACAAGAGGCAGATTAACCAGCAGCACTTACCCAACACAAGTCCATGGCAGATTAGATGATGTCTTCATCCAGAACTGCTCAGGAGCCACAGAATGATGGGTCAGACAGCTGATGGGTTTCTCTTAGAAAGGTCTCAGAAGATTTGTTGCAATACCCATATTTCAAATTCCATCTTCTCAGTCATGTCTTCTAACCTCAGTTCACCTCATCTGCTTCCATAGCCACTGGAAACCAGGACACAGATATTTAACGCTGAAAACTTGGTGTAGAAAGTTTGGAAGCAGAATTGAACTGTACAGCTTAAACTGATGCCTTAGGTTTTGGCTGTTATATTTTTTAGACTCTGTACTGTTTCAGTGAGTAGTTTTAGGCTTTGTATTAAGCACTACTAAGCTCTCTTCACAGAGTAGATAGACAAAACAATTCCTTCTCTAATTTGATATCAAGGACAACTTTCAGGCCCAAGAAAGAAAACAACGGTGAAGTGAGAAGAAAAAACAAGGAGGATGGAGCTTCATAACCTGAAGCTATGGTTGGGCAATTGATTCTAATATGCTAATGGACCAGAACTTATAAAAATGTGAGACCTTGTGATCCAGGTGTCCATTTTGTGACCACTTTGGGGTTCATCTTGGGTGTGGTCCGGCTGGACTCTTGTGCTGTCCAGGTGTACCCATTGAAACTTTTTTTATAAATACCTACTTTATCCTTTTGCTCTGTCTGGTCTTTGTTCCAAGTCAGCCTCCAGAAGGCATCAAAATAACAGACACACACAAAGGGAAAGGATCCAGAGTGGAATCACAAAATCATGGAATGGATAAAGTTGGAAGAGACCACTGGTGGGTTTATCTGATCCAACCTCCCTGCTCAAGCACGGTCATCCCAGAGCACAATGCCCTATTCATTATTGTCCACTTCACAGTGATGGGCTCCATTTCTTGTTTAAATCACATTTTGATCCAAATTCTGCCAAAGGCATCAATGAAGATTTCTGTCTCCAAGGCCAAGGCCTCTGACACAGACACCTAGTTGAAGGTCTTGTAATTACATGAGGCTTTTAAATTCTCGTAAGTCACTTTTAGGACAACAAAATTAATGTGCAAGAAAGCTCTGAGATTAACTCATTCTTAGTTATCCATTACTCAAGGAATGCTGGGCTAAGTGCAGTGGTGTGGAATAAGAAAATCTGTATTCAAAGCCTACACATGCGTTGTTTTATGCCACACCATTGTGCTTAATCCTCTGTTCAGTAAATCACACTGCAAAAATAAATTGGCATAAAATAAAATATATTCTGAAAAGAAGTAGGAAGTTCCTCCTGACTGACAGCGGCTTGCAATG
Organism: Certhia americana; assembly: GCA_018697195.1. Taxonomy (NCBI): domain Eukaryota; kingdom Metazoa; phylum Chordata; class Aves; order Passeriformes; family Certhiidae; genus Certhia; species Certhia americana. The sequence continues at coordinate 3,060,343 of CM031859.1, read as the reverse complement.
CCAGGGCTTGTTCTATATTCATACTTACAAAATGCAGATTATATTTCTCTCATGCTGGCAAGCCAATAACTAAGCTTCACTGCTTTTGGCATTCACTAGATTTTTGTCATACCTCCCTAATATGCCTTAAGGGTACTTGTTGATACCAAGAATTGAAACAAAGCTTATGCTTTTGGTTGCCAAGTCACTTCAGCCAGATGGAAACATAAATCTGGAGCCAGAAAATATTATTGCTGTTATTTGAATTTGGAATGTAAATGGTGGCTTTGTCTTTACCATGTAAATGTTTCTTCTGTTGAAGAAAAGTCTAACGTGAGAAAATATCTATCTCTTTCAGGCTTCCTTTGTTGCTGTCCTAGCAAGTTGGCTTGAATGTGTTGTGAGGTTTATAACCCACTTATAAAATAAATAAATAATAAATGAAGGTTCCGTGTGCCTTTATGGAATTTATTTTCTCTTCGGCTGAGGAAGGAATAACAATGAATAAAGGGTGCATGACAAAGCCAGACAAATCATAGCAGAGCACTGTACATGTAGTTAACACAGAAGGATGAACATCCTTAACAGTTCCTCTTGATGCCTTTAAATCAGGTTGTCTTTATGGAATATCTATTCTCATGCAACTTCAGGGGGGTTTAGTATAATACAATGGTATATTGATATTGAGATATTACTGCTGCATTTCACAAAAGATGTCAGAAATTGTAACCATCCCTTTATAAATCTAAAAAATTCCAAAGTCAACAGTAAAGGTCTTAATTTATTTGTATTGTGCTCATGATATCTGTAAAATAGCAATTTTCTGATTGTTTGTGACATTCTTTTATAAGCGTTCTTTTTCTCCATAGTTTGTGTGGGAAGGTTTTATGAAAGGAGATAAGTGACTTGAAATAGAAGGCAATGTTTCACTACAACAACTGAACTTCTTCAATAAAAGGAGTTGTTTCCTCTATTTGAAATAAAAAAGATACTGGCTTACTGTTCGGAACATCAAGAGGGTTTTTTTTGTATTTACTCCTGAGACAGGAAATGAAAATTATCTTCAAAATTTAGTAACTTAATTAGCCAATGTGTACCATCCTGGAATCACTGGATCTCAAAATCACAGAAACTGAGAATGGTTTGGGATGGAAGGGACATTAAGCACCATCTATTTCCAAATCCCCTGTGGTCCAGGGACACCTTTCACCAGACTACGATGCTCCAAGCCCCATCCAACCTGGCCTTGAACAATTCCAGGAATGGGGCAGACACAACTTCTAGTGCAATGCAGTGTGTTTTTTAACAGAATCTACCTGGGTTTACAGAGATAATCTGATGCTAGACAGTGTCAGCTGAGAAGGCTGAAGCCTTTAAGCAGCTGTTCTTACATCACTGTGCAGCCCCATCCTGTTACACAGAAGCTCCTTATTCTCTCCAGGAGACATTAAATCAGATTAAGCTGCAAATTCAGCCATTCCGACTACAGTATCTACTTCCCCTGTTTTACAATAAGCAGCAGTGAAATAACCAGGTTTATTAAACTTTCCCCAGGGACAAATCCAGACTTTTTTTCTGCAGAGGGACACCTCTCAAGAAAGGTGCCACATTTTCTTCAGATGTGGAACTGCCCATGGAAATAAAAACTGATGGGTCCACACTGTAGGAAACACCAGCCTCCTGACCTAAACTTTGCAATTGTTTCTTGTCTTCAGCCCAGTGAGACAGAAGAGAAGCAGCATCAGTCAGGCCCAGGACATAAGAGAAGAGAGAGTTGAGGAGAAATCAGTGATGCTTTTACGTATTCCTTGCCAACTATGGAATAAACAGCAGGAGCACTGGAGACTTTTCCCCAGGGATGGCTGTGCTGCTTGGGTCATGTGGGGCCGGTGGTTCTGTGGCACGCTGGGTCCCCAGAGCCGGCAGAATTCAGGGTCTAGCCCTCTCACCAGGCTGTCCAAGCCCCTGCATCCCACCGGTTGCTGTCCGAGCGGGGAGCCAGATGGTCTGGGAGCCTGGAAAAACACGAGGACCGGCGCTTCCAGGGCAATCTGCATACATGCAGCCTTTCCAGGGCTGATCCTGATCCCAGCCTTCCAGCCTGAGCAGCCCCGGTGGAGCCCAGCCAGTGCCACGGCCAAAAGGCGCTGCTGTGCCCCACCAGATTGTCCCTCGCTGTCAGCAGCTGACAGGGTACCCGGGGAGCGCCTTTGGATCACACGTGTACCAATATTGCTAGAAGAAGCCAGCAAAGCCCCCCGGTTTTTTGTGTGTGGGTTTTTTTGTTTGTTTGTTTGTTTGTTTGTTTTTTTTGTTTTTTTTTTTTTTTTTTTTTCCTTGGCTTTTTTTTTGTTTTTTTTTTTTTTTTTTTTGGTTTGTTTGGTTTTTTTTTCCCTGGTTGTCTGTCCTCATGCGGGGTAAGTTTTCTGTTCTGTAAAAAATCCCTGTTCCCCAAAGCTCTGGAGTTCCTGTGTGATGATATAACCCGAGTCTGCGGGCACTGCGGGTTTTAGCAGCGGTTAAAAGCACCATCTAGTGGCGTCGGGGGAGCTTACGGGAAAGGGAACAGTTCTGGTTTGATTGGAAACAGAAAATCCTCAGAGTTTGAAAAGACCTCTAAGATCATCGAGTGTCACATCTACGTGTCTGTTAAACACTTCCAGAAATGGTGACTCCAACACTTCCCTTGGCAGCCAGTTCCAATGCTTAACCACCCTTTCAATGAAGAAATTGTTTCCAATATCCAGTCTAAATATCCCTGGCATAATCTGAGGCCATTCACTTTAGTTCTCTCTCCTGCTGCTTAGGAGCAGAGCCTGACCCTACCTGGCTGTTCCCTCCTGTCAGGGAGTTGTGCAGAGCCACAAGGTCCCCCCTGAGCTTCCTTTTCTCCAATCTGAGCCCCTTTCCCAGCTCTCTCAGCTGCTTCTCATCAGACCTGTCCTTCAAACCCTTCCCTAGCTCCATTCCCTTCCCTGGACATGCTCCAGTCCCTCAATGTCCCTCCTGAACTGAGGGGCCCAGCACTGAAGCCAGGATTTGAGCTGTGACCTCATCAGCACCCAGCCCAGGGGGACAACCTCTTCCCTGGTTCTGCTGGCCACAACATAACTGGTACAGTCCAGGTGCCTTTGGCCTTTTGGCCACCTGGGCACACCTGGGTCATATTCAACCACTGTCACCAGGACTCCCAGATACTTTTCCAGCTTTTGAGCCTCTCTGGCCCAGCCTGTAGTGTTTCAGGAGTTGTTTTGACCCAAAAGCAGAACCTGGCACTTCTCCCTGTTGGACATCATGCAATTTGCAGTAGATAAACTGAAGTCGGAGACAGCAGAAGTTTCATCACCTTCCTCTGGTGTTTCTCTCCATGGCTGCTGTGGAAATATGTTTCCTTCATGAAAGACATGCTTGTAGGATGCACAGAAGAGCAAACCCTGCTTCATATTAGGTTCATCCTTGCTGACCCCTGTCTTGGTTTGGAAAGACAGGGACCAAAGAAAAGGGAAACTTCCCTTGGGGTTTGTTATAATTCCAAAATTGAAGGAGAGGTCTCAGGCAACGATAAGGAGGGTAGGAATAACAGTTCTTTACTAGTTAGTCTAACAAGGTAAATTAACAATAATTACAATATTGACAACAAACAGAACTAGAGGAGAAAAAAAACCCCCAAAACAACAAGTCAGTCACAGTTCTTCCTCTGGTAACACCCCCCCACCCCCCTCAGTACCGTCACAAGCAAATAGGCTAGCGGCAGCTCTAGGAGCGTGAGATAATTCCAAGGGTTCACAGTGGCTGGAGCTGTTGGAAAAGTGTCCCGGCTGGCAGGGGCTGTAGAAACAGCGTGGGGAGACCTCGAGCAGAACTGAAGAAACCGTGGGTGCAGGGCAGGGAGGAAACGGGTTCCCAAAATCCCGGGGGGCACACGAAGAGACCGGTGGTCCGACGGAGTCCGAGGTGAAGGGAAAAAGTGAGAGCTCTCCGCCTCGCCGAGACGAGCAGCCCTGGCCGTCCCCCCAGAGCAGAAAACTGCCCCGAGCGAAGTGGAATCAATGTCTCTGTGTAGCTGCTTCCTTTGTTTGTTCCCGAGCACCCATAAGTACCGAAAAGCACCCAGCCATTAGCTTCTTAGCAGCTTCTGGGAAAAAATTCTATAAGAAATCAACCCAACACCCAACACCCCATACCCCCACTCTTTTGCCTCCTCAGAAAGAGGATAGTGGCAGTTTCATGCATTTCTCCCAGAAACGGCCAGTAAATCCTCAGTCAGGACTTAGATATTGCAGAGAGGAAAGGTTTCAAGTCAAAATAATTGTCCTGCCCTTTTCTGCCCACTCATCACTGCCCTATTCCTCCTCCTCCCATCCCCCAAGACTTCATTTAGTCATGGGATCATAAAACCTAAAATCAACACAATTTGGGTCAAAAAAGGCTTCCAAGATCATGAAGTCCAATCTACATATTGGACTTCCCAACAGGATATGTTATTGGTGGTAAGACATATCTTCAGATATAGCATTCAGCTTTGGTCTGCACCTTTCCCCAGCTGGCAGCATGAATGACCAAACTCCTTTACTTCTACCACAAAAGACTTATGGATTCACCTGTCTTACAGGTAACTCACTCTCTAGAAACACTTATAGAATGGTATGGGTTGGAAGAGATCTTAAATAAATTAGTTCAACCAGTTCCAACCCCCCTGCCATGGGCTGGGACAGTTTCCACTAGATCACATTGCTCCAAGCCCCATCCAACCTGCCCTTGAGCCCTTCAAGAGATGAGGCAGCCACAGCTTCTCTGGGCAACCTGTGACAGGCCCTCACCACCCTCATAGGGAAGAATTTCTTCCTGATATCTAATCTAAATCTCTCCTTTTACCTTTTAAAGCCATCCTCCCTTGTCCTATTGCTATATCACTGTATCTGTCCTATCATGGTGTCTCATTTCTATTTTGTAGGATTTCCCACACCAACCCTGTCTCTTAAAAGGATGCAGGCCTAAGGCACCTAGAGATTAATACTGGAACGATGAAACTAAATAGGGTAGTAGATTAATGATGTAAAAGAAGGGCATGAACTAGAGACTAGGCCTTCACCACCTGAGTTTATGTGCACTGCTTTGTCAGACTTGAAGGCACATGCATTAAAATTTCCATCAAACAGGCATCCCTACCCACATAACTGATCCATCTTCCCACCTTTATCCACTTCCCTATATATTGTATCATGCATTGCCCTTACCACCTTTTATTACCAGCCTTACTTCCTGCTGACTGGAAACATCAAGGGTCAGCTTCAGATGTTGAGATCATTAACAAACCTTCAATTTGGGTCATTATTAAACTTGTGAGGTCTCAGAAATTCTGCCCTGCCCCCCCCCCCCCCCCCCCATTCTCTGATGCATTTCAAGTACTGCATTTTGTGTAGGAGGAGTGGAAAAGGACTTCTGTTTGGTGCGGGAATGCTGAGAGCAGTTGTGAAGTCTTTCTTCTAACAAAAGTGTTAGCTATGTGGTAATTTCAGTTTTTCTCACAGTCTCAGTAAGAGATCCAACACATTCCTCACCTGATCACACAGTTTGGAGTCAGCCTCATTTCAATGGCCTGGGAATCATTTATTCAGCAAAAGATATCAAAATCTATGGAAATCATTGGTCTCTCTAGTCCAGGGAACTTCTATTGCAAAAACATCTTTTCTGTTATCCATGTCCAGCTACTAAGAAAGACGAAGAAGAATTAAGAAGGGTAGTGATGCCCTTCAGGTCTGACAATCCATGAATTTTGATTCTTACCTGTTGGCTGCCTCAGTGGTAGATCAGTTTCTTTATGGAAATGTGATTTGACATTGTGATAATGAAATCAGTTGTAATAAATTACAAAGGTTAAGAACATAAACAGTGCTTATTTTTCATATAAAATGGAGGAATATCTCTTGCTTGCTAATTACAGAAAAATATTTAGAGTTGTCCTAAATCTGAAAATATTTAAATGAAATATTTCTGTCCATATGACTGTTATATAATTACAACAGCACATAATTAACACTTTGGCAGATTAATTTAATTAAGCAGTTCCTGGTTCTATATTTTTAAAAGGTTGCATTTACCCTAACCTAGAGAAAATATTTTCCTTCTTTCTCTGTAATACTCTATATCTGGTAGGTGGGTTAGGTTTTTGACCAGCTAAATCTAATCAGCAGTGTAAAAATTAGGAAAAAAAAGCAGGTCGAGGTACCTTTAATATACAAAGACACACACACTCCTTGGTGATATAAGCTTGGCCAAGTGGCATCTCTAAAGCTTCTTTTAACCCTTTTTTGGGGTGAAAAAGCATGTCTTGGAGCATAAACAACAACATGAGTAACAGTAATTAATGACTGTGGTCTCTAAGCCCAGCTGGAAGTGTGAACCAAGGCGACATTTGTGTGAAACAGCAGCTCCTGCCTTCTGCTGAGTTACAAAATCAGCTTGAGCCAGGGAATAAAAGGAGCTTAAAGGGGTAAGGATGGGGTGGTGAGAGAGGAGTAAGGGGGAGCAATGGACACAGGAAAGAATTTTGGTGGAAGGACCTTCCAGAATCAGTAAAGACAGTATTATTCTGGATACAATATATTTCCCTGGCTTTTCACAGGGAGATTGGATGTGTCCCAGCTGAACTGTTTTCACTTGTGCAGGAGAGCAGTACCCTGGATCCCGAAGTTGCTAATATAATTCAGGAAGGGGCAAACATGTTATTCAGGAAAACAACCTGTTCTGAATGTGTGTTTGACTTTAAGCTGCTGAAGGTGACAGCAGCTAACCACATGCTTGATTGGGGAGGTACATACATCCTTAGAGGCATACATAGATCTTAGATTTTGCTTGAATTTTTCCTGAATTGAAGTTTTTTAGTTATATTAGTACTGTTAAAATATCACATGTGTAGCTTTACAAAACAAAGATGAACCCAGCACAGAGAGAATGGAGAGGCAGAAAAATCAGAGGAAAACATGATGATTATCAGTTCATACTCACTTCATCTGCAGAATTCTACTTAACACTTAAACTAAACTATTCCTCATTCTGGAGTAGCTTAATTCTTGTGATGTTTGCCTTAGCAACCCTTTCTTTCCTTTTTCATTCTGCTTTCCCATTGTAGTGAAGCACATGCAAATTCTGATACAGAACACTGTGATTTCTTTGAAACCCTAAACTCTGCTGGCAAGACAAGTTAATGCTGGTTTGTTAATAGTTCATATCTGATGCATGGAGAAAATGCAGATGTAAGATAAAATGTGATGGTTTAAGAGAAAGATTTTCTGTTACTAATCTGTTCTGTCTGGGTATACAGACATCTAAAATTTCAAAGTGCTCTCTCAAAAACATTTCTCCAGACAACACATAATCTTTACAAGTGTTTAAATCAAAGAAAATATCAGGGAAATTAAAAGGAGAATGGGCTTAATATAGCTCAACCACAAGCCACAGAATAGTGTGAAGTGAGGTGGGATCTTTCTACAAGAAACGTCACTTCATGTGAGTGTGGATCCTCTCTGGAATGTGCTAAAATCAGGGATATTTAAAATCTGGACAAAAATTTTATTACGTACAGACTGGCTAACCATGCAGGTTGGAGTAGAAAAGATCCTTTGAATCCTAAAAAAGCAAATTGCAGAATTAGCATAGAAGAAAAACACTTCAGCTGCTCCTCCCATCATCACTGCCCAGAATCACGTGCATTCCTACATCACATCACACACTGGTCATGAAAACATAGAAGCTTTCCCTATGCCAGCCCTCTCCCATGTTGTCTACCCATGAGCTCTGTGGACAAAGAACTGACTCATCGAAACTAGTTTAATATTAAAATTAAAACTACAGAATAATTTTTTTCTTTGGGAAGGTGGAGTGTGTAGACATAAGAGCCCCCCGTTTCACAACCAAAGGCCATGGACCAGGGGGTTCTCTCTCAAAGAGATGGCTTGAAAACCAGTGATCTGACAGATAAATTGACTGATTGGTCAATTATTCATTTTATGTGCAGCTTTGTTAAGAAAAGAACAGCAAATGCTTTGTCCCGTCAGCACTCAATCTAGGATTCTGACTCTTAGAGAGTTTAGGCACTTGACTCCTCTACAGCTGTTGGAAAACAGGAGCTGGAAACAAACCTGAGTGCTAAATACCTGCTGAGTATTTGGTACTTGCATAGTTCAGGGGAGGAATCTGGGCAGAAAAGCCCAGTTTCAAAAAGGAGCCACCACAGAAGTTGAATACTATTTTATGAGGAAGGAGCTATCTGACTTGGCTTCATTACAGATTCACACATTCAATCACACCAACATCACTTTTCAAATACCATCTCTTACAAATGGATGTTGTTAACTTTCCCCGACAGTAAAGGCACAGCATGTGATTTTCATCCATCAGAGGAAGCTTAATAAATCAACCAGTACATTACAGCTTCACGCCAAGTTAGCACCTTCATCATGGAATGAAATTAGCAAAGCAAATACACTGGCTAATTGTGAAATATGCTAATTACCAGCTCAACCCGTGAAATAAGGCATGAGTGATGTGTGACGAGCTTTGTACAGAGTCGTGAACGCTTGGAAATGCGACACTTAAATAAAGTCTAAAACTGCTTATGCAGAGAGAAAGGAGAACAGACAGAGCTAGGGAACAGGCATGGTGGAAAAATATTTTCATAGGAAGTTTGAAACCTTTTCGCTTCTGCTACTCTCGTGGGATTAAAGGCTGGGAGTAGGGAAATGCACTGATAACAGGCTACAGACCATTTTCCATCTATTTCACACCATTCTGAATCTATTCAAGGTCATTACCAAAGAGAACTGAGCTACCAGTTTGGGATAAATTCACAAGTTGGCACAGTTTGACTTGAAGTCAACAGCATGGTGGATTTCCATTGGTAGAGAATTTATCCCTTTATTTGATGAATTCAGGCTCTTTTGCTCACCAACCAGGCACTGACAGTTGGGCTTTGCAAATGTCTTAGTTTTTGAGAACAGGAAGATGATTCACCAGCCTAGGGTTTTCTCTGCCATTCACCTTGGCTCTTATGGAGACTTTTATTTTCATTTCTACACAAGTCTCCTACTGGAGTTTTTGTATTTGCCTTCTAAATTATGTAGTGATTTCTTTATTTAAACTCCTCCTCCCCAGATTTTCATCCTACTAGAGGAGGGGGAAAAAGGCTCTGAGAGAAGGATGAAGTCTTAATGTGGTTCATCAACAAGGGAAGACTTCACATATGCAGAGAATGGGCCCTATTTTATAAGGTTTTCCATTTAGTGCCCAACAGTTCTTCCCCTCTGCTCTGCTCTTGTGAAATCCCACCTGGAATACTGCATCCAGCTCTGGGGCCCACACACAAGAAGGATGCTCACTTGTTGGAATGAGGCCAGAGGAGGCCACCCATATGATCAAAGGGCTGTCTCTGCTGTGGGGACAGCCTGAGAGAGTTGGGGTTGTTCAGCCTGGAGAAGAGAAGGCTCTGGAGAAAACTTAAAGCCATTCTAGTGCCTAAAAGGGCTCCATGAGAACTGGACAGGGACTTTTTGCAAGAGCATGGAGTGACAAAACAAGAGGAAATAGCTTTAATGTGAAAGAAGGCAGGTTTGGTTTAGATACTAGGATGAAATTCTTCCCTGTGAGGGTGGTGAGGATCTGGCACAGACTGCCAACAGCAGCTGTGACTGCCCTGTGCCTGGAAATATCCAAGGGCAGGCTGGATGGGACTTGGAGCAACCTGGGATAGTGGAAGGTGTCCCTGCCCGTGGCAGGGGGGTAGAACAAAAGTATCCTTAAGGTCCCATCTAACCCAAGCCATTCTGTGATTCTGTGATTCCATGATAACTCAGATCTTGTTAACTCTTTCCATGGAGGTCAACTCACAAAATTTACTCACACATAGGGTTGAGGTTCAGAGCCAAGCCTTTGGAGGCTTTGAAAATGCCTGAAAATATCCTTATATTTTGACTTCTGAGTATGGGATTAAGCCTTTTTCTGTAACAAACAAGGAAGTTCTATAGCTTTGAATTCAGAAAATTAGTACCTAGAGCATTCCCAGCTATCCATTAGATTCTCATAGACTCTCATGCAAGCTTTTTTAGAAAGGTCACTTGAAAAAAAAGTAGTAGCTCCATGATCACTTTCATTTACACAGCACAATGCTGTTGCCAGGACATCCTACCCCCAGCTTTTTACACTCACACCCTCCCTCATGGGCAATAGATTGTAAACTGGAGTCAAACTGCAGCAGCTCTTTGCCTCCAGAAACCACAGAACAAAATATTGGGTGACGAGGATGAGTGGAAAGTAGCTTGAAAGTTGTGTGAGGGGAGGTTTAAATTCAATAATAGGAAATAGTTCTTCACCCAGGGCACTGGAATATGCTCCCCAGGGAAGTAGTCACAGCCCAAGGCTGATAGAGCTCAAGAAGTGTTTTTACAACTCTTTCGGGCACACGGTGGGATTTGGAGTGTTCTGTACAAGGCCAGGAGTGGGAATCAATGATCCTTGTGGGTCCCTTCCAACTCAGCACATTATATAAATGTATGATTCTATGAAATAGAAATGATCCTGTAGGGTTTCTAGCTAGGCAGTCTGAGAGGCAGAACTCTGGCAGAAGTCAGTTGCTGGCTTATCCCAACACAGAATGGGTCAGGTTGGACGGAACCACAGTGGGTCGTCTGGTCCAACCCCCTGCTCGAGCAGAATTACCCAGAGCACAAGGCACAGGATTGTGTCCCGACAGTTCTGGAATATCCCCAGTGAGGGAGACTTCCACACCCTCTCTGGACAATCTGTTCAGGGCTTGGTCACTGCACAGGGAAGTTCTTCCTCCTGTCCAGGTGGAATTTGTTGGGATCAGTCCCTGCCCGTTCCTCTGGTGCCATTGCTGAGCCATGGAGCAGAGCCTGGGCCCTGCTCTGAGCCCTCCCTGCTCACAGGGACAAACAGGGATGAGGTTCCCTCTGGGCTGTGTCTCCTCTCGAGGCTGAACAGCCCCAGCTCCCTCAGCCTTTCTGGGCAGGGAGATGCTCCAGGCCCTTCATCATCTTTGCCACCCAACACTGGACTCACTCCAAGAGCTCTAGGTCTGTCTTGTCTTGAGGAGCCCAGAGCTGGACACAGCACCCCAGATGTGCCTCAGCAGGGCTGAGCAGAGGGGCAGGATCACCCTCCTCAGCCTGATGGAACACAAATAACAGGATTTTGTAAAGTATCTCTCACAGAGTCCCATGCAGTGTTGGTGGCAAATAAAACCCAACTTTTAATTATTTTTTATTAAGACCACTTATTCCCATTTTGTTTCTTGGAGGATTGTATTCTGGCTGCAGGGCAAGCACTTAAAACAAACATACATGAGTTTGATGAATGGAAGAACTAGTTTTCAATTTTTTCAATTTTTTTTTTTTTTTAATTGTTGCATCTTAGAGGATTAAATAGCTGAACCAATTTCTCAAAAGTTTGTTGCTGGATCCCAGCAAGAAGATGCCCCACCCCTGTGAGTTTTCAAGGCCAGGCTGGATGTGGCTCTGAGGAATCCGCTTTAAAGGAAAGTGTCCCAGCTCTTGGCAGTATGTTGGAACAAGATGAACTTTAGTGTTTGTCGTAGGCAAAACCATTCTGTGATTCTATGATTCTATGCCTCACCCTGTCATGAAAGGCTGGGTGTTGCTTCTATCATAGAACCATTAGAATTGAGGTTGGATAAGAACTTTAAGGTCATGCAGTCCAGCTGCCCCCTGGGCCACTACCATGTTCCATGTTCATCATGAAACCCTGTCCTTAAATGCTATATCCACATGTTGTTTGAACACTTCCAGGAATGGCAACTCCACAACTTCTCTGGGCATTCTGCTCCAGTGCTTAACCACACTTTCCATGAATTATTAGGTCAGCTTTTTTCCTAATATCCAATCTAAACCTCCCCTGTCATAACTTTTCCAGGAGAAAAGGCCATTTCCTCTCCTGGTACTTGTTATCTGGGAGCAGAGCCTGACCCCACCTGTCTGTCCCCTCCTGTCAGGGAGTTGTGCAGAGCCACAAGGTACCCCCTGAGCCTCCTCTTCTCCAATCTGAGCCCCTTTCCCAGCTCCATCAGTTGCTCCTCATCAGACCTGCGCTCCAAACCCTCCCCCAACTCTGTTCCCTTCTCTGGACACGCTCCAGCCCCTCAAAGACTTTCAGACAGCCCAAAGAAAATGAGATTTCAAACTCTGCTAACTTGTGGAATTAGACTTTATTAACCTCATTTTCTTCTCATTTGCTGGTGGCCTGAATCAGTCACTAAAGTCATGCCTGAATGAAGCTGATCAGTCTGACAGGAGACTCAGGCGTGAGATTTTAGCATTTGGAATTTTAGGTGTATGAGACTTGGGGAGGGGGGGAGAAGGATGATGTAAAGGGACTCAGTGTATTTAGAGGAACTTACATGTTCCTCAGTGCATTTTCCTTGACAGTTTGCAGAAATACAGTGAGTCAGCTGTCATCATATAATATATTAGTATAAAACAGTGTAAAAAGGGACAATATGCTTAGGCACTGATTAAAGAGAAAAGGGGAAAGAAAAAAACCTCCAAACAACCAAGCTCTTTGTTAGTGAAAGGGAATTGTGTGAAAGTTTGGAAATGTGCCTCCGCTCAACTTCAGGAATTAGTTTTCAATTAGTTGGAAGTATTTTCATTCTGTCTGCAAACCAGCCCAAAGACCACCTGCTGTGAAATAAAAGAGCACAGACCAGCAGTTATTATAGCAATAGCCATAAGTTTATTGCTTATTGGTACTAAACTTAAATCTTAGTAATTTTGAATTACTGAGTTAGCTTAGATTTATGGAGATGCAGGATCATTTAGAACTGCAGTCATTCCAGAAGGGTATATTATCTAAACCAATTTTCTTATAGCGATGCAATTGCAATACCATAGTTGCGGTTGTATCAGCCTTTCCATTATAAATTCCTATTTTCAGGGGCTTGTAATTTGACCATAAAAATTCACTCCTTGTTGAAACATGGCATACAAGGTCTGAGATGTACTGCTCTTTTTATTTTTTTTTAATTTTTTTTTTTCAAAATGTAAAGAAAAAGAAATTAGATCTGTTTAGCCACTTCTAATGCTCCAAATCTACCAACAACAAGAGTGACCAAGCAGAAGTTGGCTGTTTGACATCTTCCAGTGTCCTTTTACCATAATTCAGAAGAGACTCTTCTTGGCAGCTAGAAAATGGAAAATTCTAGTGGAAGATGTCCTTGCCCATGGCAGGGGGTTGGATTAAGTGAATTTGAAAGAGTCTTTCAAAACAAATTATTCTAAGATCCTGTAATTCTATGAAATTGCTCCTGTGGTGTGGTGGGCAGGAAAACCAGTCATACACATTTTTTGACTCTCTTTGGGGTAGATTTGCACTCCTGTGTTGCTTCTCTAACATGTGTGGATGAGACTTCAAGATTCATAAAACAGTTGCAAACTCTTTAGATGCAGAAGGATGGCTTGAATTTTAGAAAGCTTTAGAAAGTGAAACAGTTCACAGGAAATCATGGGCCTGAAGAAAACACCTCCTTTGGTTTATTTTTGCTCTTTTAAAAATTTTGATCAGAAGCTTTATCAACCTCTTTCTGCTAAAAAATTCCCATGACTGTAATTGAGCTAAAATATTAATGCTTACCCAAATTATTTCAATATTGATTCAATTTATTAATTTTAATTCTTATTTATTTATTAGCATTCCTTCATAAATCAGTAATGCTGATATATTATTAGCTCAACCTGCTCATTTCAGATGTCCCTCTCTATCCACTAGAAGGCACACCTTACATTCTGATTAATATATTTACAAACTGGAGGCTTATTCTGAACCATGTTTAAAAGCACTTTTTTTTTTATCTGATCTTTCAATAACTCAGATAAGGTCTGACATTTCAACCAACACAAAATATATTAGGTTTGGCTTTAGCATTAAATGAATCTAGCAATGATTATTTTGCCTCTGGCTGCTAATTATTGCCGCACAGTATTTGAGAAATACTTAAAACCATGGACTGTGCAAACATACAGCAAAGTTTGCCAAGTCACAGTTGGATGAAGCACCTGCACAGCAACTGCTTGGGAAAAGACTTTCCTTAATGTCATGGTGCATTTAGCTGCAACTGAGACTCTGGAAAATCACCCCTGTCCAAGCAGTTCTTTGAACTATGAGAAGGATTTGTATTTTTGTTTATGTCTCCTGTGGTTAATAGGCCATAGAAATGGAAGGTTTGGGTAAAGCTCGGAAAGGACGTCACACACTCCCATTCCTTGAGGGGTTGATCCGATGCTCAAGGAATTCAATGGCAAAATGCCTGTTGATAGCAAAGAATTGAGATTAAATCAACAATAATTATAAAAAAACCCACACACATTGTATTGTATTCCTGGCAATCTGGTCCTTGACATGATTTAGAAAGTGGAAATGGCATGATTCAGCATTAGACACACATTTCTCACCTAAATAAATGTCTAAAATAAATGTCTAAAATAATTGTCTCTGATGAGGAATAGGAATAGATGTCAGCTCAAAGATCTAAGGTACAAATCTGTGTCTGATTTACAAATTAGTAAAATTATCAAATTAATATTTATTAATGTATAAAATAGTAAAACTTTTAAAAAATTATTATTATTATTGAGATTTGCATCGTTTTAAAGCCTCTAAAACTGACTTTTATTTAATCCTGTAATTATGAACAAAGTTGGCAAAAAGTTGAAGTAGCATTAAGGGCTAGAGGTAACACCAGGTTTTATTTTTGCTGGAATCTGGATCTTTAACTTCAAGCATTTAAACATTTATACTAGTAAAACAATTTACAGTGTCTACAATGTACTTTATTCAGCCAGAATATCTCAAAAATAAAATAGAAGTGTTGTACAAAAAACTATTCTACATCCATGGAATTTTGGAAAGTGCTGCTAAATTGTGTGATCATAGAATTATAGAATCACTGAATGGTTTGGGTTGGAAAGGACCTTAAAAATCCTCCATTTTCAACTCCCTTCCATGGGCAGGGACACCTTCCTCTATCCCAGGTTGCTCCAAGCCCTATCTAACGTGGATCTGAACACTTCCAGGGATAGAAGGGATGCTTTGAAAAAAAATTTTCTCTAGATTTAAATACATAACTTTAATCAAGCAACTTGATAATCTTGGTTTAACATTGAGCTGGTAAGACATTTTACTGTTATCATTTTAAGTTTGCATTATGGGCTTTATAGTAGATGTAATTAAATACTTCTGTAATTGTATTTGTATTGGTGTTCTGGAGACTGGACAATTATTGAAGGTCAGCTCTGATGGCAACTTTTTTCTTAGAATAGAAAACACCAACTCTAGGTAGGGTCAAAGAACTATCAGCTTTTCTATCTACAAAATCAAGGCTTGGAAGAATCAAAAATTGGGGGCATCCTTCAGAATCAAAAAATGAATTTTGCATCCAGTACAGTTCTGTAGGGGAAAAAAATTAATTAGATATTCAAAGAAATTGGTTGGTCTCTCTACATATCCCAATATCTTGAAGGAGCAATTCAGGATTATTATCTACCTTACTCAGAGTTTATTTTGATGATGGCATGAGCAGAGCTTCAGTTTCAGTGGAATTTGCTCCCAGTTTATGAAGTGACACCTCCATGGAAAACTCAGGAGGAATTGTCCCCAGCAGGTGGAACTGGCCTGCACTTTCCTAATTCCTGTAAAATTTATTGAATCAATATAAAATATATTAAATATTTCAGACTGCATGGGGATTTTTATGCTCTCTCTGATGGCAATGAGACAGAGGTGAATAACTCAGAATCAGAACTGGCAGAAAAATGCCTCTAAACCATGATAATTTTAAATTTTCACACTTTTTTCCCAATTCTGGTACAAAATGAGAGAGTGAAACAGCAAAGATTTCTTACTAGACAAAATAAAACAAAATAGATACTATTTTGGATCAGGTCAAAACCAATGTTTGTTTTCTTCCTTTTAAAGCATTTTGTTTCCAAACCAGGTTTTTTTTACACATTCTTAAGTGGCAAGTTAACTCACAGTTTGGAATGCTCTTGAGACAGAAAAATCCTTGAAAATTATACTTTCTCACACACTGAAAAATTTGTTTCTGTGAAATTGGCATATTCTAATATTCTGCTGAGGCGGGAAAAAATAAAAAGCTTCAATTGGAAAATTTCTGAACAGAATCACTAAAAATATATTGCTATTAAGAAAGGTGGCAGGAAAGGTTTGAATGGCAGCTTGTCTTTCCTGTTGTTATTGGATACAATTTTGGTTTGGCCACTGTCAGTGAGAGGGCACTTGGCTTTGTCAATTTAGCTCTTGTTTTCAGGTATTCCATCTGTATTTCTAAAACTGCCTGCTGCCTTCTTCCCACATGGAAGATTTATTTACACATGCTTCTTGCTTCCTCAGCAAAACAGGGAGCTGAATTCTCAAGGGGTCTCAGCTTTTCAGGTCTGATGTCTTTTATTCTTGCTTTCCACACTGGGCATGAACAATAGTTTATATTTTATTTTATTTCATTTTAATATTCTTATCCTAAAATTCATTGCTCTGGATTAAAATCTGGGTTTAAAAAAAAAAAAAAAAGATGTGACAGCATTGGCAAAGACAACCATGTTTATCAAAGACAAAGAGGGGTGTTGGAAATGGATGATCTTTTGGGTTCCTTCCAACCCAAACCATGCTGTGATTCTATGAATTGGAGAGTTGTAAAAATTCTTGTGCTTATTTCAAGCCAAGCAAAAAATCCATTATGTAGAGAAAATAGGGATCATCATAAGGAGAGGTATGGATTTACATTAAGGGATGAAGCAGTAAGTAAAATGGACCTTTCACCAGAGGGAATGGCATTATGGAATGGTAGTTGCTTCCAGACAAAGTTGTGCTCAGGATTCTGCAAGCAAATGGTGGGAAAACTGAGAGACCCAGCTCAAATCTGTGCCATGGAGCTGCTTTGGTTTTTTTTGTATGGATGCAGTCTGGGGAATTGGGTTCTGTTCTTTTCTGCCTTTTTTTTTTTTTTAATATATATTTTACAAAGAAATAAAACCTCAGTAAATGCACTCCACCTGCTTATGTCTTGCGTTCTCCTCTTGTTAATGGGCATAAAAATCCTGACCTCTTTTGCAAAGATCCTTGAGGTCTGCTGATGGAAAATTCTGTATGTCAGCAAAGTTTTTTGTCAGCATTATGAACATAATCATTTCTAAGGACAACAAATTTAGATCACAAAGTCATTGCTAGGGAGTGAGATGACTTTGGCACCACTCACTGCAACGTGGAGCTATGGGCGTGATTAGGGCCAATGAAGTTGGGATAACTTTGGTTCTTCCAGCCAAAACTGTGGCTTGCTGGCAAGTAAAAACTGGCTTAGCCTCTGCCAGATACTGCATGCACAGCTGTATAGATTATGTGCCACTGCTGTTCCATCAGTAAAACAGGGCCACAAACCCAATTCTTCATGACTGGACTAAAGTTGAAAGGGAATTTACTGGGGATAAAAGAAGGTATGATCTGTATCTTGAAAAAAGAGTTTAAATCTTCATTCTGTCAGGTTACCTTCAGTGCTTTTTTTTTTTTATATGAAGTTCAAACTATTATCATTAGTTTGCCTATTACTATAGGGATCAGAAACATTTGTTCTGATCTAGAACTCTACTGAGACTTGCAAAAAAAAAAAGCCCCAAAAAGAGAGAATGAACTAGACTGTGTTCATGTTCAGCATTCTAAGGAACTGAGAAAACCTCTCTCAGGGAGTGACATATCCAGGGTGCAATATGTTCGTAAGATCACTGTTTTAGGAAAGCACCAACTATTACTGTAAAAAAATTCTCTTTCTTTCTATTTCTTCTAACCAAGGTGTCTAAATGACCATGGAAAGAAAGACAGAATCCTCTGACATTTCCCCCTTCACCTGCTGAGAACTAGGGTGTAAAGATAAAAATATTCTAAAAATCATGGTAAGGGAAAGTTTAGAGGGATTGGAAGAAACTGGGACAGGACAGCTACAGAAAATAAAGAGAATGTAACCTGATTTCAAGAAAAACATTTTGGATTTTCTTGGTGAGCTCTGCAAAAAGACTCAAGAAGTAAGACTCTGGGAAGCAGTTTCTGAGATATGACTGAAGAGGATAATAACAAGGCCCAAAATCATTTAGTGGAGAGTTTACAAGTCAATTCTGAATGGTACAATAAAGAACAATGAAAAATGAACTTTTTTATTTATGAAGTCAAGTGGGATATAACTTTACACTGAGTGGTCAGATGTATCATTAACACATTCCAGCTTGTCAATTTGTTATTCTTTGAATAAAGATCTGAATTTGTAATGCTAAGTACCACAACAATCTGAATTAGAGAGAGACCAAACGTTCTTCATAGTTGTAATGTGTTAATCTTTAATCTTCACTTCTTTCAGGAAATATTAAAATTTATAGCTAAGATTTTGAATAATGGTTTTGAATAAATGCTGAGTTTAGACACCACAGTTAGTGGCTGTAAGGACAGGACAGCACTGGATATCTTGAATTTTCATGACCAGGTACCCTTACCTTGCCTAAATCAGTGCTTACATTAACAGTAACTAAATAGACCAAAAGAAGAAATGAATGAACACACAACAAACAGAGAGTGGAGTCAATGTAGATCTCTTATTTGAATGAATAAATAAATAAAAAATTTTAAAAATATATTGCCTTCTAGGGCAAATTGAATTTTCTTGTTCTTGTTGAGCTTAGACCATTTCAACTGATTATGCTTGTTCTCTTTCAGTGTACTTGTACTGATAACTCAAAATTAAATTTTCCTTCAATGAGCTCTCAGTTATGACTCAATTGTTAATTTCCCCCAAATTCATTGATCTTTTATCCTGTCCACCGATTCTGCCAATCTAAACTGAGACATTTCTTTACTAGAACCAGTATCTCTCCCGGTTCATCTTTTTTCCCTCTGCTGAAATTGTCGTCCAATCAAATGCACTGCAGTCCCCCCGGTATGAAATTCACTTCACTCTGATTCTCTGGGATTTTTTCCACCATAAATTTAGATTCAGAATTCCCTGCCCAGTAGGAGAGGGAGGAAAGATGCGTGCTGGTCATTTGCATATTTTAACAGACGGAGCTGCTTTTGCTGTGCAGCTGTCGATGCAGAAGAAATATTCTTTGGGGTAAATCACTAGGCTGGGCAAAAAAGCCTGTGAAGGCTTCCATCTCTTCCACTCCTGCTTTTCCACCAATTGGAACAGAAGAAATTGTCATAGTATAAGATTACGCTCTGTGGTCACAAGGACAGACATCCCTGGTGGCTCCTGGAAAGATCAGCTCCTCCAGACACTAAAAATCCTTTCTGTTTTAATACTGCAAGAGCAGGTGACTGTGCTTTTCAACTGATTGGAATTTGCTAATCAAACAGATTGGATTCAATTTTACACTAGATCCATAAAGCAGAAAGATTTTAATTCAATGGTCAGCTGTGGCATTTGCTGCAGCAAAACTCCACACATTCTTTCTGGGAGAAATCAAGGCTTAGGACTGCATTAAATTCTGCATCTTTTCCAAAACAGGTATTTGCTACCATAAAAAATAATAGAGAGTGGTAACGAAAGGAAAGAAAGCTTTAAATATGTTATTGAAATCAGTAGAATGGTAGGATTTATCTGTGTATTTTTAATAGACTAAAATTCAGATATGCAGGAATGTTACCAATTCAAAGTATATTGACAAAATAGAAGTCTGAAAGCTAAGCTGAACATAGAGGTTGTAAATGGGAAAAAATAAAACCATCCTGAGTAAGTTATTCATCATACCATAATACATAATATCTAATGTAGAATATTCCCCTGAAGCTGTCCTATTTGATTAGAAGTGAAGAAATATTGATGATTAGTTTATACTGAATACACAAGTATTAGAAAACTAAATGTGGATGTGAAAATTCCAGTGTGACTGGATTTACTGAGCCAAAGCAATAAGCATTCACCCTGTCTTTTGGCAATGGTGCCTAATATGTGTGATTTTCAGAAATCTTCCTTTATATTTATGTTTTCAGATTTCAGGTTCTGAGCATGGGGATTTGATGTGCTTATTCAATTAAACTGTGTCCAAAATTGCTACGAGGATGGAGGCAGTTCCTGAGTCAAAGGCAGTAGCACCAAAATATTGACAAGAAAATATAAAAGATAAGAACAGAAGACACAGAGGACAAATAGCAGTATTTTATATACAATGGACTGTAGGAAAATATCAATGAGTCAGTAACTTTCTCTATCCAGCCTTTTGTTCTGATCACTGCTGTGTGACCCAGAGCATATTTATCAACCTAGAAAGTTTTAATTTCACTCTTATTTCAGTTCCCCTGATACATTTACAGAGCTACATTTCCCACCATGCTCATTGTTACAGCATAACCCAGTTATTTCATAGTCTTCACTCCTCAGTGTAAAATGCCATTTCTCTTTTTTTTTTTTTTTTCCTTTTCATTTATTTTGTATTTTATGAGCTCTGTCCAACAATACTGCCCACATATTTTAAAAGTGGCGACATAAGGAGTTATTTGCAAGAAGTCTTGAAGCACCATCAAGGACACCTGCTTGCAGGATTGTATTAAATTGAGATCAGCCAACATTACAGTGTATTTCAGCACTGGAATCAGCCAAAAATATGTCCCTAGCAGTGCTATTTTCATTATTCAGACCTTCACCCAAAATCTGTGTAACTGCCTCTTAAATTAATTTTCACACTTGCCTGTCTCTATAACTAGCTGCAGCAGTGTGCTGTGTATTTTAACTACAAGGAAGTGTTGCAGGTAGAAGATTTCTCCCTGAAGTCACTCGAATCCTCCTTAAATTCAAGCCACGGTCTCTCAGTCCCACGCTTGCAGTGGGGGGCACCTGTCATCTTTTTCATCACAGCAAGCTGTGCCCTAGATTCTGCACCCCCTCCCCTTCCCACCATACAGGTACGTGTGAGTGTGTGTTCTTTTCCCACTGAATTTTTTATTCAATAAATAAATAAACCTTTCCTGAAGTTGCTAAGGTCTCCAAGGTGTGGGAACTTGTAATATGAAAAAAAAAATAGAATAAAAAAGAAAAAAATAAAAGAAAAAATAAAATAAAAGAAGAGTTCAAAGACAGACAGCCAAGGTAGAAAGGAAAATATCTGTTCTATGGGAATGATAAGAAAATGGAGTTGTTCTAGACTAACATCTGTAGAAGGGATGGGAAATATTATTAAAGTTGAAATAAGTATCACCTTGATTTTATTTATTTGGGCAAAAAGTCATGTGGGTTTGCTGTGAACCCTAGAAAGAGAAACCAAATTCTTGGGGGATGCTACAAACTTTCACTGGTAGCAACATACAGATTTTCCAAGGAGGCAATAATTAATGGTACCATAAGGAAATTATCTCCTTCCAGTAAGAGGCAGCAATACTGGATTCCTCTTCCTCTCATCTGATGTGTAGATGAGGATTTACTAATACATTAGGCATGTCTTACATATCAACATCAGCTTTTCCTAAAATCAGACTCAATCTCAGAATTTTCAGTGTTTTCACAGAATCACAGAATCATTAAATTTGGAAAAGTCCTCTAAGATCACCAATTCCAAACATTTATCCAACATCACTGTGTCCAGCCCAGACTATATCCTCAGGAGCCATGCCCACACGCCTTTTGAGCAGTTCCAGGGCAGCCTGTTCCAAGTTCCACAAGTTGAAGCCATTGCATTCTCTCCATTATATGATACATCACATCAAAACCTTTTGGACTCAAACTTAGTGCTAATATTCTGTATGTACACCTCTCACATTTCTATCACAGCAACCATGAGACGTCTTAGAATTAGAGGAAAATAATTCCATTTTCTACAAATAATTTTTACCATTAACTTCAGGCTTGGAGCAACTTGGTCTAGTGAAAGGTGTCCCTGCAGGGGGTTGATGAGGAAAACAATGATCTTTAAGGTTCCTTCCAACCCAAAACATTCCTCAGTCCTGTGATTCCATCTAAATAAGAAGCAATAAACAGAAGCAATTTATCCCTGCCCCCCTTTGAGTAACCTTTCCTCTCCACCTTTCTGTGGGGATCACAGATTCCAGTCCTTCACAAAATGCTCACTCACTGAAGGCCAAATATTCAACATCTAAACCTTTTGATTTTGGAGTGGGAACAGCAGAGAATGGACACATTTCTGTTCAGGAAATGTGGGACCCCCAAAGATGATTTTTTGAAAGATGAGGAAGTCCTATACATTAAAATTACCAGTTTTATCTAAGAACAGCACTGATGCTAAAATAACTTTTTGTTCTGTCTCTGCACCGATAAAAAATCAACTTGTTTGTTGATATGGTTTTGATTGTGGGCCAAAAGTAAGAATTTGAAATGTGTTTGTGAAATGTCTTAAAGTGATGTTGGTAGGCAGCCAGTGTCAAGGATATCCTTGAGGTTTATTTTGAGTCCCTAAATAATTCCATTATTAGGATATTGCCTGGCTTAAATTATAAGTATTTTTAAATAAATAGTTTAAATTGGAAATAATTTTATCTTAAATAAATTATAAATAATATTCTTGTCCAAGAATATTGGACACATGTCCAAGATGGATAACACTTCCTCCTTGGCAATCTTTAATCACAGTCATCTTAAAGCTGTGTCTGGACAGAATTCTCTCAGTGGTGTTTCTTATATCTTCCTTACGTTATCAAATTCTGATGGCTTGATGACCCCTTCAACATGGTTCAGAAGGATTGTTTAAAGTTGCTGTTTTATAGCAGCCCAGTTCAGGAGATGTGGATTCTTTTACTCACTCCTTTGCAGCTTTAGGTGCTACAGGTCACCTCAGGGGTTTCTTCTCATGCTGCTTTCTTGTTTAAAACAGGAGGGTCCTTGGGAAAGGAGTTTTTTGGACAATGCTGAATGCAGTGGTGATCGAGTTCAGGTCCTTTCCATAGCATGATCAATCAGCAACAGCAGGACAATGGGGCACAGGGCTTACCCTGGGCTTCTGCAAACAGGGAATTTGATCAGCTTTTTTTCCCAGTGAAAGTGAAGTGAAGTGAAAGGAACCTCTGAAACCTGACGATGCTATCACAATTCCAGCACACACTAAATTATCTTTTCCACTCTCCACATGGCAATTTTCCAGATGAGATTTCCAAGGCTATTGTCTTTTGCCAGATACTTAATTTTTTTTTTTTAATTATTCTTTTGCATCTGTCTTAATTCTACTGAACTCATGCGGGAACTGAAAACAAACAAACAAAAATTTTAAAAGAATGCGATGGAGAAAGAAGTTTAAAAAAAAAAAAAGACAAACAAACCCTTCAAAATGATAATTGCTAAGTTATCATTTGCCTGCTCTTTTCCAGTCTATCTGCTGCAGCAGCTCCTCTCTCATCTTCCACTCCTCCTTAGCTCCCAAATGGTATCAATTATCCACAAATCTCACAGGGCCTGCACCATCTGAATAACAATTCATTAACCTTCACTTTCCTCCTGCTGATTAACTTGCCCCCACTACCTCCCCGATGTAGGAGACAGCGTGTCGTAAATTCAGCCAAACTTTTTAATTATGCAAATAATACAATACCCGGAGATAATTATTTAGCCCAGGACTCAGGCTGTATATTCGATGCTCTGCTCTTCTCTCACAGGCTTTTCAGCTCTGTTCTCCTCCTTACATCATCTTGGTTGTGTCAAGGAGAATGAAGGATTTTCAGTTTCGTCGGTGCAGGTGATCACTCCCAGAAGCTGCACGCAGATGTGCCAGTGCTTGGGGAAGAACAGGCTGCTGCAAGGCTGGCCAGGGAACACAAAAAGCCAGTTTAAGTTTTCAGTATCTATCTTTCAGCTCCAGCAGCCTCCAGATGAACTCTGCGTGGATCCAAAATCTCTCACTGCAGGGCTGAGTTTTGCATCTTACATCTGGTAGGATCCCATCTGTGCAGCTCAAGTCTTTGCACTGCTCTTGTCTGGTATGAAAATGCTGAGCACTCCTCACTTTTTAGCAGTCAACCCCCTCTCTTTTTCCAGGCAAATTTAATAAATGGAAAATTGGAAATCAAGTTTGAACCTCCAAACTTTTCTTTTTGACAGAGACAGCTTAAAGCCAAACAAATTTATGACCAGAGTTTTGTTTTGTACAGACACACATAACTTTCACCCAGAGCTAACTCTGGAATGGCAGGATGGATTTGTTTCAAACTCTCTAGCACGCTTGCTGACAGACACATATGGGATTATTTCTATTATGCACAGGGTAAGATTCTGAGCACAGGAGATTTGGAACTTGGGTCTGAAATCAGTTCACCTCTTGGCTCTGACAAAGTCCCATAATTATATCTTTGCACCAGTACAAGTTGCCAGTGTACTTACCTTTGTAACTCTGGCTGGTCTGTTGAGTTTATTTGACCATAAATAGGGGTGGCATTGCTTTATGAAGAATTTAAAAATCTCTGAATTGAAAGTTTCTTAGCATTACAGATCACATCGGCAATATTGAATTTTGCCATCTGCTACATTCATCTGACATCATTCCTGTACAAAGGAAAGAATTGATTCTGCCTGATAACCAGTTTCAAATATAGCAGCATAAACAAATCTTTGTGAGATTAGACAATGCAAAATTCAGGGAAGCTTGGCAATACTTTACATGTCTCAATTTAACAGTGTTTAAATTTTAGATCATGATTATGTAGTCAATATCTCCAATTTTTTGCAAGGAATTTTTTAAAAGTTCAAGATTTCAAACACATTCAGGCTGATTTCAGTCTCCAGGATGTATAAGAGAGCAAACCTTTGGTTATAAACATCCAAAACACTTCAAAATAAGAAATAATTACAGACCTTTCTATTATCTTGTAGTTCTTGTTTTCTTAGACATATCAGAGTAGCTGAATATAGTTACCTCAGTCTGGTAAGTGGGAAAGTGAAGATACAGGCAAAATAAGGCCTTGTTCTTAAATAATTTCTTAAGCTCCAATTTCTTAAAAATTGCTAAATCGATACATGGACTATGAAGAATGTTTTCCCAGCTGCTTCTTAATGGAAGAGGAGTCCACTTGTCCTTGATATCTTGATTGTGCTCCAGGAAAACTTCCTTTTTTTCAGTGAATATGAACTATTCATATCATGGCACTGGAAAGTTCATCACCTAAAATCCCAGTATTTCACAGAAAATGCACTGCCTAATCTCTCTTGTCAGTCAAACTCAATCCACTGGGAAGGTGGAAGAGCTCTGGGTGACACAAAATGTATAAATGTTTATATGATTAAGGACCATGAAAACAGATTCATTTTCCCCTCACATTTCTTACTCTTACAGGCAGTCCTTTGCTCAGGCTGCTGACTTCTCCAGGGCTCACCCTTAGGTATCCAGCTGTTCTCATACCTTCCTGGTGGTACGGGAAAACACCCAGCAGTAGAAGAAAGATGTGACAATTAGGAGTCCAAACTCAACCTTTAGACCAAATGCCAAAAGTTATTTAAGAACTCAGTGCTTAAGGAAATACCTGTCTCACAGAGCTGCTGAAAGCCTTTTCCCATTACTGACTACAATGGACGAGTCAGATGTTCTTACTTAATTTGTTATGTGTGGTGTTGCATAACTAATTTCAGGCACCCAAATTTTAACAGCTCAACCTATGCAATTGGCAAAGATTACACTGAAAAAGAAGAGTCAGTGAAGGAAAAGACAGCCTTAGATCTCTGGTCCACATTCAGTGACTCTGATTTTATTGCTTTATATTAGTACTACCTGTAAGTGACTCGTTGTCTGCCTGGGGTTTGTTTCTGTCCTTTACAGTGGTCAGAAAATGCCAACATGCAGAAATCCTGTTGAGAAGGTAAATGAAGAACAATATTTGATATGAATGAAACATTTAGGACACAACAGCTCTGTTGTGGTCTCTGCAAGGATTGCTAATGGAATAAGTTCACTCCCCCAAAGGTTAGAGAAATGCCCACTAAATGTTTTCTGTGAAGGCAATCACCAGGAGAAAGTATAAATAGCTTTAAAAAATATCCAGGGCATCACTCTTGCTAAATCTTCAATCTATGTGAACAGAGAGGGTTTGGATTTTTAACTGGTTTAATAAGATCCTAATACCATGGATTGCCACCAGGGGACATGGGTTGGGTATCAGTATGGATACACTGGCACAATTCTTCTTAATGGAGCTCCAAGACCATGCCTTGCACCATTCTGAAGGTCTCCACATTTCTGGCTGAACATTTGTCCTTCAAGTTTTCTTCCTTAAGCACAAAAAGATCTTCCCTGCTATTAGTTTATTCTCAGCACTCAGTGAGTTATTGATGATTAATTAGTTTGTGTGGTTTTGGGCACAGTCATGTGCATTCAAGTAAATTTTAGTGATATTGCCATGCCAGATTTTTAGCATACATACAACATTGAGTATGTGGCTTGTTTTTCCATTGCTACATACCTATATTCATCCTAGGCCAGGTCAGATGGGGCTCTGAGGGACCAGATCCAGTGGGAAATATCCCTGCCCCTGGTAGGGGGCTGGAACTGGATGAATTTTAATGTCCCATCCCACCCAAGCCATTTTGTGATTCTGTGTTGATGAACTTTCAGATTTAGAGCTGGAATAAGGTTCCCAGGTACAACTCAACTGCTCCTGATTCTCTGTCCATTTGGACTGACCTTCAAAACTGAAGTTGGAGAAGGACTCAGTTAATGTATGTCTACAAACTCACAACTTGATTTTTATATAAGTGCTAAGCTAACTCTGTTTAATTGATTTTCCACATTGTACACTTAGAAATAGGATTTTTATGGCTCTTGAATAATTCAGAACTTTGATTCCTAAGGCAAAAAAAATGGGCAAGGAATAAAAGCATAATTATCATTGTAGCAGAGGTCAAAAGGACAAGCTGGCCATAAGTTCATAATGTGCTTGTGCTCTTGGACTTATTGTGGACTGTGGAATATTACCTTGTTGAAATCTTATTACTTAAGGAAGGGGAAAAAAAAGCACACAGGCAGTTAGCTGCAAAAGAAATGGAGGAAGTGTTAATTTTTAAGCAAGTTTGACAAAGATTGAGTTTCATATGACAAATACTGTCAGCAAGACAGGATTCTGTCAGTGGAAGAAGTTTAAACATTAACAATTTCTGTCAGGCTGTTGACACAACCACGGCAGACATTTCCCAAGATGCTGAGATGACTGCTGGCATTTGTCAACAATCCTGTCACAGTGACAGCAATAAGACCATGTCTGGAAATGTGACAGTTTTGGCTTTGTGTTCCCCTGAGCATTGGCCCAGGTGTTCAGAGAAAGTGTGGGAAAAACCCGTATTTCTGCATTGTCATTCGAACGCGGAAAAAACACAGGAGGAAAATGAGCTGTCACTCCAATTCCCATGATGCCTTTCTGCTTAGCATAACTCCACTCCACGGCCCAGGGTCCACTGGTCCAGACTCTGACAGATAATTAAGAAAGCAGCAGCTTTTTCTAGACGGCTCTTCCTCATGATTTGCATTTTAGCCAGAGGCGACCAGTTATAAAAAAAACATGATGGAAAGATGGTAAGAAGCCAATTAGATGGATGGATGGCTGACTGACAGCTCTCTGGTGTTATTACTCCAGATTTCATTGTATGTAGCCTGGCAGTTTTCAACAAGAACCAACTTTTGCAGGTTTGTAGAGCTGTTAAATGAAGGACTATATATAGAATGCAATGGTTTTGCTCAAATCTTTTACATTTTCCTGAAATAAACATTTAGTACTTCCATTCTAGTTTAAGCACCATAATTTTTCTTAGTTAATCACAATTTACGTAGCTGCATACAGAAATTTTGGAAGACTTTGTATTAAAATAGCTCTGTTGATACAGCAATGATTAAAAAATGAGTTGCAAGTTAAAATGTGACACTTCATGACATGGCAGTAATTAGTATTTCTAAGGAACAAGTCTGATTTTTAACACAAAGAAATGACACTTAATAACTTGTAGAAATAAAGTATTTATTTGAAAGAAATAATGTATTTGCAAAATAAAGAGAAATCTGAATTTTGTTGTGGTGGGAGAATTTGTTCTAGTGAATGTTTCCTTTGTTCTGGGGATCTTTATTTCCTTTTCTGCTGTTTTTCTCTGAAAGAAAACATTGTTTTGCAAAGGACTTAACAGTTTAAATATGAAATAGCTTGTAAATTGCTGCTTTCCAGCTCATCTGTGCAGCTCCAACAGCTGGTAGCCAATCAGAAATATTCTTCTCTGCTAGTGCCTGGTGGCTGTATCTCACTATAAAATTTAAACATTAGCAGGGCTTTTGTTACACTTCTGTGTTGTTTGTGGATTTATTTTTTTGTTGTGAACACCAAATTTAACAAAGCACAGCAGCATTTGCAGTTCCAAAGCTGCAACTGCCACCGATGAGTAATGGCCTTTGCCAACATAAAAAGTCCCTCAGCTTTCTTTGGCTTCTGCACGTTTATCCAGTGCTGGCAATTATCTCTTGATGAATGTTTGGTTGTTTTAGCAAAGTTTCCTGCAAGCGAGTGCTTCAAGGGATATGACTTTGTGGATATGAGTCATCTGAATTGTTGGGATCATGGGGAGCTGAAAATGTTATTCCTTTATTTTTTCTTGCTGCAATATAAAAAAAACCCAAAGCAACACATTGGAATCTCCTTGTTCAGACCTTAATAAGATTTTTTTTTTTCAGGTAAAAAAATAAGATATTAAATTCATGTGTTAAAGGCCAGATTATACACAATGCGTGTTAAATAGGCATCTGTGGGGTTTTCTCTGCAAAAATATAGACTATTCATAGAATCACAGAATGGTTTGCTTTGGAAGGGATTAAAGATTTCATTCCAACCCCCTGCCATGACCAGAGACACCTTCCACTAGATCAGGCTCATATTCATATTAATAGAGTAAGTAAATTTATAGTGAATTGCTCAGAGCTTGTAGAACTTCTGGAAGACTAAGAAGCCTTCTCCCTGTATTGCTTTCTGTCTCACTTCTTTTTTCACTACATCCCCATTTTTCAGATTCTAGGAAAAGCCTGGACCACAGGTTACAGGACATATTGTGAACCCCTTAAAAAAAAAAATAAAAAATTACCCCAATCCCAGAACTTGCAGACCTTCCCAGACAACAAGGCTCCACTGTGAGATTCTTCATCTCCTTTTTCATCATGCAGCTACACAAACTCCTGTCCCACATGATCCAGTACTACACTTACCACAATAGGTAGCCCTTACGACTCCTCATTGCCTTTTCACTGTATCTGAAATTTTCTGCTGTAATTAAGGCTTCTTTTTATCATGAAAACCCTTAGTCTTGGACCCTTTTTTTCAGTAGTAATACCAAACCACCTCTCTATTAGTGACAACCCCAGTATGCCACAAATTTACCCAAAAAATATTGTTGCTGGGGAGCACTGAGGGCTAAATACAACACAAAGTAGGAAAACTGGGGTACAAAATGAATTTTGCCACCTAATCACCTTGAAGAGGAAACATGTTGACCTGTGATGGGACTTGGAAAACTGGGACAATTCTTAAACAGACTAGTATAGGAATTGTGATGGGCTGTTCAGGAAGTCCTGTGTGGGTGAGGAAAATCTCATTCTACTTTTTCTGGCCTGAATTAAAGACCTCAGAAGCTGTGACAAAAATCAGGATGTGGGCTTAAATCTATATTCATATCCTTTGATGGGAATTTGCCACATTTATTTCAAGTGGCAAAAAAGATACAAAGATGCTCCTCATGACCATCTCTAAACTAAAAATTCCATCTGTGATTGGGATGCCAAAGAAGACTTAGGATGAAGTATTTCCAAATAAACTGAAAAGTCTGCTAATTCCGTATTTTGAAGATCATTTAAGTATGCTTTTTCTCCATTGGATTTTTCTCCATTACTTATTTTAAATTATGACCTGTGAATTTTGTATAGTAGCTGTTCATGAGAAGCCTTCTTTAATCTCATCTTTATTCTTCTCGGTCTCCCAAATAAGAAAAAGAAAAAAAATTAAACCATCACTTTTGGGAGAACAATATTTTAATGACATAGAGATCTAATTAAACCAAAAATCTTTTTAGCTTGTCCCAGAAATCATGGTATGTATATAGATATATGTAGATATATGCATTCACAAATATGCACAACCATACATTCAAAGGGAAGTTTTCTGCAAATAAAACCAAAATTAAAGATGTGTCCTTAAGAAATGGTATTTATTTCAAGAGAAAAAAGATCTGGAAGGAAGACAAGAAGGTGGAGGAGAGGGAAGGAGGGATGTTAACGTAAATTTTCTATTTAGCATTCTTCCAGTGCTTATCTCTCTATTTAGCTATTTACATTTAATCTAAGAGTGGATTACTTTCAATAGCTTACTTATTTTCAATCAGGGTGAGAAATGCTTATGGAATTTATTTCTAATGGTGAGATAACACTGATCTAAAAAATCCATGGTGAAAATGAAATTGGCTTGACTCACCACTACTAGAGAAGAAAGAAATAACCAGACATGGCATAATTTTAAACTTTTTCACCTGCAAAAATCCTAAACATGACCAAAGTAAACATTGCTAACATTATTTGCTTGAGCTCCTTGTTTTATTTGCCTTTGGATTTCTGAGAGTGGCAGGAAGGGAATTAACTGGGAAATAACACAATCATTAAATGAGGCATGGAAGAAAGGGTGATAATATGTGTTCCATTCACATTTCAGGGATGATTTTATTGTGCCAGGCTGAGTGATCTCATTTGGAACATGAGTACAACACCTAAACTCGCTTTTGTTAGTAAGATTTATGGTGGAAAATATCTTTCCCTGACTAAAATATTTAAATTTTCAGTCTAAGTTTGATTCTTCTTATGTCAGTTGGGAGTGGATCTGGGGATGATCCAATCTTTTCTAAGAAGAAGTGTCTTGATACTTGTATTATTTATCTTTATAAGCTCTAGGAGGAAGCTGAACCTCTGGTTTAAAGTAGTCACTTGCTCTTTAGGTCAGTGCTGGACAAAATAAAACCCAAACTCCCTGTACACATGGCTGTGCTTTGGGATATCAACTTTACCCAGTTCCTTGTTTAATCCTGATCTGTGAGTCAGGATATTGCTTGACTCTGATACAGTAGTTGCCATTTCTTTAAGGAAAATCCAGAAATTTCTGTATACTTCTTTTTTTCTAGTACTCAAGTCTGTCCAGCTCCTTAGAGCAATATTTTATAAGCCTAGAAGTGTTCTAAGACTAACTTTGTTTTTTTAGTATAAGGTGCTAGATGGAAACTGATTTATTATTATTGTTATCATTATTACATAGTGAAAATTGTTCTTCTTGCCTTATTTGCCCCTCAGCAGTGATTAAAGATTACATCTGAACTAAAGGCAGAAGACACTGAAGGTGAGAACTGCTTTATTATTCACCACTATTTATTATTTCTAGTATAATAGAAGACTAACAAAACAACACCACTCCAAATATAGCCAGAATAATTTAGGAAAAAAATTTTGCACAAGATTTTGAAGCCAACACCAGCATAATTTAATGATTAGATGGATATACTGAACATGACACAACACCAGGCTTTTCAATCTAAACCAACATAAATGTGGGGGGATGAAAACAACTTGTTTTAAACTCAAGTTAAAAGTTAAGTTTGTTTGAAAAAAACTTGTTGTAAAGTCAAGTTTGAAAGCAAAGTAAATGTTAGAAATATTGCAATACGTCTTAAGGTTCAACTAAAGACCAAGAAAAAAAAAAATCCTTCCATTTCCCTCGTGGTCTGGAGAACAGGTTCAAAAAGCACAGGGCACAGCAGCAAAAGGTCTGATCACAGAGGGGTTTAAAACCCAAAAGGAAAATCACAATTATTCCCTAACTGGGATCCCAGAGAGACCAAAGGGAAGTAGTTCTTTCTAAAATTCAGAAGCAGAAAGAAGGAGGAAGATGAGGCAGCCACTGAAATGTCAAGATAAAATTGATAAAGCATTTTCTCGAAAATCAGTGCAGAGTGGAAGACATTGGAGATAACAGAGAAGCAAATGCTTTCTCTGGAGCAGATGAAAACTCCAACAGTGGCATTGAAAACAGGTGTTGTTTTCATAATTAAAACTCAAGGGAAACCTGCCTAAAGGGAGCTGTAATAATGAAATAGGGGGGAAAAATACCCATGGAGAACAACATCTCATTAGGAGAGATAAACTTCACATGTGAACAACACTGAGTTAAATGACAAATTGTTTTTCTTAATGGCACTCTGGTGTGAGACAGGTTCAGAGGTTCTGCTTGTTTTGCTGCTAACTGGTGATTAATGACCACAAAGTTTCCACACAAATGTGAAAGACAGGAGTAGAAAATGAAGATGCAAGTTGTCTCTCCAAAGGGACACTTTATAAAATTAGTGTCTGGACAGAAACAGGAAAGCCTTTGAGAGATTAGAAAGCCTTTCTAATAACTGGCTGTGGAATGACCCAGTTTAGTTATTTTCTGTTTGGTTTCTAGTTAATACTGTTTTCCCCTTGTAACCGATGCACACTAAAACCACACGAATAAGACCCTGAGGCAATTCTGAAATCATCTACAGCATGTTTTCTCAGAGATAAAAAACATCAGCAACTCCAGTGCCTCTGACTCAGCTTGGTGTGCAGGTACCATGGAGTCAAACATGGTGCAGACAGGCAGAGCATTGCTGGAAACCCTCCAGGAAGTTTGAAATGTCTGGGTGATTCCACACTTGATTTTCCATAACCCTTATCGATATTGTCCCTCAAATGGGGATGCTTAAAGAGGGAGAGAAACTGCTTATGTCAAGAGGTGGCTTGTAGGGCAGAGGAAAACTAGTTTGGTCTGAATAAAACTGTTCTGCTACAAACAGTTTTTCAGAGGTGCAGTGTAGCACAGGGATTTCTGATAAGGGATTTTTGGGATAAATGTCTGCAGCAGATCCAATGTTCTCAGGTTCCAATGTGCTTAGTAGGCACAGCTGGGATTCAGGGGCTGTTACAGTTGACTAAATACCTGCTGCATGCCCAGAAGTACCAAATAAACCAATAAATCCTCAAATCTGTAAGCAAGCAGAACCACTATTCTAGCAAGTTCCTGGGTGGGAAGCAAAGATACATCATAAAGAATTTTGTAAATTGTTCAGAGGTTAAAATAACTTGGCTGTTGTAAATACAGTGCCTTAAACATTTAGTCAAACATGACTATTCAGCATCAACATATTTAAAATATTGGGTTTCTAATTAATACTGTCTTATTAGATGTAATAAAAAGTAATGATACAAAATTAACATTAATTAAATAATCCTAAAAAATAACAATATTGGAAGAAAAGTCATACTGCTAAACATAAAAGCTCTGTTTGAAGGCTTGCTTCATCATCTGCAAGCAAAAAACAATTAGAAGGGGTGAAAATTAATGTTCTTACATATGTAACATAGGGTCTGTAATGGATAGCAGTGAATTTGTCTCCAAGCACATCACTAGAGAGATCAATACGTTATTGAGTTCAGATCTCTGGACATGAAAAAAAGATGCTGGAAAACTGAAAATCACGTGGAAAGCTGCTGCCAGCACTGAAACCTGTTTTGTGGGGGAAAACTTAAGGAGTTCCACCTCTTTTAGTGCATCTCCAAGGCTAAACAGGGACAGCCCTGAGTTTTTATTTCACAGGCACAGAGCCATATCAAGAACCATAGGAATCTTCTGTCTCATAGAGAAAAGTTCATGACACTGCCTGGAATTAGATGTAAGGAAAACTGACATTAAGGAAAAAAAAAAAAAAAAAAGTCATTCAGAGCTATAAATAATAAGGAAAATAACATATGGAATTATCAATTATTTTTATGGAATTTGATAGAGACTTATATCACCCATCATGGCAATAGGGTATTGCTATAAAAGCTACACTTCCATTTGGTATGGTTAAGCTGATATAAATGTCTTAGAAGACATAAAGCCTTCCTGTGTTCTCAGATCATCCAAAGATCTTTTTCTGAGGGTGGCACATGTAGACCCAGCATTTTTCCAGCGTATGGAATTTCAGAGTTAAAGAACCTTAGTACACATCCTTCTGCTCTACCAGAAAAATTTACTTTATTTTGGGAGTCAGTGAATCACAGCTGAGCAATGCCCCATGAATTCAAGGGGGATACACATGGGAGCTTTTGCAATTAAAATTGTACAGGGAACATTGTAAAGGTGAAATTGTAATTATCAGACTGGAGCCTTGCCAGAAAAGAGGGACAACTTTATTGTCTTTGTTTGCTATCTCAAACTTTTTTCATTTCAAGAAAAAAACATTTAGGATGCCTTTCCAGAGGCCTTATGTAACATCCTCATCCAAAACACTGCTTTACAAATTGGGACTGATAAAACAATATTTCCTGCTCCCAGCAGGGCTGTAGCTCTTGCGTGTCCAGGACTGAGACCCCCCCATCTCCTATCCAGAGAGTAAGACAAGTTATATTATTTTACAAAAGGATTTTTTTTGCTGAATTATTTTAGCCAACAAAAACAAAACACACAACAGAAACGATATTCTTTTGTTTTCGTATTTTTTTTTCAACCATGGGATAAATGTTTCTGTAAATTAGGAATCATGGAATCAATAATGTTGGAAAAGACCTCTAAAATCATTATGTCCAATGGTTCCCCCAGCCAAGCCCACCACTTGTCTCCAACTCTACATCTACACATGTCTCAAATGCCCCTGGGAATGGTGATTCCACTACTTCCCTGGGCAGCCTCTTCCAATGCTTGGCCACTGTTTATGTGCATAATTTTTTCCTACTATCCAATAAACCTCCACTGGAAAATTCATTGCTGGATTTTTACTTTTTCTTTTTTTTTTCTTTTTTTCTTTTTTTTTTTTTTTTTTTTAAATATTTCCATTATGAATAACAGAGTTAATGGGTGGAAACTTTTCTACATGGAGAAGCATTGACAGGAGGTGGAGGTAGAAGGTCTGATCCTTGTCTGTGGTTGCATAAACTCTTAGTCACCTGATCCCGGGTGGATCACTTTCCTCTCTTCCAGATGCCCTTTTGGGTCCTGAGCAACTCACAGATATGTCAACACCACCAGGAGTCTCTCCAGGCAAAATATTTTGGAGTTTTGAACATCTCTCTCTTTTTATTAAGGATAAAAAATCTGCCATAAAGGAATTGCCTATATTGGGTTAAGCCCCTTTGACTGTTCCATACCAAGCATCAACAATGAAATAACTTACTTTTCTCTACATCCTTATTGCAAATATTTCCACAGACCATCTCCCAAGTCAGGGCACTCTTTCCCCTAGAACAATGGTAGTCAAATTATGCCAATTATATTCCTCTGTCCTCTCCAGGAAATAGTTCTCTGAAGATTATTGGTACTGTAAATATGATAGCAGTCCAGAAGTCAGGAGTAGAACTTGAATACAATCCTACACATTTTAATAGTAAAGATTAAATATTGTGTGAACTTCTTTCACTTTTTACTCAATTTTTATTGTTTACTTCAAGAAGAATATACAACAGTAAGTACCAAGTACTATATGTATCTATACAGAGGAACGAAACAGTAATTTTTAGTCTAGTCACAGTAAAAATGCTTAAGTGATCATTTTATCTTCTAGATTTTCAACCAGTTGCTCTAGTTTCCTCAGTTTTCTTATGAATTTTATGTTGTAAAAGAAAAATATGAACAACTTTGCTGGAGCACTTTGATTACAGTACAGCAAGAAGGGCATCTGGAATCATGGATTTCAGAAAAGTTTTATGAGAAAAGTTTTTAAGCTGCAGCTCTTTTCTCAAGGCAGAGCGAACCTCAGGTCCAAGCACTGCCCTGTGGTAAAATTTTTCATTGCTGGAATGATTCCTGGACTCGGTTTTGGCCCATTCCAAACAGCAACAACCACAGAGCATCTTGGGGTTGGCACTCAGGAATCATGGCCAGTAGAAAATTCAAGTGCAATTGTTGGTTGTGGAGGGTGAGAAAGCTGATTTGTGTGGATATGAACTCTGTCTCGGATCAGGAAGAAGTCACTGGCTAATTTATGGTCATAAAATTATAGTAGAGTAATAAATTGTTACTAAATTTAATTGCTAACATAATCATAACAAGCCAAACTTAATTTATTACTTTTACAGACAGACCAAAAGTCTGGAAATATAGTTGGAAAGCCTGTTGCTGGGTAGTATAAGAGTCATGAGAACTTATTGTCCTCCACAGGTACAGGCAGATATTTCTCCAGTACCTGCCCCAGAGTCCAGCAGCTGAAGGCCTGGGGTGTTCCTGACCCACTCAGTGATTGTCTGATGTCCTCAAAACCTTTCCTTGCTTCTGGGATCAGAGCTCTGCAGAGTCATTCAGCTTCTGGAAATTCTCCTGTCCATGAAATAACATTTAATTGGCCAAAGTAGCAGCCAGTCTGATCCTTGAGCTGTGGAGAAAGCAGAGTGGGGAGATGTGCTGCAGTCCAACAGGAATGTGATGCAGTGAGGATTTGCTGCAGGAGCAGCTAACAGCCACAATCAGCATTGGAGAGTTTAAGGTCTGTGTTTGAGGTTACAATAAAAGGAAGGTTTTGTCTAAGGAAGGTTAAAATAGGAAACAATAATAAGAAAAGCAACACAAGCAAGCAAATAATGTTCAGTTCCTGTTTCTAGGCAGTGATTGGAAGCATAGAGATTTAATGATTTGCCTCAGCTTGAACAGGATATGTGTCCTGAGCAGGAACTTTTTTCCTCTGCTTTTGCCTTAGATTTCCTTCAATCAGATTTGTAAGACTCAAACTGATTCCCATATTTGCCATAACGATTTGTAAGGAGTCCTGCAAGTAAAGCCTGTGTCCTAATGTCTGTCTGCACAGGGGGACTGAAGGTCTGCAGGAATTTGGAGAAAGGATTTGAAAAATCACAGAACGAGGAGAGCTACTTGAACTAGATCCCAAATGCATTTTAAAGCATAAGAATATAAGGTATAATTGCAAAAGCATATTAGCAGGAAAATTCAGTGACAGCAAACCCCCAAATCAGTCATCATATGCACATTTCAACAGACCTGCCAAAACTCCTAATTAGGGCCTCCCTCAGGACTCTTGTTTTCTATCTCATTATGCTGATAAAGTGGACACCAATGAGTCCCTTAATGAGGATTAAACTGTAGGCTTTAGTTGAATTTGCATCTCACATTCTCTATCGATGAGACTCTCCTGTAATACACCAGATACACTTGTCAGTTTCTAATTCAGAATTCAAAATACTGCATGAAAAAAAAACTGGTAATAGAATTCCGCTTCTTTGCCTTACAATTGTCCAAAAATAGGAGATAAAAAATGTCTGTTTTGATAAATACAGCATTTTCCCATCCACAGGCCAACAGTGTGTGTCACACTGCTGTGTATGTGGCTTAAAAGGGACAGCTGCTCCAGGGATCTGGAAACACTCTCTTTAGTTTTTAACAGAAGGAAAAACTGAAACAGAAGCAGATGTTTGTGACTGTATCATGCGTGAGATAAGGCCTTTGGAGACTTATTTTTTTTTCCCCAACAGCAAGTGTTTAAAGTCTTGTCTTCCTTAAAGGAATTTTGATTTTGCGCCTGACCCAAGAAATATGCTTTGTGTAAATTCACATGACAGGGTTCCTTGCTGATGGTTTTACTCAACACTGGTGCTGAGCCTGTAGGATGTTCTGAACACTGAGGTCATCCATGGCCAGGTGGGAGTTTGCTCCTCTGCACCTCCTCCACTGCCCTGCTCTTACCTGTGAGGCAACAACACTGAAGTCCACGTCCACACAGAGGCCAGGAGCCTCGGAGGCCCTGGGAGACAGGAGGATTACCTTCTAGAAATCAGACTGAAAAACAGGTTAGTTTGCTTTCCTAAAATCTGCAAGTCCAGAATTAATATCTTGGTTTATCCAGAATGTTCTACAGAACACCTAATTAATTAACACCTTGTGAATGAAGTTTATACCCATTCAGTGGAGATCTGCAAACCAAGAAGCTTCTTTCATTCTGAGTATTCCTTGCTCTTCAAAATGAACAAATATCAACACTGATACTCACAGGAGCTTCTCATCTTCTTACCTCAACTTAATCATTGACATCTGAATGCAGATTGGTGAGAAAATTTATGTTTCAGAGAAGACAAGGACAAGGGGGCATGGCTTTAAACTAAAAGAGGAGAGATTTAGATTAGATATTAGAAAGAAATTGTTCCTTGCAAGGGTGGTAAGGCCATGACACAGGCTGCCCAGAGAAGTTGTGGCTGACCCTGGATCATTGGGAGTGTCCAAGACCAGGCTGGATGAGGCTTGGAGCATCCCTGGGACAGTGGAAGGTGTCCCTGCCCATAGCAGAGGTGGAACTGGATAAGCTTTAAGGTTTCTCCAAACACAAACCATTCTGTGGTTCCATGATTCTCCAATTTACAGATCTTATTTAGGACTCTCAGGGGTGTGTGCACATGTGTCCCCAGTTAGGTTCAGATAGGATATATGACACCAATTGTAACCACAATTAAAACAGTGACATTTGAAAGGAAATCAGAGACCTCGGGCAATGCCAGAGGAAATATGCAGGAAGACTTCAGTCACAGAAGCAGTTTTTCCAGACTTTGGCATCATTGCCCATAAAATGATGTCAGAGACAGTTTATTTAAAAAAAAAAAACAACTTCTTTTTTTTTTTGCCCATCCAGCAACAGCTGCCATGACCAGAATTCTGCTCTCTATCTGCTGTGATGCCAAAGCAGTTTTCAGGGGATTTCTATTCAAACATGTTCCCCTCTACACACAAGAGCAGTGGTGGTATAGGGGTGCCCAGTCTTATATATCTTCCAGCAGCTGGAGGGTAGAGTGGTTTTGACAAAAACATTTTTCTTTTTCCCATTTCATGGCAAGAAATGAGCCACATTTTTTCAGCAAACTATATATGTTTGGGAATGTTTTTATTTTAATTCAATAAAAACAGATGCACTGGAGAAAGACTACACTGGTCATGGTCTTGGTGTAACAGTGAGATGTATCCAGTGAAAGAGCAGATCAGAGATTTAAAACTAGCTAAGAGAAAGTCTTTCATCATAGAGCAGGCAATCAGCCCATGGAATTCCCTCTTTCCAGACACTGATATCAGATATTGCAAGGCCTAAACCTTCTGATAATTTCAAATGTTGTCTGTACAGCTTTGTAGGCAAGAAGTTTGGTGTTATGTAAAAAGCAGGATTTCAAGCTCATGAAACTCCTGAGCTGTAAGTTATTGCAGTCTGGGAGAGAATTCTGAAGAAATATTGTACATAGGCATTAATTTTTGGCTCCTGCTGGAGACAGGATATTGGTCTGATCCACTACAGTGATTTTTTGTTCTTAAATATCAGCACATTTCACTTGGCCTTACAATGTGCAATATTTTATCTTCAAGTCCTAAACTCCCAAACAAGTTTTTTTTCCCCACAAAATTTTAAAAAAAGAAGGAAAAAAATCAGCATTGTTTTATTCTGATCGATCCAAGATGACTTTAATTTTGCTTTTCTTTTTCAACATTAAATTTGTAAATATGTTATTTGCAGTCAAAGCTAAGATTTGCTTTATTTTGTTTAGTAACTAACTCATTTGGACTTGAATTTAAGCAGGTCTGCATAATGACAGTCTGTTGTGCTTCTTAATTTGGGAATTAGGGATCTTGGAGGAACCCTACTGTTTACCAGCTTCAGTAAAATATCAATTTAAAATTTATTCCAATGGGTTCTGTTTCTTCTCTTCCCTGTGGAGAAGCACACCTCATACAATGTGGTAAACAGATTCCATTGGCTCCCCAAATGATGGATAACCCAAATCTCTTGTACCCCACAGACCACACCTCTGCACATGAGACCTTACAGCTGACAGTCCTGAGATGTGTTCATTCAGTGACCGTGATAAAGAAACTATTTTGGGTGAAGGGACTGAAGGAATTTTCTTCAGCCTTTTTCTAATGGTCAGGGAATTTCTGAAAATCTTGTGTCATAAAAACATTCTCAGTGAATCTGCGATAAAAAGGCAACATTTTAAACTGCAAGAATAACAATTACACTGATTAAGATTTTCATGACTTCTTTCTTAGTTTAGCAAGACCTACCATATTCTGGTATTCTAGCACTTTCACTTTTGGTTAGAACTGTAACAGTTAATTCAGATTATTTATTCTGTTCTATGAAATGAGGACACAATTGTTAATGGTCACTGTCATTGTGCCTGACATCTTCCTTCTGGACAGCCTTTTGCTACCAGGACTGAGGTGACTGAAGTTAATGGACAATCAGAATATTGACATGAAGGAATTTTTAGAAATAACTCTGAGGTCAGAAAATGATTTGAATATGGTTTTTAGTTGAAGGATGACACTGGAAAATAAATTGAATGGGCTCATCCTTACCTTACTTTGCAGGAAGTAATTTACAGCAATACCTGCTCTGAGTGGGATTGATCTGGTTATGTTTCCATCATTTAGAGAATCAGAGAATTATAGAATGGTTTGGACTGGAAAAGAGCCTAAAGACTGTGTAGTTCCAACCTGCTGCCATGTCTCAGAAATAAATCCCTTCATTTAACAGTGATGAATCCCAACCTGATATTTTCTCTACATTTCCTTAATATTCAAATCTAGAAGTCAAAGAATGGTTGAGATAGGATCTAATTTG
This sequence comes from Certhia americana, assembly GCA_018697195.1. NCBI lineage: Eukaryota > Metazoa > Chordata > Aves > Passeriformes > Certhiidae > Certhia > Certhia americana. Next base: position 3,019,698 of record CM031859.1, on the reverse strand, counting down.
TATAGCTTGATGGAAAGAATTAATACAATGTACTGAAATGCTCCAGTTTTGCTTTAAACACAGATTTTCCCATGCTCATCTGAAAACTAAAGCTTTGTTCATCTGTTATTTACACAAATGGAGATTATGGTATAATGACAAATATAATCTTCACATGACAGAAAGAACCAGTATCAGATAAACATCATACTTAGAACAATAAATTTTAGAACACCAGATGTATTTCAGAGAAGTCACTTTTTACCAGGGGTTACTGTCTGTGTAATTGCATCTCCTACTTTTAAAAGAAAGAAAAACACATTGTAAAAGCATTAAAAGGAGTAGAAACTCCTTCTATAAGTATCTAGAAAGTCATATGTAGAGCTGGAGGCTCCCCTTGCCAGTTTTCCAAGGCACATGATGCTTTCTAAAGAGAACAAGTTGCTGCTTACTATATATTTTAGTACAGGACCAAAATCTGTCTCCGATGGTTTTGGACACCTTGTTACATCCCATTCCAAAATCTGTCAAGTATGTGATGACAGCTGAGGCACAGAGGAATACTTCTCTGGTTCAGGAGCAAGAAGGCCCAGAAGGAAAATTTGCTGATTTGCTAAACTCTTTAAGTTTCCAGATACAGCTGTAGGATACTGAGCATGTCGCTGTAAAGCATCACAAATATCAGGACTTTTGTCTCCATGGATTATTGAGCCAGGCAGTTCCTATCTGAACTGTTTCCATGTAACTCAGGCACTGCCAATAGAGTAATCCTGAAATCTCATGTTGACAGATAGAGCTGCATTTGGATTTATCCAAATCTGAATTGCCTAGAGGTTTTGATGGAACAACTTTTTCAGGAGATTTCAAACCAGAACTCTAATGACTTGTGTTTGCTATCATTGTACAGAAACATCTTGCCTCAGAGAAGCAAGGAGCAGTTTTGTGTGTATTTTTATTAGGATAAATAGTAGCAGTAGGGGTAACTAGTCCAAGAGAGTTATCTAATGTATCCATGCTGGTGTTGCCATTAATATAACTGTTCAGTGGGAAAGCATACACAAGGAGAAGATTTTGCTTAAATTTTTTGGTAGAGGTATTCTCCAAAATATTGTCCTCAGCTTAGTACCAATGAGACAATAAGGTGTGGTGTCCTATATTTTAGCACCAAATAACCACATGCTTCCAGAGCCTTTGTAGACCCATATGACTTTAGCTAAAGCACTGTGTTTTTGGTTAAAACCCACCTGGGACTTCACTAAAATGGTGCAAAGCATTGGGACAGGCTGCCCAGGCCAGTGGTGGAGTTACAACCTCTAGAGGGATTTAAAAAAACTCATTGATGTGGCACTTGGGGACAAGGTTTTGTGGTGGCCTTGGCAGTGTTTGTCAATGTTAGATTAACAGTTGGACTTGATGACCTTACAGTCTTTTTCTACCCTAAATAATTCTATGAGTCTATGAAAACAACGTGACGTGCCCCAAATTAGATCTTGTATGAAAATGTACAGGTGATTTTAGTGATTTTTTAAATCTTTCTGTGTAGGAACAATTCAAGAGCACAGTCTGCAGCCAGTCCATTTCAATCTCATTTCCACATCTTTCTGGCCAAAAATCTCCCTCCTGCAGTGGACCTGGAAACATGCAGAAAAGGCAGAGATTTCACTTGGCAAAAACTCAAATCAACACAACTACAGTGAGCAAAACTTTTAACCTTGTCCCCAAGGCTGTCTAGAATAGATGTTCTTATGCTGTTTTCTTTTGGGAATAAAATCCTGTCTCTCCCCTGCAGGTATCCTTTTTCTCTTTATAGTAGTGTAGTTACTGTAATCCAATTTAAAATGTTCAAAACCCCAAATTCCTCAAAAGGCAGCGTGAAGCGACACCTCACACATCACTACAAAAACAAGCAAGCTTTGATTTATTTCAGAAGTGGAGTGTTCCTTCACTCTCACTAAAAGTTAGTTGTACAGGAGAGATGTTAACCTGGCTAAAATACAGGGTTATAAAGATTCTGATTCTTTTCCCAGCTTTGCTGTAGTCTACATTTTGAGTGTAGAATTACACTCACCTCACCCAAAATTACCCACCTGTAAGTCGGGCACCAAGTCAGAGTCCCTGTGGCTCTCTGGACAATGAGCAGAGAGAATGAAAACACAGAGAGGATATTTATTGTATTTATTACAATAAATATTGATATACACATGCTCATCATTAAACATACATTTATTAATAAATCAAAATTTTAATAAATAAATTCTCATGTACGTAGGATGTATTTTTTTCTGTCTTTATTTACAAAAGGAATTTAGATAAACAATTTGGATTTTATTTATAGCTTCAGAGCTGAAAGATTTCAATATGATGAACTCCAGGTATTTTTCAGAAGTGTGCAGTTATTACATCAGTTTCTCATCTCTTGGAAGCACTTTACACACACTTTAACCAAGTTGGATCGCCCCCAAACCCCACTGCATTTCTTGCAACGTGTCCACTCCTTTAAAATATAAGAACCCTTTTAGACAAACTTGTTTTGTACTTGTATTGGTTGCTAAAACTCATCATTTCCCAGGCCCTGGCTGAACTGTACGGCAGGAGCACTAGGTGGCAATGCTGTTACAGCGAAAACTCCAGCAGCTCCCTAAAACACAGCGATCCCAACCACGCTTCACAGGCAGTGCACAAGATCAGAGAGCTGACACCACTTTTTCAGCGGCTGTAGGACATTGTTTTAATTGTCACCCCTGTGCTGGGCACTGGTGAGACCACACCTCAAATCCTGGGTTCAGTTCTGGGCTCCCCATGACAAGAAAGGCATCGAGGGGCTGGAGGGTGTCCAGGGAAGGGAAGGGAGCTGTGGAAGGGTCTGGAGCACAGGTCTGATGAGGAGCAGCTGAGGGAGCTGGGAAAGGGGCTCAGATTGGAGAAAAGGATGCTCAGGGGGGACCTTGTGGCTCTGCACAACTCCCTGACAGGAGGGGACAGCCAGGTGGGGGTTGGACAAATGAAACAAATGAAACACCCCCAGGTTGTGCCAGGGTAAGTTTAAGCTGATTATTAGAATAAAAAATTTCTTCATGAAAAGGGTTGTTAAGCATTGAAACAGGCTGCCCAGGGAAGATGTGGAATCACCATCCCTGGAGGCATTTAAAACGTGTGTGGATGTGGCTCTTGGGGACATGGTTTAGTGGTGGCCTTGGCAAAGCTAACAGTTAACAGTTGAACTTGATGACCTTTAGATGCCTTTTCCAACCTAAATGATTCCATGATTCTCTGGTTTTGGCTGCCCAGGCTTGCTCTGAGTGAGGAGTAGGTGATTGATTTTTTCCACTTTGAGTACAAAGCAAAGACGACCTGACATTTATCACAAGTTTGGTCTTCCCCACAAAATTTCCAGTGGTTCTAGGGAATCCTGAATGGCAAATATTGAATGAGGAGCACACAGGAATGAGCTGACAGTCCTACCAGGCTGGGGTTCATATCACTGCAGAAAGTGAAAACTCAAGCCTGATCCTAATAATGTGGGTGAGAACATAAAAAGCCTTCACTTGTGCTTCCCCTTTCCATATGTACTACTTGCAGTGAAATTAAAGATAATATTCCTGATACAAAATCTTGGATGTGGACAGCTTTTGATAAGATTATTGCTTTTGAAGACAAAAAAGCCAGTGCAAGTGTTTTACAGCAGCCAGTTTAGTACAACACAGCCAGAAATCTGTGTCGACTTCAATACAATTTAATACAATAATTACTATTATCAGGTCATGATTTTGAAAGGCCTCTCCACACTTCCAGTATTTATTTTAGTCTATTTTAATTCATCTAATTTACCATTATCATAAATTCTGTGAATTGCAGCTATGGATACCAGCAGAATAAGGAACTGTTCTGGTCTGAGTTTATTCCATCACTACAGGAAATTGTTTTTAATTAATTTTTGTGGAAATAATGCATCCTGTTGATAACAAAGCCACTCTCAGGACAGAAAACTCCTCCCCATGTCCCAGGGTGAGGAGAAGATTCATCTTCTCTATTTTGGTCCTAAAATGCCTTTATAGTTTTAGGTACTTTATATGATGGTTGGACTTGATGATCTCAGAAGCCTTTTCCAACCTTAGTGAATTTATGATTCTATTCCAAATGTAAGGCTAAGTAAAAATAAAATGAATGGATGCACATCCATGGACTTGTAAGAGTTTTGTATGAGTATGTGTAGCCAAATATGTGAGGTTGTTTCATGCATTTATACTTGAAATGCTAAATGTAGACCTGAAATTTTCTAGTAGGAAAAAATGAGTAGTGCTGCTAACCCAAAAGATAAGTACAATTTCCTTTTTATTTGTCCCATTTATATAGGTATTTTTCCTCACCAAAATTAATTTAGAATATTTTCCACAAGCATGTAAATTTAGCTACTCTAGGTGTAATTGGTTTTCTTTTTGGAGCAGCTCATTGATCCCGATTTCACAAATTATATAAATCTATGATGCCCCAAAAGGATTCCTGCTTTTTCCCTGTCTTATCTGACCACCTTCTCCTTCCCCTCCCTCATCACTGAATGCTTCCGCAGTATGTCACAGCAGGGAAGTTGACTGTTTAAATACTCTTTTTTCTTTTTTGTTGGGAGAAATCCGTGGTCTGGTTGTTGATTGAGGAAATGTACTGCAAAAACTAAACCAAACAAATGAATAAATATATAACATTCAAAAAGTAGTTGCTAGTCCTGAGGAGTTTTGTGGGTTTGGATTTTGTTCCCTTAATATATCACTACAAGATGGGAAAGGAAACATGAAAAGGTTTTATTGCTATTATGGAAAAAGCAGTGTCTTTTTCAGACTCAGAGCCATCCATTTAGATCAGAATAAAGACAGGAAAGAAATAAGGGATTTTTGCTGGGGTTTAGCCATGTGATCCTACACAGGCTTTGACAGCACAGTGAAGTTGTGCTGATATCTGAAGAAAAATCAGAAGCAGCTATAAGGAAAGTTTAAAGAAGTGAAAGGATGAGCATTTTTGGTCTTTTTCATGTCTCATTAGCTTCTGGCACAGTAAATTGCCTAGACCAGCAGAAAACACTTATTCTTTTTCTTTTTTGATGCAAATTTTTTTGAAAAAAAATTTGTAATGTCAGGGAAAAATATGGTGCCCAAAGAACAGACCGGACATAACATTTTCAAAAGTATCGGCTATGACAATTAAGAGTTTATGTCCACCATCCCCCTTCCCAAACAGGTTTATCTCCCCTTAATTCCCTCTGAGATAACATATCAGCAAGTTTTCAAAAGTACATTCTTGCCATTAGATTCTCCATGCTTCTGTGCTCAGTCAATAAATCCCTTTCACCAGGACAGGGATGTGAGAATGTCTACAAAGGAATTAATTTAACACATTCTGAAATCAGTAGTGTTTGGCTGATCCTTTTTTCTCATTACCTGCCTTACTGGGAATTTCCAGAGTTTGTTGGATGCTGAAATATGTGTCTAAAATTTCAAGCCTTTTTTGAAATGACCCTATACTTCCAGACACCAAAATACAGGGATATTTATCTGGTTTCGTGTCACAATGAAGTGACAGCCAAATAATACCCCAGCAACATCCAGAGCTGCTTTTTCCTTATTAATTCCAAAATGAATGACTTCAAACTCCCAGATGAAAACAAATAGGGAAGAGCAATGCCCTTTCTCCTTACCTGGGGAAGACTCAAGAGGCATTTTAAATGTCACAGGGCTTCCTTTACACAGATCATTTGTGGTTCTTGTGTGATTTACCTCCTACACTCTTAACAGAATTCCCAAGGAGGAACCTCAGTGAAGAAATTTAAGATGGAAAATAGGTGAATGAGCCCAGTCAGACATCCTGGAAGTGGGTAAGCAGGTCATTAGAGCATTTGGAACAATACTGGAAAAATGCCTCTTGAAGACTTCTAGCTGGAATGTGAAATCTTTTTCTTAATTTTTTTTTTTTTTTACTTTTCAAAAAAAGGACTTCCACCCAGCCATCCCCTGCCTTTAAACCTCCTGCCCATTAATTTCCACACCCATATTTTTAATAAATTTCTTTGGTAAATGGTGGTGCTTGCAAAAAGCCATGATGAAAAAATGCTTTTATTTATTAAAACTGAAAGCTAAAATTAGGAAAATCTCTAAGATTGTTTCAACACAGATAATTAAAAATACATATTGGAGTTAAGAAAACCCAACAAACCACAGACCAAAACAGCTTTTTTTTTCTCTTTTAATGATATTTTCTTTTGTTTTCAGAGGAAATATCTTTCAAATAAGCAGAGGGAATTCAGTGACTCATAGAATCATAGAATGGTTTGGGTTGGAAGGACCCAATTCTCTCAGCCTTTCCTCATAGCAGAAGTTATCCACCTCTCTATCTACTTGGTGGACTCCTCTAGGTTTGCCCCAACAGTGCTTCATGTCTTTCCTGTGCTGGGCACCTCAGGGTTGGATTAAATTGCTTAATATACATGGATTAAATTGCTTAATATACATGACTCGTTAATGTATGGTTTCACTGTGCAGTTTCACCTATTGCTATTCCAATCTCAGACAGGCAAAGACACATTTTACAGTGAAATACACCATTCTTGATGCTTCTTGCATCAAAACTCAGTGCTAACTCAATGTTAAAGGTAACCTGGGCCTTCACAAACCCCACTTCATTTTGTTATAACTGTTAAGCCAAAACTGGCTGTGAGAAAGATGTTAATTCTGGCACAGTGACTTGGAAAGTTTCATGCCGCGGTGCAGCATAAAACAGTAATTAGATGGAGAAAAATTAAGTAACTCCTTTTGTTTTAATGGTGATGTGCAGTCTTTCAATGATGCAGCCACACAGTCCCTGACTTTTCCCAGACACATTAAAGCAAAACCTTCGTTTTCCTGCCCCTCTCAAACCCATAAATTCTGTTGGATTACACGCTAAGTTGATTTAAAGTGGCTGCTCAATGAAAAGAAAGCATTGACTCTAAATTTCAGTGCTTCATAATGTTCTGAAGGAAGCTGCAATCTTCTTTCATGGACAAAATGAGACTTTTCACTCTTCAATTTGGATTGTGAAGTTTTTATTACTGGTATTATAGGATAATCACTGGTTTTAGTTTTTTGTTTTGTTTTTTTTGTTTTTTTTGTTTTTTTTTTACCTGGTTGAAGTTTTGCCTCTTATTTTTTGAAAGGAATCACTGATTGTTCCAAGCAGAATTCACTCCATGTCCTCTGGAGTTTCTGTCCCACCTGTGCAGATGTTTAGATCATGCTGTGTGATGCAGACCTGTACAAGGCACAGAGGGCTGAGCCCTCCACTCTTTGGGCACTCAAGATTCCCACTGAAGCACTGAATGTTGGATTCAGCCTTCCACAGAAAACATATGTCAATACACAGATGGTCACACCAGCAGAATTTTCCCACAGACATTCACTCAATATTTTTTAGCAAAAAATGTTTTCCATGTGTCCTCAGACACATGTTCACCCAAGTATTCCAGGCAATTTAACCTGCAGGTAGTTTGGTCTGGAGGTTTTTTTTGTTTGGTTTTTTTTCCCCTGAGAAAAGCACAGGGATACAACAGCAAAAAGAACCCCCATAAAAAATAAGCTGTGAAGAAGATGAATAAGCCAGATGGACATAGGTACTGATAGTTTGATATGCAGAAATAGTTTAGTTGTAGAAAATCCAGAAGGATGTTTAAAGAACACAAGACTACAGCTTGTAAATGGGAAGAGTTCAAAGTGGGAACCGGGTATTCCAAGACAGGCTTGTGTAGGCTGGGAAGTAAATGTGTGTGTGACACACAAAAGCTTACTTCTCGAAAGAAAAATTCCCTTTCCCCCCTGAAAAACAACAATTTTAACAGTGAAGTAAATATAGATGAGTCTGAGACACACTGAGTAACAGGAACATCCACAGGAGGATGAAGCACCCTCTGGATAGATTTGCCTCCAGATACCATGGTAGAAAATCCAGACGACTAACTGGGATGAAGCATTATCTTTTACTAGATCCTAGTAAAAGACTACCAAATCAACTGGTCAAGGACAGTTTTAGCAGTCTTGGGATACTGCAGTTCTCTACAATCTGCAGAGCCCAGTCTTGAAAGAAAAGCACTTATGCTACTGAAGTCTCAATGAAGTGCGAAGCAAAGCACAGGGACAGAGATGAAAAGCAAAATAAATTAATCTAACCCTCCTGGGAATGGTACCAAGTAGGTCATTTGTCCCGAAGAAACAGAAATAAACAGCAATGGTTCTGCTGTACAGAAACTGGAGCATTTCATTAACACCTGGCTATGGATGAGCCTTTGTCATAAAAAATGTAGAGAACTTTAACAGACCCAGGACATGATTCATTCACTTAACCTTCATTGAGTTCCAGTACAAGGGACAGTCCAATGGTCCTGCCTCACATACTGTTCTGTACATAAATATGTATGTAAATATGTGCATACAAGACATTCTTCAGTAACGCTGTAGTCAATGACCTTTCTCCCCCCAAAGATTTCAGCATCTAAATAATTGCATCCCTTCTCTGTCCCACTTGGGAGGTTCAGAGAAATTATTGGACTACTTTTTCAGACTCAGTTTTATGGATAAAAGCAGAACTGCCAGAAGACACTGTATTAGTGCAATAAATATAAAAATTATCATTTAGCCATGTCTATTGGTAGCTTGTTAAATTACCTGTTCTATTCAGTAATTGATTACTAGTGGAAGGCTTAAAATTGTTTATCTCTCCCCAGTACTCTTTCAAGCACCCATTATTAAGTTCTGAGTAGCTTGAAAAATTAAATTTCCCCTTTAAATACCCTCCTGTCTCTCCTGTCCCTGCATTTAAATTTTTAGCAGGCTTTATGACTATCAGATTTCTCAGTCCTTCCCTTCCCTTGCTCTCCATTTTCTCCTGCTTGTCCACAGGCCTGATTTCTCCAGGACCCCACAAGTTCACAGCCTGCTCTGCTCTCCCTCTTATATCTCTCCTCTCCATCTTCCTCTCAAACATTCTAATGTCTGATCTAATACAGGTTCGTCACCCTTTGCTGCTGCTCCAGACTTGGGTCCTGTGGGAATGATATCCATGGTGTCAATCAGTATCTCCCTGTTGCCTTTACTGCAGCTAACACAATTTACACCAGTTGAGGATCCAGCCTTCTGCTGCCAAAAACTACTAACGATTTTGCAGAAATATGGGTCTCTTTCTCCCTCTCTTTCTCTTTTTTTTTTTTTTTTCTCTCAGCATGAAAGATCTAATTACAAATTGCTGAAGGCTTGTTACAAATAAAATTTATTTTAAAAAAGAGAAAAAAGATAACCTTTTGACTCTGTATTGTCTGTTACTAATTTACTGAAAGGAACAGGATCTATGTTTTCACCCAAATAAATTCTTCTCCTCATGAATACTGAAAACAACTATTCAATGAAATATCTCTATGGAGAGGTTTTAAACTTATTTTTACATGTTTGAGTTTGTTCAGGCTGCTGTTACTGGATATCAGTACTCTGAATGATAGCAACATTGCCATGGTATAAACAGAACCATCCAGACTGGCTTCCTGCTCCCTGGAAATACCAGTTACCCTACCTCCCAATATCTTGAACCCAGTGGGTGGAATGTGTGCAATATTTTTATTTGTTATGATTATAGTAAGGATGACAACACAGTGAAGGCTAAAGGCAACATTCCTACTGGTAGGACAGGAGTGTGAGGGCCTTTTCTCTGCCCCTGGGGCCAGCTGCAGGAGGGGCTATCCTGATTTCTCCTGGGACCCCTGTCAAGGTGTGCTTTGGGAAAACCAGCTGGGTCATGGCAGAGGGAGCTCTGTTTTGTGGTGCTTGATGGACCCAAAACATCTTGCAACAAAAGGAGACAAAGGGGTAGGTGGTGCAGAGAATGCTCAGTAAAAATGAGACTCTTATGGGATTGAGGTGGTGAAGAAGGTAAAAGAGCCCTAGAAATGAGTTCCTGCCAGAGGCCTCCAAACCAGCTGCTACTCCATCAGAGAAGATTGAAGATTGTTTGAGATTGAAGTGACCTCTGGAAGTCATCTGGTCCCTCTCCTCCCTGCTCAAGCAGGGCCATCTAGAGCAGATCACCCAGGACCACGTCTCCATCTGGAGAACAAATATCTTCTTTCCATAGCTAGACTTTAATTAACAGCCCTCTGATGGCTACAGACTCAACAATCTGGACATCTTCCTCCCACAGTTATCATCCTGCATAACTTAGAGTGCACTTTCTGCAACTATCTGGTACCTAGTAATGAATAGAAGTCCTGCTCACATCACTAGAAACAGTTCCACCTTTTTCCTGTAGGCATGGAATGACCTTATTCTGTCTTCAGAAAGGACTATTTACCCTTAATTTGTAGTCACTTACCCCTGTAAGATCCCAGCAAAACAAAAGTGTAGAATTGCACATATACTTGGCAGAAGTGCAAATGACAAAATACAGTAAAGGTGATGGCAAAGTGCATTCAGATGGGGAAGCAACACTTGTCTCAGCTGCCTAATCCTATGGGCCATGAGTTTACAGGACTCCTGAATCCTTCTGAATATGTGACTCAAGGCAAGGAGGGGTCATTGAATCATAGAACAGCTTGTGTTGGAAGAGACCTTAAATACCATTTTGTTCCAACTCCTCTGCCAAGAGCAGGGACACTTTCCACTAGATCAGGTTGCTGAAGCCCCATCCAGCTTAGCCTTGAACACATCCAGGGATGGGGCAGCCACAGCTTGTCTGGGCAAATATTCCAAGACATTTCTGATATCCATAGTTGCTCTTGGGTTGTCAGATGCACTGTACACTGGGTGGCTTAGTCTTAAAATGAACCTTCCCCAAACGTTTCAAACCATATCAGCCACCAAAACTGTGAAGAAAAAAGAATTATATCTTCAGAAAAGAACACTTTTAAGATTTGCACCTTCTCTAACACCACTACTGACACCAGCACCGTGCTCCAAAACTGGAGTGTAACACTATCAGTTACTAATATTAACAAAAATGTTTATACATTTGGGTTTTATGGTAAGTTTCAGTTGGCTCCTTATGGAGCTGCAGAGTCCTCTCATGTGACACTGAAATAAGGAAACTGAGCCCTGTCTGCACGGCCCCTACAAAGTGCAGGGACACAGACAATCATTTCATTGCCTTTTCCTTAGAAAACTCTCTGATCTCTGCAGAACAAGCACCTGGAGACTGTTCACCTCCTGCCATGAAGAGTTTGTCTATGGTTAATCAAACAACCCAGATTATCTACAGAGAAGCCAACAGATTTCCTTAATCCTTAGCAGTGAGCCTGTTCTTTCCAGCCCCTGAACATGTTTTAGTTCAGCTGATCATTGCTCATCCTCTTATGGTTTACAATGCAGGTCATGAACTTGGAGTATAATATTCCAGCACTTACGTTTTTAAAGTGCAATCCATGTACCAGTTTAAGCAGAGAAAATACTCAATTAGAAGGCAGCATGATACTCCAAGTACAATGCTATGTGACAGGGCAAACAGGAGAAGTAATTGTATTTGTTTAATTCAAGAAATCGAGTGGACAAGGGTATCCAGACCTTTCTCTTACCCTTATTACTTGTTTCAATTTGTTGCTGGTATTTTTTTTCCTCCTGTTTAATAGGCAAGGCAGCTGACAACTGAATTAGTACTCTTCCCTTCGTATGCCACTGGCTCATGACAATAGCCTTAGGGGTAAGATATAGATAACTGAGAAGTTTTCTCACTGTTGTGATATATTTTTTCATATGGTTAATAAGGCAATTGAAATGACATCCTGTCACAGTGGTAGAATCCCGAGAATTTGTGATGTCCCTTGTGTTGCCACTAGGAGGAGATGCACTGTGCTATTATCCCTCACGCCTTTTCTTGGAGAGCACGTTGAGAGGATATGACAGTCTGCAAGCTCAGGCATCCTTTAGTGTTGCTAAGGATTAGCTACTGTTTATTATCACTAATGGGAAAGGGCTTAGGGCTGAATCGTTGTTGCTCCACTGCGGATTTTGTTTCAAAAGCCTCACAAGAGCGCCCATATATTCCAATCAGTGAGTTCAGCTAAAGAATCACAAATAAAAGAATCATCAGCAATTAAAACAAAACAAAGCTATAATAATGGCTAAATTTGCATGAGAAGACAATTCATTGCTTATGAGCAATTGAATAGCTTTCCTTATAACAGAGTGTATCAAAGCATGTTGGACCTAGATTATTTCCAAAAAAATCAAGTTAAGGTCCTTATGCGAAGTCCTGTTATTGCCAGAGTAAATCAAGGAATTTGCACTGAAAGCCAGATCAGCTGAAGCCTCTGCTGGGTCTGTTTGCATCAGGATGCCCTGTCCTGAAAGGTGTGAAAGGCAAAGTGAGGACCCAGCACAGAGCACCTTGTGAGGGCAGGGCTTTTGTCAGCAGAGATCTCCATCAGCACCAGGCACTGCTCTAACCCAGTAATTGATTATTTCCCAAAGGCCTCTGCACCATCAGCTCTGATTCACATAAAACCAGCGCCTCCTTTCAAGCATCCGTGAGAGCTCCAGTGGCTGCAGGGGAAGGAGTTAATCAGAGTGGCAGGGAATGCCCTGTTCTCAATGGATGGGCAATTGCCCCGTGGCCAGGCAGAAGTGGAAGGTGGATTTATGCACAGGCACATATTGTTCAAGTGGCCCCTGCCTCTGAACACGCTGTCTGCACTCGAAGGGCTCCAGCTTGAGTGTTGCAGGTCCTTAATCTGATCAGTGTCTAAGCACAGAGCTTTCAGCTGGAGCTTGGCTCACTGCACACAGTCCATTGGAAAGCATGCTTAGCTCATAGCTCCTGAGCTGGTTATTGGAAAACTCCAAGGAACATAAATAAAAGAGTAGAATTTTTCCTTAATTATTAAAATTGAGGCACAGTGTCTGTGTGTATATATGTATATTTCTTTTTTGCTTTACTGTTGAAAGCTATCAGAGATCTGGCATTCCATCCTTTCTCCCCAGTTTTGAGGATCACCATGTGCCTAGGTCTGTCACATACTATGCTTTGGGAATGCTCTGTATATATTCAGTCCTATAGAATTACACCTCAGTTTTCAACCATTTCTTCCACTACGGGAATTCCCTGGCACTGTTTACTTTAGCCAAAAGCCAGTGGAATCTGGAGAATGGGTTGGAGATGGTGGTGGTCAAGCAGCCAGAGAGTACAAGTTGATGGAAAACTTCACTTTCAACATGGGTCCTTCCCAGCAGGTCATACCCCCATCTACGGGGACTTGGTGATCTTGAAGGTCTTTTCCAGCCTAAATGATTCCATTCTATGACCTCATGATCAGATCCTGCTCTGCAAGCTGAGTGTTGTGAGTGGGTTAACCAGTACAGTGAGGTCATGTAGATATGTTGGACACAGCTCAGGGCTGTTTAATGACACTAGAAATGACAAATGCTGACCAGCTTCTCCAGAAGGGAGTGGGTGTCTGTCACCCCATTTCAAACTTGGTCATCCTTCTAGGTGACCTGGATGTCCTGAGGACTCTCAAGTAGCACTGGATCCCACTGTACTAGTGGGCTCACTTAGCCTATTTTTGCCCTTATTTTGTATTTATTTTCCTATTATAACCCCTTGGACTTCGTACAAGTTTGTAGCTGAACAGTTCAGAGGCAGGAACTATTCAATTCTGCATTTTCCTGGAAGGAACAAAAATACACCCAAATTCAATCACATTTTTTTTAATAGTTTCATTGAAATAGAGCTTTAGAAAAGACGAAACATTAAACGACTTGGCATAGACTTTTCTTTTTCAAGTTAAATGTTTGAACTTTCCACTTCAGAAGGATGTTTTATTTTAAAATCAACTTACATTTTTAAAGGGAATAATAAAGTGATAAATTAGACCAAGATACTTTGCTATTTCAGCCCTTACTGACAGGAGTATCCATGATCCTACAAGCAGCTATGCACAATTTAAGGACTCTTTCCAGCTTTTCGTCTCTGCTTGGGTGCTGAGAATAACACAGGTGCATTTTTTTGCAGGATCCTCAAACTCAACTTCCCAGCTGAGTTATATCTGATATTCTGTATTTGGAAGCAATGAGTATATAAATAATACATCTGAATAGGCCTGAAGATTTAATGGCATGACAGGAGGTGTGCAGAGTACTGAAGATCAAATAGCAGATTTTGAGTAACTTAAAGGAAATTTAGAGTTAAATAATGGCATATGAAGGTCCAGATAATCAACAGCAACTCTTGATATTTTGGCAAAACCAAATTCTATGAGGTTACATGGATGGGAATTCAAAAGCAAGTGCTTTGTTCAAGTAACTAGTGCTATAGACCTGAACATCAGAGACCAACAACCAAGTATGTTTGGAAGAAAATTTCTGTGCATCTGGACATTGTTTTCTGCTGTAAAAACCCTCACATGTAATGAGATTATCCAATCTAAACTTCTCCTTATGCCACTTGAGGCCATTTCCTTTTGTCCTGTCACTTGGTACCTTGAAGAAGAGAACAATCCCCACCTGGCTGTCCCCTCCTGTCAGGGAGTTGTGCAGAGCCACAAGGTCAACTCTGAGACTCCTTTTTTCCAATCTGAGCCCCTTTCCCAGCTCCCTCAGCTGCTCCTCATCAGACCTGTGCTCCAGACCCTTCCCCAGCTCCCTTCCCTTCCCTGGACACGCTCCAGCCCCTCAATGTCCCTGCTGAACTGAGGGGCCCAGAACTGGGCACAGCCCTCGAGGTGACCTCACCAGTGCCCAGCACAGGGGACGGTCACTGCCCTGCTCCTGCTGCCACACCATGGCTGGCACAGCCCAGGTGCCATTGTCCTTCTTGCCCACCTGAGCACACCTGGCTCGTGTTCACCTGCTGTACCCAGCACCCCCAGGTCCTTTTCCAGCCTTCCAGGCACTCTGTCCCAGCCTGCAGCACTGCACGGCACTGTTGCAACCCAAGTGTAGGAACTGGCACTTGGCCTTGATGAACTTCATAAAATTTGCAGTCAATAAAGTGATGCCACAGACAAGACTTATTTTCTGTAGCAGCTTGGAAAACTGGGCTCCTCAGGATCCTGGAGGGTCAGGTACTACATCAATCCAAAGAAAAAACTACAGGAGGGGTTACAGCCCAAGGAGAGTGCATGTTTATGTGAGCATTATTGAACCTGACAGGGTCTCAAGCAGCACAGTTTTGGCAAGAGTTCTTTTGCAGAGTTTGCAGGTGCTGACTTTTTCCACATTGCAGAATACTTCTTTTTTTCCACACCATGATTCCAATGGTGCATCTCACAAAGAAAAAAAAAAAAAAAAAAAAAAGTGTAACTGAATAAGAGCAAATAGATCAGGCCTGAACCATTTGAAGGTTTCTAGAGCTTGTGCTATTGACAGTTTCTTTCCTGAATTTGCTTTGTCTTTGTGCCTGGTGAGTATCTGACTTGTGCCTGGTGAGTATCTGACTGCTGTTTTAGGGACTACTAGCATATTCTACAGAGCACTAAATTTTACAGTACCCCTACAGTAAGCTTAATACCTTTTATCTTGAATACTGTAGAGCATGTACCTTTATTTATAATGCATTGTACAGCCTGTGATGCTCACTAGTGCTGCATTTTTACCATTAGCACTCCAGGAAATGAAAGCACTGTAGCTTACATCAGGACGGGGCAATTCATGGCAGTCTTATTTGTCAGGGCAGCTTTATTTTAAATTGGAGCCTGAAGTGGTCTGTAGGAATACGGAATAAACAGCTACTAGGCCAAAATACTAGAAAGAAACTCAAATTGGGAAATAAAGGCCCACAGAAGTTCATAATTTTGCTTTTCAGTTAATTTTTGAGATGTACAGTGGAATGGAGGTGGAAAGATATAAAGAGTCAGAAACTAGAGACTGAAAGGTACCTCTGTTACCTGATGGTATGAAGAATGGAGAGAAAATGTAGGAAAGAGTAGAAAGAACAAAACCTGAAAAAGAAACTCTTAGAGGATGGAAGACATAAACTAATTCATAACTTCAAATTTAAGAACATGGCTGTTGCCTAATTTAGTTGTGCAGCGCTCTCTGAAGTCCTTTCCTTGAGTTCAAGGAGAAGTTGGGGTTTCTGCCATCAGCATTTGGGGTCCATTTCCTCTTCAGATGGTGAAAAAGGCTCTAAAAAGGAGCCAGTGCTCTTGACCCAAAGTGGGGTTGAAGTGAGAGGACCAAACTGAGTGACACAAAGCCCCTGAGGGATAGGAGAAAAAAATCTGCTGAGGCCAAAAGTGAGATGGAGGAAGAGAATAAATGCATGTGCCACAAGGAGAGTGGAGGCAGCTGCATCATTACTGTGACACCTGTGGTTCATGACCACAAGGCTGTTGGCCGTGTGTCCACATCAGAGCACAAGGGATGGGCTCTGCTGGTTTTGGCTGGAGTAAAATTCTTCACAGTAGCTGGGGTTGTGTTTTGTTTTCATGCTGGAAATAGTGTTGATAATGCAAGGATAATTTTGCTGTTGCTAAACAGGGCTTACACAGAATCAGGGTCTTTCCGTTCCTCACTCCACCGCACCAGAAAGGAGGCTGGGGGTGCACAAGGAGTTGGAAAGGAGCAAAGTGACCAAATATTCCAAACTGACCACAGGGATATTCCAGAGCAGATGATGTCATGGTTGGCAATAAAAGCTGCTGGGAAGAAAGAGGAAGGGTGATGAATGCTTTATGGCATTTGTCTTCTCAAGCAGACATTCCATGTGATGAAGCCTTATTTCCTTGGACGTGGCTGAACTCCTATCTGCCCACAGAAAGTGGGGAATTAATTCCTTATTTTGCTTTGCCTTTCCCCACAGATTTTACTTTACCTATGAAACTGTCTTTATTTTGTCCAGTAAAATGCTTCATTTTTACCCCTCTGATTTTCTCCCTCCTTGATCCAGGAGGTGATGAGTGAACAGCTTCCTATAGGGGTTAAAGCACAACAGATGGTGAGATCTTGGATTCCAAGGTGAGGTCTTTGATTCCAAGGTGAGCAATGCAATGCAATCCAGAGTTTCCCACTTGGGGCTGAATACTCTGGAGCTGACCAACCCCACTGGAAGGTTTGTATCTGGACAGAGGTAAGAAAACTTTTCTCATCTGAAGGAAAGTCCTATACCCAATGTATTACCATTTTTTAAAAAAATTATTTTTACATTAGAACCCACACCTTTGGGAAGAGCACTTTTTGTTATCTACAAAACAGATTACAAGGAATACAGAGGTCCTGATCCCGCTGACAAAGCGCGTGCTGCTGATCAATGACAAACTTGTATTGACTGAAACACCATCAAGCCCAAAAGATGAAAGCAAACCAGGAATGTTGTGATCTTTTTTTTTGTGTGTGTGTTTGTTGGCAATCAGCTACGCTACAGTAGAAAAATGGGGTTGATTCTGCTTTCTCTTCCCAATGTGTAAAAGAGGAGTAATGCCATTGAGTTCAGTGGAATTTGTGTGAGTGAGTGGAAAATCAGATTCAGGAGCTCTATCGAACCCAACCCCACATCTTGTAGGAGTCTGCATCTCTACTTCTTTCTCACAGGAGCTCTTTGTTTGTATTTTTCCCCTCTGTGTCTCTCTTTATTTTCCTTCCCTTTGAAGTCTTAAATCCTAGAAGTGACCAATCTTTTATCCATAATCTGCAGCATTCAAATTAAAGGGAATGGTCTATAGATTCTAGGATTTTCTGCACACTATGGCTAAATCCTAGTGGAGTCCCCTACAGCTAAGAAAGCCAGGAGAAGAGTGTGAAGTTAATTTGATCTAATCAATGTGCCACATGCAATCATGTTGTGTTCATTACTAGTCGACAAATAAGCAAAAGCCCTACATATATTTCTCCTTTTTAGTAAAATGTTGTTTTATCAAGTAATAGGCTGGCCAAACATGTACAGCAATCACACAAACTCCTGTTCTTATTAATCATTGTGAAGCCTTCAAATTCCCAAGATTCCATAAACCTTCCTGCAACTGAACATTTCTAAAATCCTCTTTGTGTTATTGCAGAAATAAATATGATCATTTTTCATAGCAAACCTGTCTATTGCTTTAAAGAAAATAGATAGACTGTAAATAAGTGCATTTTCCTGCAGAAACATTAAACAAAAAGGTTAAGCTCCTACTGACAGGAAAGATGTATTTGCAAGTGATTAGTTATATTTCTACCATAGCGCTTGTCTGTGTTCTTCTTTTGATGTTTAAACAAAGCTCTTGAACACACTGGGTTGTAGTCTCTGATGTTGATTTATAGGTAGGACTGAATTCCAAACACTGAACTCGTAGGCAGGCATTAATAAAAAGGAGAG
Organism: Certhia americana; assembly: GCA_018697195.1. NCBI lineage: Eukaryota > Metazoa > Chordata > Aves > Passeriformes > Certhiidae > Certhia > Certhia americana. The sequence goes on along the minus strand of CM031859.1, from coordinate 3,001,434 downwards.
ACTTTCTTCCTGCTGGTTAATATGTGACTAAGCTCTCCTGTTTTAGGCCGCAATCTGTCAAGAACAGGTGTATAATAGGGGAGTCCTTGAGGCGCACAGACTGGAGCTATACACAAAGGGTTTTGTTCAGCTGCACTCAGGGCAAATGTTGAAACACCAATTTACAAAATTGTTTTGACACAGAATTATTTTATGGCTATTATGACACAGACATAAAATTATTTAGGTTATCTGGGCCCAAGAGGATTGGTGGGAACTCCAGGTGGACCTAACTAAACTACTGTAGGTAATTGGGCAACACAATGGCAGATGAAATTCAACACAGACAAGCGGAAGACAAAATGTGTTGGGAGAAGAGTTTAAGTGCTAAAAACCCCATAGACTTGAGGGAGGTCAGATCCTTGAAGAACTGATAAGAACTGGAACAAATCTCACTCAAAACAACTAGCTCAGTGTAGATGGTAAGTATGTAGAGAACAGGGATCAAAATAAATTTTTCTTTTATATCCCATTTCCAGTTGCAAACAACCTCTTACATTTCAGAGGAAGGCAAATCATCAACAGCCAAGATATTCCCTCAAAAATTTTTTTTCTCACAACAAATATCAGGCTAAAATTCAGAAACATGAATTGGAATTGTAAGCATTGCATAAATATAGATTGTGTTGTTCCTGAACGTGCAAAAGACATATCACCATGGATTCCTTCCAGGTAATTGAAGCAAGGCATTTGGATTCCTCCTGCTGCTGCTGCAGACACAGATCAAATAATTATTCGAAAACATAAATCAAAATATATGGGTAAATTGAAGTCAAATTACACTTAAGAAAAACCCCAAAAGACAAATGCCTCTGCACTGGTCAGGTGCGAATAAGCCACATCCTCTCAGTGCCAGGGAATTCCATCTTATTTAAATAAACTGTATTTACATAAACTTCATCTTCCAGACACTGGATGTTGTTATGCCCTTGTTAGCAAGGATGACAAGCTCCCTGCTATCAAACATTTCCTAGTACCTTACACAGTGATAACTCACCTCTCCACTCTCCCTTTGATAATCTGAGCTCCTTAAGCCTGATATTGCAGAGCTTGTTTTCCAACCCAAGGATCAGTTTTGTGGCATTCCTTTGAACTCTGTGAGGCACATTCCTTTCCTCCTGAAAATTAGCTATGTCCTCTTAAGGAAAACAGTTTATGGTCACAACATTCCCCTGCCCAGCTTCAAATTTACTTGAAGCATTTTTAAAGGAGCAAAATTATATCATGTCTTTTAGTGGTGTTTGGACTGAGTGTTTATGTGCTCTAACAAAGCAAAATGTTTGCATATCCATCAAATACTTAAATTAATATTATTTTAATACTTACTTTACTCCAACTTTTAAAGTTTGGACTCAATGATCTCAGAGGTCTTGTCCAACCAAAATGATTCTGTGATACTTGGCTCTGTATCTGTCTGGTGTCTCTGTTAGGGCTTCTATCAAAACAACACCATGTTCCTAAATCTGTTGTGATTAAATTTGCCTTAAGGTTTTCAACTTTTTTTCCCTAATTTCATGGTTTGGACAACAGGTGCTTGCTAAAGAAGGCAAGAGCCTCCTTGGAATGGAGAATTTAAACCTCCTCCCTTCAAATTATTATAACTTTGAATTTAAGGGGCTTTCAGGCAAACATATGGGAATAGGAATAACAGTTCTTTATTAGGGAAACTAAAATAAACAATAAAACAAAAACACATGCAGTATTACAAAGGAGAAAAAGAAACAAATAAACAAACAAAACCACTGACAGAGTCAGGATCCAACCAGACACCCTGTGTGTCAGGGTGTTGGTGGCAATGCCATCCCATGGTGGCTGCAGTCCCAGTGGCAGATGTGGCTCTGTTGAAGTGATGCTCCTGGAGAAAAGTGGAGTTCTTTCACTGAAGGTCCAGTGGTGAGAGATGGGCCTGTTCTTCCTCTGAGAACCCAGTGGAAAGGCTGCTTGGTGTCCCAACTCCCAGATTTTTATCCAGGTAGGAATACTTGGCTCCTCCCTCTGGCTGGAGCATTTCCCAGTGGGATGATGGAATTCTATCAGTGAGACTCACTGGCCCATGAGCAGAAGATCTCTCCCTGGAGGGAGGCTGGGTTGTGAGGAGATAAGAAAACTGCCCTAGCTGGTTTCTTGACAGTTGGCCATTGACAGCCAATTGCCCCATCATCAGATGGTGACAGAATACACAGTTTTGGTTACATTTTGCACTGCAACCCATGACACTTAAACCTTATTGCTGCCTTTTAAACAAGACCGCTCATTGATTCAGCTAAATCAAAATCAGAACAAATCAGAGCAGGTCACCTCAAGCTTGGAAACAACAAAGCATCCATTATATCACCCCTCTGCTACAAAACTCTCTGAGGCTCACAGGCAGAGGGGTGACTGCTCTGAGAGTATCCACCCAGATTTGGTTTCAGAAACTTTCTCCTTTCTTATATGAATTTATGGAGCTTCCTGAAATCTTGAACCTTCTGCAAATTTATTCCTGATCATACACATATAAATGTGTATATGTATATATACATACATATATATATATGTATATATACATATATGTGTATTTATAAATGTGTTTATATTTTTTAAACTTTTATTTCCTTTTGTTTTGTCACCATCATATATACACCATCAGGCTTGTGATGCTGATCCTGGGCTAGAGCATCACCAGGGACTGAATAAATATGATTCCATTGATTTCAAATGAGCTAAAGAAGGTTATGTAAGATGAGGATCTGTAGTATTATCTTTACTTTTTAGGGGTGTAAGATTTTCTTAGTGATGTCAGAGCAACTAATATCAGTGAGTCTGTAGGTTGCAATTGTATTGTGATCTCTCCAGCTGAAAGAAAGCGTTCATTTAACTGAAAGTGGAGTAGTGTTGGGTTCCTTTCTCAGAAAATGATTCAAGTAGATTAAAAAAAGCCTAGGAAACATTGTCTTCAGTTCACTTTTTATGCCTGTGTGCTCCATTACTGAAGGGGAACAATTAGATGAATTCTGTAGGGCTGATTGGGATTTTGCCTGAACAAATGTGAATCAGGCGTTGCTCCAGAGATGTCAGCAGAGATAAAAAGCATCAAAACAACACACAAATCAAGTAGTGAAATTACTGCAAATGAAGAAATGGAAGTAAGAATCAATATTGTCTTTATCAGAGTGTAGAATTTCTCAATCTGAATTTTCTCTTTTGCAAATCATTTCATAGCAAAACATAATTGTAGAAGCCTTATCAGACAACAAACTGGAACAGAATATTACATTCCCAGCCTCTCACTCATTCTGATATGAAAAAGAAAGGAGACCATATCAAAACCATAACCATAGATCTAAGAGTATTAAATGTCTTTTTATACTGGCTTAAAATTCCCCTAAACCCTGCGTTGGCTTAGTATACCTTCCCCCAAATCTTTTTGTATGTTTCTGAATAATTCCATAGGGAATAATTTAGAAGCAGGAATAGCTCAAAGAACGTGTGGACAGGAAAAGTTAAAAACAATGCCAAACTTTATGGGAAAAGATTCATTTCACTTGATCCTGTGCAGCATCTTGGGTGTTCTATGGACTAGACGTTTTGGACACATTCAACTCCACAGTGTTTTTCTTCATATTGAATTTTTGGGATTACAAGAAACCAAAACAACCAGACAAAGGCATTATAAAAGGTATTTGTGAACTTAATGTGTCAGGAAGAAAAATAGTCCCCACCTTCTTATGTGATTGACATTGAACCCTCATGTTAAAGTCGTGAAAAATTTTTCAGTACGTCTAAAGGGCTTTAAATCTGATCCAATGAGCAAAGTGATCTCTGTGACTTGCAGTGATTCCTGAAAACCTAGTGGAAGGTGTCCCTGCCCATGGCAGGGGGCTGGAATAAGATGGTCTTTAAGGTCCCTTCCAACACAAAACCTTAGTTGATTCTATGTACTTTAACCAAAAATGACATCTGTGATCTGCACTCAGAGCCTTGAATTGAAATAAAAGCTTCTGGAAATATTAAAAGGAAATTAGAAAGAACAAACATAATCTGGACCAGTCTAACAAAAAAAAAAAAAAAGAGGTGGATTTTTAAATTATCTTTCAGCACTAAAAATTTTTAAATCACAAATGAAATTGCAAAATTGATTTCAGTAATAGCATAAGTCTTTCCCCATTTTTATATATAATTTTTAGAAAACTCAACATACAAAACACACAGATGAATGCAGTCCTCAAGGTCCCTGTGTCTTGTGACTGCAATCCCTCCTTTCCACTATTAGAATAGATGGGGAGGGGACTTGGGACTTCTAAAAAAGAGAGAAGAAATAGAAGTGTGCTGGAGAAAAAATAATAATAATAATAAATCAGGATGCCTTACTGAACATCCAGAGTCATTTTATGTGGAGTTTTCCCTCCAGCAACCAAATGGAACCCAAACAGGCTTATTTCTCTGAAAACTTGTTCCACCCACCATTCCCCAACTAAAATACATTGTAATAATATCATAAAACAGCCGAGGATGAAGAGTTTATTCTGATGGACTGCTCAACATCCTCAAAGATTGGAAATTAATATACCTGGGAATCTCACAGTTGAAGCATTTTAATGCAAACTCGCCGTTTGCAGGGAATTGAAGTACTTCACCTAAATAATTTTTATATATATATATATATCTGTGTATATTAAAAAAATGGAAAAATGAAATTTCATAATAGTAATAAGTCTGGGGATGTTGTTATCAGGAGATAATCACATCCCGTGGGGTTTCTCACACTCAGCTGCTCCTCCTTTCCCTTCTTTTCCCCAGTCCTTGTCTCGCCCCTGAGGTATGATTTTTCTCCTGATAATTTTTATCGTGCCTCCGTGGTTAGTAATAATAATTAAAATAAAACACTTTATTCACAACTTCCCTGGCTGCTCAGCATACGATCCAACTCCCCACCCACCCAGTGTTTTCTCTACCTCCAGTATTTGATTAACTGCCTTGGAAAGAAGAAGAAAAAGTAAAAAATCCAATGAGCAGGGTTCTGTTTTCTGACAGAAAATGCAAAAGGCTGTTGTGGCTGTATTGATTGGGCTGAGAGAGAGGCATTGCAAACAAGCAGAGCTCTCCTGAGAAATATACACTGAAGATCCATACGTTCATTGACATTTTATAAGATGTCTAGACTTGCTAATCCACTATGAAAATGCAAGCTTTGTAGTATAAGAGGATGGAGAGGGGGCCATGTCTCTTGCTCACAGGAGCAGCCCTCTCATGTACCAAATTACCAACAGTTTAATAAGGAGCGAAAGCAGGTCCAAATTAAGGCTTGGTTTCAATGGCTGGGACACCCTCTGTATTTCCCAGAATGCAGAGCTGCAATTAGCCTCAAGCCAGAAAAAGGTTCTGAAAGGTTGGTTGAGACACTGGCTGGATTTTGTCTGTGTATGGGGAGGAGAAGAGAGCTGTAGCTGGAATTTTATAAATTCTGAAAGTCTCTGTACTAAATGTTCCTTTCCAAAGTCAGACACTTTCCTCCTCCATCTATTCACCTTTCACAGCAAATTTTTTCCCCCTGCAGACTGGTAGAGGATAAAGTAGTAAATACAAGTTCTCAGTGCCCAGCCATCCCTTTCTACCAGCCTCCACGGAGACTTCTGTAGGCAAAGATGAAAATGGAGAGAGGGTTGGCAGAAACCACATCTAGAGGCGACGGCGGAAAATTTTCCACCCCAGAGATGGGAGGAAGAAGACAACTCTAGGTCACCTTTGTGGCTTTCCATATTTATGTTGTTGTAGCAATGCCTTAGAGAGATTCGAGCCTGGCTCAATCGCTCCAACATCTTAGGGACCAAAACTGAATTTCTGCTGTCTGGCAGCTTGTTACCCTTGGAAAGAAACTTTCCCTTCCCCCTTCGCAACAGCTTCCAGTAAAATTTGTCTGGCAATCTAAAATAAATGTGTGGGTTTTTATCAAACTGGAGAGTGTTTCTTGTGTAAGTGGAAGGCAAGGGCAGGATACTGCTGTAGTCAAACTAGAGGTCAGTTACATCTATAAGGAAATTAGGTTAGAAATAGTAGTTTGTCCTGAATACAAATGTAAGTGCACTAATGTAGTGTATTTGTGTGTCGAGTTAGTGCTGTGGCAACAGTTACAGCAGAGCAGTGAAGGTGTAATAAACCATGTGGGATTTTTTACTAGCTCGGAGTAGTGCCACAACACTCAATGAAACTACGTCACGTACCCAGAAGTTCAACTACACAGAATCAATAGAACAGTTTAAGTTGGAAGGGATGTTTTAAAGACCATGTGGTCCAACCCTGCCATGGGGATATGTTCCACTGTCCCAGGTTGCTCCAAGCCTCATTCAGCCTGGCCTTGAGGACTTCCAGGGATTCAGGGGCAGCCACAGCTTCTCAGGGCACCCTGTGCCAGGGCCTCACCACCCTCACAGGGAAAAAATTATTGACCAACAACAAGTGCTGTTAAAATTACCGTTCCCAAATTCAAACCCCTCTGTATTAACTCTGACTTCTTGACAGGTGCTCTTATAAACCTCTCTGAAGGACTTTTACTGAGGAAAGACAACTACACTGGATCCTTGTAATAAATTTTAGTCAACATTTGGATCATTCACAGTGCATTTAGGATCTGTTGGAGAAAATACTCTCTGTCACACAGAAACAGATGGTCTGTAAGTGGAGTTAAACTCCCCAACAGCAGGAATGCCTTTGGTAAGAGTACTGTTAGGCAGGGAGAGTCAAATCTCAGTACCTGAGAAAGAACTTCCCTCAACTGCATGGAGCCAGCACTCTAGTATACATACATACATATGCATATATATAGTGTATATATATATATATATATATATATATATATATATACACCCAGAAAATCATAGATATAGATATAGATATAGATATAGATATAGATATAGATATAGATATAGATATAGATATAGATATAGATATAGATATAGATATAGATATAGATATATATTTCTAGCAGACTAGTGTATATATATATACCCTGCAGAAATGATAGAACTCTTCTTTTTCCATCACTTGGACACTAAAGCCAAACATTATTTGAAGGTGGTCTACTGGCTAGGGGCAAGGCTGAAATTATTGGTGGAAAAAAGACAGGATAAGGTTTTATAGTCAAACTCTATTGAAGTGAAAGAAGAGTAGGCAACCCCAAACCTTGAAGGGGGCTGCACAAAAACCTTATTATATGATCGAAATACAAAAGTCCAAACTTTACTCTCAAGTCTTAGGTAGGCTATGAAATCTCATTTGGTAAAAGAGTTGGACTTTATCTTCTGACAAGGTACAGAAATCTCATCACCACTTACCAAGAAGAAAGGTTTGGATACTTCATGGATAATATGATCTGTTCCAAAGGGTGCATGGGACTCCACAAGTGCCCATCCCATTGCTCCCATAAGGCTATGCAACAATCTTCCAGAAGAGAAATAAATATATTTTTGGGCAAAATTTTGCAAAGTTCCTCTATTATTATTTTCTTCTTTTTTTTTGTTTTTTTTTTTTGCTTTTTTGTTTTTTTTTTTTTAAATTATTATACAGTGTTGGAGAGCATTGCCTCCAGTCAGAACACTTATTTTTTTAAAAATCAGTGTTTAGTAACGGGGGAGGAGGTTTTGCCTGAAATCACGTTTCAGTATTTGAAATCAATGTTAAATATAAATTAATAAATTTTATGTTTGCTGTAGCAATTGTCACTGGCACTGTTTAATATTGTTATTTTCTAGCTAGTATTAACTTTATCAAATAATTTTGGGAAAAAAAAATCTCTCTTAATTTACTAGTGATCTATTATAACCAATATTGAATAGATTTTCACCACTTGAATTGTCACACAATAGGTGCTGAATCAGGTCTGATTTTATTGTTCAAGGTATAAATAGAAACAAATAAAAATCCCTCTCCCATCCCCTGATATAAATAGAAAGTAGTAGTAAGCCAGACATATTTAAATTCTTAAGACCTCTTGTGCACCTAAGATTTTCTGATGAACTCAAAATGTTGTTCTCAAAATACCCAATAAAAAATATAAAAATTTGAAGCATTATTAATTTCTTGAAAATGAGTATCACGTTGTTTCAAGCAGGGAATTAAAAAAAAATATAAAAAATATCAGCAGGAAGCCCATCTAATAGTAAACGAGTCTGAAAAGACAGATCTGAATACTTAAAAAAATCAAGATAAAATACTCTAGACAATTCTTTAGTTATGGAACCACCCTTTAGCTATTTCTCAGTTCCACCTGCCTCAAGGAGCAAGTGAAACTAAGAAACCACTTTTTTAAATAATATTTTCTGGAAGCCAAGTAAAGTATTCCAGGAAGTTCAGCTCTGTGAGAAATTTGCAACTGCTTTCCTTTTTGATGTCCCTCCAGTGACAGAAAAGTCATTTGCCCCAGAGTGTGTATATAAATAAGAAAGAATAACTGCGAAAGAAGATATTTTTTCCCTTTCACAGTTCCTATGGAAAAGGGCATTAGTCAAAAGAAGTAAAGTATGCTGGATCGTGACTCGTATTCATTACAGCTTCCTCAAAGCCAGCTTGAGTTCAAAACCACATATTTTTAAATTAATAGGTATGGGATCAATACTTTTTTTTCTTTTTCCAGGATTAGTGTCCTGGCTTCTGACAGAGAAAAAAAAATAAAAATCTTGGGTTTCTCAGTACAAGATTGAGAATCTGTGACTTGCATATATAGGTAGACTTGGAAACTGAGTTAAAACCCTTGTAATACAGCTCAGAGTTACATTGACCTCCATTGAGCTCTTGGCTGAAAAAAGGATCAAAATATGGCAATTCTGTTGTAGATGTATAAAGAAAACAGTGAACTTGACAAAGGATTTTTTTTTCATCTAAATGCTGCAGTTAATTTGACTGACTCTGTTTTGTTTCTAGGCTCAGGCTCTAGATCATCAGTACCACATAAATGTTAATTCACTACAATACTCCAAAGTGTAGAAAGTAAAATAATTCAGTCATGGAACCATTTAGGTTTCAAGGAATCTTGGATGATCATCTGGACCACACTGTTCTTCAAAGAAGGAACATTTCTCAAATTATATCAGATTGTAAATTCTCAGGCACTCCTCACACCCTGGTGCAGCTTATAGGAATAAGAATTCTGCAGACTGGACTTGGAGAACTGAAATTTGCCTCCTCTATTTCTTACTGAAATAAAAATATAGTTTGCAACAAGTCAGTGTGTCTTTCATAAGCCTTCTCTCTCCCCTTCTCAAGAGTACTGGTCATGGGTAAAGTTTCTTATGTGCAACATGCTGTATAAAATGCAAAACAAAAGTTCATTCCATTTATAGAACTTAAAATGAAATTTCAGACTTCCCAGGTTCCCCCATTCCATCCAAAATAATAAAAAATATTAATTCCAGCATCATATCTATTATTATTGCCACTGTACCACAGAGTATGGCAAGCATCACAGATGGTTTGGGTTGGAAGGGACCTGAAAGCTCATCTCATTCCAACCCCTGCCATGGACAGGGACACCTTCCACTATCCCAGGTTGCTCCAAGCCCTGTTCAGCCTGGCCTTGGACACTTCCAGGGATGGGGCAGCCACAGTTTCTCATCTGTCCAGGGCCTCACTGCCCTCACAGCAAAATTTTATAATTTTATTTTCCTTAAGGCTTTAAGGACAAAGCCAGGACATATAACCCTAAACACCTTTTAAAGCAATCTATGAAATAATAACACACTAATGACACCACTAGGACTAAGGCAAATTATATTAGAAGTTCATTTAATTGTTAACTATAGTAAAAGTTATAACTATACAATATAACTAACTATACTAAAAGTTCTGTCTAACTGTCTTTACTGATGAAAAAACTCAGAGTACACTAAGGTCTGACTCTGCACTGACATTTAGTGAAAGACCAAGGATGGTTGAAACGCCAACATCTGTGATGGAGGTCATAGATGATTTTTATACCCTTCTGCACTGATGGATGGAGGAACAGTAGAACACTGTCAGGTATTTAGAATTTCATTAGAGGTGTGGCTGTTTAAGAAACTTTACTGAGACTCCACATCTTCACTTTGAAACTCTGAATGTAGATTCCTATTATTTGGCTATACTGCCTCAAAAAAAAAAAAAAAAAAAAGAGGAAAACTATTCTTTTTTTCACCTGTGAAAATTATTTCTTAATGGTAAGAAAGCAAAAGAGAACTAACAAAGACCATAACTCCCAACGGCTTTTAGTTTTTTAGAAAATTTTTAGACTTTTTAGACTTGTACAAAATTTCATAGGCTTTGGCATGTTTTAGCATCATCCTAAGTGCTTCTGAAGCAAAGTCTCTCACCCAAAGTCTCACAGGGCTAAACCAAGGATTCAGCACAGTCATTTTGATCTGCATCAAATACTTTAGGCATAAACCTGCCCTTGAATTTTTTCAGTCGAGTGGGAGAAGGGTTGATCTCATTTCTCACTTTCTGCAAGAGAGTCACACACTGTTTCCCCAGAATCCTGCTGAACACCAGCCTCAGGTGCCTTTCTGCTCTCGTGTGTGTCAGGAACAGTCTGTGGAAGTCACTCTTTGGAGGAGAGCACAGAGACTGAGGCTCACCTGACACAGCACGGAACAGCAGCCCTAGTTTGCTGTCAGATGTAGGCCATTTCTCTTGTAGCTGAACTACCTTCTGTGGACTGTAACTCAGGAAGGCTGTGCTTCTGGGTGAAAAAATAATATATAGTACATGTCTGTTGGTTAAATTATTAATTTGTAAACCTTAGAGAGAAGCTAACTTATATAAAAAGTCCAAGCAGATAAAGACATACCGGATCATTATGACAATGAAAATAGTGTAAGGATACAAGAATGAGAAATACATTACAAGGTGTAACATATGCTTTATTTTTTGCTTGATTGCTTAAACGAGGTAGCAGAGGGAGACCACTATCCTGTGACAATGTTATGCTCCATCGACTTTATAAACCAAAATAGAATTACCCCTAACTAATCTGAAGAAAAAATTGCTCTATGATAACTGCATAGATATTGTTCAGTGGAGGACATGAATTCACGTGCTTAATTTGCCTATAACCAGAAAAAACACTCCAGCAAAATGCTGTTTGAATTTATGAATTCATATGCAGTTATTTTTCTCATTCTAACATCCCCTATACCCAAAGCAAAGGTGAATCCCAAAAAGTTTTTCATTTTTTTCTCTGTTTGCATCAAGGTGGCACTCTAAAATTCCATTCTGAATGGGAACACATTTATGTAAATGTCTTTGCATCCATGTGGGTAAACAGATACTCCTGCATGTCTGTCTGTCCATCTGTCCTCAAAATCCACCGTGGGCCTTTCCCAGCAAAGCCATGGCTGGGAAACCATGCACATGGGGTTTGAGCAGCGTTTGGGAGCAGTGGAGACAAAGCCCCCTCTAGCAGGCAGCCTGAGGACAGTTCAAAGCATTTTGATGGAATTTAAGGCAGAGTCTCTCCCAGTAAACTGAAAATGCCAGAGCTTTCTCTCTGGACAGGTCTTTTATCTTTCAAAACAGACTGGTCTCACCCTTCTGCTCCTCTGGAATAGTGTTGGGGCCAACCACAGAATGCATTATTTCGAGGGGGTGAGTGCAAGCTGATAGGTGCCAAAAGATGTCAAGGACTGCTCTAATTATTTATTTCTATAAACAGTTAATTTTGGCATCTGATTCCATTGTCCTGACATTAATTTACTAGCAAAGGAGCAACCTGCAGGTATTAGCCCCAAGGCTGATGGAACTTGATGAGAATGGTGGGAACAGTTTCTTCCTGCGCTGCCCAAAACACACTTCATACCAGGAAATCTTTCTGCCAAAATCATAAAAGAGTTTTCACAGAAAACCTTGGGAAAAAAAACCCTCTTAAAATATATGGATGGCAGGAGGTGAATATGACAAGATAAAACTGGCTCAAATATTGAGCATTTTTCAAAACAGAACTGCTTAGTTTAGAGCATCACCTTAAGGTGACACCTTAAAGACAGAAAAACAAATGAGGTATAGTAGAAAAATGTTTTTATTATGTGTTAGCAGGTGTATATCTTTAAAATATATTTTTTTACACCATTATTAAGAAATTACAGATTCATTGTCTTTTCTTGAGACAAACAGGATCTCATACAAACCTGTGTTCCTCATCTTCTTCCTTCTTCTGGAAGATTTTTGTGCCCAAAAACTATTTTTTTCCAAGAGATTTGGGTTATTTCATGGATGGATGGAAAGAGAAGGCAATAATGACAATTTCTTTTACACTAAATCTGCTTTGATTTTCAAGGCAAGAAGCTTTTTGGAAATGAGATTTCACCTTAGGCTTTGATCCTGCTAAGAAAGTGTGTGTATAAGCTTAAATATTTGCTTATAGACATCCTGTGAATTCAATGGGATTTTTCACATGATGAGAAACACAGAAGAGTGTGAGAGATTTACTTTTGACTTCAGTGGAAATAGACCACAGGAAAACGTACTTAAAATTCATGCAGCAAATTAAATACTTAGTATTTGTGATGCAGGAAAGTTTTATTTGAGGTACCTCTTTCTTTATGCAAACTGACAATTTATTTGTGGCTTTAATAGCTGTAGTACATTCAGAGATCACATAATCATAGTTCTGCTCCTTCTCATGTCTCTGGTGGGTCAGGACAGAGCTGGACTAATTTTTTGTTACACCTTCCTCAAATACAGAATCTTGGTGGTAATTCAGTGAATGAACACATGCTTGAGAGACACCTCCTTATAGACTCTTCAAAGAAATTATTGCAGGAATTAACATAAACAGCTGAAGAAAATTGGAGCAGTTTCTCTTTGTTGATTACACTTAAAAATAAAAAATAAATAAAAAAAAAAAAAAAAAA